>OY282605.1:47064010-47757760 GCA_958298945.1 Atherix ibis | reverse complement strand
TTCTGGTCTATTTTTTAAACGTGAATAAGTTCTAATACACTTTAAAAGTGGCTCAATTTCATTGCGCTTCAGCAGCGTATCGCAGTTTATTAAGTCGGTCCATTAAGTTTGTTTTTGAACTAAGCCTTTTGCAAATGGTTTTCAATTCAAAAGCTATGACATGACTACTGATCTGACGGTCTTGTACAATAAAGTAAATTGTGTCTTTCTTCTGGTATATTTTTTAACTTAAATAAGTTCTAATACACTTTAAAAGTGGCTCAATTTCATTGCGCTTCAGCAGCGTATCACTGTTTATTAAGTCGGTCCATTAAGTTTGTTTTTGAACTAAGCCTTTTGAAAATGGTTTTCAATTCAAAAGCTATGACATGACTACTGATCTGACTATCTTGTAAAATATAGCAAATTTTCTCTTTATTCTGATCTATTTTTTAACTTGAATAAGTTCTAATGCACTTTAAAAATGCCTTAAATTTCTTGCGCTTCAGCAGCGTATCGTAGTGTATTAAGTCGGTCCATCAAGTTTATTTTTGAACACAGCCTTTTGCAAATGGTTTTTTCATTCATAAGCTATGTCATGACTACTGATCTGACTATATTGTAAAATATAGCAAATTTTCTCTTTATTCTGGTCTATTTTTTAACTTAAATAAGTTTTAATGCACTTTAAAAGTGGCTTATTTTCATTGCGTTTCACCAGCGTATCGTAGTTTATTAAGTCGGTCCATTAAGTTTGTTTTTGAACTCAGCCTTTTGCAAATGGTTTTCAATTCATCATCAAATATTGTAATATGTCAATACTGTCTTGTCGAAAAGTTTGTAAAAAAGTTCCTCCTTAATAGACGAAAAATATTCTACAAAATTTTCTAGAAAATCTCCCAACCCAACGAAGCTCGACTGGAAATTTTCTGTAAACACGAGTAATAAAAACATTCAGCAAAATAAACATCTCATTTAGGAAAGAGAGAAAAAAAACATGATAGTGACTTGATTAAATATATTTTTGTTATTTTGTATTTTTTGATAAAGTATTTCAAAATCAAATCCCATAAATTGTAGTAAAAATCTCTAAACAATCGTGTGATGAAAAGGAGGCAGGCACATTTCCAAATATAAATACGAGCTAGTCGTCTAAAAAATCATCTTTCAATCTTTCAACTGGGATGTCTTGGCGTTAACATTTTCATTGGCATAGCATCGTTTCCCAAGTGATTTGTTATTCGGAAAGAATCATTCAGGCTAATCTATCTAGGATATGTGAAGTGCGTGCCGAAACAGGCACCATAAAATCTCTCACGAATTGAAAGGAATCAACTTGACGGCAACAGAAGAAAAAATCAAATTTCAACCAAATCTTTTCACAGCGATTCTCTGATATCATCTCCTTCCAAAAAAATAAATAAATAAATAAACAACTAAATAAATAAAAATAGAAAAGCCACACAAATGTCAAGTTCCAAAAATTTAACCAGCATTTTCACCAGAAAGTCTCAATGCTCTTAAGAGATTGGATCGAGTAGAATTTCAATGAAAATCGACAAGATTTCCAATTCGACAGCAAAGCGTAAAGTAGACAAATGCGTACGTTGTCAAAAAGTAATTTTTTTATTGAATTGAAAAAAACTGATTTTTTTACTCCTTTTTCCTAATTTTTTTTTAAAGAAAATATTCATGAAATAAGAATTTTTTATTTTTCATAAATTATATTGGGGAGTGGAGAAAAAATCCAGAATTAATGGAAAGTAGTAGATCACGTCAAATGAAGTGTCAGATTATATCGATGAAAATATATTTTTTTTCGATTTAGAAGTTTTCTTTGAAAAAAAAATATAAATTTTCCTTTCTGCTCCTTTGAGCACGTACGCATATATATATTTTTTAATATAGAGTTTATTTGCACTCTAAATATAAAATTGAGGTTATTTTGAAATAAAATTGAAAAAAAATTGGTTTTCCGTAGAAATTGAAATTATTTTATTGCAAATTTTGAACACTAGAGAGATCAACAACCTCATCTAAAAAAGAAAGGATATTCTTTATAATCGCTTTTATTTGTTTAAAGGTCAAAAAAATTTCTTACTTTGGATGAGGTGTAAATGGTATACAAAAAAAAGGACTTGTCGATCTTTGACTAGAAAAACAAAATTTTCTAAGGAGCAAAAATTTCATGTTAATAAAAATTTGATGGATTTTGGAGAATATTCCAAATCGTATTTGAAGTTTTTAGATTCTCAAAATTGAAAAAATGCATTGGAAAAGCAATAATAATATTTATACTGAACGCTATTCGACAGGGTGCACTTATTTCATTTTTTACTTATGACTTCGTGGTTGCGTTACTATAAAATTGCATCTTGCTCATGGCCAAGGATTCCAATAGATTCAAATTACAAAAAAAAATACAGTAAAAAATTAAATTTTAGCAAAAAATTTTATTTACTCAAAAGAAAATGTTTTGCCATTTGTGTTTCCAAATGTGTCACGCACGGAAACTATATCGGCCCGATATTACACGTCTCTCACTTATGCCGACAAGTTCGGCCATTTTGAATGTTCAGTTAATTTTTGACAGCTGATTTGCTTGCAGGTGTTTTGGCTCGTCTTCGATTTTTGCCCATTCCAACAAATGGATCAAACAATCTGTTACGGGAACAAGAAAAAGTCACAGGGGCCTAGTTGTTTTGGCCAAAAATTCGCGCACAAGCAACGATGCGTGAGCAGGGGCGTTATCATGGTGCAAAGGCAATTTATGTTCTACCATAAATCTGGGCGTTTCTGGCGGAATGCTTCGCGCAACTTGCGCATAACTTGCAGGTAATATTTCTTATTGAACGTTCTACCCTATGGCAAGAACTCATGATGCGCTGCAATCGAAGAAAACTGTGAGCAAAACCTTCACAATCGACCGAACTTGGAGCGCTTTTTTCGGTCTTGAATCGTGCGGCAGCTTCCGTTGGGATGATTGAGCTTTGGTTTCCACGTCATAACCTTAAATCCATGATTCGTCACCAGTTATGACCCTCTGGAGGAAATTTGGGTTATCGCGGACAGAGTCCAACAGCTCCTTAGCAATGTTAATGCGATGCTGTTTTTGGTCGAAATTGAGCAATTTTGGTACGAATTTCGTGGCGACCCGTCTCACGCGCAAATCATTGGTAAAAATCGAATGGCACGAGCCAATCGATATGTTTAAGTCCTCGGCAACTTCTCTAACTTTGATTCGACGATTGGACAATACTATTTTCTTCACTTCATCAATGTTTTCGTCTGTTGATGACGTGCTCGGGCGTCCGGCACGCTTTTCATCGTTCACATATTCTCGCCCCTCTAAGAATATTTTGTAACACCGGTAAACGTTGCTTCGGTTCAATGTAGCTTCGCCCTATATGCCACAGTCAACATTGGGAATGCGTCTTATTTTTCACACAAAAATTTGATACAGATTCTTGGAAACATTTTTTGGAATGGTCAAAAATCGATGACGAGTCAAAACACGTGCAAACAAAGCAGCTGTCAAAAACTAACTGAACATTCAAAATGTTGGTACTCATGTCTCTCACTTATGCCGAACTTGTCGGCATAAGTGAGACACATTAGTAACAACATAACGCCACAAAAAATCTAAACCACAAAATTCGATTTTTGTGGTAAGATTTTTTTGTGGCGTTATGTTGGTACTCATGTCTCATTATGTTAATACCAACATACTTTTTGAACTGACCTCGTATACTATCAATTTTACATAACAATTAATCAGGCAGTGTCAAATCTCACAATTTTGGAAGCCACTTAAGACACACTTTCGGATTCAAATCGATGGTTTTGGGTAGTGCTAACTTCGCTCTCATGTCGGAATTAATAAGAGGGTGGATTGATAATTTTCTGCAATGGACCACGCGGTGGCAAAGCTCTTCAAATATTTCTATGTTGTCATATTGGCACTTATATTAAAGAATACCTGAATAGGCCCGTACGTCAGCTTTTCGTATACGTATACACAATTTTCTATCCAAATTATTGCAAATGTGGCGAGAAATCGTAAAGCTTACATACATTTGTGTAGATTTTTTTATGTAGACATGACACCTACTGAAATCTAGTTTTCGTAATAGGAATTTATTGAATTCCATATATTTTTTTCAAATCTTTTGGTATTAAATGCAATTTTTTTTTAGGTTCATTATTGATTTTGTAAATATCAATCAAATATCAAGCGTCTCAATTTTGTGGACTTTCGGAGAGTTTCAAAATACGCCATTCTCCATGAAAGTGGAGAATGCTTGCATACTTTTGTAATGCTTAATATTGACATTTAGATACTGATCGCGATGGTAAATTTTATTTTAGAATACGAAGTTTATCGAGAAAGATTATTTTGCAATTTTGTGCATTCTTAAGAATGTATTCTCAAAAAGTTTTTGACAGAATTTTTGTGGAGATGCCTATCCAGTTCTTCTATAATCTAGGATCATGCAATTTAATTTTGACAGATAAAAACATCAATTATATTAATTGTAATTTTATAAATATAAAAAAATTGAAATCAGAGAAGTCATTAGCCTTGGTCAGTTGATTGCGTAATTCCTATTTCGACAGAGTCCATCTTGCTCAAAATGGAACTGTCTGACCACATCTCAGCAGGCCTGATTTTATTGGTCAATAACGGCTAATGGCATGCGCTATGGTATGATTTGCCATAGCAAGACAGGAGAAAATGCGCTTAGTACGAGGAGGAAATTGGATGGGCTCTTCCTCAATAGACCACCGGCAATATTATTCACAATATTTCATAAAAATGGAATTTTTTTTTTAAATAATTTTTTCCTTACAAATTTTGTTAAATTTTTGTTATAAAAACAGAAACTATAGTGAATATACGATATAATATCGCTTATGAGGGCACCTTCACTGCAGGCTTAAGCAAACCCTCCCCCCTTAGACGACAACACAACCTTGTCAGCAAACATGCCAATATTAATAAAATAGATTCTCTGAGTAGGGTTATAATTGGCCCTGCTCCCTCTTGAGCTTCACGTTCATAGTTCAATTTTTTTTTAATTTTAACCTTCCCCTCCTTTTGATCACATAGAAATATATTCCAATTTTATTTCCTTTTAAACAAAACCATATATAAAACTAAAATTAGATTATATACTTGAAAATTCATCATTATAATTTTGTCCACCATTAGTTTTTGTCTTTCCAAATTGACACGTGGCACAACTGATGAAATACGTTAAAAACGGCAATAACAGGTACCATATCAAAAATTTTATGGCATGGTTCTTTTAGACTGGCAACTAAAGGTGCATCAAATTGAAGAAGCTGTAGACATCCCATATGAGTGGATCCTTCATATCTTAAATGAGGAGTTAGGTCTGGAAACGATTTCTGCTAGATAAATGACACATCTGCTTAATACAGAGCAAAAGCGCATTCGAAAATTTTATGAATAATTTAATAGATTTTGAAAGACATTTTATTACGAGTATCATGGATGAAATATGGCCTCACCACTTTATACACTGGAAAATATAAAGGCAGTTAAAACAGCCGGTTAAAGGTGATAGTGGATCGGTTCCGAGAACTGTGAAGATAATTTCAACCACTGGAAAGGTGATTGCATCGGTTTTTTGGTATGCATTAAAAAATTCTCCTATTTGACTACCAAAAAAAAAGGAAAAAATTATAATATAAATACAGCAAGTAAGAAATGGGACAGGATATGGCGAAAAAAGTGTAGTTCCACTATGAAAATACGCCTGCTCACCCAAAATTAAAATTGGGTCCTCCAACTGTCCCGATTTTAATTTTAAGTAAGCAGGCGCATTGACATAGTGTATTTCTCTTTGGAAAGAAATTTTCGTCGGGTAAAAACGGAAATAGACATTATAAACAGGTCTTTTAAGGATCTCGAAAAGGTCTACTTCCAAAAAAGGATAGAAAAAGTTTATGATCTTCCTTACAGCTATTCGGCATGTTTTTTTTTGGATTATTTTTTCAGTTTTATTATTATTTCATGTTCAGAAAAGTCATTGCTCTTTTATCATCAATTCTTTCCTCATGCTTGATGTATTTTTGATATTATAATTAAGCGGTCTTATGTGTCGTATTTGATTCATGATTACTTCTCTGATTCGGTACTGACCAATAATTTAAAAACGCATTTCCAAATTCACGCATGAATAAAAATCTCAAATAAATAGGAACTGAAAAAAAATCCTGGTAAACCTTTGAAATTTTTATTTCAGACCAAAGAGTTTTCTTGACATTTCGCATGCTTTCGACCGTGTATGGCACCCTGGATTGCTTTGGAAGTTGCAGCGAGTCCTACCCTCGAGTTATTTCCACATCCTTAAATCTTATCTCTCAGACCGATATTTTCAGGTGGCTGAAAATATGGAGTACTCTGACATTTATCCAATTTCCGCCGGTGTCCCTCAAGGAAGTATCCTAGGTCCTATCCTATATAACATTTATACCCATGATATTTCTTGCCACAACAACATCCTAACCGCAACATATGCTGACGATACAGCCATCCTGACACATCACAAAGATCCTTCCACAGCCATCAGTATCCTACAGAACCATATCCACTCCTTAGAAACTTGGTTCAAAAGGTGGGGAGTGAGGGTAAATTAGCAAAAATCTGCTCATGTAACTTTCACACTCTGCCGAGAATAAATTCCCGACATAACCCTAAGCGGCAGTATTATTCCACCAAAAAATAGCGTACGTTACTTTGGACTTATATTTGACAAACGTGAACTTAACGGACGATACAAACTATTATTACGTCTCCTAGACAGTAAATCAAAACTTACAACAACAAGTAAACTATTACTATACAATACGGTTCTGAAACTAAGCATTCCAACTCCCTTCCAATCCAATCCCTACAATCCCGAATCCTTCGTAAATTTGTCAATGCCCCCTTTTATGTGCGAAACACTGTTATCCACCGTGACCTAAATGTTCTATTTGTTCGTGAACTATGCATCTCCCGATATAAAAAATTCCATTCGCACCTATCCTTCCACCCTAATCCTTTAGGATGAGAACTTTTTACTACCACCCTTCCAGTATACACCCATCGACGTTTAAAACGGCAATGGCCGAGAGATTCTTTAAAATTATAAAATAAAATTACCCTGTTGTGAGGTAACATCGATGGGTGTTTTCCTCCACATGTCTTCATGTCCTTCTATATTCCCGTAAAAAATCTGCTTGTTACTAGCATAAGTAGTTGTAGATATCATTTAAAATAAAAAAAAAATAAAAAATAAAAACCAAAGAGTGCAGAAATTTGTCATAGCAAATTTTTTTTGGAAATATTCTTCATTTTATAGTGGCAATATGCAGTCATTGTTATTTATCTTCACAAGCGGAGTACCTAAGCTGCAATGCTTTAAGAAATATTGACAGTATTTAATTTATACGTAAATAAAATCAAATTAAAAAAAAAAAGAAATAGGAAAGAGGTAAATATTTATGAGCGGTAGTGCAAAAAGTGCCCTTACATTTACTTACTTGTGGAAATAAGCTAAATAGAAAATTTGATTTTTGGCTGAGAAAACTGATTTAATTATTTGTTTACGAGTATATGTAAGATCTTTGAGATTAGAGCAAGATGTAATTGAAAAGCGCCACGACAACGAGGCCGCTTAGCGCGTCCATGTCTCGTGTTCGTAGCTTCCTTAATGAAACTGGTTGATAGCTAGTTAGAGGGAACAGTCAGAAATTATAAAATTTTATAGAGTATATTAAAATTTTTGAGAAAGTTAAAAATGGGGGTTGGAAAAAGAAGGAAAGAGTCTAGGAGTGGCATTTAATAAAAATTTGTTAAATGGTAAGTTGAACGCCAAAGGACAGAAATGGCATGGCTATTGAAAAGGTTGATTTCCAATGCATGGCTTAAGGTTCTACGTAGCTTTGTGATAGCAGTTTGGGATTTCTGTGAGCACTAGATTGTGAAGATCATCTAGTTCTTTCCCGCAAATATTTAAGCACACTCTTTACCAAGGATAAAACTATAAGTCCCATAGCTTGCCATGAAAAGAGCTACTTTTAAAAAGAAAAATTTCACTATATGATAGCATATGATCTTATTTTGTCATTAACAGCCACATTCGTAAACATTTGTAGGGGAAACTTCCTTTAAAGAAAGTTTCCTGCAGCTTGACATCCTTAACTCCTCTCGTAAGGTTATACCAGATATATAAGCTTAAATCCGCTGTTCATAAAAAGCAAAAACAAATTTATTCAAAGTACTTGCCCTCGGTAACTACACATTTTCGCCATCTCTCTGGCAATTTGTGGATACTACGCCAAAAAAATTCCTTCTCTTTCGAGGTAAACCACTAATCAAGCCATTTTCGGACGTTTTCGTAAGAATCGAAGTGCTGCTCAGTGAGCGCGTGGCCCATCGACGAAAACAGGTGGAAGTGTGAAGGGGCCAGATCTTGTGAATAAGCGGGATGGGGTAGCACCTCCCAGTTGAGTGTTTCCAAGTAGTTTCGGACCATTTTTGACGTGTGCGATGGTGCTTTGTCGTGGAGGAAAATCAGTTTGTCATGTCTTTGTTAATAATCCGTCCTTTTTTCACACAGAGCACGGTGCAATTTGATCAGTTGTTGGTGGTAGCAGTGGGAACTGACAGTTTCACCAGATTTCAACATCTCATAGTAGACGATACCCTGCTGATCCCATCAAACGCACAGCATCGTCTACCGTCCGAAGCGATTTGGTCTTGGGGAAGATGTTGATGGATGGCCGGGATCAACCCATGATTTCTTGTGTTTGGGATTCTCAAAATATATCCACTTTTCATCGCCTGTCATAATCCAATGCAGAAACGATTTTGTTTTTTGTCTGGCGTTCAATGCATGCGGCACCGATTTTCCGATATTTTCAATCTTCCCCGTGGCACGCAGACGCATGAAAATGCCTGTGCGAGTAACACCCAATTGCTCCGCGAGCATTTTTGCGATTGGGTATTGCCTTCGTCCAAAAGAGCTTGCAATTAATGGTCCTCAACCTTCGTAGGCCGATTTTCACGCTTCTTGTCCCACAAGTCAAAATTGCGCTCTTTGAACCGACGAAACTAATCTCGGCATGTTGTTTCCGATAAAATACTATCACCATAGGCTTTCATAAGCATTCAATGCATTTGATGCGATTCGGTAGCCGATTTCTTCAAATTGAAGCAGAAAAGGAGAGCTTCCCGCATATGCTCTTTTTCTGGCACAAAACTAGACATGATTACCAAAGGAAAAATGTATGTTGTTGTACGAAATTGCTGACAATGTCCATTGATTAATGTTAACATATGTCAAACTCATAAAAAAAAAGTATGGCGTGCCCATACTTAATACGCTTACTCACGCCATCTATGATCAAACAGCGGATTTAAGCTTATACCACTAGTACATTTAACAGTTGTAAGGAAAATTTCCTGTAACTAGACTTTAAAGAAAGTTTCCTGAATCTTAACACCCTTAACTCCTCTCGTAACCATCCTGAGTAGTGAAGGGATGTTTAGTGCATACATCAACCTCTTCCTTATTTTAGAGATCATTGGCATATCTAAGGAGAGATTTCCTTTTGAGCAGGTATTAGGTATAACTTTTCATACAAGATTATTAAGAGAATAATTGGAAACTTAAATATTATTATAAAAAAAATTTCGGACCAGTTTCCATAAGGATAGAAACTACCGGAAAAATAAAATAACTTAAATGTTTAGAAAATAATATAAAAAAACATTTTTTCCTTAAAAAAAATTTTAATACATCAAAAATGCATGATTTTTAAGTGCAACCGAAATAAAATTCTTTGAATTTTGTAATAACAAAAAAGCTTTGAAAACAAAAGCAAAAGGACCGTGAAACTTATTTTAAAAATTATTTTTCCACCTTTTTCCTTAAGAAATTTCTACATATTAATGGAAATTATAATAAAAATATTGCAATTTAAAAGAAAATTTACTAATTTGTTGTTGCTGTTATTGGAAATTTTTCAGAAGTACCAGTACCCTCAGCATTTTTTAATTGTACAGAAGAGGAGACAATAGATGGTGGCTGCGAAATAACAAATAAACGGTGTCAATGTTGGCCAAGAATGAAAATTTGTAAAAAAGAGAACGAAATAAATACAAGGTGGCGTTTCAAAACGTTAGGGGTAAGTTAACAAATTTTATTCATTTCAAAATAATTTATAACCTTAAATAAATAAATCAAAAATAAAAGCTTTTAGTGAAAAGGATAATAAAGTAAAATTTTTAAATATTTAATAAAAGAGAATAAAACAAAAAAAATTGATGAGAAATTTTTACCAATTTTTGTTTTTTTTTTGTAGAATATATTAAATTTGTTAGCGTTAATAAAATATTTAAGGGAAGAATTTTTTTTTCAAATTCAACCTTGATTTAACAGCTTCCATTTATTTTATCTCTTTTCTTATTGAAATTTTTTCTCTAATATTTTATAATTTATTTTGCATTTGATTTGACCTTTTACAGGATTGCCATTTAAATTTACAATATTTAATAGAAGCCGAAATGGATTTTGATGAAGATTTTAAAATTCCGACAAGAAGTTTTACTTATCGAGTTGTGAGGAGGAAGCGGAAACGGATAGGAAATAGGTGAGTGAATTGAATTTAAGAAAATTTTTTCCCCCTTTTCAAATCCCAGAATAATTAATTTCTTATATAAAATATACAATATTATTGACGGTATCTTTTTATGGAAATTTTTGTATAAAAAAAAATTTTATATTTTTCGAAGAAAAAGGATGTTGTCTTAACCGAGTATGCCTCTTTTAAATTAAGAATAATTTTTGCTAAAATATTTATTAAATTTTCATGAAAATTTCTTATAAAACATAAATATAAATTTTATAAATATCCTTTTTAAATAATTTAAATAATTTTTGCTTCTCAAAGAAAATTGAATTTTCTGAAAGATTTTGAATAACTCGAAAATGTAAAATTTTTATTTAAATTTCCTTCTATTGTCCTTATACACGCATAAGGTGTAAACGACTTTTTGTCCTTAAATTATTTCTGCTAAAAAGATATCTTTTGTAGCTTCATAGAAAAACATTTATAATATCGAAATTTACATAAATTCCTATTGTGATGTAAGCCATTAAAATGTGCTTGAATAAACCATCATAAATTCATAGCTAAATATAAAAAGTTCTTAGAATTTTGCAATTCCTTCATATATTGTTCACCTACGCTTTTAATATTATAATTTTATTATTAACGCTTCTATGAATCTAAAAATCATTGGAAGGGGAAAATTTCGCATTTAGAAAAATCCTTAATTAAAATATCATGAAAATATGTAAAAAAATTTGTGGTGGGGTTTTTATTTTTTAACTTGTTTTAAAATTTATCTAAATGTGAATTTTAAGTTACATAATATCTACTTTCGAGTAATAATTACTTTTTTTGTTTTAAAATTCAATCTTTCTGTTAAAATAGTTTTTTAGTTTAAAAGCTTTAGTTTAGTAGTAGGGCTATGAGAGCTTTAAACGACTTTTTTGGGGTCTGAATCCGTCAGATTTACTATATGTGATAAAAGTATTACGTTAAAAATACTACATTTATCATATATGATAGTAAAGCGAAACTCAACGAAAAGATAGAGTAGTGACTTAAACCCACTAAAACCAACTTATTTGGTCTCATTTTTAGATTTATCCGTAGAACTGCCGTCAGGCATTATTTTTTGTGGGGCTTCAGAACTCTACTGAATTACTCCTACCATATTTGTTCCCGCTCATTCAGACGGAGTGTTTTTAGACCTATAATCGCAAAGACATCAGCAACCTTCTAAGTCTCCCTCGACGCGAAAATATCGATAACCTCATAAATATTACGGCCACGGTAGGGGCAATAAGAGAACATGTACTCTGCTGTCTTCACTAATGTACCCTTCATCTGAGAATTTGTGAGCCCGAAAACGTTCATGTCCCGTCAACAGTTGGGATATTCCCGTATCTATCTACGGATCCACCGCTAGGATGAGATGGTAAATCCATCTGCTATCAAGAGCAGTATTCCAAGGATTTCACTACCACCATCTAGATTCCTTTCATTTAGATGCAGTAGCTTCGAATCGCGCCACGCGTTACACAGAACTTCTTCACAGATACACCTTCCGAAGCCCATCCGCTAGAATTTGGATCAGTACCATTACGATCACAAAAGAAATGGGTCCGTATGACATCTTTAGGAATGTCAATGCGCTAAACTGTGACAACTCCACGTGTGTAGGTTGATTTAATAAGCCCATCTATCCAAATCACTGAAGCATACAGTACTATTATGTTATTTAACGTGATTTGTCTGTCGTTAAACATAAAACCACGAGTCGCCTACGACTATAGAGATTGAGTTACGCTCAATAAACAAACCACCATTACTGTAAGTTGACAGTCAGTTACAAGCTGATTAGTCCAACTGTTTGTGGCGACGACTATCTAAAGATCTGCTATCATAAACAGTAACAGTGCCTGAGAACCGTGTGTTCCAACACTGTGCGGTACACCAACTCCGGTAGTACCAATTTTTCTTTTAAGGTTACTTCGATTTGTACTCCGCTCAATGAGGTACTATAAAGAATCTTGTTTATCCCTACGCACCGCTAATCCAGCGCAGGTACGCGGGTTTGCCAGAACGCGAAAGTACACCCGGAATCGACCTTCGTCTTTCACCCCGTTATAGACATCTTGCGTGTCATATACACACTCATTCACGCACCATTCTCGCTCTTCTCATACCTAACCCACCACCCACATCCACACTATCACCATTCACTATAATTCCACATGCACCTAGGTGACGCAAATCCCAGTACAGGTCACACTCAATGGGAAGATGTTTGGCACTCTCCTCAAATTCAAATCCAGACGTAAACATAAAGCACACATCCGAAATGAACATATGCGTCCATATGCCATTCACACTCTCATCCCATCAACGTTGCCATATTTTATATATTCTATTCAGGACCAGCACACACCGCTGCCGTTAACTAAAATCCTGAACCTCTTCATTCGTAACCAGACAATCTGCAAGTGGGATGCCCCACCATAGATGGTAGTGAATACTTCCACGCAGCACATCCAGGTCCCATGGAATTTCTCCCAATTTATGCCTACCCTTGCATATTGGTTACGCATAATGTCACCCCATACACGCGATGCATATATAGCATATGAAACAAACACAACATTGTACAGGACTTTCCCCGCTCTGTATCGACGTCTTCATTTCTTGTAAAATACTCGCACCAGCATGCCAACCATACCGGCAAGGCCTCCTTTTAGATGTTGCAAGTGAAGCCAAAAGTTCAGGCTTTCTCCAAACTTTACTCCAAGGTAACGTAGTTCCCGCAAATATCAGACCCCGACCTCCTCTAAACGAATATTGGGCTGCCTACTGGGTACCAAAAAACCACTCAACAACATACACACAGTCTCCCTTTGTGAAACATTCACTCCCATTATATTCCCACATTCAAACAACATCTGCATATAGCGGCTTCCCGCTACCTTTACCGCATACCTACTCACCCCCTCAATCACAAGCACAAGATCATCCGCAAATGAGATCACACCGCAACCGGTCTCCTCCAACTGCACCAAGAGACCGTTCATCATCATGGCAACAATAACAACCCTCCCATTGTTCCATCACACGGCCGCATACCTTTCATAGAAGTAAAAGGTATTTCCCACTCTCAATCTCTGCAAATACTGTCTTACACACATCCAAGCGTCCTCAGTGGATTTACCTTTCGTAAATTCATACTGAGGGCCGGATACATTGAAGTCTGCCAACTTCACATTCAGTCGCTTGAGGACCATGCTTGAGGACCAATCTGCTTGAAGACCATGCCAAATACTGGCAGTAAATATATTGGTCTATAGGAGGACGGGTCACTCCTACTTGGGCAGGATAACCACGGTTTCTAATTTCCATTCCCTCGGAAATACACCGCTCTCCAGACATTCACCGTATAGGCTGCTTACACTCCTCATCATTCAACCAAACACGCCATCTAATCCTGGGGCACTTCTCACTTTTCTGCTTAACACAGAACATTCAATCTCATCCTATACAAAGAGCAGGGGGTACCTCCTACCAGAATACACTTCCTCTTGCATTTCAACCCCAAATGTTGTGACCAGAATCCACATATTTTTTCACTATAACTACAGTAACATCATCAGCGAATTGGATGATTCTCGCCTCCCCTGAGCTATTGATACTGAGAATACCATCATACATCACATTTCGCAAAAGAGACTCCCTCTGGGACCTTCTCTGTGATCCTCTATAACCTCTCCCCACTGCTCATATTATACAAAAGAATTCTACTACTCAGGAAGTCTGCTTTTATCTTGATAATGTATCCGTTAAGCCCAGAGCGTCAAGGATACAGTCTGGTCAAGTTGAAGGCGTTTTTCACATTAAGGTTTATGATCGCAGAGTATTTTATGGAGCCTCTTCTCCACCTTTTATAATCGATAGCCCTAAGCTTAGTGCTAACGACCAAATTGAAAGCATCTAAAGTGGAGCCACATTGGTTTTCAAACAAACCTTGAAAGTTACAGAAAACGTTGTGTCTTAGGGCAACGGAGGGTCTTTTTTTTTTTTAAGTTAAAAAGGTACTCGCCTGGAAGACCTTCTACCTGCCAGACGAGTTATGCGGGATTTTTTCCTCGCTAAAACCTAACCTGTACCTCTACCCTTGCTCTCGGAACGATGGTTCCCCGGCGGCACTCTTTGTAAATACTACTTCGCCGGGGCGTTCTTATTTGATATTACTGCTGTCCCGATATTATGACGCCTCGCGGCCTATTCTTCGTACGTGGTCCAAAGATCCTTGATTAAAGATTCTGCGTACTCTGCAGCTCCGTTCCAAGCCTATTGGCTCTTCAGATCGAACGGTCCAGATTTTTCTCCAGATCTGCCGCTATCCCCTCGTAGAAGGGGCATTGGAAGAACACGTGTTCTGCATCTTCGATCACATCGCGGCAATGATGACAGTTTGGGCAGTCAGTTCTCTTGAATCTGTGCAAGTATACCCGAAAGCATTCATACCCAGTCAAGAGTTGGGTGATGTACTCGTAATACCCGACTTTCCCGTGCACGCGAGTGACCCATTTGGTGACATCTGGCATCAGCCGATGAGTCCACCGACCCTTCGTCGAGCTGTCCCATCTCTCTTGCCAGAGGCGAAGACTCTCGGGTCTCTCCTCTTCACAGAGGACCTTTCGCCGCTTTTCCTTCTTCCTACAATGTTGGTGTTCCCACTCTCCTGCCAGGATGTCGATGGGTGGGCATGATGCCACGACGTTGACCGCATCGTGTGATACCGTTCGGTATGCTGACGCTACTCTGATCGCTGAGAGCCGCTGGACTGATAACATTGTCTTGCGGTATGTTGTTAACTGTAGCGATTTCGCCAACACTGGTGCTCCGTATAGCAGGACGGAGGAACTACAGTTGCCAGTAGTCGCCTTCGGATTTGCCTGGGGCCTCCGATATTGGGCATTATCCGAGAAAGCGCACCCTGTACTGCTGATGCCAGGGCAACGGAGGGTCCTGGCATCAGGCTTAGGTGCCTATCTATTACCGATCTTTCTGCAAGAGCTTATCCTGGGTAATTCGTGGGAACTCTTCGCTACCAGTTACAAAGTTACCTATTAATTACGCCTCTGCTTTCTCAGAGGAGTAATCCTACGTCATATATATAAAAAAGTTAATTCTTAATTATTTAGTGTAAGGAATAGAGACCGGAAGTACCTAATTACTAATACTAAAAATTTAGTGATAAAAAGTGTGGCCAACTAATAATTCTAAGAGGTATTACTAAATTTATTATAATTCAACAAAAATACCAATAAAATTATACTGCTTAATACACATAAGTTCTATAGAATATATAATAGAAGCTACCCAATTTAAAGAGCTTTTTGTAAAATTATGTTCAACCTTCTTAAAAATATAAGTACTTTTATTGAAAAATAAAACTTTTTCAATTAGTTTTATGGCATTCCAATTTAGGAGTGCGGAAAAAATAAATTAAAAGAAAATTTTTTTAAATAAATTAATTTTTCACTTTGATTTAAAGTTTTTACGAAAAAAAAAACGTTCAAGGATTATAAGAAAATTTACAAACTTATAAATAAGAAAATTACAACAATTTTCCAGTATATCCTTTTTCCCTTCCTGTACTCGTATATTGAAATTTTCTATAGTAAATCTCTACATTTCATCCAAAATATGTAATCTCCATAAGAATAATTTGAAATTAAATGATACATTAAGCTTTTGATATATGATATAAAATTATAAACTTCAGACAAAGCTTAAGAATGGAAGGAAATAAATAAATGAAAATTATTCATGTACAAAAATCCTTGAAATATTTTAACAAATATGTAGAAAATATCATTTTCGAAATATTGTAAAATAATACTGAAAAGCTTTATTATATGTAAATTATGCTCAGGACTTAAAAATATATTTGTATTTTTGATATATACGTGTATATATACTTTTTTTTTAAGGCAAAGTCCTTTATTTTGTAGAATAATAAAATTAAAAAAATGTATGTCATATTATACGGAATAAAGGATTTTGTCTCAAAAAAAAAGGATATTTTTGAAAAATTGTTCATATTTCAAATTGTAAATATATTCATTCCTATGCGAGAATATTATATTTTTAACAACAATCATCTTATTTATGTTATTTATTCATGAATATCTATTTTGTCCCCTTCAAAGTAATCCCCATCAGATATTTGTGCCAACGCTTTTCCAATCCTCGAAGCACTTTAAAAAATCATTTTTTGTGATCTTGTTCAGCTCTTCCTTCGATGCCGTCTTTATCTCCTCAATCGTAGCGTAGCGTCGTCCTTTCATTAAGCTCTTCAGTTTCGGGAATAAGAAAAAGTCACGGGGGGCCAGATCTGGGAAATACGGTGGCTGCGGCATTATTAGTGTGTTGTTTTTGGCCAAAAATGGCAAAAGCCAATTTTTGTTCTTCCACAAATCCGAGCGTTTCTGGCGAATTGCTTCACGCAACTTGCGCATAACTTGTAGGTAATAATCCTTATTGACCGTTCTACCCTGTGGCAAGAACTCATACTATTCCACGCCCTTGGAATCGAAAAAAACTGTTAGCAAAACCTTAACATTCGACAGACCTTAACGCTCTTTTTTAGGTATTAGCTCGTGCGGCAGATTCCATTGGGATGATTGAGCTTTTGTTTCCACGTCATAACCATAAACCCATGATTTGCCACCAGTTATGACCCTCTGGAGCAAGTTGTTGCGGTTTGAGTCGTCGCGGACAGCTCCTTAGTAATGTTAATGCGCTGCTGTTTTTTGTCGAAAATGGGCAAAAATCGAGGACGGGCCAAAACATGTACAAGCAAAGCACCTGTCAAAATTTAACTGAACATTCAAAATGGCCGAACCTGAGACATGAGTACCAACATAACGCCACAAAAAATCGAAAATCGAATATACGTAACCCGCGGAAATTCAAAATTCGTGACGCTTTTTCAACAGACCTCGTATAGCATATTATTCCTTTATTATAGATTTGAATCTAATTACGAGAAACGTGTAAAATTTATACAAACACGTGTAATTAAAGATTTTAATTTATTTTTCATATCATTTTATAAATGCTGAACATTCGTAATTTAAGTAAATTATTTATAATCATATTAGAAATAATTTAATTAAATTACGAATGTAAACATAAAAGAAATTACTATCTCGATTTATTAAAATCCAATAATACCAATACCCCATCTTTCGGGGTTTCTCAAGTCCTCTTCACCCCCCCCCCCTCCTCCCGCCCCTTCCAGCGTAGGAACTTCTAAGTTAGAGGAAATGTTCATTTTCAAACTATTTAAGTTAATTTTAATCCACAAACTGTAATTATGTTATGTCTAATAGGCTCTTAGAGGTAATATTGATAAATAAGACAAAGACTAGATTTTGCTGACAATAGTATAGTCGATTTTCTAAATAAGGATAATTACTATTAAAATCACGATTCTAAACGACTAAATTGAATATTTCATTCTTTCAACACAACTACTAATAGATACTATAGCGGCATTATTTGCGCTAATAGTCTTCATCAAATCGAGGTGAACATCCTGTTGATGAGAAAAATCCTTAAGAAAATTTACATTTTGCGAATAAATATTTTCATACCTACTAAATTGGACTATAAAAGTAGAAACTGCTAGGATATAGTCCTGGCTAGACAGATTTCAGTCATTTGCTAGAACTGAAATGATTTCTTTTTAATTTGTTTTTGAAATAAAGCAATCTAAAAATAGTGAACACAATAAATAATTAATGCAAAAATGTAAATTTTTTGAAACTTGCCAAACAAATTATTTCCTCTCAGATCGGTTACAATATCGTCAAGGACTTTCCGCATTTACATATCAAGTTGTGCCAAGTGGAATATGGAAATTTTTTTCGCTATCAAAACAACCACACACAAAAGAATAAAAACTTGAAGTTAGTCTAAATTTTTTCTCAATTGCTGCATCCTGAAAACTTTTGACGTTTTGAGATTGGAAAAGTCTGAAGAGTAACAAACTCTAAAAGAACTAAGAAAAAATTTTTTCATACCGCATAAAAAATTGTACCACTATTTTTTTTGTTTTTTTTTTAACGCATATGTGTTTGTGTCCACTTTTGAATAACTTTGTTTTTTATCTTAGCATCCATGACTATATCTATAAGTAAATATGAACTCATTAAAAAATATAAAAAGAAAGGATATGCATTCATTGTTGTACGGTAAGAAAAATTTTTTTTTCCTACAACCCGTTCAAAGAAGGACGCAACTTTCAATCTCATATGTCTTAGTTGTACAAGTACTTGCTTGCAAAGGGGAAAAATGAGGTTATATTCCTGCTTGCATAATCCTTAAATAGGAACGTAATAAATATTTGAAATCTTTTTCCTTTGATATAATTCCGAAAAATGAATCCATGACTCAAGGATAAGTGTGAACGATGCTTTTTGGATAGAAATAAACTCATCCCCTTTTAACTATCATCCGTAAACGATTTTGTCTAGGAAATTGTACTCCTGGAAAATGGGAATAAAGCACTTTTGGGAATTTTGTACGCACTTTTTTTTATGGTATTATATTAAGTTCCGTTTTAGATTTTCTTTTTCTTTTTCTATCTTATATTATATTCTAAAATAAATTCAAAGAGAAAAGATAAAAATTCATATTGTATCTGATTTTTTGGAGCTTTTCCTATTAATACAAATTTTTATTTCTTCTCTTATTTATATTTTTGAATTTTTTTATTATTGGAAATAAGCAAAAAAAAAATTCAAATCCTTGACAATTGATTAATTATCAATCAAATCAATCATTTTTCTTTGATTTACCATTTATACTGTTCGTCGTTATCTTGAGGTTGTCCGATTTTTAGTTACCAATCAAGTTGGTTGTCATAATATGAAAAATGTTAAAAAATTGATAAATCTTAGGGGATGTTCTCAATGAAAATCATTGTCATATTTTTTTCCTTTCGTGAAAATATTGATTTTCGTGGAAAGCATTTTTTTTGTTTGTAGAAAGTTTTTGCTCTCCTAGAAAATTATGACGAAAATATTTTTTTTATTGTAAGAATTTTTTTTAAGGATACATTTTTTATATTAAAAAAAAGTGAGAGCAATATTTGCAATAATTAATAAATTAAAAAGCTAAATTATAAATAATATCAAATTTGGGAACGGTTTCACATTCATCATTCTATTGGATCCTTTTTAGTCCAAAATTTTGTTATTTTCCTTTCGTAAAAGCTTTCTTGTAGAAAATAAATATAATTTTCTTTTAAGAACCATTTTGAATTTTCAATATTTAATGAAAAATTTATATTTATAATGGTTTTTTTTTGTTAAATAAAAACAAAACAACAATTAAAAGGCTCTGATTTAACGATACTCAGATTATTTGTGTCTAGTGAGCATCAGATTTGAGTTCGTATCCAGCTAAAGACACAGTTGAAGGACTCATCAAAAATATTATTTAAGTACAAAATGAAAAAATATCCTCCATTTTTCAATATTTAAAATTAAGGTGCATTTGAAAAATTTCAATATTTCTTGTGGCAGAAAATATTAAAAAATTACCATTGATTTTGTGCGTTCCAAGAAACATAACCTTTCTAATATCTTTGAGCTATTTTCGAATTTTTAATCATAATTTTTTATTCAAATAAATGGTAGTTTAATTTATACTTCGAAAAATAAAATTTAAAAAAACCATACTTGAAAATCAAATTTTGACGAAATTTTTATTTCTTAAAATTGCTGACGTCTTGCCATAATGCGACTTCTTGTATGACTTGACCTTTTCTTAAGTAATTCTTAATAAATTTTTTTATATATTTCGGTCTGTAATTCAATCATTCTTTAAAGTATATTGGTTTTTAAATGCATTAATTGGAGACTTACATTTAAAAAAATTCAACTTATCTTACTTTATTGCGTCGTTTTTAACCCTCAAATATTTTCTATTGTATTTCCAGAAAAAACTTTTCAATAATTTCCCTAAAATTTATTATAAAAAATAATTTAAAAATACAATATTTTAAGAAAAACAACCAAATTTCGATAAAATTATTTATTTGCAAAAATTAATTATTTAATATAAAGAATCATTGAGATTTGCAGGTGGGACACACATCTGGTATCGATACCACGTTGAATGCCATGGCATTATATGTCATCTAATACCCGCTAAATACCAGTTAAAAAAGCTGGTATTTGGTGAATACGAATTTTTTCATGGTTTTCGTATACACCAACCTATTATCTGCACTTCTCTATACACCAACCATTTATTTTTACTGATTACAGCGCCATATGCTCATTCAAATACATAACATACACATATCTTATGGATGTTTTTGAGCTATTTACCCACCAACATGGTATCTATGCGTCCATGGTATCGATACCAGATGTGTGTCGATAGCATTACCTTTGTCGTCCCTCATTAGCAGGATGGATAAGCTAGGTAGCGTTGATGGAAGCAAATGTGAAGATGCATTTTTAGGTTTTGTTGAGCTTTTGAGCTTATATGCTCTGAACAAATCGATACCAAGGTCATGAAGAAATCTCTTACGACTTCGTTTGTTTCATGAAACTTGATAACTTATTGAGGGATGAAGATTTTTCACCTGGTAGTGATAATAAATATGTGCCAAAAGTTAAAGCTGAAATTGACACATTTGATGTCGATGCGGAAACGATTCGATCAAAACTGTTAGCATACATTTCGTTTCTAAGGACAATATTTTATTAAGACTGTTTCTTTGCTGTAGATAGTAAAAATAATAATTTAACGTTCGCACATAATGAAATTTAAAAAAAAACAAAATGAAAAATAGATGTAACTTTTCCCAAAACTAATTGCGTTTTCAACGCGTAAAGGTCAAAGTAACAGAGTCATGAAAGTACTACCAAATATTGTTAAGAGTTTTGGAAATATTCAAGTTCAAAACAAAAATTTGATAGGACAAGATACCAACGTAAGTCTAAGGTTAGGAAAAGTCAAACGGCGTCAAATCTTCCGATCTTGGAGGTGGAATGACATCGTCAAATCTTAAATATTATACGTTATGGAAACTTTTTGCACAATAAAGTTATAATTCGTAATATTATGTAGCTTATGGTACGGTTTTATTAAAATTTCATATAGTTTAGATTGAAAATATTTAAGTTAAGGCCAAAAGATGTGATTATTCGACTCAGAATGGACTCTACTTCTTAATTTTCAAAGAAATACTGGCCTTTGATAACTATAAACTAAATAAAACACCATTTAGATACTTTTTTTTTCGATACAATAGCTTTAGTATTAGTAATTGATTATTGTTTCCACGGAGAAATAAGCCTCATCACTGAAGAAACTTTTTATTAAAAAAACACTATCTAAAGCCGCTTGTTCCAGCACTAAATCAGCGTATCTTTAGCGATATTTTACCACAACTTTTGAATAATAATTTATTTTTTAAATAAATGGTAAATTATTGGTTAAATAAAAATTTTTATAAATTTTATAAATACTTGAAAACTAATCTATGACAAAATTGCACTTTTCAAACTACAATATGGATGATTAACTATTTTCATATTTTCTTGTCATCTCTATTAAAAGTTTTCCAACCTAGTCAAAAAAAGTTAATCTATTTGTGTTTTTTTTCTATTTAAATTGAACTCACCAGAAAAATCAGCCATTAACAATTAGCCGACTAATTACAGAACAACGCAAAGACAGAGCTCATTGGCAGGAGAAAAAACTGACATCTATAGACTACTACACGATAAAAATAGAATTTTATAAACTGCTATTAGACAAAAATTATATTATAAAAAAAACAACGCACCCTCTACAAAAAACGGACGTCACCTCATCCAAAATGGACACACATAAAGCATACGCGTTTGCTGAGCACATTAAACGAACATTTACTCTACATGAGGAGACACTAAACAGAACTAAGTGACTTCCTAATAGAGCAATAATCTTCCTTGCTTTATTAGAAAATACCATTCTTTGGACAACATATTTCCCAATCCTCTAGAAATTTTCTAGAATAAAAATGCTCCCTGAGCCAAATAAACCAATAAACCAATCCACTTCCTACGGACAAATAAGTCTCATTACAATCCATTTGGAAATCTTTAAAAAAATATCCATCCGCTACCTATATCTTCTAATCCAACCCTCAAATTTAAATCCGAACCACCAATTCGGTTTCGGCTCCGAACGCTCCACTCCACAGGAGTGTCATCGATTCATCAATTTCATTGCATCTACTTTAAAAAGAAAAAAGTACTTTCGCGGTGTGTTTGTTAATAAAAACCATGCTTTTGATAGAGTTTGGCACTCTGGCTTACTCTAAAAACTCAAGAGGATTTTACCTTCTACTTATTTCTTAGTCCTAAAATCATTGCTTCCTAACCGACACTTCCAAGAATCCTTTCTTCTACCTATTTTCGATATTGGCTTATGTTCCACAGAGAAGCATACCTTAACCCAACCTATACAACATTTACACTGTCAATATGCCACTTAGTCCCAATTAATGCTTTGATATGGAACCCACATACAAGACATAAAAGACAAGTACTAAAAAGACGGTACCTACAACTACTTCGACTTCTAGACATACATTCTAAACCTACTAGAGACAGCAAAGTATTCTTTTATAAAAAAACCCATCTGAAACCAATATGGACTTACAGACTAGAACTCTGGAATCCTACTAAGCCTTTAAATTGTCATCGAATCCAATTTTTTCAATCAAAAATATTCCGTCAAAATTATCAACGCTCCCTTTAATCATAATCTTGAAATCGCATTTGAAAAAAAACAAGTATGATTGGAGACAGAGGAATTTAACTTATAAAAAATTAAATTCCTCTGTCTCCAATCATACTAATCCCTTCCACTTCCATTTCTAGGAACATTTACCAGGTGAATAAGCATAGAAAAACATGTTTTTTTCATTGAAAGCACAAACAAACTTATTCAAAGTACTTGCCCTCGGTAGCTACACATTTTCGCCATCTCTCGGGCAATTTGTGGATACCACGCCAAAAAAAATCCTTCTCTTTCGAGGCAAACCACTCATTAAGCCATTTTCGGATGGTGCTCAGCGAGCGCGTGGCCCATCGACGAAAACAGGTGGTAGTCGGAAGGGGTCAGGTCTGGTGAATAAGCGGGGTGGAGTAGCACCTCCTAGTTGAGTGTCTCCAAGTAGTTTCGAACCATTTTTGACGTGTGCGATGGTGCGTTGTCGTGGAGGAAAATCAGCTTTTCATGTCTTTGTTGATAATTCGTCCTTTTTTCAGGCAGAGCATGATGCAATTTGATCAGTTGTTGGTGGTAGCGGTGGGCATTAACAGTTTCACAAGGTTTCGATATCTCATAGTAGACGATACCCTGCTGATCCCAAAAAAAAACCCACAGCATCGTCTTCCGTCCGAAGCGATTTGGTCTTGGGGAAGATGTTAATGGTTGGCCGGGATCAACCCACGATTTCTTGTATTTAGGATTCTCGAAATATATCCACTTTTCATCGCCTATCACATTCTGATGCAGGAACGACTTTCTTTTTTGTCTGGCGAGCAAGATTTCGCATGTGTTTTGGCGTCGCTCCATCTGCCTATCGTTCTATTCATGCGGCACACATTTTCCGATCTTTTCAATCTTCCTCGTGGCACGCAGGTGCATGAAAATGGCTGGTTGAGTAACACTCAATTGCTCTCCGAGCATTTTTTGTGATTGGGTATCGTCTTCATCCAAAAGAGTCTGCAATTGATGGTCCTCAACCTTCCTAGGCCGATTTTCACGCTTCTTGTCCCAAAAGTCAAAATTTTGGATCGACGAAACCAATCTCGGCACATTGTTTCCGATAAAGCACTGTCACCATAGGCCTCTATAAGCATTCGATGTGATTCGGCCGCCGATTTCTTCTAATTGAAGCAGAAAAGCAGCGCTTCTCGCATATGCTCTTTTTTTGGTACAAAACTAGACATGATTACCAAAGGAAAAATATATGTTGTTGTACGAAATTGTTGACAATATCCACTGATTAATGTTGACAGATGTCAAACTCATAAAAAAAAGTATGGCGTGCCCATTGTAGCTTAATACGCTCACTCACGCTATCTATGACCAAACAGAGGATTTAAGCTTATATACCTGGTATATTAATCACCAAAATACTGAGTAACTTTCTTATATATTCACTCTGCATAACCCTTCCCATTAATTATTTCTATTATCTAAATCTGCTTGTTCCTATGTTATAGTTATAAATATCAATAAATATTTAAATATATTGATTAAATTAAAATTGCCCTAAATATTTTTACAGGTTCAATAAGAGTCAATATCATCAAAAATCTATCCATTAAAGTATTATGATATATTTACAAACGTAAAAAAAATTGCCAGCACATCATCAAAGAATAATAATCGAAAAATGCTCGCCTTCCACCTCAAATAATGCAAAATTCATGTAACAAAAACAATGACGATTTAATTCCATTTTCAATATTTTCTAAAAAAAAAATCAATAAAAAAAAATTACTAATAATAAATCAATTCCAAACCATTGAGTAAATCTAAAATTAATGACGATAAATTATTAAAAAAAAAAAAAAATAAATAAAAATTAATGTTCTCATAAACGATTATCTATTATAGTAAAAGGAAAATGCTAAAAATCAATTTTTTCATAAAAATTTTACCACATAATGGTTTGCATTTATAACCCCACAAAACTCAATGCAATTGCGTGATAGCTCCTATCCTTTACCCCTTATTCTTGTGCGGAAGAAAAATCGAAATCCATTTAAACGAATGCAACATAAAAAATAGTGATTTTTATATTTTTTTTTCCCCAATATCATTTAATAACAGTGAATCCTTCCTCAACGACCGAATAGTAGAGAAACATTGAAAAATCTATTTGGAAATATAAAAATTTTCCTTGGATCGAATCCTTCCTTCCTTATCATGACATGAAAAATAATTCCATTCCGTTTCATATAGCCTTCCGGATAGACACTCCTTCAGTTGCAGCCTTGTAATATTATGCCTCGGGTGTGGTTATAAATGATTTTGGTCAATAAAATCACTCATGAATAAGGGCGAAAACTCCTCTTTTAATGATGATCACTATTGCTGAATCGAAAAGGATGCCAAAAAGAATGCCTTTGTTACGGTCACCAGTTAAATTATCGGAAATTACTACGATGGAATTTCCCACAATCTAAATATTATCGAATAAGTAAAATTTGTTTTTAAAACTGGTTAGAAAAACTTCCTAGACTAAAAAAAAAGAACACTTCCACAAGCATAGCCTAAAGGCAAAATAATCCTACAAATCATGAGGGAAAGTAATAAAAAAAGATAAAAATTATGCTAGCCGAATCGCGAGGAAGGAGCGCCATTTACCGATAGTCGAAATAGTATCACTCATATTCATAGTTGAAGAATAGCTAATTTTACATAGAAACTAACATATTAAGGCCAAATTCACAATAGTCAGATTGAAAATCAATTTTATGCCGAAGGTCACTGTCAATTTTATTCTATTATTCATAGGCGAAAGCT
This sequence comes from Atherix ibis, assembly GCA_958298945.1. Classification (NCBI taxonomy): domain Eukaryota; kingdom Metazoa; phylum Arthropoda; class Insecta; order Diptera; family Athericidae; genus Atherix; species Atherix ibis. The sequence continues at coordinate 47,731,540 of OY282605.1, read as the reverse complement.
TAATGCTGCGACAACAATAATATTGCGACAATAATAATGGCGGTCAGCCCATGCCATCAAAAACATGCGTCGTCGTGTCCATTGGAATTTGTAAAAGCCACAAGAATCCCACCAATTATTATCCCCAAGAATATTTGTAGTATTGCTGAATATGGTATATCTTGGCATCGCCAGCTGTCACAGATGTGCTACCAGACCATACTTGTACTTACAATCGACCGACCCCTAATGTGATGTTATCTCAGAGGAAAATAGCTCAAAAATCTTTAAGAAATTTCGGTAATAAAAATAAATTTCCTTCATAACAATGTGCTGCCATCATAAAAGTACCAATAAAATAAATTAGAAAAATTCTAATTCAATTGAATCGATCCAAATCTGGCTATTCAAACCATATAGATACTCTCTGTTCTAATAAAAATAAAATTTTTGAATACATTTTAGTCCTTTATTATTGCAGGAATTTTTTTTAAATATATTATTAGCCAACAATATTTTCGGTATTATTTTTATTAGTACTTTTATTATTGTCATTATTGGAATAATGATTATTTAGTGGTGGTGTTTTTATATTTGGTGTTGACCTTTTCAGTAGCTTTCTTCAAAATGTCATTTTTCTCCTAACTTTTCTGCTATCCTTAAATGAATTTCAAAAACTATTTTTTTTATTTATTACCTTAAATTTTTTGTTTTGTTTTTCACCTTAAAGAATAGATTTTTTATGATCCTTTAATAAATTCTTTTCGACTAATTATTATTTTTTTCAATATTATTTTTGGTTTATTTTTTTTTTTTTATAGTAGTAGGGTCCTTATGAACATAGGCCTGGGGTCCCTGGTTCAGCAGCAAGACCTTAAAGGCCATATGTCAACACAAGAGATTGTTATTTTACTTTTTGTTTGTTTTTTTTTCTTTGTTTGATAGTGGCTGGTACCCCATGAACACAGGTCTGGGGTCTCTGGTTTAGCACCGTAACCTTAGAGGCCATATGGCGTCCCGAGAGTTGTTTATTTTTAATTTTTTGTTTGTTTGATAGTGGCTGGTACCCCATGAACACAGGTCTGGGGTCTCTGGTTTAGCACCATAACCTTAAATGCCATATGGCGTCCCGAGAGTTGTTTATTTTTTATTTTTTGTTTGTTTGATAGTGGCTGGTACCCCATGAACACAGGTCTGGGGTCTCTGGCTTAGCACCATATCCTTAAAAGCCATATGGCGTCCCGAGAGTTGGTTATTTTAATTTTTCATTATTTTTTTGTTTGTTTGATAGAATTAGGTACCCCATGAACACAGGTCTGGGGTCTCTGGTTCAGCACCACAACCTTAAACGCCATATGGCGTTCCGAGAGTTGTTTTTTTTTTTTTTTTTGTTTGATAGTGGCAGGTACCCCATGAACGCAGGTCTGGGGTCACTGGCTTAGCACCATAACCTTAAAAGCCATATGGCGTCCCGAGAGTTGGTTATTTTAATTTTCCTTTGTTTTTTTGTTTGTTTGATAGTGGCTGGTACCCCATGAACACAGGTCTGGGGTCTCTGGTTTAGCACCATAACCTTAAATGCCATATGGCGTCCCGAGAGTTGTTTATTTTTTATTTTTTGTTTGTTTGATAGTGGCTGGTACCCCATGAACACAGGTCTGGGGTCTCTGGCTTAGCACCATGTCCTTAAAAGCCATATGGCGTCCCGAGAGTTGGTTATTTTAATTTTTCTTTATTTTTTTGTTTGTTTGATAGAATTAGGTACCCCATGAACACAGGTCTGGGGTCTCTGGTTCAGCACCACAACCTTAAACGCCATATGGCGTCTCGAGAGTTGTTTTTTTTTATTTTTTGTTTGTTTGGTAGTGGCAGGTACCCCATGAACGCAGGTCTGGGGTCACTGGCTTAGCATTATAACCTTAAAAGCCATATGGCGTCCCGAGAGTTGGTTATTTTAATTTTCCTTTGTTTTTTTGTTTGTTTGATAGTGGCTGGTACCCCATGAACGCAGGCCTGGGGTCACTGGTTTAGCACCATAACCTTAAAAGCATATGGCGTCCCGAGAGTTGGTTATTTTTTGTTTCTTTTTTTTGTTTGTTTGATAATTGTAGGTACCCTATGAACGAAGGCCTGGGGTATTTTCTTCAGTACCACGCCCTTGAAGATCATATGGCAACACTAGATTTTTTTTTTTTTTTTTTTTTATTTTTTTTTTTTTATAGAATTAAGTACCTCATGAACACTGGTCTGGGGTCTCGGATTCAGCACCACAACCTTAAACGCCATATGGCGACACGAGAGATGATTATTCCATTTTTTGTTTATTTTATTGTTTTTTTTTTATATAGTAAAAAGTACCCCATGAACGAAGGCCTGGGGTCTTTGCTTTAGTACCCCATGACCCCGAAGGCCTGGGGTCTTTGCTTCAGAGTTTTACAATACATTTTATTTTGTTTATGCTTTTAGAGTTTATAAAGAGGGCTTAGCAATGAATCGAACGGATTAAAAAAAAACACGCTACCAGAGAAAAAATCAATAGTAATACTGAACTCCCTAAGGATAGGGTGTAGGTTACTAAATAGAGGAAGTCGTTTAATAGCGCAGTAATACCAATTCTAATCCTGAGCAGTTTTCTTGAGATTCCAGTGTCTCGAGAGAAAGGTTTTACTTGACCATTTCTGCGTTTTCCACCTAGTGAGCAGCTGAGGCATATCGGGTATGCCCGTAAATGTTAGTCGGTGGAGTGCAGATTTTTCCTGTTTAATTGCTAATATACTGGCATAACCTGGAACCCAATGAAATTTGAATTGCTTATTTTTAGACAAACGGTATCCTCGTAATGGGATTAATTGCAGAGAGTGAATCACTATAAATATTAATGTTCTCTTATATTTTTCTCTGATGTGTATTCAAAGTGACTGCTGTATCAATGGCAACTATGATAGCTTAAAGTTTACTATCATAATAGGCTGCTCGGGAAGGAAAAATACCACATGCCGCTTTACAGAAATAATCACCCACGCGCTGGATAACAGCAAAGGCTGCCGTATCCGTAAATAGTAGCAGGCTATTTTCCATTTCTTTAATAAAGCTTCCTGTCCATGTCCTTTTTCCTGAATCTGCTCAGTTTAGTCGATCTATTTAGCGCCGATGCCACCCACGGCTTCTAGGTGTAATATGTAGGGTTATTGGAAAATTGGGTCTTAATGATGAAAGGATCGTTCATGAGTTAGGATGCAATATAGGAAAGGATGGAGGATATTGTTCTTCTTTACCGAATTATATGCGTTAATATTTTTAATTTTAATTGTTTGTTTGTATGTATGTAAGGTCATTAGGATATGGACATTGGGCGATGATGTAGCCTTTTTACAACCTTAAGTCTATGGATTAGATGAAATTATTCATTGGTAAATTAGAACTCGTTATAGATGGTTAGATTTTATAGAGCATGTTATTATGTTAAAAAAAATGAAAAAGAGGATTTAGAAACATTATTTAGTGATCTTAAAGCTCTGCAATGGAGGGAATCTTTTGCAAAAAGCAATATTAGGTAACATAGCATTTCGGTTTAAGTCAATCATCTTAGAATGAACAGATGGGATCAGGGTGATTTCTAAAAAGGCTATTATTCTGTCCAATCCATATTCTGAGCAGTTTCCATACACAAAATTTTTGTAAGACTGTCGACTAAACTGGTGGTAAGCCAATGTTTCGAAAGAAAACTTCCTTAATTTTTATTTTATTAAATCGGCAAAAAAAAAACAATATTGAAAATAAATGGAAAGGACTTAAATTATCTTCTTATATTTAAAAAAAAAATATTTTGCTTTAAAAATATTTACAAAAATTCTATAAAGGAAATAATAAAAAAAAGGAATTTTTTTTTAAAAATTTTAATTAATCAAGCCAAAATTTAATCGGTTGAAAACCCACAAGCTTTATTGCATCAAGCAGGCGTCGTTAAACCGAATATCTTTGAAAACTAAAAAAATGGGTTGTAACCCTCAATTTTAAGCGGTATGACCGTATAATAATATAACTGATATTATTTTTGCTTAAACTTGAAGATTTTCATAGGTAATTTAAAAAAAAAATTGTGTGTTTATTGCGCGCAAATTTTCTCAGCACACGTTAATTTTGTAATTTGGCTATCTCAGTAGAAATGTCAACAAATGACTAATACTATGGCCATTGTATCAACAAAAACTAATGGCCGACAGTTGTCAATAGCTAATATTTCTTTGAAAATTAAGATGGAGAGTTAATTCCAAGTGCTACGGTCGTAAAATAACCACTTTTTGTTGTCCATAATTTAAATATTTTAATCTATACTATATGAGGTATTAACAACCACATAATATGACAAAGTCCGACTTTATTGTGTGAAGAGATTGATTCCAAGATCGGAAGATTTGACGCCGTTGAACTTTTTCTTATAAAGCTGCGTCAAGTAAAATACAAATTACGGATCGAAATGTGCCAATCTAGTATTACTAAAAAATACCTTAAAATGCATCCAGTCCTACAAGAATTCTCGTCGCAATTATTTCAATGATGTCATATTTAATGCGCTTGATGGCAAAATTTCTGTCAATATTATTTTTTTTTAAAATTATTTTTAATTGCAAATTTTTTAAATTTACTTTCTAATCCGTTAATTGGATAAATAATGCTTTGGAAAAGTGCACCAAAAATAATAATTTTTTTGCAATTTTCATTAATTTAAATTGATTTAAATTTAAAAATTTTAATTTTAAGTTTTGGTAACATCAATTCACCTCCAAGATCGGAAGATTTGACTTTTTCTTATAAAGTTGGACTTTTTCTTATAAAGCTCCGTCAAATAAAATACGAATTACAGATCGAAATGTACAAATTTAGTATTATTAATAATTACTTCTAAAAGGTAATTTTCGTCGCAATTATTTCAATGATGTCATATTTAATGCGCTTTATGGCAAAATTTCTGCCAATATTTTCTTTTTTTAAATTATTTTTAAAAGCAAATTTTTTAAATTTACTTTCCAATCCGTTAGTTGGATAAATAACGCTTTGGAAAAGTGCACCCAAAAAAATAATAATTTTGCAATTTTCATTAATTTAAGTTGATGTAAAATTAAAAATTTTAAGTTTAAGTTTTGGTGACATCAATTCACCTGCAAGATCCAAAGATTTGACGCCGTTGGACTTTTTCTTATAAAGCTCCGTCAAATAAAATACGAATTACAGATCGAAATGTGCGAATTTAGTATTATTAATAATTACTTCTAAAAGGTAATTTTCGTCGCAATTATTTCAATGTTGTCATATTTAATGCGCTTGATGGCAAAATTTCTGTCAATATTTTTTTTTTTTAAATTATTTTTAATTGCGAATTTTTTAAATTTACTTTCCAATCCGTTAATTGGATAAATAACGCTTTGGAAAAGTGCACCCAAAAAAATAATAATTTTGCAATTTTCATTAATTTAAGTTGATGTAAAATTAAAAATTTTAATTTTAAGTTTTGGTGACATCAATTCACCTGCAAGATCCAAAGATTTGACGACGTTGGTCTTTTTCTTATAAAGCTGCATCAAGTAAAAGACGAATTACAAATCGAAATGTGCGAATTTAGTATTATTAATAATTACTTCTAAAAGGTAATTTTCGTCGCAATTATTTCAATGATGGCAAGCTTAATGCGCTTCATGGCAAAATTTCTGTCAATATTATTTTTTTAAAATTATTTTTAATTGCAAATTTTTAAAATTTACTTTCTAATCCGTTAATTGGATAAATAACGCTTGGAAAAGTGCACCAAAAAACAAAATAATTCTTTTGAAATTTTCCTTAATTTAAGTTGATTTAAAATTAAAAATTTTAATTTTAAGTTTTGGTAACATCAATTCACCTCCAAGATCGGAAGATTTGATGCCGTTGGACTTTTTCTTATAAAGCTCCGTCAAATAAAATACGAATTACAGATCGAAATATGCGAATTCAGTATTATTAATAATTACTTCTAAAAGGTAATTTTCGTCGCAATTATTTCAATGTTGTCATATTTAATGCGCTTGATGGCAAAATTTCTGTCAATTATATTTTTTTTTAAATTATTTTTAATAGCGAATTTTTTAAATTTACTTTCCAATCCGTTAATTGAATAAATAACGCTTTGGAAAAACGCACCCAAAAAAATAATAATTTTGCAATTTTCATTAATTTAAGTTGATTTAAAATTAAAAATTTTAATTTTGAGATTTGTTAACATCAATTCACCTCCAAGATCGAAAGATTTGACGCCGTTGGACTTTTTCTTATAAAGCTGCGTCAAATAAAATACAAATTACAGATCGAAATGTGCGAACTTAGTATTATTAAAAATTACCTCTAAAAGGTAATACTCATCACAGTTATTTTAATTATGTCATATTTAATGCGCATTATGGCAAAATTTCTATCAATTTTTTTTTTTTAAATTATTTTTAATTGCAATTTATTTAAATTTACTTTCCAAAGCATTAATTGAATAACGCTTTGGAAAAGTGCACCAAAAAACAAAATAATTCTTTTGAAATTTTCCTTAATTTAAGTTGATTTAAAATTAAAAATAAATTATTAGCAAATAATGTTCTGTTCTACAATAATTTGAAAAATATTCAACAATATTTAAGAATACAAATTCGTTCGTTTATAAAACTGCAACTTTCTTAATTTATTATCCAACATGAATATTTGTCATAATTTTTTTCTTCTAAATATACATAAAAACTTGCTTAAATAATATATTAAATATTATTTCTAGTTTATGTGCGAATTTATTATTGTGCCAAAAATAATTGAGATTCGGCTCCAATAATGGGGGACCACCACCACATGCTATTGAAGGAAATTTTATGTTTTATTTTTGTTTGTTTTTTTTGGTAATTTCTGGACTGAAGCCAAACAATTTTTTTTCGTATTTTTTTTTATATATATTTAAATGTAACAAACAGAAAAGAAAATTAAGAAAAACTACCACCACCTTTCAATTGGATGAAAACCATACAAAAATAAGAGGTACAATATTTGCATAAATGTACTAAAAAAAAAAAAAAGTTGATTTGCGAAAATTTTCCTAAAAAAAAACCGTCGCTATTAATGAGAAAATTAAAAAATTCCAAATAAGCATGCATCTGCGTAATTAGGAAAATCGAAAATTCTAGGGCAGATTAATTGAGAATCTTTGAATAGTTTTTCTCTGTTTTGAGGGGACGAAGCTTTGGGGTATGGGGTGATCGTTGGAAATGCGTTCACTTTCACATATTGGCAAATGGCCAAGGAATATTTCCCGCCTACGCCGGTATTAGTGCTGCGCGATTTTCAATGCAAACAATTCCGTCGATCATACTGCTTCGTGCGCCACACTCTGAACCAAATACCGCATAAGCCCCACAAGTGGCTGTAAGAATGTGAAAATATTTGCAGCCGAAATTGGCCTCATTGTGAGTGGGTGGTGGACGACGGTTGGTTGTTTGTTTGCCATTTATTTGGTGTGTGCTGATGCGAGCAAATTTTCACGTCAAGGTCAAAATCAAAGCCGTCATCAGCATTCCCTCACAAACAGAGCTCAAACCACTTGTTGCTCGTTTTCACATTGAACACACGTGTGTGTAGACATTTAGAAGGAAATGCTCCCCTTTTTGAACTAAGCTAATTTTCACTGTTAATTGGCAACCGGCACGATGCGAGCGGCTGCACTCAATTAATTTTTATCAAACGAAGGACATTTACCGAAAAATGATCAATGAATTACGCGATATATTTCAATCGGAAGCTAACTATTCACAAAGAATTTATGTCATTCGGATTTGGGGAAGAAATTTTAGTCCCAAAATATTTTTAAAAAGAAAATTCTCTCTCTTATTTTTGCAAACATTCTCGATTAGTGCGAAAAAAAAATTCCAATTCGCTTACGAACCATTATTGTATTTGGTAAGAAAATGATTGATTGAAGGACATCATCGGTTTGACTTTGATGAATATTTTTAGCGAATTTAGGAAATTGTTTTTTTTTTTTTTTTGTAAGTTTTCTTACAAATCAAGTGTTTAAATTCTAAATAATTCCATCCAAATAAGTATTATTCATTTAGAAACTATGCGAATAATTTTTCATCAACAAAAAATGTTAATTATTAAAATTTTCACAATGTAAAAAGCATTTTCCTATCAAGATAGAAATTTAAGCTTTTGTGCTATTAAATTTTTGGAATTTTTAAGATTTTCTTCAAAGAGAAGTAATTAGTTTTTAAGAAAAAAATATCAATGTTTATTTTTGAATTTTTAATAAGACCCACTAATGAACTTTTTGCACAAAAATATTATTAAAATTTTGATTCTAATAATTTTTTTGATAAAAAAAAATAAAAATTCTTTAAAAAAAATGTGGGCCTTTTGGTCCCGATAATTTTTTGGAGATTTAAAAAACCCTTATATTTAGGTAAAATTTTTAAGGCAGTAATTTTTTTAAAAGCAAAGTGCTTTTTTTTAAAAAAAAAAAAAAAAACAGAGGCCGTAAGTATGACAAAAAATTATAAAAATTGTGCATTATCCATTTTCTGGTTTGGAAGGTATACATTTTATATTCAAAAAATTTTTAAAATTATTTATTATTTGCTATAATATTTATTTAGTTTTTTATTTGCCATTTTTATTTTATTATTTATAAACTATTAAAAAAACGAAAATAAATTTTTTATTGTAGAAAAATTCTACCAAGCTGGTGATTCTGCACTAGTTACGTTTCGCGGCAAATTTTCTTTAGTTATGGGGCTTATTTCTCACTCGGTGGACATGTCAATAATTAAAATTGTTAAACATAGAATCCCTAAAAACTATATATGACCAGAGGAAAGCCATTTATTAAGATTTTTTTCTGAAGTTGCCTTCGGGCGTATTTCTTTGAAAATGAAAGAAGAGAATCTTCATTACAATCAAAATCTGAACACTATGACCGCATAATAACCAACTTTTATTGATCTGACCTTCAAAATTTTAATTTTAATTATACGTAATTTTAATATCAGGTGTTGTAATTAATTCGTAGCATTTTTTTGCAAAGTTTCGTGGTTTATTATGACAGTATCATTACAGAAGCGTTATTCAAAGTATTGTCCTTTGTTATACACTACTTTTTGCTATCTTTCTGGTAATGCTCGGATACCGCGTTGAAAAAATTCTTCTTCTTTAGATTCGATGAAAGAATCGATCCAATTTTTGGTCTGCTCTGACAAGCCTTGTGCCATGGAACGAAACAAATGATAATCAGATGAGGCAATGTCTGGTGAATATGGCGGGTAAGGCAGAACTTCCCATTTCAGCGTATTTAAATAAGTTTTCACGACTTTCGCAACATGGGGTCTTGCATTGTCGTGGAACAAAATTGCTTTGTCGTGTCGATCTTTATATTGCGGCCGCTTTTCTTGTAATGCTCTGTTCAAACGCATCAATTGTCGTCTGTATACGTCCCCAGTGATGGTTTCACCCGGTTGGAGGAGCTCATAATAAATAACACCCAGCTGATCCCACCAAATACACAGTAAGATCTTCTTTCCATGAATATTCGACCTGGGGGCCGATGTCGATTCATGACCGAGCAAGCCCCACGATTTTCGACGTCCCTTGGCTTCAACTCATGTGGAATCCACGTTTCCTGTTTTTGTACCATTCCTATGGCTTTCAGGCGTTTTCCGACCGTCGAAATGTCGACTCGAAGCGATGTGGACAACTCCCGGAGTGTTTGGCACGGGTCTTCATCGAGCAACGTCACCAAATCTTCATCTTCGAACTTTTTCGGCTGTCCGGAATGTTCCATGTCTACCAAATCAAAATTTCCATTTTTAAACCGCGCAAACCACTTTCTGCAAGTTTGCTCAGCAAGAGAATGTTCGCCGTAGACATCCACTAAAATACGATGATTTTCCCTGGCACTTTTCTTCATGTTGAAGTAATGGAGTAACACTCCCCGCAAAAACAATTTTTCAGGCAAGAACTTCGACATGTTTGACACTGTGCAACCAGTGCTACTGACACTATAACAAAATGTCATATAGTGAAAAAGTTGCATTATGCCAGTAGCTTCTGGGAGAATATTTACTTTTGTATGTGTGACTATGGATAGTTGGCTAACGCCATCTTTTGTAAAACGCTACGAATTAATTCCAACACCTGGTAAAACAATTTGACTAGCCACAAAACACAAACAAATTTTTTGATTTATTGCTTCGAAAGTTCGCAAGACTTCAAATTTTCAGATTTGTCGATGTCATTTGATCTCCAAGATCGGACAATTTGATACCGTTGGTTGTTTTCTTCTTATAAAACTTATATAATAAATTATATTTTTTTTAGCTAATATTAAAGTTTAGAAGCATTTTAAATTTAACATTTGTCAAGAAATGTCCGAATTACACCACGAAACGTGTTAAAAAAGTCATTAAGAATTATCTCAAAAAGGATCAATAATTTTAAAAATCTCATAGAAAATTATTTGAATTAATTTATATTTTATATATAATGGCAACATTTAAAATATATATAATAATAATAATAAATTAACTAAAATCTATAATAAAAATGAATTTTATTTAATATTACTTTCTAACCCATTTGTTGAATAACTCTTTCGAAGCATACAACTTTGAAGTTTATAAGACTCTCATTGAACAGCAAACAATATAAAATATTTTTTTTGCTTTTAACTATAAAACAATATTTTTAATTGCCTATTTTTTTTTATACTTAAAAACTTTTCCTATCATCAACTGAGAGTTACTTACTTGAATATAAGTCATTTTCAGATTTGTGAAAGTAATCCTTGGTCTTATCACATGTGTATTATCTAACTATCGTGGGTGGTTATGGAATGCAATAAAAACCTTTAGCAGAAACACAATAAAACACTGATGAAGGTCCTTCCTTATCAGAAATGAATATACGCATCTGTTAGTATTTGGAGTTTAAGGAATTAAATCCTTATTTTGGTGAATGGGAAAAATGCCGGAATCCCGATTCTTGAGATTCTCACACAAAAAAAAAAAAACAAAGGGAAACTTTTCGCTAACAGTGATTCATCTTAGACGATAAATCGTTATCTTATTTTACATAACTGAGCGTGGGCCATAAATTTAAAACGCTTATCTACAGATTAGAGCACTTAACAATCTGGTCTCGTTTTTGTAGCGGCAATAAATAACATTTTCCACTGTATTCCTGGATCATTCGAACTGGTGAAATTTTCCCCATTTAACATCGCACTATAAACTTATCTAGATTTTGCGTATAAAAGCCATCCATCTAACTTTTACACGTTAGGTATTTTCGAAAAATACCATAACAAAAGAATAAATATTTTGGTTTTTTTTAAAAAAAACTACCTATTCATCCTGGTGGAAGGATGCTGCTATTCATAACAAACTAGGATCGTTTGCAAAGATACTCTCGTATGTGAACTTTTACGGCGTTTTCATCAACTCGGAAGTGAATTGTTAACATTTCGAAGGGGCTTATTTTTTTCGGTATACGCAACTCGTGTTTGTCTATTTAATCCTTGCTAATCACGGTTAAGATAAGAATTTTATGGTTAGCAAAGATAGAAGATTTACGCATTTTCATATTGTATAAGAAAATTTTTCTTCTTGGTAAAAGTAGCGCTTTATGAATATTTTCAAAATTATAACATTTTTTGGTTTTTACTTAATTTAATATCCCCAATTTTAGATATCTTATAAATTTTTAAGTAATATTTTAAATAATCTTTCATATTTGAAATTAATTAATTTTATATAATTTGGAAAATTTGAAATTTGATTTTTTCTTTCTATCTGGGGTTAAGAATTGTTTTCTTATCTGGTGTCAAGGATTGCAGATGATCATAATATGGAGCAAGAAATTTGTGTACGGCTACTGGCAATCAACAGAGCCTTATTAAGTTCATCAAAAATATTTCGCTTGAAAATTCTGATTAGAATTCTAAAATCAAAGCTATTACTGTGTAGGAGTCCTTATGTATTTTTCAGAGCTTTGGGTCCTTATCAAAAACAGATGTGTATTGTTAGCCGCATTTGGCAGGATTATCCTTCGAAGAATCAATAGTTGGAAAAGATTATTTCCAAAAAGTTTACAGTAAGGGCTTGTATGGGCCTATAGAACGGATTAAGCCCTGCCTTTGATGGAACTAGGACATTAGCCAGGATGGTACAAAAAATTCTAAAATTATCAAACGAGAAGGTTTCTAAACCTTCCAAGTCTAAACTTGAAACAAGTGACTTTCTGGTGTGCCATTTAGTCTGAAAGTGTCATTGACCGTTTTTTTTTTAAAACAACAAAAGAAGAGAATATTTCCATCAATTCTGAACGCTGTGGCAGTATGATAATTGACTGGCCTGCAAGTTATAAAACAGGATAAATTCTGATTTTATTAGAAAAGAAATTCGCATAATACACTCTTGTGTATTGTTAGCCACATGTGGTAGGATGATCCTTTGAAGAATTAATAGGCTGTGATGGAAAAGATCCTGTCCGGGAAGTTTACAGTAAAGTCATGTATGGTCCCATAGAACAAAGTTAGCTCTGCCTTTGATGGAACTAGGACATTAGCCAGGATGTTATTAAAAATGAGCAGGTTTCTAAACCTTCCAATTCTAAACTTGGCACAAGTGACTTTCTGGTGTGCCATTTAGTCTGAAAGTGTCATTGACCGTTATTTTTTTTTAAATAACAAAAGAAGAAAATATTTCCATCAATTCTGAATACAGTGGCTGTATGATAATTGACTGGCCTGCAAGCTACGAACAGAATAATTTCTGATTTTATTAGAAAACAAATTCGCATAATACACTCTTGCGTATTGTTACCTACATTTGGTAGGATGATCCTTTGAAGAATCAATAGGCTGCGTTGGAAAAGATTCTTTCCAGAAAGCTTACAGTAAAGCCTTGTATGGTCTCATAGAACGGAGTAAGTCCTGCCTTTGATGGAACTAAGGCAATAGCCAGGATGCTACAAAAAATTCTAAAATTATCAAACGAGAAAAAATTCTAAAATTTTCAAACGAAAATGATTGTCTAGTGAACTCTGTGGCCGTATGATAAATGACTGGCCTGCAAGCTATACAACATGATAAATTTTGATTTTATTAAATAAGAAACTGCCAGAAAGCATAATTTCATAATTTCCGAATATCAATTGATCTTTAAAATCATGCGATTTGATACTGTTTGACTTTTTCTTATAAGGCTTTATTTAAAAACCGTGTTTACTTATACATCAGAGTATTTAAAAATCAACATCCTTGAAATAATGGCCTAATTACAGCTAAAAATGTTTGATAAAGTCATTAAAAATTATCTCACAAGGATCGTGTCCTGCAAGAGGTCTAGTGACGGCCATTTAATTTGAGTATATATCATGGCATTATGGCAAGGTGAAATTAGTATAGTGAAATTAGTATAGTGAAATAACTAACGTTTTTGTGTTATATAAAAATCAAACAAGATATCAACGAATAGTTCTTCATGGTCTACTAAATAGCGTTATTCATTTTGAATTGTGGAGAATTTTTGTAAAGTATTTATTTTCAAAATTTTCGTATGATGTGTCTAATAATTCGTTGAAGCCAAAAATATGAGGTGTCTAATAATTCATTGAAGGTTCAAAAATTTCACCATGCCATAAAAAAAAGGATCAGTTCCGACTTTTCATAGATAATCGGTAAAAAGCAAGCATATCATAGGTGCAATACTTCCTTGAGGAACTCCTGCTTGAAATTTTACTCTTAATATTCTATCTGATAACAATAATATTAAAAATTATAGATTTTGTTTTGGAGGGGTGGGGGAGGGGGGTGTAATTTTGTCAACTTATTGATTAGCTATATTTACCAGACCAAATCCAGTAAAAATTATCAAATGAGAAAAATTCTAAAATTATCTTCGACACCAAACTCCTGGTTATCGCGCTCCGTTAATTAACGATTTTTTAATGCTAGATTCGACTAAAAAAAAGTCCCAATTGATTAGGTTCATTTGTTTTGCATTTTTTTATAGAAAAAAATATTATATATAAAAAAAATTACTGGTTTTGAAAAAAAACTCAAAAAAATTACTATTCATCATATTTTTAAAGGCAAATATTTTTTTATTAAAGCTAAATTTTTCTTTCGAATTAAATAAAAACAGTTGTGCATAAATTATGGCAAATCTTTTTATCTTTATTGATTTAAAAAGTACAGTTAATAAAATTTTTATTTAAAAATAACATGATTCAAATGGCCTCCACTGCTTCGTTTGTAGCAGGTGATCTGAAAGGTCTAACTTTGAGCGACTTTTTTGCATAAATCTGATTGAATTTCACCGAAGATTTCAGCTCTGACAGTATTATTGGTTTATTAGCATAGATCTTTGCCTTATAAAAAAAGGTTTAAATCACACAATGTTGGGAGCTAGCTGACATTAGGATGTCTCGAAATTCTGAGATGTGGAAACTTCGCCAATAATTAGTCCCCTTCGTCAATAATAAATCATACTGTTTTGATGATATTTTAAATTTATCAAGTTCATAAGTCCATATCGTCTAATTGAGATAAAAAAAACTGTTATCAACACTCGATACCTCTGCCATTGACAATTAGCCGCCGATGATGCCGCGTGGCCAAAATAGGGGGAAACTGTCTTGATTACTTTTTATCATAGATCTGACAATTTTGCTGGTTTACGTAGCCATTCAGCAAAAAAATTTGAATTTTGCTCTCGCTAGAATGCGCCGTACGATCATAAATTCCACACAGCTCGCAGAACGTTTGGCGAAAAATCACAAATGCTTATAATAAATTTTTACCATTTAAAAGGTATTTTTAAATCCAATAGTTCCTTATAATTAAATGGTAACTATAGCTCAATATAATAGTATGGAAATCATCGCGTTATTATTGAAAACATTAAAGTAATAGGCTATCAAAGATGAAAGTAACCAATTAAAAAGCCCTTCATACAATATTGGGAATTTCTTTTGAGCAGGACTCCGAGCATTTTGGGCAATCCTATCCTAACAGTTCTCTTATAAATTTTATATTTATCTTATGTATAAAAAAAATATGCTCAAAAAAATTAACGACATTTAATTACTCTATTCAATTTACCTTCGACACACAAAACATAAAGTCGTCAAAAGAACTCATATCCAAGGCGCTACAAAATGCACTCTGAAGCTTTTCTTATAATCCTTAAATATAAAATTATTTTTAAATATAATTATTTATATGCAATTTGATTTATGTTGTTTATGTTTGTTATCAATTCAAGTAACATTATTACTGAAATGTATAGTGTACGCGTCACGACACTAAAGCCCATTTTTGTTGACAAAGGATATTCTGGAATAAGGGTGCTAAAGTTGAAATGGAAAGGATAACTATTTTTTGGGAATTAGCTTAGGACCATGACTCTGTGGGATTCAAATCCACGACCCCTTCGATGGTGCAATTTGATTTATTTCAACGGAATTGAAAAATTTTTTATTCGGGAAATGTTGCCAACAATGGAGATAAAAAAAAAATGTTGCTAGCAACATTTTGTAAAAATTCAAATTTTTGAATGGCTTTTTTTCAAATAATTTCAAATCTTTTATTTTTTGAAGTTTAGAAATTTTATTTTTTAATCAAAAATCTATTCTAAATATTATCGTTCATATTTATTAAATTTTTTATTTTGCTATTATATCCATGCATATAAGCTTATAAAAACAGCGAGGATCTTTGGCTATTTATAAGAAATAATAATCTTTCCTGTTTAATAATAAGAAATATTTCATCCTATAATAAATGAATAATTTTTTTTTAATTTTATTTTCTTGTTCTCATATATTATTTGGTAAAAAAAATACTATGAAAAAAGTTTCTTGTAAGAATTCAACCATAAAAAAGTTCAATCCAGTTGACTTTAATAAGACTATACTCGATTTTGGTTTGATTATAACCATATGCAAACATTGTTTTTTCTTATTATTATTGTTTATATCAAACCCCATTTGATTATACTTTTTTTTGTGTGAACAAGATGCTCCCCTTTCAGTTGTATTTATTTCTAATTTTTCTGATAAAACCATAACATAAGATGTCTTAAGACAAGAACGAGAGCTCATTTTTTCTTTGCTCTTTCATAAATCGTTCAATTAAAAGCATTCATAAATCCTTGTTGATTAACCTTAATTAGTTTTTTATGTCAACTTCTTTAAGTATTGCGCAATTGACTTATTTATGGAGAAAATATTATCACATATCTTAACTAGTATCATTTTTTATTTCATTTTTTTTTGGACTCCTTGGAGAACTTTTTCATATTAAATCATTTCAATTTATTTATAACGAATTTTCGCTTTTCCCTGTTTGTTAATCATTTTTATTTATAAGTTAATTATTATAGAATATTTTCTGTTACAAAAAATATATTAACTTAATTTGCATTTGTTATTTAATAATATAAAAAAAAAATTTTAAAAAAATCCTTTGATGTTTTATTAAAATGTATTTAGTCTGAGCCCAAATTACGTACGATTTCAGTCCTAACTGTGTATCATCATAAAAAGGATAACTGCCTATTCGCTATTAACAGAGATTAATTAATATTATAAGAAAATTTTATTTCTTAACTAGAAAAAATATTATATCTTAAATAATTACTCAGATCTTAGGCAACAAGTGAATATTCCTCAAAAAATTTGCTGCCAAACTACAAGTTTATCCATTTCGCAGTTCCGTAAGTACAGCTCCGTCATTTGACAGCTGTCAAATATAATTATCATCCTAGATAAGATTTATATAGTTTGAGCTACTTAATTTGATATAATTTTAGTAAAATTTTAGAAACTTGTAAGGATGCTTATTTTTCTACTATAATTTTCTCTACCGATGGGGTCTCCTTTTTTCGACTCAGTGGATATGTTAATTAGCAAAATTTGCATGTCTGGGACTTTTACAATTCACAAGTGACTAATTTGAAGTTATTGTATCTACAAAATATAATTTTCTGATGTGCATTTTGGTCTGAAAGTATTTTTTTTTTTCAAAAAGAAGAAGAAATATAGTTACCGTCAATTCTGAGCATAATTTCCGTATAATAGCCGACTTTTTTTTAAGCAACCATGAAGATAATAATTTGAGTTTTCTGAAATTTTAATAAAATGGTACCCAAAGTTAAACAGCATAATAAATTTTGGTCTTACTGCGCAGCAAGTATTCCAGAATACGAAGTCTGTTCAAAAAGTATCACGAATTTTGTGTTTTTTTCAAAAATTGTTTATTTATTCATGAATATCTATTTTGTCCCCTTCAAAGTAATTCCCATCAGATATTATACACTTGCGCCAACGTTTTTTCCAATCCTCGAAGCACTTCAAAAAATCATTTTTTTGTGATCTTGTTCAGCTCCTCCTTCGATGCCGTCTTTATCTCCTCAATCGTAGCGTAGCGTCGTCCTTTCATGGGGCTCTTCAGTTTCGGGAACAAGAAAAAGTCACAGAGGGCCAGATCTGGGGAATACGGTGGCTGCGGCATTATAAGTGTGTTGTTTTTGGCCAAAAATTCTCGCACAAGTAACGATGCGTGAACAGGGGCGTTATCATGGTGCAAAAGCGAATTTTTGTTCTTCCACAAATCCGGGCGTTTCTGGCGGATTGCTTCGCGCAACTTGCGCATAACTTGCAGGTAATATTCCTTATTGACCATTCTACTCTGTGGTAAGACCTTATGATGCACCACGCCCATGGAATCGAAGAAAACTATAAGCAAAACTTTTACATTCGACCGAACTCGGCGCGCTTTTTTCGGTCTTGGATAATGCGGCAGCTTCCATTGGGATGATTGAGCTTTCGTTTCCACGTCATAACCATAAACTCATGATTCGCCACCGGTTATGACCCTCTGTAGCAAATTTGGGTCATCGCGGACAGAGTCCAGCTACTTAGCAATGTTAATGCGATGCTATTTTTGGTCGAAAATGCGCAAAACCCGAAGACGAGCAAAAACACGTGCAAGCAAAGCAGCTGTCAAAAATTAACTGAACATTCAAAATGGCCGTACTTATCGGCATAAGTGAGGGACATGAGTACCAATATAACGTCGCAAAAAATCTAAAATCAAATATACGTTACCCGCGAAAATTCAAAATTCGCGATACTTTTGAACTCAATTTTTATGGTTTTCTGATGTCAATTAGTCTCCAAGATCGTACGATTTGACGCTGTTCAAATTTTTCTTATAAAATAACAAAAGGTAATTAGATTTTTTAAACTTTAAAACATTTCAAAATTAACATCTTTCAAGTAATAGTCAAATTACAGCCTCAAAATATGGGAAAAAGTCACCGAAACCTAACCTCAAAAGGATTAGGTTCTGCAAGCAGTCGCGTGGCCGGTTTTTTTTTTAAATAATTTAAATTATTAAAATTTATAAAAATATAATTTTTTTTAAAGACTGCATCAAAAATAAATTTAAAATATATTTTATTTAAATTTAGTTTTTAACTCCCAAATTAGATAATCCCTTATACAACCGTTATGCTTATATTATTTATAAATCAAATTAAAAAAATATCATTTTTTGTAGAATTTTTATATATTTTAAATACATATTTATTTAATGGCAAAATTTAGAAAATAGTTTTCTATTAAAATTTAATCCAAATCTTACTTTTATAAATATTTGGTTTTATTATACTTTCGGAAGCATAAATTGAATATTTATTTGGTTGCTTGCGATCGGCACACGGAGAGAAAGAACAATTTCTGATACAATTTTTTTTTCATTTGATTTAATTTTGAAATTAATTAAAATAATATTGGCTTGATATAAGCAATATAATAACATAAAAAATTTTGTTATAATCTACATTTAAAAAGTATTGTTTTTAACCTAACTTTCAGTAGCATAGATTGGATAATCTGTAATAAATTGATAAAAATCGTCTATAATAATTTGCTACGAATTTATAGGTAAAAAAAATAAACAAATATGAAAAATTCACTTAATCCTAAGCAAAAATAAAGCTTTCTATAATAAATACAACTAGTCCATAAGCCAAATGGATATAAATAAAATAATTGAAAATTGTTTAAAAAAAATTACAATTTATGCTTCATGATTTATTGATCAAATCGAAAAAGCTCCGAAATAAAATTCGGAAAATATGCACTTTTGTTTTTTTTTTAAATACTTTTCTATATTTATATGGTTTTACAAAAAAAAATATACTGGTTTTTTTTTTAATTTTATTGGTACAAAAAGAGAAAATATATTAAAAATTCCATGAACATTTCATATAAAATTTTCATTAATTCACAATTGATTTGGATAATTTGCATGAAGAGCATAAAAAATTTAATACTTGTAAATTGATTAATAAATAGAAAAACGTGCATAAAAAAATTTATTAAAAAAAAATTTCTTTAAAAAACGCTACAAATTTATTTCGTTTTTAAACAAAAAATGCAAACACTATCGAATTGGAATGACTGCATTTACAAAATTATTTGCTTGAAATACCAAACAGAAAATTAAGGCATTTTGATGGGAATTTAATCAATTATTCATCACGTACGTATTCATATTTATTCAGAGTAGTTTGATTACCGAATTGGTTCTTTTTATGAAAATTGATTTAATTATTGCAGAATACAAAATTTACCCGAAGCCATGGGGTAATCATGTTGAACAATATTTTTACGACGATGAAACGTTATTGAAAATAATGCTTTAGTTTTATTTTTATTTTGTAACTTTTAAATTTATGCTATAATATTTATCTACTTAAAATCAATTAATCGATTTATATTAAATTAAAAAATTCCACTTTCGTATTAAATTTTTTTTGCACCTGTTCGGCCAATGTAAAATAATTTACTATGATTTAAAGATAACTTCTTGTTCGACGAAATTGAAATTATACAAATGGAATATGCAAGGAAACGGGGGAGGGCAAAAAATAGATTTTTTTTTATTATATGAGACATACAAAAATAATTTAATTACGTGGAGAAGACTCTCCTAATAAAGGATTATGCAATTTTGTACTTTAAAAAATAAAGTTCAGTAAAGTAATTTTTTAATTTAAATTAAGATAAAATTTTTACTAAATTATATTTATTTAACCTTGCCATTATATAATAAATATAAACTTATTAAAATGACTAATAAAAAAAGACTTTTTGCAGGACAAAATACTTTTAAAGTAGTTTTTGATGACTTATTTTCGTAAGTTTCGGGCTGTAAATCGACTATTACTTATTAAAAATTAGTTTTTAAATGCTTTCAAATTATGTCACATGCTTACTACTAAGTTGTAGTAAAAAGAAATCCATTATTTTTGCATTAAATTGAAGGTTTTATTTAGCATAGATAGAATAATACGATTTAGGTCAAATATGATCCGTTTTGTTCGATAACTTGTTGCCATTTTGGAGGTAATTTTATAATGACTCTCTCATAGAAACCCTCGTCCCTATTGGCAAAAAACTGGGACAGTCGATTTTCACAATCTTCTTTTGAGGCGAAATTTTCACCTGCAAAATCATTCATCATAGACAGGAAGAGGTGGTAATCACTTGGTGCCAGGTCCGGACTATAAGGTGGATGCATAAGAACATCCCAACCAAGGTCCCGGAACTTCTGGCGGGTCACTATCAATGTATGCGATCTGGCGTTGTCCTGATGAAACACAATTCCTCTCCTATTGGCCAAAGCTGACCGCTTCTGGGCGATTACTTCTTTCAGACGGTCCAATTGTTGACAGTATATGTCCGAATTAAGAGTTCGGCCGTAGGGGAGCAGCTCATAGTAGATGATTCCCTGCCAGTCCACCAAACACACAGCGCCGTGTGACCGCGATTTGACCACGACCGTTGTCGCTTGACGTTGTCGTAAGTGACCCACTTTTCATCACCAGCAACAATCCGCTTCAGAAATGGATCGATATTGTTGCGATTATGCAGCGATTCGCAGATGGAAATTCGGTCCATGAGGTTTTTTTGCGATAACTCGTGTGGCACCCATACATCGAGCTTCTTTTTGTATCCAGCCATATTTAAATGGTTCCAAACGGTTTTTTATGCAATGTTTAGCTCCTGGGCAATCGAAACAGTGCTTACGTAACGGTCGGAGTCGACGATTTCCATTATTTTATCGACATTTTCGACAATTGGCCTTCCAGAGCGTGGTGTATCTTTGACATCAAAATTATCAGCGCATGATTGGCTGTTACAGTATCAGGACCTTTATCGAAGAAAAACTGTAAAATATGGCGTTTTTCTCTTTGTTGGTATCCATCTTTGACGCGTGCTAAAAAAATACTGAGTCAAGTAATCACAAAACTGTATGAGAAGCTTTTTTATTACAAAATCTTATCTTTCTAACGCCATCTAGTGCAATCCGATTTCACTTTTAAAACGGGAGATACAGACTCCTAAAGCCATCTATTGGCAAAATAATGGATTACTTTTTACTACATCTTAGTTTATTTGAAATAAAAAAAAGTCCAACGCCATCAAATCGCACCAATTTGCAACAGAAAATCTCTAAATTATACGTTGTAAGGCCAGTTTTACTCAATAAAGACCAAAATTTACTGTGCTTTTTTATGGCTTGTGACTTCGTCTAACATATTGTATATAAGTTCTAAATGATTATCCAATATAAGTTTCGGAAAGTAGAGTTAAAAAAAATATACTTTATAATTATTATTTTAATAAATACTTTAAAGCATTATTTTAATTGAATGTTGCCAATTTTTAAAATAAATATTTTTATTATATGAGATAAAAAAAACAAGACTCATAACGAAGAGATACATACAATAGTTAAAAGTTATCCATTGTACACTTCGGAAAGTAGAATAGAAAAAAGTATATTTAAAAATAAGTATTTTAATAAAGACTTTATAATATTATATTAAATATGTTTTGCCATTTTATTATAAAATTAAAAAATTTAAGCATAATGATGAGTAAGTTGATAAAGTATTATCCAATTTTAGCTTCGGAAAGTAAAATTAAATAAAATATATTTATTATTTTATTTTTTAATAAAAATTTTATCTAATTATATTGCGTAAATATTATCAAAATAAAATATTTTTATTAAAAAATCAAACCGTATCAAAAATTCTATTGAAAATTTTACTTCTTTAGTATCGATTACGAGCAGCTAAAATTTTATCCAATTTGCATTTTTAAAAGTAAAGTTAAAAAAATCACATTTCCAATTTAGATTTTAATCATTATTTTATTATATTACGAGTATATTCATTTTATTTAAATTAATAAAAAGGTCCATTTTAATATATTTAAGTTCGAGCCAAAAAAGGATCGATTTTTATGCGGTCATAGCGCTCAAAATTGCTCCACTTCTTTATTTTCAAAGAATTACCGGCCAATAATAAAAATTCGAATACAATGGCTCTTCTTTTGTAGGTTCTAAGAATCCTAGATATGGCAAATTTTGCTTTTTGACATATCCATGGTGTGATAAATAATCCTCGTACCTAAAAAAAACTTCAATTCCTTAAAAATTGCAAAAACTTGAATGGCTTTGGATCAACATCAAGCTGAAAAAGCTCGGTTATCATAAGGCTCAGCATTGGCGGTAATGGTTTTTATAAACATATTCTCCTCTCAAAGTGCAAAACATATGTTTGGTAGAATCACAACTATTTGAGACAGATTTAACAAATTTAACGTATTGTTCAGTGATTAAACAATTTATAAATGTTATTTGAGCCACACTTGTCTTCAATCTGACTTTTGTTTGGTGATTCAATATGGCCGCTCATTTTCTTTATTAAATAAAGCACAGAAAAATATTTTTTTTTACAATTAGTGTTTTTTATATCATAGCAGGATGCGTGTTTTAAAATTGTCCATGACTTATCGGCATATAATTCAGCTCTGGAATGGTCTTAGACCTAATGTTTCATATAGTCCCCGAGAAATAAGTCCGATGGTATCAAATCTATCTGACGTGTTGTTTTCTGAGATAATGCGTCCGGGAAATTTCGCTCGCAATAGCGCTGTGTGAAAAGTGGTACCAAGTTCATGTCATTCAATTCAGGTCATAAACTCTTTTACATCATGTCACAATAATGTTGATCAGCGTTACCGGCATCATTTTCAAAAAGTACGATCCGATGACTCCGCTGCCCAAAAATGGCATTAAATAGTAACTTCTCGAAAAAACATTGGTTGTTCTTGAATGAAATGGGGCTTTTCAGTATCCCAATTGTGGTAGTTTTGCTACTTGACGTATCCGTTTAGGTGGAAATACAATTTTCACTGGCTATATGCGCCTAACAATAGGTATTTTCTTAAAATTTTGCTGAGTGCTATTAGAGAAAATATCCAATTGCTGTGCATGACGACGAAATGAGATTTTTGGAGCCCGGGGCCATACCTTTTTCCACAGCAGTAATATTTTCGACAGCAGGACCTTCTCACATTTTGCGGCAACTCATAGTTTTTTTTTCACTGACTGCATCAAATGCATTATTTTTGGTTATGTTTTATCGAAAAAATCAAGCAGTGCGTTTTGTGTAGTATTCGTAGATATTATCACTTTTTTTAAAGGAAAATATCTTAAATTTTCTAACCATAAATAGAGATTTTTAATACCAAAAAAAAAAAGATTTTGCGAATAAAAATTTAAAAAAAGAAATAACAAAAAACATTTTTGAAAAAGCAATTATTTGAAATATTTTTCAGAAGGTTTTTTTGAAAAGATATTTAAAAAAAAAAAATTAAAAAGAACATTTTTTTAAAAGAAATTTTTTTGAAAAAGCAGTATTTTTAAATATTTTTTTTGAGATTTATTAAAGCAAAACAAAAAAGAAAACAAGAAAATCTATTTTCAAACAAAAAATTTTCGCAAAATAATTTTTAAATGTTGTAATTTTTGGACATACCAAAAAATTCGTAATAATAATGCTTTAAAAAAAAATAAAAGAAAGGATTTTTTGAATAGATATTTTTAAAAAAAAAGTTATAAAAAACATTTTTTTTTTCGGTATTTATTAAAACAAAAAAAAAAAACAAGAAAATCTTTTTGAACAATAATTTTTTTTATTCCCACAAAAAGTTAGAAAAACCAAAAAAAAAATTTTTTTTTTGAGTAAAAATTTCATAAAAAGTAAAAAAAACATTTTTTTAGACAAAAAATTTTCCGAAAAAGCAATAATTTTTTATATTTTTCGGTATTTATTAAAACAAAAAAATCTTTTTTTAAACAAAAAATGTTTGCAAAATTTTTTTTTTATTACCGCAAAAAGTTAGAAAAACCAAAAAAAAAAGTTTTTTTTGAATAAAAATTTCAAAAACAGTAAAAAAAAACATTTTTTTAGACAGAAAATTTTCTGAAAAAGCAATAATTTTTTATATTTTTCGGTATTTATTAAAACAAACAAAAAAAAAAACAAGAAAATCTTTTTTTAAACAAAAAATGTTTGCAAAATAATTTTTTTTATTACCACAAAAAGTTAGAAAAACCAAAAAAAAAAGTTTTTTTTTTGAATAAAAATTTCAAAAACAGTAAAAAAAACATTTTTTTAGACAGAAAATTTTCTGAAAAAGCAATAATTTTTTATATTTTTCGGTATTTATTAAAACAAACAAAAAAAAACAAGAAAATCTTTTTTTAAACAAAAAATGTTTGCAAAATAATTTTTTTTATTACCACAAAAAGTTAGAAAAACCAAAAAAAAAAGTTTTTTTTTGAATAAAAATTTCAAAAACAGTAAAAAAAACATTTTTTTAGACAGAAAATTTTCTGAAAAAGCAATAATTTTTTATATTTTTCGGTATTTATTAAAACAAAAAAAAAACAAGGAAATCGTTTTTTAAACAAAAAATGTTTGCAAAATAATTTTTTTTATTACCACAAAAAGTTAGAAAAACCAAAAAAAAAATTGTTTTAATAAAAATTTCAAAAACAGTAAAAGAAACAGTTTTTGAAAAAGCAATACATATTTTTATACGCTATAATTTTATAGGAATCTTTAATATATTTTATATTTCTTTGCAAAATCTGAAAACAAAAAACAAAATAATTGCAATAATTTAAAAAAGAAAACGAGAGCAAAGATTTTTTGATCAAAGAAACAAACCGAAAGTCAAAAAACCCAAAATAAAATTAAATAATTTAAAAGAAACTCCAAAGAAAATTGCCCTAAAACCGATTTTCTCCTAAACTATAGCGATTTCCAATTCTGACACACCGTATTGACTCATTGTCGAACAGTTACCGCTCCATAATCACATCGAAGAGATTCGAACAGTTTCTAGTCGTAAGAGATATTATGCTTTCCAATAAGATCGCGAACGAGTCAACCATAGCCGCAACTACGCCACGATCATCGCCGCTATACTTTCATAAGAGCGTAAATAAGACTTTTCGCCAAGTACTCTCATTTTGTTTTGTTTTTTCTTTTTTTAATATTTTTGTTCCAATTTGTTTATTTTAAACTTAAGCATTGTTTTTAATAATTACAATTAAATCAGAAAGTTTATTAATATTTTAAAAAAAGAAATTATTAAAAATCGTCTAAAGCTCGTAAAGTAATACGCAAAAAAATTGAGAACAAAAATTGGCAAATTCTCTTTAAAGTTTATTGGTCGCAATCCTACTCACAGCTGATTAGAAATACAAACAAATCGTACTCAAATACAACAAAAATAAGAAGAGAGAGTTTATTAGCTTTTTTTTTGACGGCTGATAGAGTTTATTTACTGAGTGTTCTCTTTCCAACAATTAATAATAAGTGAGGTGTAATGAGGTGTTCATTTGTGACTTATGTTCGTACTCAACTGAATTAATAGGTAAATGAGGTTTTATGCAAAAGGTGAGAAAAATTCGAACTAATGAAATAACGAACAAGAACAAGAATTCATTGCCGATCATGATCATCAGTGGTCGTAACGATTGTCTTCTTAAGGTCACATGCACTCAAGACAAATAATTTTTTTTTTTTGGAACAAAAAGCTTAAAAGCTTCCTCAATTAGAATATCAAAAAATTCCTCTAATATTGTACAAATACGGTTTAATTGTAATTATTTAAGAAAAAAATATTTTTTAATATGAATTTCGAACAGGAAAAGACCAAAAATTTGGCAAAGAAATTAATAAAAAAAAGAATTGATTCCCCCCAATTTGGCTAATTGGATTTAATTTAATCGAATCAATATCGAAAATAGCAGCTTTTTCCCGTATTGACTACAAAAAGCTAAATGGTTGTTATCCAATATACGTTTCGGAAATGGAAGTTTAAAAAAATATACTTCAAAATGAATATTTTAATAAATACTTTAAAGCATTATATTGATTAGATATTGCCATTTTTTTAAGTAAAAAAAAATTATTTTTATTATTTAAGATTTAATAAAATGACGCATAACGAAGAGATACATAATTAAGAGTTATCCAATATAGGTTTCGGAAAGTGGCCTTTTCGAAAACATTTGTAAAAATGAGTATTTTGATAGATACTCAATAATTTTATATTAAATAGATCTTGCCATTTTATTATTTTAACTATTATATACAATAATATTACAAAATTAAAGCATAATAATGAATAAGTTGATAAAGTCATATCCAATCTTCGCTTCGGAGAGTAAAACTACATAAAATATATTTATATTTTTGGTTTTGATAAAATTTTTATCTAATTTTATTGCGTAAATAAAATATTATTAAAAGCTTAAAATATATTTTAAAAAAATCTATTGAAAATTGTACTTTTTTAATATTGATTATGAGCAGCTAAAATTTAATTCAATTTGCATTTTTAAAAGGAAAGTATAAAAAAGATACTTTAAATTTGGATTTTAATCATATATTTAGAATTATTAATTAAATAAACTCTGTCATTTATTTATTTAAAAGTATTTGAATTTTTAATTGGATTAATCTTTTTAAACCAAGATACTTAAATATTCAACTTGCGTTACGGAACGTAAGATTAGGAAAAAAACTATTTTTTATATGAAATTTAATTAAAATTTTTTAGATTTATATTTATTTAATTTAACTATTATGTAAAATAATAAAAATAGTGATTATTAAGAAGATTTGAGTTTTTCAAAATATCAACAAATTCACCATAACGAAAAGATACGTAATAAAAGTTTATCCAATTTTAGTTTTGGTAAATAACTTAAAAGTAAATATATTTTTCTAATAATTTTTAATAATATTTTTATTTTTTTGTATTAAACAAAATTTGCCATTATGTATTAAAAATAAAAATAATCAAAAAACTACCATAAAAAGACTTAAGCAAAATTTTCCATTTTATTAGGAATCAATTCTTTTAGAGTAATTTTTAATGACTATTTCGCACATTTGGTGTTGTTTTCCGTTTGTTACTGTTTAACGGCATCAGATTTTAGATGATAATTTATATTCTCAATAATTTAAAAAAAAAAAAAAACAATTGCATAGAAATAAAAATAAATGATTTTGTTTAATGATAACTCGACAGAACGTGGATTTACTATTGTAAGCTTTAAGCTAAAAATTCTCTTCCAATATGTCAGGTAAAAGACTTTTTAAGGGACTCGATAGATTAGAGGATATTTTTGATGACTTTTTTGTACATTTCTGGTTATAATTCGGCCAGTATTTGACAGATATAAGTTTTCACATGTTCTAAAGTTGGAGTTTTCCAACTACGAAAGTTTCCAATGGCAATTACGAAAGTTTCCAACGGCGTCAAATCTTACGATCTCGGCGTTCATTTGACACCACCAAATCTTTTCCTGGCAACTTGTCCCATAATATAGCCATAATTTGTTATATTCAGTTAGATTGTTGCCTTGTTTTGTAAAAAGCACATATGGTACAGATTAAAATCTTCAAGTTTAGGGCCTAAAAAAAGGTCGTAATCACGCGGTTATATCGCTCAGGATTGAGGGTAAAAGTCTCTCAGTCTCCAATGTTTAATTTTAAAAGATATACGGGCAAATAACACCTTTAGACCAATATTTGCACAAGAAAAACTCTTTTTCGGGATATAATGTCTTGTTCACACTAAGTTGTGGGTTTTTTTAGAGCCGCACATATGGAAATTTTGCTTATTTTTGCGTCCACTGAGCCGGCAAATTTTGTTAGAAAAATCAGTTTCCAAAGCGGTGGTTTCTGTGCATTCTCTAATTAATTAAGCATAATAAAAAATGGCAAACTTTAATCTATTTTGAAGATACAGAACACTTCTTCGGGATACAGTGGCTTTTTCATACTTAGTTGAGGGCTTTTTTGAGCCCCGCATATGAAAATTTTACTTCTTTTTATGTAAATTGTATCCGCAAATTTTGTTTTTTATTCTGATACAATTTCACACTTAGTTGTGGGTTTTTTTAGAGCCCCGCATATGAAAATTTTGCTTATTTTTGTGTCCACTGAGCCGGCAAATTTTGTTAGAAAAATCAGATTCCAAAGCGGCGGTTTCTGTACATTCTCTAATTAATTAAGCATAATAAAAAATTCTAACTTTTATCTTTTTTCGGATTCAAAACACTTTTTTGGAATACAATGGCTTTTTGACACTTAGTTGAGGGTTTTTTAGAGCCGCACATATGAAAATTTTGCTCATTTTTATGTCCTCTGAACCGCAAATTTTTTTGAAAAATCAGATTCCAAAGCGGTGGTTTCTGGACATTCCCGTAATTAATTTAGCATAATAAAAAATTCGAACTGTTATCTTTTTTCGGATTCAAAACACTTTTTTGGGATACAATGGCTTTTTGACACTTAGTTGAGGGTTTTTTAGAACCGCACATATGAAAATTTTGCTCATTTTTATGTCCTCTGAACCGTAAATTTTTTTGAAAAATCAGATTCCAAAGCGGTGGTTTCTGGACATTCCCGTAATTAATTTAGCATAAAAAAAAATGGCAAACTTTTATCTTTTTTTGGGATTTAAAACACTTTTTCGGGATACAATGGCTTTTTCATACTTAGTTGTGGGTTTTTTTTGGAGAAATTTTGCTTATTTTCATATTCGCTCAGCAAGAAAATTTTGTAATTTGTTTTGATACAATGGCTTGTTCACACTAAGTGGTGGTTTTTTTAGAGACCCACATATGGAAATTTTGCTTATTTTTGCGTCCACTTTGCCGGAGTATTTTTAGAGCCGTGTTTTTCACATATTTCCTAATTATTTTAGCATCTTATAAAATGGCAATCATTAATCTAAGTAATTATGAACTTGGATTGGATATATATTATACAGTTGGTAAATAACAGTGCTGTTTTTTTTCTCCAAACTATAAAATGGATATTCCCATACCATAAAAACTGTTCGAATTTAATGGGAATTTTTTTAATCCTCAATAAAAGAGACTCGCCTGTGTTGTGTGGTTTTTTGTTTAAGAGAGAGCGACCGCGATTATTTGTAAGAGATACAAAAGCAATTTGTTTACCGGCTCATCGTTTTCTGTCAATAATGAAATTGCGATTTTTGAGTATTCGTGTTTTAGTTCTTTTGTAATTGTTTTTTTGTTTTGTTTTTCTTTCATTTTTATTCGTTTATGTTTTTTGTCTTCTCCTTCTTTTAAATAGCTTTGCGAGAGGCATTGTCTTTTCCCTAAAGAGAAACTAATCAGACCTTAATTGTGTGTTGTTTGGCTCTTTTTAATATAAACATTATTGGTAGTACTTGCTTGCTTGCTTGCTCTTTCTTTATCTCTTCGTTGTTTTTTTATTTATTTTTGTTTTTTTTTTTTGTTTAATTAACTCTCTTTGAGCGGCTACCATGTGAGGGAATGCAAACATATGTGAACGTATTGGAATATTTGAAAAAGTTTACACGAACAACGTTTGGGTTGGTGGTTAGTTAGTCCGATTGCCATCACAGTCCAATGCTAGCTGTCACGCGCTCAAGTTCTTATTGGAATATGTGCTCACAGTCCAAGTTACACGTTACGAAACCGTTGTTCGCTGTTCACTGAGGCGTAATTTCGGGCAAATCGTGATTAATCGGTCACACCACCACCGGTCGGTCGGTAGTTACACGACAAAAAAAGCTTCAACTTTTTCGCGCGGTACTCACTCATTCACTTACTCTTATTAAACAACGTTTTTTTTTTCTTTCTTAAAAATATTTTATTTCCTTATTGTTGATTTGTTTTTGTTTTTGTTTTGTATTTTTCAATTATAATTTTTCTTGTTCTTCTTTTTCCTTAAAAAAATTAGTGGTGTTCTGTTATTATTGTTTAATTGAAATACTGAAAAGGATTTTGTTCAAAACTATTTTGCTAAAAAAAAAACCAATTTAATTAAAAGTTCTTAAAAATTTGACAAACAAAATTCTCACAATATTGTCAAAGTCAAAAAATGTCCAAAAAAAAATTGTTACAAAAACGCTGATAGAAAATATTTAAATATAAAAAAAATGTTTGTGTAAAAATATTTACGATTGCTTATAAAACAAAAAATTAAATGGGAAAAAAATCCTTGAATTTATTATGTAAAAAGAAAAATAAAAAAAAAAAACTCATACTAAAAATAATGCGCGCTGAGGTTGGCTTTTATTTTAAAAATAAAAGTTCTTGAAAATAAAATTAGTTCAAGAATAAATAATTAAATTTAAATCGTTTAAAAAAAAATAGTTAAAAACAAGAGGAATTTTGAATTTTCACAATTTTTATTGTAGTAAAATGTTTATAAGCGGTTGATTAAAATTTAAGTTTTGAGCAGGGAATGTAGAAATTTTCAAAAATATTTAAGCTTTACCATTTTTTTTTTGAAAACTAAAAAATTAATGATATTGAAATTTTTTTTTACAAAAAAAAAAACAAAAACTGAATAAAAATTTCATTTTAAAAATATTATTGATTTTAAAATCTAATTTATAAAATTTTATTTTAAGATTTTTGTTAATGCTAATTTGTATTTGAATTAAAAATATTAAAAAAATTTTATATTGCAAATTTCAAGTTTTGAAAGGAATTCCGTTTTTGTGCGGTAATTATTGTTTTCCTTAGAATTTTTTTTGTTAACATTAAGTTTTGATGTATTGTAGATAAAAGATACAGATTAAAAAAATACTAGAAAATATCGTCCAAAAATTTATAATATGAGAAATTTTTCCAAAAATTTTACATGAATTTAGAACTTAGAATTTGGAAAAAAATTTGGTTTTTTTCTGGACAAATATTTAACATAAAAAACTAAGTCAAAAATCTTTTAAAATTCATAAAAATTAAAAATGCTTTTTTAAATATAACATTTTAAGTAAAAAACCATTTAAAATTCATAAAATTCAAATTGTTTTTACCATAAAAAATGTAGTAAAAAATCTTTTAAAAATCATAAAAATTAAATATGCTTGTTACAATAAAAAACTAAGTTGAAAACCACTTAAAATGCATAAAAATTAAAATTGTTTTTAACATAAAAAATAGAGTCAAATACCTTTTAAAATTCATAAAAACTTAAATTTTTTTTTTCATTAAAAAGGGAGTAAAAAACCTTTTACAAATTTTCAAAATTAAAATTGGTTGTTACCATAAAAAAATAAGTTAAAAATCGTTTAATATTCATGAAAGTTAAAATTGATTTTTTACCACGCAAAATTAAGTAAAAAATTTTTTATAATTCATAAAAATTCAAATTGTTTTTACCATTAAAAAATGGCTAGTAAAAAGTCTTTTACAAATCTTCAAAATTAAATAGTTTATTAAGAAAAAAAATTTTTTTTTAAATTCATAAAAAATTAAAACACTTTTACAATAAAAATGGAGTAAAAAATATTTTAAAAATTCTCAAAATTAAAATTGGTTGTTATCATAAAAAATTGAGTTAACATTTTTTTAAAATGCGTAAAAATTCAAGTTATTTTTACCATCAAAATAGAATAAAAAATCTATTAAAAATCTTCAAAACTAAAAAAAATGCTTTTAATGCAAAAAATCTTTTAAAATTCAAAAACTTAAATTGTTCTTACCATTAAAGAGTAGAGTAAAATATCTTTTACAAATCTTCAGAAATAAAATTGGTTGTTATCATAAAAAATGGACTAAAAAATCTATTAAAATTCATGAAAGTTAAAATCAATTTTTTACCACGCGAAATTAACGAAACATTCTTTTTTTACTTAATTTTGCGTGGTTATTGCGTTTAAAACCTCAAAACTAAACAAGATTTTAAACGTAATAAAATCTTTTCAAATGCATAAAAATTAAAATTGTTTTTATATAAAAAATTAATTAAAAATTCATATAAAGTTTATAACAATTTAAATTGTTTTTTTTTATAGAAAAAATTAAGTAAAATATCTTTGGGAGTTCATGAAAAGGAATTTTTTTTTATAAAAAGAATTTAATCAAAAATCTTTTGAAGTTAATAAAAAGTAAAATTGTTTTTTGTATAAAAATTACGTAAAATATCTTTCAAAGTTTATAAAAGGTAAAATTGTTTTTTTTTTGTATAAAAATTACGTACAATATCTTTCGAAGTTCATAAAAATTAATTTTGTTTTTATAAAAAGAATTTCATATAAAATCTTTTCAAATTCATATAAATAAAAAAATTGATTTTCAACATAAAATTTCAGGCTAAAAAATCATTTAAAGTTCATGAAAATAATTTAAAAACAAAAAAAATATTTTAAAAATTCTCAAAATTAAATCATCAGTTTTTTAACGCATAAAAAAATATAATGAAAAATTTTACTATAGATAATAGATACAATTTGGAAACATTTTAATAATTTTAAGTAAAAAAATCTTTTAAAATTTTACAAAAAAAAATTATTTGAAAATCTTTCAAAATTTTTAACTATTAAAATATTTACTGAAAAACCATTAATTTAGTTAAAAACCCTTTAAAAAAATGAAAACTTTGCTTATGGATTAAAGATACAATTTTTAGAAAATTTCTTATACTTGAAATTAAAAAAGAAATGTTAAACATTTTAAATTAAATTATAATTTTAAGTAAAAAAAATTTTTTAAATTTAGAAAAAAATTATTTAAAAATCTTTCAAAATTTCGTAATCAATAAAATGGTTTTTTCTTCCAATCAAAAATGGACTTTAAAACCTTTAAAATTTCCTTAAAAAAAATTAGATAAAAACCCTATAAAGAGATGCAAACTTTGCTATAGATAAAAGATACAATTTTTAGAAAATATATACTCATAAATTTTGTCGGAGAACTTTTTATTTTTCTCTCTGCTCTCGTAAGACTGTATTTATTTGTAATTGTTTTTTTTTTTATTAACTAAAGCTGCATTTATAAATTACTTTAAGAAGATATGAATTTAAAAAAAAAAAAAAGATATATTCCATTTGGATTACTCAATTTTGTTGCAATACGACGAGAATCAGAAAAGTTCGCAAAACGAAACCACATAAAAATGACAATCGGAATCGGAATCAGAATCAGTTGTTCCCGACGTGTGCTCCCAACGCACTTGTTGGATTCATTCAGTTCCGATTGTGGAGTGATTTTTGCAACAAATCAAAAGTGATCGAAATTTTTCTTTTAAACAATTTTAATTAAGAAAACTTAGAGTTAGAAGAAATTTTAAAAATACTTATTAGAACAAGTTCCAATTAGTTTAGTGAATCCGAAAAAAAAAAATTCGCTTTTGCTGTTTGCTCTTGAAAAATACTACCGACCATAACTTATTACGAGAGTGACGAAATTTAAACTGTGCTAATTTTAGACTCTCGTAAAATTTATATTTTCTTCTTCAAAGTTTTCAGTTTTTATTTTTAAATTAAAAATAAATAAAGAAAATAGTATGAAATTCTAAAACCACGTTTATTATTCCACATAGTACATAATTATTAATTTAAATAAAAAGTTCCACCTGGATTAGTTTAGGCCAGTTTTAATTAGTCCCCAATTTTTAAGTGTAGTAATTTTCCTGTTAAAAATTTTGTTCTAGAAATTTTTAAGGACGTATTTGGAGAACATTTCAACAAAACAATTTTAACTTTTGATCTTTATTTTTTTTTTCAATTATCTTTTATAATTATTATTTTTCCTAAATTTCCCTTCATTTTAATTTGAATAATTTTTGTTTTAAATTTATGACTTTTTTAATTTTCCTTTTTAAAACTATTTATTTTTCTATATTTTTAGCTTAATTAATTGCAGAAAAAAAAAACAAATAAAACTAAAAGAAAAAACTTATATAAAATTTGTGATTAAAAATTAAAAAAAAAAATTCTTAATTTTAAAGTGAATATTAAAAATGATTTATAAAATAAAATTTTTTAAAGTGTAGTAAAAAAAAAAGGAAATTTTTTTTAATTGCCATTTTTCTTGCCCCAGCTTTATTAAAAAAAGCAAACGCTTAAAAAATATAAAAATATAATTGTTTTAAAGTTAACCTTTTAAAAACTATTGAAAGAAAGAAAATTTCTCATATAAAAAGTTCTAAGCGCTTTTAAAAATTTAAAATTTTTTTTAAAAAAAAAATACATAAAATTTTTCAAAAAGATAAATTCCAAATTAAATTTTAAATTTTATTGAAAAAAATATACCAATTAAAATAAAAAATAAAAATATTTCAATTTATGCAAATTGGAAACTTTAAACATATTCGTTGGCTTGCCTTAAAAGTATTCTGGAATTTTCAGAAATTAATTAGTGAAAAATAAATTCATAATTAATATATAAATTTTTATAAATAAAAAAAAATTCTATTTAATATAAATAAATTAAAGAAAATCAGTTGAAGTTATTGTAATAAAATTTTCCGCAAAAAACTTTCAATAATTTTTCAAACAAAAATTTTTTATTGAAAAGTTTTGGTTAAAAATAAATTTGGAAAATAAAATCAAAGAAATAATAAGTTTTAATTAAAAACAAAACTTCTATTGAAAATATTATTAATTTTAAGTTAAATTAAATCGACACGAAGATGGCTGCGTCTGGAAAATTTATTTTGATTTGCATTGTTTTGAGTGCAGTTTACGTTGAATTCTCATCACAAACAGGTGAGATATGAGAATTAATTTAGATTTATTTTTTAATTTAAAAAAAAAAATTACTGTTTTTTCTAGTAAATAAGAAAATTTCCGGAAAAATAGCTTTACTTAAAATTTTTTTAAAAAAAATCTACTTCACTGCAACTAAAGTAATTGAAATATAAAAAAATAAATCACAAATTCCTTGTTTTATGCATTAAGTTAAATGGAAAATGAAAAGGGTTTTTGCTTATAAGTCAGCAATTACAAGAGAACCAAGTTTCTATCTAGAATTTTTGCTCAAAACAAATACTTATTGTGTATCTAAAAAAATATATATTTTATATTTTAATAAAAATATGTAAAGTCTAATGAAAAGGAAATATTTTTTGGATCCTTTTAAAAAATACCTGCTTTTTACTGAAAAGATCTTTACTTTACAGAAAAGTAAAAACCAAAAAATATTATAAATTTTCTTTTAATGAAAAGGAAATATTTTCGATCCTATTTTTAAAATATTTGCTTTTTGCTCAGATAGTCCTAAAGGTAAAAAACCTTTTTCATTATAAATTTAATTTTACAAAAGTATTTTTTTTAAATATTTTTAAGAAAAAAAAGTTCTCTTCAAAAAAGCCAAACAGAATATTTAGCCACAGAAAAAAAGATCGGCAAATGCCTTTCAAAAAACAGAATTTATCTGAAAATACCTTTTCAGAATAGAAGAACAAGGTTATAAAAATAAAAGGTAAAAAATAAAGGCCTTGAAATAAAGACCACTCTTTAAATAGTCGCGGAATGTGGTGAGGGTAAGGAGGGTAGGTTATAAAATTCCCCAAATCAGACAAGCTAAAAAGATTCTATTTATGACAATTATTTTAACAGAATATTTTTCATTGTTGATCTTTTTTAAAAAAAATGTCCTTCGAATAAAATCCGAAAAATTTCGAATTTATTTGTAAAAAAAATATTTTTCTCTATTGAAAAGAATATCTTTAAGAAAGGTTGAGTATCTTATGTACTTTATAGACTACACGTAAGCAATTTATGCTTCGGAAAGAAAATTTTTATAGTAAAAAATTTCAATTGAAGCCTGCCAAAAATTGGCAGGCCCATGACACCTTCAGACCAAAATTCATACCAAACGGTCAATTTGCGTGGATACAAGGATACTTGTGGGTTTTAAGAGCCCCATTTATAAAACTTTACTCATCATAGAAAAAGCGATAAAAATATAAACTTTTCCATTAGGACATATTTTACATTAAAGCATGAGATATTGTGTATTTAGAGAAACGAGCCTTTTTTAGATAACTTTTGATAGACTGCAATTCAACCATTACTTAACGGGTAAAAGAGTTTTGAAACGCTCAACAATTAAAAAAATAATCTGCATAAACGCATTTGTTGCATGCAGCTCCAAAGGCTCGAGTCCAATTTCGAAATTACCAATTCTCGAAATAATGTGTTTTGGAAACTTTTCACACAATAAAACAATAACTTGTCATGTTCTGGGGCTTGTGGCATATTTTTGTTAAAAACCACATAAAGTTTAGATCAAAAAGCGGCTAACGGTTCCAAAAAAATACAAGCCCATAACACCTTTAGACCAAAATTATTATCAGACAGTCAATTTGCATGAATACAATGGATTCATGTGGGTTTTAAGAGCCCCATATTTGAAAATTTTTATTATTAGCATATCCATCGAGGAAGGCATGAGCCTCATCGTAGACGAAAATGTTGTCCGGAAAATCAGCATCCAAAGCCTATAACCCCCGTTTTCCAATAGATGGCGCTAGCAGTAAATGTATCTGTCAACAACTCCTCAACACTAGATTTGTGACTTTTTATCTGCGTTTTATATTTTTTTTTGTGCGTGAAAATGTGGAAATTTGAGCCAAATAAGCCTTTGGAAGTTTTTCCCATTTGCTTTCGATTCGAAGAAAAATGCGGCTGAGGCGCGTCAAATGATTATAGAAACTTTTGGTA
The DNA here is from genome assembly GCA_958298945.1 of Atherix ibis. Taxonomy (NCBI): domain Eukaryota; kingdom Metazoa; phylum Arthropoda; class Insecta; order Diptera; family Athericidae; genus Atherix; species Atherix ibis. The sequence continues at coordinate 47,694,595 of OY282605.1, read as the reverse complement.
AGGCTTTTTTTAGTTGCGAATGATTCAAACGCTACAACAGTGGTGATTTTCACGTGGAAGATAAGGAGCGCCCCAGATCGGTGAAAAATTTTGAAGACGCAGAATTGGAGGTATTAATGGATGAAGATTCATGTCAAACGCAACAAAATTTCATTGGGTGTGATTTGAGAAGCTATTTTCCATAAGTTAAAAGCTTTGGGAATGATTCAAAAGCAAGGAAATTGGATGCCAGATGAGTTGACGCCAACGGCAAAAAAGGAAGGGTTTTCTGCATCGTATTATGACTGCCGATGAACAGAGGATCCATTACGATAATCCGAAGAAAATCTTAGAGCCAAGTCGTCTCGAAGCTTCTGGTATGTATTTGGTGGGACCAGTGTGGCGTCCTATATTATGAGCAGTTGCAACCGCGTGCAATCATCCCAGGAGCACATTACCGAACACAACTGATGCGTTTGAGTTGAGCATTGATGGAAAAACGGCCACAATACGAGCAAAGATACGACAAAATATACGCTCGGCCATATGCCGCTAAGGTGGTTTAAACCTACGAGTGACAGCCCTAAACTCGCTTTTTTCCATTTTTTTTGTGTGTGCATAACAATGGAAAAAAGCGAGTTTAGGGTTGTCATCAAACATCTCCATTTGAAAGGCTTAAGCCCAAAAGAAATCAAAGCCGCGTTGGATGCAGTTCATAGCACATCTGCACCTGTGTTTGCGACGGTTTACAATTGGGTGAATGAATTTAAACATGGCCGTTCATCCACAAAAGATGAACATCGTTCAGGACGCCCAGTTGAGGTGTCTACTCCTAAAATCATCGACAAAATCCACGATCTGATTTTGAACGATCGGCGAATTAAAGTGCGCGAATTAGTTGAGGCCACGGGCATATCACAAGGTACAGTCGCTTCAATTTTGCATGAAAAATTGTCTGTGAAAAAAATTTCGGCAAGATGGGTGCCGCGTTTGCTCTCAGAGGAGAATAAGCGCAATCGTGTAGTGGACTCTGAGGCTATGTTGGCACTCTTTCATCGCAATCCTGCCGAATTCCTTTGTCGATATGTCACTGTGGACGAAACCTGGATACACTACTACACTCCAGAAATGAAGAGACAGTCATCACAGTGGATTTTCAAGGGTGAACGGGCTCCGAAGAAGGCAAAAACTGTGCCATCGGCCGGCAAGGTGATGGCCACGGTCTTTTGGGATTCGCAGGGCATCATTTTTATCGACTACTTGGAAAAAGGAAAAACAATAACAGGAGCGTATTACGCGCCGTTATTGCAACGGTTGAGCGAGGAAATCAAAGAGAAACGCGCCCATCTGAAGAAGAAAAAAATCCTCTTGCATCAGGAGAATGCGCGTGTGCACACCTGCGCTATTTCCATGGCCAAAATTGTAGAATTGAGAATGGAATTGTTGCAGCATCCCGCTTATTCACCAGATTTGGCCCCGAGTGACTATTTTCTTTTCCCTAATCTGAAGAAATGGCTTGGCGGACGACGGTTCACTTCCAACGAGGACGTCATTGCTCAAACGGATGAGTATTTTGCAGAACTTTCGAAATCCTATTTTTTGGACGGGATAAAAATTTTGGACGAGATAACGCATGGCCTGGCCATTTTAAGAAGATCGGAACGGGTTCGCCTCAAAACACAAGCAGTTTTTATCGATATGAAAACTGTATGCTACCAGAAAGACGGGAAAAACTTGTGGATATCGATGGAAAACACTTTGAAGCATAAAAAAAATTTAAGGCTTTATTGTGAGGCGGTTTTCCATTTGTACTCCAATTTTAAGATAAAGTTTAAAAATGTTTAATTTCAGAATCATAAGAAAAGCTTCGCTTAAATTTCAAATAAAATTTTCTTAGTTTGTAATTTTAGTAGAAAAATAAAAGAAGAGTCTTAAAAATTGGAACAGAAGATGAATAGTCGTTGTTAACCCTCTCCTTTTTATCGAATTGACTCCATTAGATAATTATACCCTCATCAATTCTAAACGACAATTGATGGATTCTTAATGGGCGATACTTTTTATAAGACAACAATTGATGAGTACAGTTCCGTGCATAAATACTTTTTTCCTCTTCAAACATCAACTAGGCAACGAACAGATAAAGATGAGTCCAACAATTATTACATTTATAAATTTCACTACGAGTAATATGACCGACCATAAATGAGATCTAATCAGTTTGGATAATAACGAGTATCTTTAACTGCACCCAAAAAATCTGCGGGCCTATGACTTAACAGTGCGGGACATCATCACGTTCGTGTTACTATTTTAATAGCATACTTTTGCCCGCTGGATTAATTGACATTTTAACGAAAAATATTGAATTGATCCGATGGTAATAAATTAATTAAAAAAAAGAGTGAAGAAACTGCTTACATAAATGGCCTTGCGTCGTTCCCAAGAATTTTATCATCAAATTTATCTCTGTACGGAATGGACGCGCACTACTGATCACAAACTGGGACATAAAAATGCCTCCGTAAATAGCTGTCCCCGGAATTGTTCAGATTTATACCATTTCGGTTGGAATGGCTCCCCAATTTAGTCATAAGGTATTCCCCCTTTCCAATACTTTCTTATAATTCTAATTATATTTTTGATAATTCTTTTTTTTTGATTACTATTTTTCTCAAAAGATGTCAGCTGCAAAAAGAAAGGGTTGGTGTGTGTCTGTGTTTGGAATTTTTTGTTCGCATTACAAAAAAATGCGTAAATCTGAATTTTTGGAAGTGTAATTTTTTGAAATATTTTCTTCTGTACGGAAAAATACAAATTTTTTGTGTGATTTAAATTTGGTGAGAAATAAAAGTGAATATTTCAAATTTATTTAATTTGATAAAATTTCCATTTTCGACATAACATAAATTTTTATCATTTTCGAATTATTTTGCCATTAAATCCATCCATTCCATTTGATATTTCGGAAAGTATTGTCGAATATTTATGCCATTAAAGATAACATTTATTTAACATTAAGTTTGCCATTATTATTAATTGAGTTATTTAACAATGCCTTGAAATTGCATAATTTGGGTGGCTTTGGGTACTAATTTCTTCAGCGATGAGGCTCATTTCGGGTTCGGTGGATATGTCAATAAGCAAAATTGCCATCTATGGGGTTCTTTAAAACCAAAAGTGATTGTGAAGCAGCCATTGTATCCTTGTAAAGTGTGAACCTGTCATTTTCCCGTCTTTCTTTGGCAAAAGAAGTTGTAGTAAATTTTGTACCATGCGTCCATACGATAACCTGCTTTTTTGTGATCTAAAATTAAAGATTTAAATTTAAGGCATATGTGGTTTTAATAAAAACAATGCCATAAGCCACATAATATGGAAAATTGTGTGAAAATTATCTTTATTGTGTGAAAATTATGCAATTTAACGTGATGTGGCTTATTTTTCGGGAAGCCATTGTATCGATAATAAGTGACTGTCTGGTGTGCATTTTTGTCTACGGTAATAAATGACTTATACTGAAGCCATTGTATCGACAAAAAGTGACTACCTGGAGTATATTTTTGTCTGCGTCAATAAATTACTAATACTGAAGCCACTGTATCGACAAAAAGAGATTGACTGGTGTGCGTTTTGGCCTGTGTTAATAAATGACTAATACTTTCGCCATTGTATCGATAAAAAATGACTGCCTGGTGTGCATTGTGGTCTGCGTCAATAAATGACTAATACTAAAGCCATTGTATTGATAAAAAATGACTACCTGGTGTCTATTTTGGTCTGCGTCTATAAATGACTAATACTTTCGCCATTGTATCGATAAAATATGACAGCCTGGTGTGCGTTTTGGTCTGCGTCAATAAATGACTACTACTGAAGCCATTGTATCGTTAAAAAGTAACTGTCTGGTGTGCCTTTTAGTCTGCGTCAATAAATGACTAATACTGAAGCCATTGTATCGACAAAAAGTGACTGCCTGGCGTATATTTTGGTCTGCGTCAATAAATGACTAATACTCAGCCATTGTATCGATAAAAAATGACTGTCTGGTGTACATTTTGGTCTGCGTCAATAAATGACTAATACTAAAGCCATTGTATCGATAAAAAGTGATTGCCTGGTGTGCATTTTGGTCTGCGTCAATAAATTACTTATACTGAAGCCATTGTATCGATAAAAAATGATTGCCTGGTGTGCATTTTGGTCTGCGTCAATAAATGATGTATACTGAAGCCATTGTATCGATAAAAAATGACTGCCTGGTGTGTATTTGGGTCTGCAGGTGTCAATAGCCAGTATTTCTTTGAAAATTAAGAAGGAGACACCGCGTCATTTTATAACTACTTCTTTTGGCCTTAACTGAAGTATTTTAATCTAACCTATATGTGATTTTAACAAAACGGCACCACAAGCCACATAGTATTACAAATTCTGACTTAATTGTGCGAAAAGTTTCGAGGACCTACAGTTTAGAGATTTGGTGACCTGGAATATCGTGACATTTGACGTCGTTGGTTTTTTTTACTATAAAACTACACAAAGATCATATTTGTGCAGACAATTATCAAACTTTAGAGCATTTAATAAGTAAATATACTTCAAGTAAAGACCATTTTTCAGGCCGAAATATTCGAAAACGGTTATAAAAATTACCTGAAAAGGATCTAGTTTTATGAAAACCACATTTTTGCTTAATGTAAATTCTTTGAGTTCTTTAACTGTGTCTCTAGTATGAGAATTAAATTTTCTTGGCCTAACCTTAAAGATTTGTATCTAGACCTTATGTGGTTTTCATAAAACGATGCCACAAGCCACACAACAGAACAAATTTTGATGTTGTTTTGGTCGAAAAGTTAGAATTTTTCTTCTACCATTGCATAATAGATCATATTAACGTAAGCAATCTTAAAACTTTTGACAATTTAGAAGCCAACTCACGCTACAGAATGGCCTAATTACAGATTAAAAATTACCTCAAAAGTATAAAATCCTTAAAAAAAAGTCTATTGGCAGGTATTTAAATAATTATTTTATTTTTAAATAATGGCAATATTTAATCAATATTATTAAATTAATATTAAATCCAAATTTATATTTATAATATTTTATATAGAATTTTAGTTTTGCAAACAAAATTTGGATAACCATTTATTTATCAGTTTTATTTATAATTTTTTAGTAAATTTTGGAAATATCGAATATTTTCAAAGGAATTTGTTTAAAAAAAACTATTTATAGTATTATAAGCACTTGTGTAAAAAAATTTTTAGAATGATAAATAAATTTTTTTTGGGGGCAGCAAGAAATAAATATCCATTAAGTTATTAGATAAAAAAAACTCAAAAGGACTAATTCTTGAAATCTCTGCACAAATTGGGGATGTTTGAATTTTCTTGACATGCACATGGCGGTCAACTTTTGGAGAGATTACGAAATGAAATGTCGATAAAACTGAAAGACTAATGGACAGACAACAAAAACCCTAATAATTCTCTGACAAAGGAAGTGGGTTGGGAAGGTGGAGCGGGGCTGTATTGTAAAAAGACAAAAAAATGTGAAGACACTAAGAATATTTTTAGTTCTTCAAATACGACCAAAATGGTATTTTTAGGATTCCATGGAATCATCGCCAACAGGGCCGCTACTCATAATCTATTCTTGGAGGAAGAAAATAGATACTCGCAACTGGAAGAAGTTCTTCGTTTTGATCTTAATTCTTTCTTTTCTTGAGTTTTATTTGGATTTTTTCTTATTAAATCGATAACAATCGAATCAGAAAATCTTCTTTTCGGAATTCGGACAAAATTGGAGATTGTTCAGATTTTTTTTCTTCTGCTCGTTGCTTTTTGGTGACGGTAATAAATAGAAAAAGACATTAAGGAGGTGTTAGGTGCTTAGGTATTTTTTTTTTTTTTTTTTTTGGGGGGGGAAGGTTGGATGACAATTTGATGGAACATTGTTTACGAATTGGATTAGTTGGACAGGAAACAAAATCAAACTGTCTAATTTGTGAAAAGATATTTTCATACAGTTTCTTAATAAATACTTTATTTTTCACCTGTTTTAATTAGTTTTCTGCTAAAGTTTGAGAGTAGATATAATTTTAATTTGGCAGTGATCTTATTAAGGAGACGATTTTCTTTTGGTTTTATATTTTTTATAGTATCTTCATATATATGGGATTATCCAATTTGCGATTTGGAAAAAATAGTGTTGTTATTTAATAATTATAAAAATGCATGTATCAGTCAAGGTAACATTTGTTTGGTTTAAAATTTGACATTTTATATTACGAGCAAAAAAACTGTACGTCTTTTCGAAACAATTTTTGGTCTCTTCGAAAGATTGGAAATGCTGCTCAGTCAGGACACGTATTATCGATCGAAAGAGGTAGAAATAGGGTTAACAATGACTTTTAATGGAATTTAATAAGATTGATTCCTGTTTTAATTTTCCACCTAAATTATAAAGTAAGAAATAGAAACACTTTTCTTATGATTCTGAAATTAAATATTTTTAAAACTTTATCTTAAAATTAGAGTACAAAAAAGAAAACGGCCGTTTTTTTTCAAAATTTAAGGCGTTATTGTAGAAAAATTCTCACATATTTATGCTTGAAAGTATTTTCCATCGCTACTCATTAGTTATGTTCGGTACCGAGCTCTTGCGATGGTTTTACCCGGTTGCAACAGCTCATGTCACCCTGGTCCCACCAAATACATAGCATGAGCTTCGAGACATAGACGTATGGTTTGGCCGTCGATGTAGATGCATAGGCGACCGCGGTGCCCCTACGATTTTCTTCGCTTTGGATTATCGTAATGGATCCATTTTGCGTCGCCTGTCATAATGCGATGCAGAAAACCCTTTCTTTTTTCCCGTTGGTTTCAAATCGTATGGGACCCAATTTCTTTGGGACGTCTCTCGGCTTCAACTTTTATGACACCCAATTTTCTTACTTTTGGATCATTCCCAAGGCTTTTAACCGATAAGAAATGGCTTTTCGAATTACGCCCAATGAATCTTCAAATCAGCGTCTTCAAACCGATCCGGGACGCCCCTTGTCTTCCACGTTGAAATCACCACTTTTGTAGCGTTAGAACCATTCGCAACTAAAAAAAGCCTCACGATAACTTTAGAAGCGCCATAGCGTCAGATTTTTTTTTGAATTGAAGGCAAAAATCAAAACTTCCCGGAAATGACGCTTATTTGGCTCAAATTTCGGCATTTTTACGCTCACACAAAAAATATATAACCCCGATAAAAAGTCACAAATCTAGTTATGAGAAGTTATTGGCATATGCCTAAGCTTACGAGGTGACGTTTGTGATCGGATATTTTGGATCATCATTTACTACTGGCGCCATCTATCGGAAAATGGCGGTTATAGACTTTGGATGCTAATTTTCCGAACAAACTTTCCACCTACCATGAGGCTCATGCCTTTCTCGACGGATACGCTTATAAACCATTTTTTTCAAATATGGGGCTTTTAAAATCCCCAAATATCCATTGTATCCATACAACGTGACTGTCGGACATGAATTTTTGTCTGAAGGTGTCATGAGCCTGTATTGTTTTGGGACCGTTGGCCCACTTTTGGAGCCTTCAAATGAAATTGTTTAATATAAACTTTATGTGATTTTAGCAAAAATGTGCCACAAGCCCCCAGAACATGACAAATTATGGTTTTATTGCGTGAAAAGTTTCCAGAACGTAATATTTCGAGAATTGGACTAATTCTTTTGAAGCTACATAAAAAAAATGCGTTTATGCAGATAATTTTATATTTTTGACTATTTCAAAACCACTCTACCCGTTAAATAATGGTTAAATTGCACCCCATTAAAAGTTATCTAAAAAAGGATCGTTCCCCTAACAACATCTTGTGCATGATATTAAATATGGCTAACGGTAAGGTATAGAAAATATACTTGCGGGTTTCTAGAGCCCCATATATGGTGATTTTCCTTATTTACGTAAACCACCGAGTTCCAAAAATCACTCATCTTATAATCGATTAACCAGTCTTTAATATGAAAATAACAAAGATTTTTTTCTAAATAAATATTATATTGACTGAAATAACAGGATAATCCTTCATAATTTTTTTTATACCATTTTTAATTTTTACTAAATCCGCTCAAAAATTAACAAAAAAAAAATTTTTTTGACCAAAAAAAAAGCTAAAAAATATTTGATTTATTTTTTAATAATTTGCAAATTTTATTCTATACTAAAAAGCTTGTAAGAGAAAAACTTTAGAAATTCACATTGGTAGACATTCGGACGAGGTCATAATAGCACTGGTTTTGTTGCAAATGTGAATATTTTAATTTGGCGCTTATCTAAGATCCAAAAATAGATTTAAAAGCTCGCCACCACCATTCGTTCCAGATCACAATCAGGTATTATTTCTGTGTCGATTGACCATCGCGTTCTCACATTTGTATACGTAGACAAGCCAGAACAGACTACTAATCAGGGTGACAGACGCAAAAAACTTTTGATTATGCTCCAATACATGTGCATATGTAGGTCTTATCAGTTCTGCTGCTGTTTCTTCCCCCCTCAAACCCCAAAAGCAATTTATTTTAATTTAAGCACAATATTATCAGCATCAATAGTATTTTACCGCATAAATATTAATCCTAATCAGACGGGCGGGAAAAAGAACAAAACACAAAATTCACGTAATAAATAATTTAAGAAAAAAAAAAATGGAAAACTAAAATTATTCTTAGGCAAATATGAAAAAATTATTCGCACCTCCCACCATCGTCTGAACAGTAAGCTTTATTGACTGGAAAAGAAAATGAAAATTTTTATTCGGAAATTTAATATTAAAAAAAAACTACCCCCACCCTCACCTTATACTGTTATTATTATTATTTAAAAAAATTTATGTAGATTCTTAAAAAAAAGTAAGGAAAAATTTCAAAAATTGCATAGCAAACTGGACAAAAAAAAATGAGTACAAAGTGCATCAATTTCACCACAAACAAATCGATTGCCGTCATCTCTGGAATGTGAGCTTTTTTTTGGCAACGCGTTGCGTTACGTTACATTGCGTTATTTTTCGGTATAGAAAAAAACACTCGTACACGTGCGTAGGCGGCGTTTGATACGATTTCAAAAGATTGGTTTTGCCAATATTTTGTTCTGTTGATTTTTTTTTCTCTCTAAATTTTTGTTATTTAAATATTATTTATTTTATAGACGATCGTTTTTCTAACTGACTATCACACTACACTTTATTTAAAAAAAAGATACTGTATTTTGATGAACAACAACGAAAAAAAAAAAACAACTACTGTGATTTCTTTTGAAGCTTTGATTCGATTTGTTAACTTTTTTGGCGTCTTATTCAAGTGGTTGGTACCCATCCATCCACTTGGTGAAGAAGAAAAAAAAATCCTGTTTAGTGGAGGCGGAATATATTTACCGAATAGTTTCTAATAGTTTTCAAATCGTTTGCACAGATTAATATTATTATTAGTAATTTTTTTTTTTTTTTTTTGTGTATGGTTTTGGTTCCGAATTGAATTTGTTTTGATTTGATTTTAGTGAATTTTCTGATCATGGAAACTTGATTTGCACTTAAGAAAAGGAAGAAAAAACAATCTTTCCGAAAGCAATTTAAATTAATTTTTTTTTCTTTCCTTCTTTGAAAAACTTCCAAATAATTTCTACAATAAGGCAGAGGAAGCTTCTATACACGTCTTATTTTTATATGGCTTTTGAAAAAGTCAAAAATCTTATAAAAGTCAAGGAAATCATTAAAATGAAAGCGAACCGTTTATTTTTCTTCTTTTTTTTTCTTCTAAAAATATTTTAATTATATTTAAGTTTTGCATTTTTTTCCATAATATGATGATCTTGAAATAGTTCAACATCCTTTTAATAAAAAAGTTTTCTTATATTTTTTTTTACTTAAATAATATTTTCGTGTTTAGAAATAATAAATATATTTAAATTGATATTTGCTTCATATGTGTAGATATTATTTCAAATTTATTATATTAAAAATATTTATTAGATATTTTTTGCCGCGAAAAAAAATTTTTATTCAATATCTCTTTTGCAGTTTTTGTTTTAAAAAAAGTTTTTATTCAATATTGTTTCGTGATATCTACAACTACTTACAAGCAAATTTTTGTAAATGTAAATACTAGGACATGAAAACATATAAAGGAGAAACAGGATATAATGATTTTATAAAAAATCATTTATTTTTGTTAAAAAAGGGAAATTTTCTTTTAAAAATAGAAGAACAAAAATAAAATTTCTTTTTTAATAATAGTAGATGCATAAACAACTAACTTTCTTTTGAGAAAAAAATTCCAAAAAAAGCAAATTTACTTCTAAAAATGCACCCAAAAAAATAAATTTCCTTTAAAAAATGGACCAACAAGTAAATTGCTTTTTTCAATTATCCCAAAATATATTAAATTTTCTTTTAATAATGGATGCCTAAGCAACAAACTTTCTTTTAATAAAGAGTCCCAAAAAAAAGCCAATTGTCTTTAAAAATGCGCCCAAAAAAAGAAATATCCTTTTAGAAATTTCCCAAAAAAAAGCAAATTTACTTCTAAAAATGCACCCAAAAAAATAAATTTTCTTTTTGATAAATTTATTTTTAGCAATAATCTCGAAAAATAGTAAATTTCCTTTTAAAAATAGACAAAAAAAAAAAATTTCCTTTTAATAATGGACGCAAAAAGTAGAAATTTTCTTTTATAAGAGGGTCTCAAAAAATAGTAAATTTCCTTTTAAAAATGGACCAATAAGTAAATTAATTGTTTTAATGATCCCAAAAAAGAAAATTTCCTTTTAAAAATAGAACAACAGAAATAAAATTACTTTTCAATAATAGATGCATAAACAACAAGCTTTCTTTTTAAAAAAATCCCCAAAAAAGCAAATTTACTTCTAAAAATGCACCCAAAAAAATAAATTTCCTTTTAAAAATGGACCAACAAGTAAATTGCTTTTTTCAATTATCCCAAAAAATAGTAAATTTTCTTTTAATAAAGGATGCCTAAGCAACAAACTTTCTTTTAAAAAAGAGTCCCAAAAAAAGCCAATTGTCTCTAAAAATGCACCCAAAAAAAGAAATATCCTTTTAGAAATTTCCCAAAAAAAAGCAAATTTCCTTCTAAAAATTCACTCAATAAAAATTACCTTTTCAAAATGGACCAATAAGTAAATTTAATTTTTTTAATAATCCCAAAAAATAGTAAATTTCCTTTAAAAAACAACAACAACAAAATAATTTTTTTTTTAAAAATGGATAAGATGATAGATGATTGGAGGCATTGATAATTTTTCGAAGAATTTGGTTTTAGGTTCGCGTCCTGAAAGTTCGAGTCCATATGTCCATATTGGTTTCAGTCCCGTCTAGCAGTCGCAGACTCAGTACCGTCTAACAATCCATTAAGTTCACTTCTTTTAGTTTTCGTGCGACGGTTCTAGGTTAACCGTTTGTCAAATATGAGTTCAAGGATAACGCACGCTGGTTTTTTTTGGAATAGTACTGCCATTTAGGGTTATATCAGGGATCAGTTCTTGGCACGAGCAGATTTTTGCTCATTCGCGGTAAAGATGTCACTCTGACAAGGAATATCATGGGTGTAAATATTGTAAAGGATTGGAGCAAGAATACTTCCCTAAGGGACACTGGCGAAAATAGGCTAAATGTCAGAATAGTCAATATTTTCAGATACCTGAAAATACGGGTCTAAAAGATAGGATTTTAGCAGATGACACTGCTGGGATAGTAGAATGCTCAGCTCTTAATTCAAGCTGTTGCTCAGGACTCACACCCTTGGTTTTAAAAATAGGATAAAGACGTTTTAGAATTAATTTTTGTAGGATTTTTTTTAGAAAATGTAAAGGAGCCTTATGTGTTTATATGAACTAGGAAGGCTTTTGAGTTTGTGGGTTTTAGGGATCATAATGACTATGAAAACCTTCCAAAGAGACGGAAAAATTATATTCGTATGATACTATTATAAAAATAGGTTATTAGGACGAGGGGTTTTTTTTTTTAAATTTGCTTAAGTATTTATTTTGTACTTTTGTGAATATTTTAATAAAAAAATGATTAACGCAAGTTTAAAACATAATTAATAATATATTTATTAACAGTTGATAATAATTAACATTTTTGAGAAAAAAAACTCTTAAAATTTTGCATTTTTAATAAAGTTTGTTAAAAAAAAAAATTTTTAAGGCAATATGGATATTTTTTTTTATGCTTTTTTTTTTATAGAAAAGTGCGTTTATAAAAAATTTTGATATTTCCCTCTCCTTTCGGAGATTTGAGTGTATACAAAGAATCATATCCAAATGTTGGCTTCGTTCGAGAGGAGAATCCTCTCAAAAATATTTTGGCACCTACGTGAGGACGGTCGATTCTGGAGCGTATTTAATAATAAAGTCTTTTTGTGATATTATGGCCTCGGTGTGTGGGTCACTTAATCCGCATGGTTTTGGAAGATCTGCTTGGATTTTTTTGCAGAACAAGACAAAGCAGGTTCTGCGTTCAATGGAGCAATAGTATCGGTCAGAACTGGACCAGCTGAACAATCTCGGGGCGAAACCGGGACTTTTAGAATTAAATTTTTGATTCAGCATGCTTATCAAATGCAACACCACCACCCCCTACCCCTACCCCCCACCACTCCCTTCTCCTCTTTATAATAAATTTACCAAAAATATCTCATCAAATTGTTTTGAAAAATTCTATTTATTGAATTTTTGCCGTTCTTATTAATTAGTATAGGAAAAAGATAGAAAAATAAATTTGGGACCTACCCCAACTGAAAATCGAACAACAGGATCCTTTGACTTGAACTCTGAATGCCTTTATCACAGGACTATCGAGGATGCAGCTTATAGTGAATTTCAATTTACATCTCTGCCTACAAATAACCTTTAAATTTTTTTCGGAATTTTACCATAACTTTATCTTTACTGTCGTTCAAAGAAGGACAAAGCTTGGAAATTTAAATTTCTCCTATTTTTTGTCCTTCAATTAACTTCTAGAAAATAAAGTTTTATAAATATATATTTATTAGGCCAATTTATAAAAGAAACTTGTATAAAATTATCAACAAAATTAAAAAAAAAAAATTGTTTCATTAAAATTAAATCATTTAACATATAGTATGTATACAAACTAAGTTGCTCAACATTATACAAGTTGCTCAACACATTTTAGCAAGTACAAAAATCATTGCAGATTGTTGTTCAAATCGAAAATGTTATATAGATTCAATAATATAACATAAATTTTTCCATTCCATAAATTCAAAAATATTTTATTGCACATATTTATTTACTCTATTTATGACATTAATAAACGCATACATTCAAACTTAATATTTAACACATATCAAAGGGAAGCAAAAATTGACTTTTGATAAAAACCAAATGTTAATAGTGGAAAATTTCTTTTTTTTTTTGTTGAATTTTTTTCTTCTCTTAAATAAATCTCCGTAAAATTATTCCATTCATTTAAATTTTAATGTCAAAGAAATCATTAAACATATTTTCATGACTCAAATAAGTGTCTCAGGGTTATCATGAAATTTTTTGGAAAGTTGATAACATAAATTTCTTCAGATTATTTTCAATTGCAAATATAGGAGAAAAAAAATTATGATAATTTCTTTTATAATAAAATTAAGTTATTATTATAATCGCAACATAGAAACTTGATAAAGTTATGAGTATGTTTTTTTTGCTATAAAGACTGAACAGAATAATTCTATAAAAACACAGAATAAATTCTAAGAATTATGTTTTGCTTATATTTTATGATTTGCACATCTACATGAAAGGAGGTTATAGTTTTTCTTATAGTTTTAATTGTTATTATTTTAAAGTTTTCTTTTTACTATAGGAAAGATATTTAATTTCCTAAAATAAAAGCGAGATCTTAATTAGTTAAAGTAAACGACCGTTTTTTTTGTATACTTTTTTCAATTTCTATAAGAATTTTTGCTGCAATGTTGGTTAAGGTTATCTAGAATTGTTTTATAGAATATTATTTATATGTCGCCTTACTGTCTGTGCATATTTTTGAATGAAATAATTTTTAATATACTTAAAAGTACTTTTTCAGAAACAGAAAACTGAAATATTTGAGAAAATTTCGTCATTATTTCCAAATAATTATTAGATTTGAAAAATGGTCACAACCAAATTTTCCAGCAATTTTAGATGTGGGTCTAATAAAGTATATTTTTTTAAAATGAACGCAAATTAGCGAATGTTTTTCTAGATTTTTTAAAAATGGAACGAAGAAAAACCTAATTTTGCTTTTAAAATGAACCCAAAAGAAATAAATTTTCTTTAAAAAGTAGACTCAAAAATTGCTTATTTAAAAAAAAAATGTTTTTAAAATAAGCCATTGTCTTTTTAAATCTAGACTTTAAATAAATCAAATTTTTTTTCTTAAAAATATACTCAAAGAAAAATAAATTTCTTTTCAAAATTAGATGCAAAATGTAGTAAATTTTCCTTCAAAATAAGATCGAAAAAGTTAAATTCTTTTTAAAAATAGACACAAAAAATTTTTTTTTCTTTTAAATATGGACCCTTAAATAAATTAATTTCTTTTTTTAGATGATCTCAAAGTAAACGGATATATTTTTATGAAAATAGATTGAAAAAATAGATATTTTCTCTTAAAAATAGAATAAAAAAAATTCTTTTTAACAATGGATGCATAAACAACAAACTCTGTTCAAAAAAGGGTCCCAAAAAAAAGAAAATTTTCTTCTATTGTAGAAATACACTAAAAAAATTTCCTTGATAAAGAAAGACTCAAAAAAAATGTTGAGCCCAAAATAAAAACAAAACATGTTTTTTATGAAAATGGAAAAAAAAAATTTATATTTTCTCTTCAAAATACACTAAAAAAATTAATTTCTTTTTTATATTGAATACATAGATAACCAACCTTCGTTTAAAAAAGGGTCCAAAAAAAAACAAATTTCTTTCTAAAAATACCCTAAAAAAAAAAATTTCCTTTTAAAAACAGAACAAAAAAAAATAAAACTTCTTTTTAATTATAGATGTACTCATATTAACAACAAACTTTCTTTTAAAAGATGGTCCCAAAAAACGGAAATCTCCTTAAAAAAATACAATAAAAAAAATTTCCTTGATTAAAAAAAAAAATAAAAAAATTTTTTGAGCCCAAAAAAAACATATATTTTTATGAAAATGGATTAAAAAAATTGATATTTTCTCTTAAAAATAGACTAAAAAAAACAAATTTCATTTTAAAAATGGTCCCAAAAAAAAGGAAATTTCTTTTAAAAATACACTCAAAGAAAAATTTCTTTTTAATAATACACGTAGATGTACTCGTATTAACAGCAAACTTTCTTTTAAAAGAAGGTCCCAAAAAAAAAAAATTTCCTGCAAAAAATACACTAAAAAAAATTTTGTTGATAAAGAAAGACTCAAAAAAATGTTTTTAACCCAAAAAAAAAACATATATTTTTATGAAAATGGATTAAAAAATTGATATTTTCTCTTTAAAATAGAATTAAAAAAACAAATTAATTTTTAATAATGGACACAGAAACAACAAACTTTCGTTCAAAAGAGGATCCCAAAAAGAGCAAATTTTCTTCTAAACATACACTCTAAAAAATTTCCTTTTAAAAATAAAATTTCCTTTAAGAAATGGACCAATAAGTAAATTTATTTTTAGCAATAATCCCAAAAAGTGATAAATTTTCTTTTAAAAACAGAACAAAAAAATAAAATTTCTTTTTAATAATAGATGTCTTCGTATTAACAACAAACTTTCTTTTAAAAGAGGGTCCCAAAAAAAAACTTCCTTTTTAAAAATAGACCAATAAGTAAATTTATTTTTTTCAATAATCCCAAAAATTACTAAAATTACTTTTAAAAATAAAAATTCTTTTTAATAAAGCGGATCCCAAAAAAAAGTAAATTTCCTTCTAACAATACACTTTAAAAAAAATTTCCTTTTAAAAATGGACCAATAAGTAAATTTGTTTTTTTTCTTTCAATGATACCAAAAAAAAGAATTTCCTTTTAAAAATACTCTCACAAAAAATTCTCTTTAAAAAATGGACTAATAAAAAATATTTTTTTTTGAATAATCCCAAAAAATAATAAATTTTATCTTAAAAACACACTAAAAAAAAATTTTTTTTTTGTAATGAATGCAGAAACAACAAATTTTCTATTAAAAGAGGTTTCCAAAAACAAAGGAAATTATCTTCTAAAAATGGACCCTAAAAAGGAAAAAACAATTTTCCTTTTGAAATTTGACTTAAACTTTTCCTTACAATTGGACCCAAACATTGATTAAAATATTTTTGTTTAAGAATTGTTTTTTTTTATTTCCAAATAAAAATTATAATTTTCAATTAAGAAGAGTTAACTGACATCAAAATTAATAGAGCTTTAATTAAATAAATTTTACCTAAACAATAAAGAAAAAGAAAACTTACCAGCGAAATACGTTAATTTCTTTAGGCGAAAAGCTGCAGTAAAAATCAGATAATCTTATTTATTTTAAGGAAATAACTTTTGAAAAACGTATTCATGCAAAAAAAAAGACACAAAATCCACGAATTTTGTGCAAAATTTTATATTTTGTTTTTTTTTTTACGGTAAATATATAAGAAAATTATAAAAACATCAACGAATTGACCGAAATCTACGAAGACATGCCTTGAATAAATTCAACACAAATTCGGACAAAAGCTAAGCATACAATTTACTTGTGTTCAAGTAAAAAAAAAAAAAACTATTTCAACAAAAGGCCACGTTTTTTTTTGTGTTTAACTTTTTGTAAAGTTTACCATTCCAACTTTTAAAATTCCGTATGGCCAAAAATAAATAATATTGAATATGTTTCGAATTACGCAATTTAAGCTCATACTATATTTACTATTCATACACAATTAGGAGCAGTAAAAAATAAAATAAAAAACTCAAACCAGCCCCCCTCTCCCCCCAAAAAAAAACTAATAAAAACAACAAAAAACTTAGAATTATGGTAAACTCCACGCACAACAGTAACAACATTGAATAAAAACACAGTTCGGAGCTTAATTGGAGATTTTCATGCAAAAAGCTTTTGTGTTTTGGTAGTATTTTCACGATGGTTTTTTTTTTTACGTACGTTCTTTTATTTTGTATTCTTAATAAAAATATTTAAATTCTTAGAAAAATAATATATTTTTTTTGTCCAACTTTATTCCAGGAAAACTGAAATTTTTTTCCCCAATTTTATGATACCATATACCAGTACGTACGTGCGCGGTTAAAAAATTTAATTTTTTTTATTTTAATGCAATCTAAAAAAAAACTAATAATAATAAAGAGTAGATAATAAAATTAATATTATATGCTATTAAAAATGAGAATTGTAATAAAATTTGTTCAAATAGTATTTAACCGAAAATGTTTAAAAAAAAATTATTCGGAATAAAAAGGTTTGAAAAGTTTAAAATTCTAAAATTGAAAAAAAATAAAAAATTCTGTTTAAGAAAATGTTAATTGAACATAAATTATTTTTAATATTTTATAGTAATAGCCTGGTTAATAAAATATTTCTGTAAGTTATTGTTAAACAAAGAGAGTCTAGCAGACGCAAACTGACTTTGACAAAAAAAATTTTTTTAAAGTTTTAATATTCTGAGAATTGGTTTTATGATAATTTTTTAAATGTATAAATAATACAGTAAAATAGGGCTTTACACATAAACAAATAAAAATAATGGTAGTCTCCTAACAACCACTGATTCATGCTGCCTTTGCCATTGCGTCTGATGTATAACAAACATTCAAATAACTGCTGCGGCACTTTTTGAAAGACGCACTTATTTTGCAGTAATTTTAGAATGACCTTTTCCGGCTATTACTTGCTGAATAGTGCTTTTTAAATGGTCTAAAGTTTAAAAATTGTCTACGTTAACACAAAAGTTTGCGGTACCATTGTCAAATCGCATGATCTTGGAGGTCAATTGACGTCAAACGGCTTCAAATCGCATTATTTTGGTATCCAAAACCCATTATCTGGGAACTTTTCGCGCATTAAGGCCGACATTATTGTCGTATTTTATGGTTTGTCGTGCCATCTTGTTAAAATCACATTTAATCCAGATTGAAATCTTTAAGTTGAGTGCAAAAACAGTTACTTAGAACCCATACTTAACGGTAGGTCTCTGATTCTTTCTTTTCAAAAAAATATGGTCCTTTGGAAGCTTCATACTAAAATATACAGTGTTCAGTAACTTTTTGTGGATACAAGAAGTTTTCTACAATCATTTTGGGTTTTCAGAGCCTCATATATTTTCTACCGTCACTTTGACCAAAATGCTTCATCACCAGCAAGAGAAAAATAAGCCTCATCACTTAACAAAGTTAGCGCCAAATAAACGTCAACCAATTGAAAAATAGGCCTTATCAAAATTCACTAGGTAAAAAGCCTCATCGCTCAAAATTTGTTGTTTTGAGCGATGAGGCTTATATAACAAGAAATAAGCCTCATGCAAAGCCTATTCTTCTAACACCGAATAAGCGTATCTTTTGTACATTTTACAGTTGGTAAAAATATCTATAATCAAAAACCGCGAACTTTGAGCTAAACAAATTCTATCTTGAACGATATGGGCTTTTAACAGCAATCAAATGTGACAGCTGCACTTTCCAAACCACAAAATAGGCAACTTGGTACAATCTTAATAGTTCTGAGTGTATTTTTTAAAAATAATTTTTTACTATGCTTAAAAATTTGCGGTCTCAAATAATTAATTACTTAATTTCAAAACTTCTATTTGAGGTCTAAAAATTTAAAAAAAAACAATTTCCAAAATAATGTTGAGACATTAAAATAAAATTTCGGAGCTCCTTAAATAGGCTATAAAATTTATACTCTTATGTGAAGCTCTTACTTGTATGTTTTAAAAACACATTTTTGTATAAATTTTTAAGAAATAATTTTATTTAATTTTTTTTGCTTTATTTCTTTACTTAAAAATGATAAAAAAAAGCGTGTAAAAAATAATTTCAATTGCATTTAATAACATTAATGACTAAAATTGAAGCTCTTGTGTGAAGAAAAACTGAAACTTTATCTTACAAATTCAGCTAAAAATACAAAAAAAATATCTTACCATTAAAACACTTAAAATCAATTTCCGAAAGTTTGATGGAAAAAAACCACAACACCAATAATTTTTTTTTAGAAGAGCTAAAAAAAACCAAAACTAATAAAAATATTTTCAAGAATATCAACTTTTTCTGTGTTATAGGAAACATCAATCAAAATTTTTTTTGGCATGCGTGCGTGCTTTTTGCGCACTATTAACACATTTTTCTTACGCGATATTTCCTCCTCCTGTCTCCCTTCCCACCCTCCTTTCTCGACGAAAAACAAAAACCAAGTTAGTGGGTTGGTCACACTACAAATACTATCGTCGCACCGCTCTACGCTACACCGCGTCATTCGTTGTCGTCCGTAGTCGTCCGTTGTTGTCGATGCGTACACCTTTCATTATGGGGAGCAGCCCCCCCATTAACGCAATAAATTGTAGTATAGCCGAAATGGAACTGATAATTATAAAATGATTTATTTGATAATGGATATTATTACTGTGACTATAATACGAATAGAGGAGAAGAAAAAAACAGAAAGAAGATAAACTCATGCGAAACAAAACGTAACCCACTCTTTAATGGATAGAAGTCCAATAGACGACAACAAAGAGTTCATAGTAAAGGCGCGTACCAGCCCCCTTTTCTGTATAGTATGAAATTTATACGGTTTTATTATCAATGAAAAAAAAACAACAAAAAGCGAGGAAACTTTATTATTAAGCAAAATAGTAAGGGTGGAAAATTATGTTTTTTCGTGCTCACCAACGAACATTTTTTCGTGCTCATCAATGAGAACATATACGAAAAAGAGGAGTTTTTCTCAGACAGATTGACAAATTATTCTGAGGTCCAAAAATTATAGTCAATTAAGTCACAGATAGGAACAACTCATTTTACAAAATTATAGAATGAGAGAAGGATTTTTGCTTATTTCGAATTTTTGCTCATCTTTTTAAGATCCCAATTTTTTTTCCTTTTTGGTTCGGTTATTCTACGCCAAATGAAGCTCTTTTTTATTAACTAATATAAAGAGAGCAAAAAAAAAGCGAAATATTTTAAAATTTCTATTAGCCTAATTTGAATATTTTTGTTAGATAATTTTATTCGGTTTTTATTTTTATCTAATTTCATTTTTGTTAGATTTTTTTGCACATTAGAACTAAAGAAATTAAATTAATTAATTTTTATCAAAGTTAGCGGCGCTTCATTCATTAAAGTTTCGTATTAATTTCCAATAGGAAAAAAATAATTTTTTTTTAAGTTTCTCTTCAGACTATATTTAGATACTTTCTTCATAAGATGTGTTAATGAATATTAAAATTAAACTTTTTATATTAGACTAGATTCTTTTTGTCAAAAAAAAAACCGGATGAAGAAAAAATCCATTACTATTTGGAAATAATTTTATCTAAATTGATAATATCTTAAAAATTTGATCAGAAAACTTTTCGAGATTTTCTTATTTATTTCTACTTTAAATTTGAACGATTATTTTTTGTTTCAATAATAAAATAAATTGAAAATATCTTTTAGGGTTTTTTTTATAATGAATGAAAATTATATTAATTCTATTTAGGGTAATTTTTAGTAGACTGGTCCATAAAACATCCTCTTCCTTATTCATTTACAAGTGAAAATTGATAAAAATTTGCTTTAATGCGCCTTAAGGAGCATTAATTTAAAATTGGTTAGTTAGTTTGTTTGCATGTCTGAATATAAGGCCACTGGGACCTTGTTTACAAGGCCACGACCTTACGTCAAAATGACTAAACAATTTTGTTTTTTTTTTCTCAAAATTTTCCAAAAATTATTTTTTAAAATTTTTGCTAACAAAACTGAGTAATTTTATAGCAAAAAAATCCCTAAAATCAAGGGAAATACTTTAATGAAAGTTTATTCAATTTTCACTTCAAAAAGTGAAATTGTAAAAAAAATATAAAAAAATTATAGTTTAAATAAAATTTTTACTATATTTTATTGCACAAATTATGGCGAATTTTTTAAAAATCTTTTTTTAAAATTTTTGATAATAAAATTGAGTAATTTTATAGTAAAAAATCCCCAAATTCAAGAGAAAATCTTTAATGAAATTTTATTCAATTTCCGCTTTGAAAAGTGAAATTTAAAAAACACATAAAAGAATTAGATTTTAATAAAAATTTTACTGAATTTTATTGCTCAAATTAACGCTAATATTTTTTTAAAAATCACTTTTTAAAATTTTTGCTATAAAAACTGAGTAATTTTATAGCAAAAAAATCCCCTAAATTCAAGGGAAAATCCTTAATGAAATTTTATTCAATTTTTGGTTTCGGAAAGTAAAGTTAAAAAAATACATAAACAAATTAGATTTTTAAAAAACGTTTACTTTGTTTTATTGTAAAAATTATGCAAATTTTCTAAAAATTGCTTCTTAAAATTTTTCTTAAAAATCTTGAGTAATTTTATAGTAAAAAATCCCAAAATTCAAGGGAATATCGTAATGAAATTTTATTCAATTTCCACTTTGGACAGTGAAATTATAAGAAAAAATATAAAAAAATTTTAGTTTTAATAAAGTTTATACTTTTTTTTTATTGCATAAATTATGCCATTATGTTTTAAGCATAAAATATTAATAATGGTTGCCATACGACTTTTTGAAGGATTTTACCTTTTTTAAGGTAATTTTTGATAACTTTTTCGCACATTTCGAGGTTTAATTCTGCTATTACTTGAAGCATATTAGTTTTATAATGCTATAAAGCTTAAAAACGGTCTATATTTATATGATTTTTTAATGTCAAATCCCACGATTTTTGGACTTCAATCGACACTACCAAATCACAAAATTACACGTTCCCTGGGAGCTTTTTGTACATTAAAGCTAAATTTTATCGTCGGTTTCGCCGTTTTTTTTTGTGTATGTTTTATGATCACTTAAAAACATAAGTTATCAAATGAAAAAATTAATCCTAAATAAATATTATATTAGATGATAAATATATTTTAAAAAACTGTTATACTTTCCAAACTGTAGTTTTATGTTGAAAAATTTTTAAAATTCTATAAAAAGTGGATATTTTTTGAGACAAACTACAATTTTGACCCAGAAATTAATGATCTCTGATCAGTAACTAGTTTTCTGATGATTTTCAGCATTTTTGCTCGTCCTATCCACTTAATGAAATTTTTTTGAAGGGAATTAATATGAATTTGTAGGATATGATAGGTTTTTTGCTATAAAACACAATATCCGAGCCATCAGCATATTCTGCTATTAAGTTTTTATTACTAGTTGGATTAGCATAGGTACAAAAATAATATAAAAATGGATGAAAAATACTACGTTGAGAATAAAATAGGACCAAAAATACTACCTTGTTGAATACTTGCTCGGATTGGTGTTATTTCGGCACGTACAACATTCTCAGTCATCTAAAAGTACCGCTCTGAGTGCAACAAAGCAGGAGAGACTGTTTTTGTCAATTCTGAGTGCTATGGCCGTATGAAAATTACCTCTTTTTTTGGTCTAAACTTGAAGTATTTAATCTAGATAATATCTTAATCAATTTATATGACCTTAAGCATTCTCAGCCACCTAAAAGTATCGCTCTAAGTGCAATGGTTTGATTTAAAACAATTATGCGCTTGAAAGGATTATCTTAATCTACTCTTAGGTTTATTTAAAAAATATAGCTGATCATTGAAAAATAAAAGGAAAAAAAATGTTGCGAAATAAAATATATGGAAATTTTGTCTTAAAAGAAGAGAAAATTGATTACTCTACAGAATATGTAATTTCTAAAAGCTTCTAAAAAAATTTGTAGGATAGTCTATGCTATTATATGTTTTCTTTCTTATAAAACACAATATCCATCACATCAGCATATCCTGCTATTAAGTTTTTATTACTAGTTGGATAAGCATTGTTACAAATAGAATATTAGAATGGATCAAAGATACTACGAGTATCTAGAGAATAAAATAGGACCAAAAATACTACCTTGAGGAATACTTGCTCGGATTGGTGATTTTTCGGAATGTTTGGCATTTTCAGCCACCTAAAAGTACCGCTCTGAGTGCAACAAAGCAGGTAAGACTGTTATGCTAAATTTTGAGCGCTATGGCCGTATGATAATTACCTGTTTTTTTGGTCTAAACTTGAAGTGTTTAATCTAGATAATATATTATTCAATTTATATAACGTTCAGCATTCTCAGTGAATAAAAATGAAAAAAAAAATGTTGCAAAATATAAAAATATGAAAATTTTGTTTTAAAAGTAGAAAAAATTGACTACTCTACAAAATATGTAATTTCTAAAAGCTTCTAAAAAAATTTTCATTTTAAATAATTCTAAGTGTTCTTCGAATTTAAGGTGGTACTCTTAAAAAAATCTTTAAAAAAAAAATATAAATTTTTCTTTCTATATTTTACCATTAAAATAAACAAAAAATAAAACAAATTTTTAAAAATAAAAATTTGATCATAAAAAAAAATGTTTTAATCTTAAAATAAGAAAAGTTTTTTCTATCAAAAAAAAAAAAACCTAATACAATATTTACTAAAGATTTCTTTTCATACCTCAACAAGTTTCATATACAACAGGGGAGTCTCTTCTAATGACGTCGTCTGGCTTAATCAGCTTAGGAAACTTATCACTTTTGTTTCTGTATAAGTACACTTTGGAGATTCATTCATTCTTCAAATGATCTTCTTATAAATGCCAAACAACACTCTATATGGGCAAAAAAAAAAAAAAATACATGTAAAAAAAAAAATCTCAGAAAAAAAATTATATTAGAAGAAAATTTTGAAGACGTTCGTTCGTTCAGCAAAAAAGAGTAACACTTTTTCGTATAGTATCTCATTTTCTATAAAATACTGATTATTGTGATTTGTTTTTTTTTTTACTTATTTCTAAATAAACACTAATCAAAAGGTGTATTTTTAGCAATGACAAAATGTTTACTGTTGCAAAAAGCTTTCTTGCTCAGATCTAAGGTCATTGATTTCGCAAAACGAGTATGCCAATAATAATCGTAAAAGAGAAAATTTTTTCGATGGCAGTCTCGTCTACAGAATCTTTAGCATATTCAAAGAGAGAGATACAAAAGCACTCTACTCTCTTAAAGAAGATATTTTTCAATTGTTCATAATTTTTTTCCTTTAATTTTGATAATTTTTTTAAAAATAAGATTCATTTTGTCTATTTTTCTTGACGAGGGTAAGATAGCGGGGGATGACAGAGATTTTATTTAATTTTTGGTTTTGTTTGTGGAAAATTAATTTTTCTTATCAGATTTTTAGTTCAACCACCCACCCAGCACCAAGTATCTACAATCAAATAGGAATATTAGTAAATTGGAGCAGCCTACGTTTAGATATATTCAAATTTAGATGGAAGAAAGAATGGCGGGAGTGTGAACGAATGTGTAGGAGACTTTGTGTGTAGAGGAGACCCCCATTTGTGCAACAACAAAAAAAGTTCTTATCTTGTTTACTACAAACTACATAATTTTTGATCAAATTTCGTTTATAATTTATTTAATTTTTTTCGCTAGTTATTTTTCATGTTAAATTTATTGCCAAAATATGAGAGTTTTTTTACTTTGATAAAAAAAAACATTTACAAATTAAACGTAATATTTACTACTATTGCTTACTATATTTTTGTTTGTTTTAAAAAAAAAATAATATTTATGATTTATGAGTATTGACTAAAAGGAATCATTTTAATCAAATTTTGTTAAAATTAATGAGCTTTTTTTTTATCAGACATTGGGGCCTCTACCAGTCATGGCGAAAGTACTAACAACATTTAACTATGTTGCGAATTAATGTGAAAAATGGAAAAATTAAAAGTAAATAAAATTTATTTCAATTATCCTTGAGCACATTTCCTTCTTGATAAAATTTTGCCATTTTTGATAAACTGCTGCCATTTTGATAAACTGCTACTACTATATTTTCAGCTGAAATTATATTATTATCTGGGAATAGGAAATGATAGTATTAATTTTATCAAAGATTTTATTTATTTTAATATTTACTTTAGTTGTGAATGTTTGTGGTTACAAATGTGATATAAAAATTTCAAATTTAAAAAAAAAATACTTTCTGTTATCTAAATTGTAGAAAATAATTTTTTTTAAAATAATAGTAAAATTATTTTTACTATCCATTTTGTAGTGTGGAAAGCATAGCCCTTGTATTTATAGTGTTGTCGAACATGTGTGTTAATTTCTTTAGTTTATTTTTGGCCATTTTTAATTCTGGATAGAATAACTAACAAACAATTTTTTTTAAGCAAAATTTATGATTCTGAGATAACCACTTTTCGCAATAAGCAAAATTTTAATTTGTGAGGCTCTGAAAACCCCTAAAGTCACTGTGAAAAGACTATTGCATTCGTGAAAAGTAACCGTTTAGGTCTGACTTTTGATTTTTCGATATTTTCGGACCATATTTCCTTGAAAATAAAGAAGAAGAAACGATTATGGTCAATTCTGAGCACTATGGCCGTATGATAATTACCTGTTTTTTTGGTCTTAACTTGAAGTGTTTAATCTAAATCATATCTTAATCAATTTTTATGACCTTAGATTGTAAGATACATTTGTATTTATGAAATGAATTATTTCAATTTTTATTTTAAAAGGAATTTTAAAAAATAATATATATTATTACATAATATTTATCCAAGATCTGTTTTATGGAGCTAATCGATTTGGAAAGTAAACAGCGGCTCATTTATTAATCAATACTAAACAATAATACAAAAAAATTAACATAAATTATAAATATTTGCACTTTTTTAATATCGATCATATGAATTTTCTATAAAACAGTGCTATAAGCCCTATAATATAATAAATTTTATCTTAATTGTGCTAAAATTTTCTAGGACGGTTAATTTCAGGATGTGGTGATGTCGATTATTGGCCTTCAAGATCGTTCGATTTGACATTGTTGGACTTTTCCTTGTAAAGCTTTATAAAATATCAAAGTCCGTCAAGTAAGATCCAAATTACAGCAAGGAATGTGCAAGAAAATCATCGAAAATTACTCTAAAAAGATTGAGCCCTAAAATAAATTTGATGTATTATATAATTTTATACTTCATATATAATGGCAAGATTTAAAAAATGTAATTAAATAAAAATTTATTAAAGTTTGCATTTGAGTCTTAAAGATAAGTCCAAATTGGCTAACGTTTTATTTTCAAAGGATATTTTCTATTGCCGTTTTAGCATATTTTATTTAATTATAAAATTTTATAATTGGAAAATTTTGTAAATGACAACATTTTTCATTTTGGCATATTTTAATGAAAACTCTTTTTTCTGGACTTTTTAGAAACTGTCAACTTTTTTTTTTATACTTCAGGAAAAAAGCTAATTTCTATTTTCTTAAAAAAATTATGCTTTATTTTTTTTTCTTTTTTTAAATTTTTTGAAAATATTTAATCCGAAATTTTAGCATATTTTTGAAAATGTTTTTATTAAGTAAAATGAGTACTATTATTGTTTTTTATCAGGTAAAGCATCAATTTATTATTGATTATAATATAGTTTCGTTATTCCAATAAGAAAAAATATTTTTCAGAACTTCTAAAAGCTTTTTATGTTATTTTCTAAAAAATATTGAAACTTTAAAAAATATCTGAAAAAAAGAACAGCAATTTTAGTTCAATAATGTTCAGTTAAAATTCGTTTAGAAAAATTACGAGTACACTTAATTTTCATAAATCCTTAAAAATCAATTTTTTCGAAGACTAAACTTTTTTTTTTAGAAAGTTAAATAGATTAATATGAAATTTTTTTTATTTGTTCTTAAAAAAAATTTCATGTTTCAAAAAAAAAAAAACACTTCAATTGTTTCTACTTGTTTGGTCGCATAATTCCAGCTAACCGAAAACATAGTCCGCCGAGTTATTAGGTTTGAAACTTTTACTTTTTCTCATCTAAGATTAATAAATTCACATTAGAACATAATTAAAATTTAATTTAAAAAAATTATTTCTATATAAGGTCCCTTGGACAAGGCCCAAAAGCCACGTTAAGAGTAAAGTACTGCGACCATGAGGCTTATTTGGCGACTTCATATTTTCGTTTGGGTGTGAGTTACCAGTTTACTAATCGGACCTGGTATATTTTTAGTAGATTTAACAAACTCAATTAGAGTTTGTTAAATTTCGAGGAGCATCTTATTTTCTCTAATCACGTTTAAAAGGAGAACTTGGAAATTAAATATTTTAATTATAGGAGTTCCACAATAAGAAGAATCTCAATTGCAAAGATATTCGGAGTTTGCTGACATTTACTTCAAAATATGTGGAATAGTTAGCGGAACGCCGCAGGATTGGCAGATAAGCCGTTTGTGGTTTCCAAAAAGAAAGCTATGAGCGGGTGTAGTTTGCCCAATTCGAATGCTGACCTGTTTTCGTTTTCAGAATTATGATAACGATATTGAGTAAAATGGAGATTGTTGATAGTTGGCCACTGAGACATTAGCAAGATCTCCTATTGGTCTAGTTTCATTTCCTAGGTCCGTCTGAGGATGTTGTTTAGGGGAGGCAGATTACTGATATCATTGAAAATCGGAAAGTTCCTCCAACCATCTAATCTGTACCTTAATTTACCATAATTCCCATATTGAGTGGGTTATGTCGAATCTTCTTGAGTACAAGATCATTCAATGGGTTACCAATAGCTTTGAGGACTCTACATAATACCAGAAGTGTCTTGTCAACTGAGAACCCAAAATGAAGATCAGGGATTGTCGTGCCATTAACCTTAATAACTGATCAGGGAGGATCAGGGAATTTTTATTTCTTAGACCTCAAATAACTACAAAGTAAGTAGCATCCTTTGACAGGAATAAATATTTTTCGGTCCCATTTTAATGTTTAGGGAAAAGTTTCCTGTAGATGAACGGGATGCCCTCTTAAAGTAGATAAGTTACCTCTTAAAGTTGTCTTGCAACTTACGGGTCTTAATGGCATATTTTATAAAACTGTGAAAGGTAAATGTTATTAAAAATTAAAATGACTTAAAAAAAAATAAAAAGGTGAAAAAATATGAATTTTCAGTTGATGCTTAGACAAATCTTAATCCCGATTTTAGTTTTCTGGTGCATATAGTAAGAAAATAGTAAATTTTTCCATTATTTACTCTAATTGCCACACTTTACCTAACCTAACACTTACACTTTTGACTTAATCCGTCTTCCTTTAAATCAAACAAAAAATTATCTTCACTTTTCTACAAAATTCTTTTTGCAACAAAAAAAAACGACCAATTTAGTATCTTTGATAAACTATTTTAAAATATATTATTCACTTTTATAGAATGTATAAATTTTCTAAGGTCAAAAAAGTATGCTAAAAATAAAAATGATCTCAAATTGTATTTTTTCTTATAAAAAATAAGTTGAATTTTTGTTATTACAATAATTTTTTTTTCTATCAGATAATTTTTAACAAAAATCTTTAAGTATAAAAACCAGTTGATTAACGAAAAGTTATTTAAAATATTTGTAAAATTTATGGAAAAGAATTCAAATAAAATCGATATCAATAAATGACACAATGAACCTGCTATAAAGACCATAAAGATCTTTTTGGAGACAGACAAAATGACTCGTATTTGAATAAATGCATTCCAATTTAAATAAAATTTTTGCATTCGTACAAATTTGTTTTGTTTGTTTTTTTCTTCTTTCAATAATAATAAATTCACCTGTTGTGGTTGCACAGGTGTGTTCAGAAATGTTCAAAATGACATATTGAAACGTTTACAGGTACACGGTATAAGATTTTGTTTGGATTTTGTTTCTTTTCTTCTTTTTTTTTTGGTTTCTGTTGCCTCTTTATTTGATTGAAACTCATATAATTTGATTGTAAACATGCCAATTCAATAAAATTTTATCACTTAACATTGACATTCAAATCTTGTAAGAAAATTCAAATACAATTTGTTGCTGGTATGCATAAATCTTTGATGCAAAAAAAATTAAATTAACTAACAATGTAGCTAAGTAAATATTAGATTTAAAAAAATCAATTATATGAAATGCAATTTATAATATGCAAATAATAGTAATAATAGCATTTAATATGATTTAAAATTTAAATGGTTATTCGAAGGACAAATTCTGATTAAGATACTTTTTTTACGATTAACAATACTCATTGAATACGAGTATTAAGCTACTGCGGTTTTTTTTCGTCAAAAATATTGTGTTTTTAAAATAAAATCATAAAAATTTAAAAATTTTAAATATAAAAATCTACTTTAAAAATTATATAAATTTTTTGAAGATTTGCAAGAAAATATTTTGAATACACGTAGATAAATTGTTATTATTTTTAAATGAAGAATTTTTTATAATTTCATTTGAATAACTTAACGAAAATAATTTTTTTATTGAAATTTTTTAGATAAAAAATATGAGGTTAGTCCAGAAGTATCCGGCCTAACAGAGAAAACATAAAAAAATTGGGAAAAAGTATCTTCATTTCTTAACATTGTCTCCTTTTAGCTCCATATACTTTTCTCAGCGATGTTCAATAGCTCCGATACCCCCTTTATAGTTAGAAATGCTGAGTTTCTCCAAATAACCAATAACTGCGGACTCTTCATCTTTATTTTGGGCAAATCTTTTACGATCGAGCTAATTTTTCAAATAATCCGAGGGGGCTAAATCTGGTGAAAACGGGTGCGTGAAGAAGCTTTTGACCATCATTATCTTGGCGACCCCGCTCTTTTTTTGCCAAATGCCATTGTTTTTTTTATGGTGCAATAAGTTCACTTGAAAACAAAAAAAAATCGCCGTTGATCGTTTTCCCTTTTGGAAGATAATCAATCAAAATTATCCCACACGCATCCCAAAAATATGACGCAATGACCTTGCCAGCAGAACTGTATTCGCTTTCTTCGAGCCTATTCCGTCCTTGGAGTCTATTGTTTTGACTCTTTCTTCATCTCAAGTGTAAAGTAATGGACCCATGTTTAATCCAAGGTTACGAATCGACGTAAAAACTCGGCTTTGATGCTGCAGAACATCGCTAAACACTTGACTTGAATGAAACATCATCACGACGCCATTAATGCTCCATTGTGAGCAAACGCGGTGCTCATCTTGCGCACAGCTTTCACATGTTTAAATTTTTAGTAAATATGCTACCAAAATAGCTGCTTACTCTCGACTGTCATCCAACACCATTTTGTGGATTTTCTTCATCATTTTTGGAACTCTGCTACTCAATACTTTATTGTTGTAAACGAAGGAGCCTAATTGTTGTAAACGGGGGAGCATAAATAAAAAAATAAAAAAATTTTATCACATAACAATGACCAATTTTTTCCATGTTTACAAATTCACTGAGAGCAAGTCACTATTAATGGCTGTCAAATAAATACTAAACAATGCAGCGGCAGTGTCATCAAACTTCAAACTTAATCTTTATAAGGTTTCGACTAAAGTATTTATACATCAGGTAGGGTACTTCTGGGACTACTCTCGTATATTATTGTTGTAAATATGTTTGCCAAAAACTTTTCGCAACTTTTTTTTTAAATTAATTTTCATGAGCAATTAGATCCAAAATTTATAAATACAAAAAAAAAAAACTTTCACTATTTAATTTTATTTTTCTCTAACCAAAATAAGTGTACTAATTTTTTTCTACTATCGTTAACCAAATTGATTAATGCCATAAAATAGAACGTTGAGAAATGTCATATAATAATACACATTGTTTTTTTTTTTTAAATTCCTTTTAAAATAAAAATTGAAATTATTCATTTCATAAAAACAAATGTATCTATCATCTAAGGTCATATAAATTGAATAAGATATGGTCTAGATTCAATTTTAGGCCAAAAAACAGGTAATTATCATACGGCCATAGTGCTCAGAATTGACAATAACAGTTTCTGCTTCTTCATTTTCAAGGAAGTAGGAGCCAACAATACCCAAAAATCAAAATTCACACCAAACAGTTACTTTTCGTAAATACAATGGCTTTTTTATTAAATTAATTAATTTTTTTTGGACAAATCAGCGAAAACTTTCAAAATTTTTAAGCTTTTTTTGATAGTTAAAGAATTTACAATATTTTATAAAATCGCAAGCTTTAGACTTAAAAAAAAATTCCCCTTAAAATAATAATAGAAATAATTCATTTCATCTAATGTCATATACTCGTAAATTGAATAAAATATGATTTAGATTAAACGCTTCTAGTTTAGGCCAAAAAAACAGGTAATTATCATACGGCCATAGTTGTCAGAATTGACCACAACCGTTTCTTCTTCTTCATTTTTAAGGAAATAGTGACCAACAACACCTTAAAATCGGAATTAATACCAAACAATCACTTTTCGAGGATACAAAGGCTTTTTTTACTACAATATCACTTGTGGGTTATCAGAACTCTTGGTATGGAAATTAGATTATTTTTTTTGAAATTTTTAAACTTCTTTTGGTAGTTAAACAATCTTTTTTATAAAATCGCAAGCTTTAGACTTAGAAAAAAAATGTTTCTTTAATGATAAATTCTTTTTAATGGGTAATCAATAACACGGCTATTAATTCCAAACCACCGAATATGGAACTAAATAAATAAAATTTATTTTTCTAAAATATAAAAAAAAAAATATTTTAAAAATTTTCTGAGCTATCTCAATTTTTTTTTTACATTTCCATTT
Organism: Atherix ibis; assembly: GCA_958298945.1. Lineage (NCBI taxonomy): Eukaryota > Metazoa > Arthropoda > Insecta > Diptera > Athericidae > Atherix > Atherix ibis. The sequence goes on along the minus strand of OY282605.1, from coordinate 47,662,758 downwards.
ATTTTATGAATAAAAATTCTTGAGCAAAGTCAATTTTGCTATATGAATAATTTTCAAAATAATTGAAATGAAAATCTTTTTTTTGTTGGATATTACCGTATTTTTTTATCACTTTCAGATATCTTTAAGAAATTCTAAACGATTGATAAACATCCCCTTTTAGAATGAAAAAAAAAAATAAAAAACTAAGAAAACAAAATTATAAATACAGATGAATACTTGAAAGGAATCCCTAACTTGTTAAGCTTCCTGAGTACTATTTAAATCGATTTACACCATACTTAAGAGTACACAATGTTTTATTGTGAATAAGATAAATCTTCGTTTCTATGCCATTCAAACACCTTCGTCTATCGTGTAATCTTCTTCCTCATTTTTCATTCGTTCTTCATCGCAATAGGTCCATACAATATAGTATAAAATCCAACCCGTCAGCGTATAAGAGCTGTCGATGGTTTTAACTTAACAAAACGAAAACACACCGGATTTTCATCAAGATTAGAACCATCGAAAGATACCAGAAATCCAGTATCTTTTTACCAACCAACAATAATCGTACTAGTGTATGAGAGGAGTGACTTTCGAATCGGGAAGGTTTATTTCGCCGAATAGGTAGTCAGTCAGTCCTCTTCGTATTTCCATGATAACAACAACGACAATATAGCTTTAAGCTGATGGTCACAGGTGATGGATCACCATAGCCTGGAGATAGACTTTAAATCTCAACGGATTCAATGCACCTGTACATACCGGTGTAAATAGCTAACCTAAAAATAAAAAAAAATAACAATAATAACAACATGGGTTCAGTTTGAAATTCCAACGAAATCCGTACTTTAAGACGTGTGCGACGATCAGAATTCATATTCGTGGTGGTAGTCATCATTTTTGGTACCAACAAATCCTTTTGCTATGAAAAATGAAGATGTCGATTGCGTTTGGCGTAAACAATTGTATAGCGTCGTAGAGTCACTTTCTGATACCAAACCACATCTAACAATTATTTTCAAGTGTTTAAATACACATTCTTACCTGTCAGTTTTGTTTACATTTGTTTTTTTTCTCACCTTTTTCACTTTACTAAATTTATTATCAAACCGATTTTTTTTTCTTTTCTTATATAAATTTGATTTTCTATTGTTATTAAATAATTTTTTCCTATTCTTAAATCGAACATATGACATTTGACTTCTTTAAAAGCACCTTGAAATAATGCAATATAGAAAATTCAAATGTAAAACATTAAGTCATAAATAACTAATCGATAATATTTAAGCTTTTGATTATTATTTTTAATAAAAAAAAAACAAATTTGTTTTTTTTTGCATTCAAAAATACTCTACGATTGGTAATAATTCATTGTCTTCAATTTTTTTCTTTTATAAATACGAGTAGTAAATTAACATATTTTTTAGTGGTTAGAAAAAAAGCTTCGAAAATATTTATTATAAAATTTACAACAGAAAAAAAAATTCTTCATTATTTTTTTTTTAAATTATTTTAGTGAGCAGTTTTTTTTTCTGTTGTAAATAAGGCAAATAGAATATTTATGAAGTTTTTTTTTTAAATTTATATTTTTAACAAATAAAAAAAAAGAATTAATTATTATTCAAAACTATTTTTAAAAAAATTTTAAATTTTTTTTAAGGAGCCATTTTTAATTTTTTTTTCTTTTTTTTAAAGCTTTTTAAAGTCATAAATAAGAAAATTTGTCTGCTATAAAAATTCTTAAATTACTTTGAGATGAGCTCATGCTTGGTAGTGAAGAAGCGATTAGCTGCTGTATTCTATTGGGCAGTGGGGATTACTGGTGGTCCTCTATTTTTATTGAAACTAATCGAAAACTTTTTTACATTATTTTTACACATCCCGAGCAAATTTTAGCTTTATATTTCATCTTTTAATTTTTGAACATCCCTTACGCATCTGGATTGTAAACCATTGGTAGGAGATAAGTTGAGGGTATCTACATACGGCATCAAGTAGATGTGAAAAGGTAACTAACTAATCCCAGAATTGGGGAAAATTTTACACTTTTGTTTACAGACCACACAACTTCCTTTGCTACAATTTAGCTTGTTGAATATTGCAAAACGAAGTGTCGAATCTTATCGAAAAGACGTTCTTTTTTCCATGACAAACTGTAATCAATCTTCCCAAAAATTATTTAGCGACAATGGCCTCTCAGATGACGTTGTTCTAAATTGGTTGAGTTGCATTGCGTTCCAGGTCATGTTGGTATCCTCAAAAATGGGCGAGCTAGTCAACCTATGGTACAGTCCTGTACTTACCATACTACCAATTTTTTTGAGTAAAATATTTCTGTCCACTTATTGGCTAAATATCGTAAAGCCAGTCCACTCAACAACCATTCCAAAATTCTGGCCCAAGAAACTTCTTAGAACCCAGACTGGTCATACCGCAGTTAGCAACAATTTTCTAGTCGGGAATCATAAAAAAATTAAAAAATTTTGAACAAAAAAATCTACTTTAAAAATTATATAAATTTTTTTTTGAGATTTGTAAGAAAATATTTGAATAGAGAAATTGTTATTATTTTTAAATGTAAATTTTTTATAGTTATTTTTTTTTTTTAAATTTCATTTGAATAAAAAAACATTGAAATTTTGTTTGGATAAAAAATATGAGGTTAGTCAGAGAAGTACTCGGCCTAACAGAGAAAACACAAAAAAATTGGGAAAAAATATCTTTATTTCTCAACATTGTCTCCTTTTAGCTTTATAAACTTTCCCCAGTTATATTCAATAGCTGCGATACCCATTTTATAGTTAGAACCGTCGAGTTCTTCAAAATAACCATTAGCTGCGGACTCCATTTCTTCATTTTGGGTAAATCTATTACGACTGATCCATTTTTTCAAGTCTGAAAAGAGAAAATAATAAGTTCACTTAAAAAAAATCACCGTTGATCGTTTTCCCTTTTGGAAAAAATCGCCGTTGATCTCGTCCTTTCTGCTGTTCTTGGCTGCTGAACCAAATCATTCATTTTCAAGCCCCTTTCTATTTTTTTAAAAAATAATCAAATAAATTTAACAGGGCCTAATTGCTCCCTCCAACTTAAGTTCTACCATTTTTTTTTAGAAAACCCACACGCAATATGGTGTCTCTAAATGGCAACATGGTCATGGCACTACAAAAGGACCTCTGACTCTTATCTCAAGGACCTTATTAACAATATGTCAAAAACAAATTCTGAATTTTATTAAAATTCATACAAAAACTTGTCACGAAAAGGGTTTTTATATAATAAATATTCTTTTTTTATTCGAAGATACACAAAAAATATTTTCGAAAAAGTAACTCATAATTTTTATAGATTTCTCTATGCAATATGTTTTAGGATTTTTTATAGGAAATAAAATTTTTTAAACTACTAATTTTCCATTTCAATACAAACAATTTTCCTTAAAAAATGCTAATTTTTGGGAATTTTATTTATTAATAGGAATTTTTGTAAAATTAGTTTTTAGTAAACCGGCGGCGAATAGTTCCGATTAAAGTTAAAAACAAAAAAATTTTAAAAATTTGTTTTCAAGTATTTTTAAGTTGTCCACTAACTCTTTTTTTACAATAAATTCAACCTATTTTTTTAATAAATTTAAGGATTTAATTTTTGTCATATTTTTTTTTAATTAAGGACGAAATATTTTTACAAAAAAAAAATAAAGTGTAAAGGACCTTTTTTCTAAATTATTTTGTTAAAACTATGTTTAAAGGACTTTTTTTAAATTCAAATTTGTCTGGTATCAAAAATATTTTTAAAAATAGTTGATCTAAGTATAAATTTTAAAATATTTCCTAATAAAAAAGGACGATTCATTTATATATAAAAAAGAACGTGATATTTTTTTTAGGCTCAAAATTTTTATATATTTTTTTTTAAGAAACAATAATTAATATTAAAAATTAATTTATAATTGGTTTTTTTTTCGAAAATCAGTCAAAAATGTTGAGTAAGTAGTTTTTTCTTTAAATGTTAAATTGTTGTTGTTGTTTGTTAGGTCCGTTAGACATGTGCCAGGGGCCACTTCATAGCGCCACGACCATGAGGCCATTTGCCGACTTCATTGTACGTGTGGGAGGTTATCTGAGAGAGACTGGCTTGGGATTAGTAGTTGAAAATTTGTTATATTTTGTGGAGCAGATTAGTATGTTGTAGAAGCTTATGGAGTTGTTAGGTCTAGGAGCTCCATAATGGGAGGAATCCTGCTCGCTAATTAATTCTTGGTTATGGGGAATTCATGTAGAATATGGATGATAGTGAAATGGGTGCGTTAGGATTGGCATAAGGGACGACTGGTGTTGCCAAAATGGAAGTTATGAGTAAGAGCAGTATGCCCAATCTGGGTTCCGAGGAACTTCCACTGCAACTCTACACTCCTTTTACTAAGTAGGCTATGACAAATTGCGCTAAGTACTGGGTGACTCGATGTGCCACAAATGGCTTTAAGGGCGGCAAGGCTGTTCCGTTGACTGGGAATATTGGTCGCAATTTCAAATGCTCTTTTGATGGCCCACAGTTCCCCATAATACGGAGCTGCTCTATAAGGGAATATTCCACAATATAGTCCGCGGGTGTTGCAGCCAAAAAGGAAAAGTTTCCTGAATGTAGAAGGATCAGTAAGAATCCGTCTAGTCAAGAGAAGCAGTCAGTTTCAACTTTACTGCCAACCACGGTTTCCAATATGGCTGTTGAAGGGAAGTTTTGGTAAATGAAGGGGAGGATAGATTAATTGCTTTCAAGGTGGGATATTAATAAGGATAGCGATGATGAATTCCTTTTTGAATTGGGGTAAACGATAATGTTTTTGATTGAAGTGTGAAGGAGGTAATTTGGAAGGCATAGGTTTTTGTAAATTAAATTCAGGCGAACTTTATAAAAATAGAAATAGATAGTTTTTCGTCCAGTTTCTATCAGTATGGATTCCACCAAAGATGTTCGATGTGCTAATTTGAACATAACCATGGATTCCACCAAAGATGTTCGAAAATAAAATATACAAAAATAGGAAGACTATCTATCTTGGCAAATGGTTATGTTCAAATTAGCGGTTTTGAATTTCATTTGGTTTTGGTTAAGCAGGAATCTTTTTCGTATGAAAAATTTGTAATCATGATTATGCTACCGTCTTGTGGTTGTCTGAGAGATTGAATACTGATTTCTTGGACCCATAAGTTGCTGATAGCATTCGGTCTATGGTCTGACTGTCAGCAGTTTCGATTGAAATTCATGGAATTGCTTAGATTTTAATATGTGTACACATGCAGAACCAAAACAAAAGTCCATCCAAACCGAGGTGATGTGATATGCATCCGACTCTCCAGTTACGGTGAACCCTAACGCTGCAAGTGCCTAACACAGCATGGAAACCAATGACTCGATACGACCAGCAGCCGCCATGCAATCATGATGACAGGGCGGATTTGTTGATTTTCCGTTTAACAACTTGTACAGTTTTTGTTTGGGCTCTTCTTCAGCATCGGCATCAGTTACACTCTACCGTCTCTTTTGCGTCATTCGTTCTTCCAAAGACTCTACACCACCTCCATCATCGTTTGTTGAACAACTAACAGCTTCAGCTAATTTGGCTTCTGTTCTACAATCACGGTCAAGATGGTCGTTTCCCCTTGGGCTTCCGTAGATTATTCAAGACTCGACGGGATGCATTCACGCTTATTTTTCCCAATGGAGAAAATTTCAAAAAGGCCACTCCAATGCCGGAGGCTTTGCACAAGTGGTACGACATTTGTTAAGGACACAAAATCCCTGCCGGAGAAAAATAAACATTAAAATATCACCGAACCAGAAGCTACCTCTACCGTTAAGGCTTTATTCACAGTAAAATAAAAATCCGACGACTCTGCACACCCAAACCCGGGGACAATACTAACCCATCCCCAGTCAGTAAATACTGTCATAATGGGCAGATTGAACGTGTAAGATCTCGTCGAATGCTAATTTCTGTACACTTTCCTGCTGCAAGTAGCCTTACGCTCAATTAAGGTGAGACATTCCCAGTGTACCTTCGAGATGTATTCGTATGTACCTGTCCAATGAGCAGCTAGTGTATGTCATCTTCACCTGACTTTCTGTTTACATTGTATGGAATTTTTATTTGGGTAGCATTCCTGCTCCTTTTTTTGCATTTTAAATTCAACTCTTGTCATCCGCTCGCAATCTGAGATTCGTATATTCACGACAGAGTAGCACGATGGAAATTCCTACATTGGAATTTTTTCTTACCTTCCTTATTATCCATTTCTTTTTTTTACGTTCATTTTTTTCTTCTTCTACTTTATTTATATTGTTTTTTTTTTGGTTAAGAAAAATGTCACTCGGTGTTGATATAGGTGGGTGGTATGTCATCGTGATGGCTTGTCTGTCTGTCAGGTTTGTTAGTAAGCCTGGTATTAAGGTCATCGAGCATGGGTGTGTCATAGTAGTTTTTTGCCAATTTGTTTATGAATCAGCGAAAGTTCATTGCGAATACGATTAGTGCTCGATGTTAAGCTTTATCCGATTATGAGTGCATGTTTAAAATTCAAATAGGACAGCGCCAAAATATTCACAAAAATTGGGGATTAAAATTTAAATTCAAAAAAGAATTTTCACCTCACAACAGATCCATCCAATTTACACTTCGGAAAGTGCAGTTCAATTAAATATATTGTAAATTAAATTTTACTATATTTTTCTATTTTTTACAAAAAAAAACTGTTACAAAATTTAATCCTTTTTACGTACTTTTTTTAATGATTTTTTCGCAACTTTCCGGTTGTAACTTGGACATTACTTGAAGGGTGTTAAATGTCTTAAAGTTTAAAGAATTTTGATATTTTAAACAGTTTTATGAGAAAAAGTCTCCCAGATTTTTTTAAATTACCAAATCTCGAAATTACGTATCTTGGGTACTTTTTGCAAAATAAAGTTAATTTTGACAATACTTTTTGTGCTATATGGCTTGTGGTGCCGTTTTGTCATATCCACATATAGTACAGATTAAAAAAATTTAAGTTAAGGCTTCTTTTCAAAAATTTTAAGCCCTCGGAAATTAAAACTACTATTCTGCGCCTTCCCAATAAAAAAAAGCTCCTGGTTATGATCTAATAACAGTTCCTAATCAGAAGCAAGTTTCCCGAAAAGCTTTAGTTTTAATTACATACATTTTGAATACTATCCTACGCGCATAACCTATTTTCCCTTAGTCTGGATGTTGTCTGTCATTAAAATGATTCCTATACGAAATAAATCCATTAATTCTCCTTCTTCTTATAGACAGACCTATCAGCCTCTTACACAAATCCTTGGTATGATTTTTGAAAAACTACTATTAAAATGACTCTACGCTGTCTTAATTAATGAAAAAATTATTCCTGATCACCAATTTGGCTTTCGATCTGAACACTCCACTATCCCCAGCAATGCCATCGCGTTATTGATCTACTCGTACTTGCATCTTCTCTTGAGAGGAAAGAGTATTGCCCAGGAGTATTTTTTGGATGTCCCACAACTTTTTGATCGTGTATGGTATCCTGAAATCCTCTGGAAAGTCAAGAGTATTCTTCTTTCAACATATTACCTTATCATAAATTCATATCTCTCCGAACATCATTTTCAAGTTGCAATTAACTCAAAATCCTCGTAAAACCTATTTGGACATATGGAATTGAACTTCGGGGTTCAACGAATCCAAGATCCTCCATAAAACTATTGATGCCGGCTTTTATTTTCATAACAATGCAATACATCGTGATCTAAATGTTCCCTTTCTTCGGGACCTGTGCATTCCTGAACAAAGAGAACATTCTATCGTACTTAATTTTTAAAGAAATATGGTTTAATGAACCCTTCAGACCAAAATTCACACCACACAGTCACTTTGAGTGGATACAATGGCCTTTTTGCAGTTACTTGTGTGTTTTTAGTCCTCAACACAGATCCTCAATACTAAAAAAGAGCCTCATTGTTGGCAAATACAGTTCCTTGTGGGTTTTTAGTCCTCAACATAGATCCTCAACACTAAAAAAGAACCTCATTGTTGGCAAATACAGTTCCTTGTGGGTTTTTAGTCCTCAACACAGATCCTCAACACTAAAAAAGAGCCTCATTGTTGGCAAATACAGTTCCTTGTGGGTTTTTAGTCCTCAACATAGATCCTGAACACTAATAAAGACCCTTATTGTTGGCAAAAACAGTTATTTGTGGGTTTGTAGTCCTCAACATAGATCCTCAACACTAAAAAGGAGCCTCCTTGTTGGTAAAAACAGTTACTTGTAGATTTTTAGTCCTCAACACAGAATCTCAACACTAAAAAGGAGCCTCATTGTTGGCAAAAACAGTTACTTGTGGATTTTTAGTCCGCAACACAGAATCTCAACACTAATAAAGAGCCTCATTGTTGGTAAAATCAGTTACTTGTGGATTTTTAGTCCTCAACACAGAATCTCAACACTTATAAAGAGCCGCATTGTTGGCAAAAACAGTTACTTGTGGGTTTTTAGTCCTCAACAGAGAATCTCAACACTTATAAACAGCCGCATTGTTGGCAAAAACAGTTACTTGTGGGTTTTTAGTCCTCAACATAGATCCTCAACACTAATAAAGAGTCTCATTATTGGTAAAAAATTTTATTCGAAAAAAATCAAAACGCTATTAAAGGCCGAATTACCACATTTAGCAAATTTACTTAAGATTTTTTGAGAATAGATTAGATGTTTTTTTGTATCTTCAGTTTACTAATTCTGATTGATCTTTCACACTTAATACCTAATGAATTTTTTAAAGTTTTATCGCAGTTTTTAGATAAGTTCTTAAAAAGCTTTTATTTTCCTTTTAGTTTTAACATACAATTTTTTCCTACTCTTATTTAGAACAATTTCTAAATAGATTATGAGTAAATAATAATTATAAAGACAAACCTAAAATCCCCCCCCCCCAATCGAAAAAGTCCACTCTCTGTATATTGAAAAGCTATTGCACCTAAAGTCCTCTTTAAGTATATATAAAAAAAATTTCCATTACGATCCTTTAAAAAAAAGAAATCACTTTCATTACTAAAATAAAACGTAATCAAATTAACAATATTTAATTTTAGTTGAATTAAAAGTACAATGTCTGAACATGTAGGCATATAATACATAGAAAAATCCTTTTTTTTTGTCCAATAATCACTTAATGTTTAGTTTTAATTGAGTTTTTGTAACAACTTTTTGCACTTTAAATTAAAATCGAAAAATATTTAATGGGAATTTTTCCTGTGAATTGAACAAGTTTATTTCCCCAATAGAACATTGTCATTAAAACTGAAATTGAGGAAAAGTTCTTATATCTTTTATAATAAGAACATTAACAGAGTTATCTCAAATTAACATATATTAGGTTGGGGGCCACTAATACTACTACTACTACCACTATTTATTCCCTTCTTGGTAATGTCATTTCTGATTAAAAAAATGTTCAACTTCGACTTATTAGGTGCCTTGAAAAATGATTCTCGTAAGTGCATATAATTAACGAATGGACCCTGAATGGCTGAGTGTAGAGTTATTAATAAAATGAACAATCTCACGTTTGTATTAATTGCATTCGATACAGAATTTTCCATTTAATTTAATATCGATTGAAATGGATTTGCTTATCTTAAGTGACTGACTGGCAAGAAAATAAACAGACTCCATCGACTCTGGAATATTAATCGTTGCATCGTTAGCCGGTTTAATTAGTAACCGAACGAGTATAACACAGTTGGTAGTATTCAAATCAAATGTTTTTTTTCTTCTATGTTTTAATTTATTTATTTTTGTTTTTACAATCAACTTTAAGTCAATTGAACTAGTTCTAATGGCATAGATTTTTAAAAATATTTTAAAGAAAACACTTGTCTTAAATATTTTTTGAATTAATAATTATTTAGTAAATAAATACACGAAAATAAACATGAAAAATATGTTTTCTTTGAGGCAACATAAAAAAAATATATAAAATTAATAAAAAACATCTACTAAAAAGTGCTCCTTTCTAAAAATATGTTTTCTTAAATAAGCTGCACTTCCATATAAAAATATTAGTCCGTTTGAAGGAGCTCCATTTGGCAGCTACTCGTATACATCGAAAAATACGTTATTTCCACTTTTTGTAGCAGTGCTTGAAGGCCTTCAGCTCCTCGGTTACATTCCTTTGAATGTTATCTACAGTACCAAGATGGCAAGAGGTTCTGAATAATATCCTTTTTGCAGAAAATCTGTCCCTTTTGACAACTTCCCGTTGTGATAGGAGAGTATGCGATTGTCTGCAATCTCTATTCTGACACGAAGACCCCTCTTTTTGAACCTCCCAAGGAGTTCTATCCTTTTATTGTAAATAAAAATGCCTGACAGTTTGTCATTTTACTTACTGCTATCAAAAAAAGTCAAATGAGCATGACTTAATCTTTAATTTTTTAGGTTCGCTTTTTCCTGTTAATTGGCCAATCGACAGAATCAAAATGATGCCCTTTCAAACAGTTTTTGATCTTGAAGAACGTAAAAAAAAACATCATACAGACTAAGATCAGGTGCAAAGGGAGTCCAGGAACTACAAAAATTCCCTTTTTTTGGACAAAAACTCGTTGATGGCAATGGCGATGTTGTCATAGTGAAGCCTCCAAGTATCTGAAATGTCTGATCTGACGCGAATAATCCTTTTGCTGAGCTTTTTTAAGGAGCTTGAATGGTACTTAACTTGAAAGTTTCTTGACAAAGGCTTACTAGGGGCTGCACTTGTTGTATATGTTTCAAAGACTCAGTGAAATCCTTTTTCAGAGCTTTATTTTTAATCAGTTCCTATGTTAATCCTCACAAGAGCCCTTAGTCGTTCAATATATTCATCAATTTTCGATGATTTTCAACTGGAATGGCCTTAGCTCCTCGGCCCTTAGCTCCATATGCTAGCTACCTATATTACCCAGATAATTTCCTAGAAGCTTTAGGGGACCTCAGGGCCACCGGATATACCTTCTCCAAATAAAACTAGTTAATGGAATTGGCCGTGAGACAGAAGGCATTGCAACGACGGAGCATCCAAGTATCTGCAATATCAAATCTGAGACCCCAAATGTAAGTGGATGTCCAGACCCCACAAAAGTCCCCCAAGTTTTCAATGTCAAAGGTCTCACTGAGCGCCATCTGAATTCTCCTGCTACTCATCGCTCAAAAAATGCCTTATGCCAACGAAAAACCGGTTTAGGAGGGCTTAACATACACGCTATGTGCAAAGAAAGTCTGCAGTGTTGCCAAATTACTGTGTTGTTTTTTTTATTTAAAAAAGTAATTTTCTAAATTTTGTTTGTATATTTTTGTATAAATATTTTGGTTTATATTTTAAATATTTGCTGTCGTTATTATTTTTAGTGATTGAATTTTCATGCAGGGAATATGAAAATAGCGTTTACTGTATAAAAAAAACAGTCATAGTATGAGCACCGAACCCTTTCTTCTCAGTTACACTCCTCTGCTACCTACCTATATTACCCATATAATTTTCTACAAGCTCTAGAGGACCTCAAGACCACCAGAAATACCTGTTCCAAAAAAAAACCGAATTATTGGCCATGAGACAATATCAACCCCCACAAAGTCCTCTAACGTTCTACATATGCATACGTTTTCAATGATAAAGACCTTTCTTAGCACCATCTGTCTTCTTCTGCTTCTCATCACCCCGAAAAATACCTTATGCCACCGAAAACCTCGTAATCCTGAAAATAAATACTACCAACGGGCGCGGTCTAAGAGGGCTTAACATATACGCTATGTGAAAATGCAGTTTACAGTGTTGCCAAATTACTCTGCATTTTTTTTAAATACCTACCAGAAAGCAAAGTAATTTTTTGTATTTTTTTTGTATATTTTTGTATAAATATTTTGGTTTATATTTTATATAGTTGCAGTCGTTATTATTTTTAGTGATTGAATTTTCATACAAGAAATTTGAAAATGGCGTTTACTGTATTAAAAAAATAGTCATAATCTGGTACCTTTTACCGGAGGACTTTTCGAATATTCACCCCTCATGTGGGTATATTGTTAGTATAAGGAAAAGAGGTTCTGTGCTAGTTTGGTGTTTTATGTCTGCAATGAAGCTAAATGATATTTTATACCTTATCTTAAAGTATAAAATATCATTCAAGCTTATTCGGAGTCATAAAACAACAAACTGACCATTATTTCATTTTCTAACGATGACTATACAAATGATGACTAATTATTTGATATTTATTTCTTGAAATTTTTATAAAATTTCATATTTCACAAATTGAACTAATTCAATTCAGTTTTCGTCGAATTATCGATCACATCATTTTGCAAATGAACTACTTCAAAATGAATTTATAATTTCAATAGCAGCGCACACTTGAAACGCAATTAATTTGATCTTATAAAGAAAAAAATCATCGGACTAAAAATACAAATTCATCAATAATTTACACATCCATATTTGGAGATATTAAATAATTTCTAGTAAGACTTTTTATGTAAAATTATTGAAATTATTTTTATTAAAAATTAAACAAATAGGAGCAGGTGAATTTTTTTTGTTGGAAATGAGCCAAATTACGTAATAGGTAGAGAGAGGTAAAAGCGCTGAATTTTTTTGGGTTCGATGTATCAGGCTTTGGTGAATTTCAATGCTATGCCTAACGGGCAATATTAGTTATAATAAATCATTCGAGTGGCCTTATCTTTTATCAGTTACAATTGGTCGGTGTGGCGGGCAACTTCACCAATTTGTCATCGTCACTGGGATCCATTTCAAGGCCTTCCTCCCCAGATCTTACAGACAAGCACACAGAACAACCTCGGCCACTATATAAATCCATGTCCGTTAGACTTGATGGCTTCGCTTGATGGACTTGCTGTGGTAGCAAAGTCGCTTGTGATTTACACGATATCGTGACTTTATAGTCCACGGTAGAATTTTGAATGTGAATACACCAATTAGTGTGTAAATTGTACATAGCCACTCACAAATTTCACAACCCCCCCCCCCCCCCCCCTCAACAACCCAAAACACACACACACGAACGAACCAACGAACGAACATTCCCGTATATTGATTTGGTTATTCTGGATCGTGACTACCAATTAGTCAAAACAATCGTTAATAAAATTCCCTTTTTGGTTTTCTATACTACTGACTGCTGACTAAGTCCCAACTGACTGACTAATATCAACTGTGATTTGTTTATCCAAACAAACGGTTCAGAATAAAAATATTGTGATTTTCTTGATTTAAACTTCCCCCCTTTTTGGTTTTTTTTTTCTTTGAAAATATGTAAAAAGAAATCTTGATGAATTCTTTTTAATAAGATTGTGACTCAGATCAAGATTAAGAAAAGCTTCGATTAGGACTAACGTAGATCATCTCCAAATAGTAAGTGAAATATTAAAAAAAAATCAAAAATTTCAAAACAAGTTAATTCTATAAAAAAAAACCATTTTTTTATAAAAGATTATTAAGCTATAATATGCGCCGCTCCATTTTTATTTATATTTTTTTTTATGCTCCAAAAAGAAACAAATTACCTACTTCGAAAGTTTTAAGAAATGATAATAAGAAAATAAGGTAAAAAGTTTTTCTGTATTAAATCTCATCGAATATTTAGAGCTTCCGTAACCAGTTCATCTTATGGCTGAGTAACACCGTTCACAGGTACAGACTTTCGGGTTGGTTTTTTGTTTGTTCTTTCGATTAAGAAACTTGTAAAACCAAAAAGCGTTATTATCAATTAAGGTGTCTGTGAAATGAACAAATGTAACCGGTTCTCACAGATTTTTGTAATTAAAGTCAATGAACTTTTTTGAAAAAAAAACAACGATTTTTTCTTTAATTTTTTTTTTTTTTTGTAAAATTTTCTAGACTTTGAAAAAAAGCTTTTTTACAATTTTTGATTATTTATCAAAAAAAAAAACAATGGAAAATACACATAAAAAAATTATATTTTTTTAACTTTAATAAGACAAAATAAGAAATGACAGAAAAAAAAATTTTGTTTTTTGTTTAATCCGAAAAATTCTACCTGCTGATTGACAAGCTTTTAAGGTGTATAAATTCCTTATGCCTTAGATTTGCGAAAAGTTTTTTTTATTCGTACATATTATCCATCGGATCAGATTAGTTTGTCAAGTCCTTTCTCTTAGCCTTCATGGATGACCGTAGAATGGACTGTTTGACATATTCTAAAATACGGCTTACTACTAATGATAATCCGATGATACCCTTTAAGGTTTAAATTTAAGTCCAATTTTGTTATAGCAATTACTATAGTTGTTGAATATTTAATGACAGAATAAAAAAAAGGAACACAGTAAATTCAAATATTTTGTGATGAATTTTTATTGCAAATTAGAATTATAGAAAGTGTCTCTATTTAATTGTCCACAAACGATGTTTTTTTAAAGATTTCTAAGCACACAAAAAAAATTGATTAACTGCTTTTTTTTTGAATTTTTTATAAGAGAAATTTAATATAATTCAAGAAAAATCTTGAATTATATTAAATTTCTCTTATAAAAACTGAGTAAAGATTTTTTATAAAATCAATTTTTTAAGAGTTTTTTTTTATTTTTATTTTGCTATCCTAAGTAAAAATGTTTTTTTTAAAAATAAAATCACACCTAAACTTTTATTACAGAAATAAATTTCTTAAAAAAAAAATATTATGGCCTGTAGATATATCCTATTAAAAAAAGGGTAACAGAAAACTGATTTTATTCATTTTTATGCATTAAAGTTATCACCTTCAAAGTAGTTTTCTTCGGCACCTCTTTGTATGAAAGAATTCCACTGAAATTGCCTTCAGTTACACTCCGTTGCATAATTCGGTTAATCCTCCTCAATTTTTTAATTTTTTTTTTATTTTGGGGAAGAAAAAACAGTTAAGCGAAACCACAGGAATCCTCTTTTTCCGACAAAATTTTTTTGATAGAGCTGTCCCTGCAATAGCAGATATTCGCCGGTGTTCCACAAGGTAGCATGCTTGGTGCTATCCTCTACAATATTATACTTTTGCCAGTTACTATCTTTCCTAATGCATTGCTTGCTACTTATTTGCGCAATATGGCTCTCCTTTTATTGAGTAAACACCCAGCGAAATGCTTCTTTAAGACAAAATTCAAAATCTCAGAAATTGGTTATCTACTAAACGAATTTGAATGTGTCGATAAAACTTCTTTTTTTCGCCGTAGTGGCAGTGCTATATTACAAAATACTTAAGTTTAATACCTTAAAAAAAAAGTAGTTCCGAACTAGTACATAAGTCCATATTGGCTTAACAATAGTATTGTATAAAAGTAATTTTATCCAATGCTATTCTTAGGCCAACATGGACTTACGGACTAGACGTCTGGAGCTTAACTAACCATTATAATTATCGTTAAATTTCTTACTATATATGACCCTAAAGGTATCTTATTATAAGTAGTTTTTTTCTCCTCTTTTTAACTGCCGGCTCTCTATTGAGGGTAAATAATATTCCTATTCCGTTATTGTTTCCCTAACAAAACATGCTGAAAAACCACCTGAAAATTGATTAGCCATCAGCAATACGGAAAAAGCAATTGTGGACATCTTTATGTCTCTTCTTACACTTTCTACATGCCCACAGTGCAAAACATTATAAGGAATTCCTTTATCGCAGCTGATTTCTAAAAAAAAAAATCAAATGTAAACTGATGGACTACAATTCTGAAGATTTAACTAGCCTTCCAATTGCTGGCAAAATTCTAATTCTATGTGACTCCAAAGTTTCGTAATTTGAAGGTATCTCATTATAAAAAGTTTTTTGTCTTCTTTTCAACTGCTGGCTCGGTTCCATAGTCAACAGCGCCATCTAAGGGGTCGTGGGTATGTATACTACTGACATATGCTCTTACGCTAATACTCAAAAATTACTTTATTTTACATTCTACTTTAATAATCTTATCGCGTTATCATTACCCTATGAAAATATGCGAAAAAAGCACCTGAAAGGCCATTAGACATCAGAAATATGAAAAACACAATTGTGGACATCTTTATATCTCTTCTAACATTTTCTACACGTGCGAGATGCAAAAAATTATAAAAAATTCCTTTAACAGAACTGCTTTCTAAAAAAAACCAATATAGACTTACGGACTAAATTTCTTGAGATTTAATAAGCCTTCCAATTGCCGTAAAAATTCTAAT
The DNA here is from genome assembly GCA_958298945.1 of Atherix ibis. Taxonomy (NCBI): domain Eukaryota; kingdom Metazoa; phylum Arthropoda; class Insecta; order Diptera; family Athericidae; genus Atherix; species Atherix ibis. The sequence continues at coordinate 47,646,531 of OY282605.1, read as the reverse complement.
TCCATGTGACACCAAAGTTTTGTAATTTTAAGGTGTCTCGTTATAATAAGTTTTATCTCCGCTTCCCAACTGCCAGCTCCCCTTTAATCCCTTTTTAAGGGGATATAATTTATTATCCAGTTATCATTTCCCTAACAAAATGTGCTGAAAAAACACCTGAAAGGCCATTAGCCATCTGGAATACGAAAATATCAATACCAGTTTTCGGAAGGAAAAACCAATCGTGGTCATCTTAACATCTCTCCTAACAATTTCTACACACGCAAAATGCAAAATATTATAAGGAATTCCTTTAGCGCAGCTGATTTCTAAAAAAACAATATAGACTTACGGACTATATATGATTCTGAAGATATAACAAGCCTTCCAATTGCTGGCAAAATTTTAAATCTATGTGGCCCTAAAGTATTGCAATTATAAAATGTCTCGTTATAAAAAGTTTGATCTTTTTTAAACTATCCTTTACTTTATTTTTTAAATACAAAGCATTAAACAAGCAATTAAAAGGGACTTTACCTGATTAAAAATATAATTTTCTAGCAGCAATTAGGAGGTACTAAAATATAAAATACTAGCGTCATGATAATTTAGGCTATTTGACAATAGCAAACAGTATATTTTGATCTACAATAGCTGTATTCAATTGGACCCATTTTGCTACTGTGCAGTAGTTCGCAGTAGATTCTCAATAAAATGAACAATTTACTGACAGCAGTAAAATATAACCTAAAAAAAGTCAACATAAATACTGAGTTTAATCACACATAAACAATAAAAACTGAGTTTATTCATACATAAAAAATACTGACAAAAATATGACTCTTCAACATAACCAACGAACCCGGAAAACTATCTATTTTCACTTTAGCAACTAGAACCCACCTAACGTAAATTGTATGCGCAACTTCTGCTCTGTTCGAGGTACAGTAGATGATGACAGCTACACAACTACTGCAGTAGCAAATTGGGTCCAATCGAATACAGCTTATATATCGAAAATTATGAACGAAATTCAAATGCAATTTACTATAATTATTATTATATTTTTTAAATAAAAAAATATCTTTTTCGCTTAATACAAACATAATATTTTTAAGTTTTGATAAATTTTTTTTTAAAGAGAACAATTATTAAATCTCTGACCTTGTCCGACACCAAAAAAAATGCACCGCAAAATTGATTTTTGAAAAAAAAATCAAATTATCATTAAAAAATATTTAAAAATTATGGAATAGCAAACAATTTTTTAATTACTATATATATTTTGAATATATGTAAAAAATGATATTTCTAAAATAAAAATTAACTAAGGTTTTAAAATATTTTTTTGTTTATCTTAGAATATTTCCGAGTATTTATTTTAAGACTAATTGTAATTTGATATTAAACAAATAATTAAAAAATAATAATTTTTTTTGTAAACTATTATTAAGTACTTTTGTGACATTTTCCGGTCAAACAATTATTTTTACCAATTTTAATTACCCCAGAAAAATTATACTTTCTTATCCATTTCATATATGAGTGCAAAGCTTAATTATCCATTAAATCAATTTATAACTTTTAAATAATTTTAATATCTAAAAATTATTAAAAATATCTTTTAGATCATATTATTTGGAGAGTAGCAAATTATTGTAAATTTATTTTTTATATAATCGAAAACAGGAAATTCGAACATGATTTAAATTGATAAAAGGTGTTATTTTTCTTTTTTTATCTATTCAGATAATTATATTTAATAATTATTTGCAATACTATAAATATGAGTGCTTATTATTGAAAACTTATAGTTTAGTAGAAATTTTAAGCGTGATAATAAGTTCTCAAGTTGACAGCAACATAAAAATTAGTGTATTATGGCTAATTATAAGATTTTAGCATTTGTACTACTGGGAATATTATTCTGTATAAGCTCTTGCATCGCTAAGGTTTGAACTTATTTTAAAATTATAATAAAATATAAAAAAATTTAATACTTTAGAGGGATCTTATTGTAATTTTAAAAACATGTGATGCCATTCCTGGGCCAGATATCGAAACAAACTGCACTATTTCCTCCGATGGAAAGATGACAATGTATACAAATTTTAAGAAAACCATTAAAAAGATGACGGCATCATTGGATTTGAAACTTATACGGCCAAATAAGGAACGTTATCCATTATTCAGTATGCCAAGTCTTGATGTATGTGCTATTTTAGCTAAGAAATCCTTCATTACTTTGGTTGATATCATTTTCGATGAAATGAAAAAGTATGGAAATTTGCCAAAATCTTGCCCCATAAATCCAGTAAGAAAAATTTGTTTGCTTTTCAATTATTCGAAATTTGAAATTAAAATACGTGATTTTTAAATATAATTTATTTTCGTTGAAAAATAAACAATCAACTTTAAGGGTGTCTACAACGTTAAAGAATTAGTGGTTGATGGATCCAAATTTCCAGCCTATGCACCAGAAGCTGAATTTCATGCTACAATAAAACTTATTGGAGATTCTATGACTATATTCAATTTGACGATTACTGGTAAATCTAAACAGACCGGGAATAAGTTTTCTTTAATATAAAATTATTTTATTCCTAAAAATATAAAAACATTATTAAATAGAAGATGAATAAAAATTTTAAAGTGTTGTTCTATCTTGTTTTACTATAATAAAAAAAAAAATGTACGAGATCTGTTCAAAAAGTATCGTGAATTTTGAATTTCCATGGGTTACGTATATTCGATTTTCGATTTTTTTTGTGGCGTTATATTGGTACTCATGTCTCTCACTTGTGCCGACAAGTTCGGCCATTTTGAATGTTCAGTTAATTTTTGACAGCTGCTTTGCTTGCACGTGTTTTGGCTCGTCTTCGATTTTTGCCCATTCCTAAAAAATGGATCAAAGAATCTGTATTAAATTTGGTGTGGAAAACAAAATTAATTCCGATTGTCGACTGTGGCATATGGTGAAGCTACCTTGAACCGAAACAACGTTTATCGGTGGTACAAAATGTTCTCAGAGAGCCGTGAAGATGTGCCGGACGCCGGAGCACGTCAACAATAGACGAAAACATTGATGAAGTGAAGAAAATAGTATTGGCCAATCACCGTTAGAGAAGTTTCTGAGGACTTAAACATATTGATTGGCTTGTGCCATTCGATTTTTACTAAAGATTTGGTCATGAGACGGGTCGCCGCAAAATTCGTACCAAAACTGCTCAATTTCGACCAAAAACAGCATCGCATAGACATTGCTAAGGAGGAGCTGTTGGACTCTGTCCGCGACGACCCAAATTTTCTCCAGAGGGTCATGACTGTTGACGAATCATGGTTTTATGGTTATGACGTGGAAACCAAAACTCAATCATCCCAATGGAAGCTGCCGCACGTGCCAAGACCGAAAAAAGCGCGCACAAATTCGGTCGAATGTATAGGTTTTGCTTACAGTTTGCTTCGACTTCAGAGGCGTGGTGCATCATAAGTTCTTGCCACACGGTAGAACGGTCAATAAGGAATATTACCTCCAAGTTAAACGGAAGATGCACGAAGCAATCCTCCAGAAACGCCCGGATTTGTGGAAGAACAAAAATTGGCTTTTGCAATTTTTGGCCAAAAACAACACATTAATAATGCCGCAGCCACCGTCTTCGCCAGATCTGGCCTGTGACTTTTTCTTGTTCCCGAAACTGAAGAGCTCCTTGAAAGGACGACGCTACGCTAAGATTGAGGAGATAAAGACGGCATCGAAGGAGGAGCTGAACAAGATCACAAAAAATGATTTTTTGAAGTGCTTCGAGGGTTGGAATAAACGTTGGCACAAGTGTATAATATCTGGTGGGGATTACTTTGAAGGGGATAAAATAAATATTCATGAGTAAATAAATAATTTTTGAAAAAAACACAAAATTCGCGGTACTTTTTGAACAGATTTCGTATGTTATCTTCAGTGCCCAACTTATCATTCCAATGACGGCAAATGGTTGGGTGCCGCATGGTGTTAAAATACACTGTCCCCGATAATGATGAGGCGCTTTAGGCAGCAACATGGTGGCTGTGGTTAATACCCACATGGCGGATACGGTCTCCGGATCGCTGGTGGGAGATATCGGTAATTATCTCGGGCGCTGTTACTGCTTATGACAGTAGAGGTTTAGATCTAGCTCGTAACTGATTACTGACTGTCAACTGCCAGTAATGGTGGAACGCTGATTGAGCGTTTCTTAATCCCTATGGTCGTAGACGACCGATGGTATTATATCTAACGATAGGTATGCCACGTAAAATAAACGGAGAATTGTACAGTGCCCATATGAAATGCTTTCTTTAAATTTTTTGGAACAAATGATGTTGGAAATAGTTTGAAATAATTTTTCCGAAAAATAATTTGTTGATAGAAATTCCTATCAACAAATGTGACAGGTGGCGTGGTCATGGTCCAGGTATCTGCAATGGCCGATCTAACGTGAAAGAACCATCAATAGAGTTCTCAATTCCGTTATAGACTCGTCGGTTTCATTTCATTTTTGATATAAGTCAAGCTTTTCGCAGCATCTACCTTACTCAGGTAACTAAAGAGGACCCCTTCTTTTCAACTATTATATGATAATAAAATCAGTTCTTCACTAACGACATTTATATGTTAGCAAATATAGCGACCTCTTGATTATCTATCCGATATTCGCCGGTGTTCCACAAGGTAGCATGCTTGGTGCTATCCTCTACAATATTATACTTTTGCCAGTTACTATCTTTCCTAACGAATTCCAATATAGCTCTACTTTTATTGAGTAAACACACTGCAAGATGCTTTTCTAAGACAAAATTCAATATTTCAGAAATTGGTTATCTACTAAACGAATTTGAATGTGTCGATAAAACTTCTATTTTTCGCCGTAGTGGCAGTGCTATATTACAAAATACTTAAGTTTAATACCTTAAAGAAAAAGTACTTCCGAACTAGTACGTAAGTCTATATTGGTTTAACCATAGTATAGCGTAAAAGTAATTTTATCCAATGCTATTCTTAAGCCAACATGGACTTACGGACTAGAATTCTACGGTCTTACTAAGGCTTATAATTATTGTTAAATTTCTATATATATATATATATATATATGACCTCAAAGGTATCTCGTTATAAAAAGTTTTTTCTCCTCTTTCCAACTGTCGACTCGGTAGCACAGTCAATAGTGTGTTGGGCTACCATCTAAGGGGTCGTGGGTACAGACGTATGGTCCTACGCTAATTCCCAGAAATAATTTTACTTTCTATTTTACTTTAATATTCGTATTCCGTTACCATTTCCCTAACAAAATGTACTTAAAAAAATACCTGAAAGGCCATTAGTCATCAGGAATACGAAAATATCAATACCAGCTTTCGGAAGGAAAAGCCAATCATGGACATCTTTATGTCTCTTCTAACACTTTCTACATGCGCAAAGTGCAAATTATTATAAGGAATTCCTTTAGCGCAGGTGATTTTTAAGAAAAAGACAATATAGACTTACGGACTTTATATAATTCTGAATATTTAACTAGCCTTCCTGGCAAAATTCTAATTCTATGTGACTCCAAAGTTTCGTAATTTGAAGGTATCTCGTTATAAAAAGTTTTATCTCCTCTTTTTAACTATCCTTTACTTTATGTTTTAAATACAAAACATTTAACAAATAATTAAAAGGGACTTTGACTGATTCATACACATCATGAACAGGTACTACAATAGAAAACAAAATAGAAAATGGACATGGGTGTCACCAGATGGGAAGATAAGAAATGAAATAGATTATATCCTCACCAACAAACCTAAAATATTTTCGAATATTGATGTTGTCCATCAACTCAACTACAGCACAGATCACAGAATGCTTAGAGGACAAATGTACACATTAGAGCCAAAAATACCGAGGAAAATTATTCATAGTAGCAAAAAACCATTACCTCTCCCAATTGTAAGCGATATTCTAGAATCATTGAAATGTAATTTGAAAACAAAAAACAATGCCAAATATGTTCAGGAGAAATATGACGCTCTTGAAAACGAACTAAAGAAAGTAGAAAACGAATCTAAAACAAATAACAAAATTAAGGACAAAATAGGTCCAGAGGCAAGAAGTCTACTTATGCAGAGGAAGTCCATATTTAAAGACAGAAAAAACAACAAGAAGAAGATCGAAAGTCTAAGTAAAGAAATAAATATACAAATCAGGAAATATAGACAAGAAAAAAGGAATAATATAATAAATGATTATATAGAAAAAACAGGAGGAGTAAGGATAGCATTAAAAGAGCTTCGAGAAAGTACAAACTGGATAGACAATATGACACACCAGTAAGATAAGAGAAAGAAGACCGATAGAATCGAAATATTAGACATAGCCACGGATTACTACCGTGAGCTATACGACAACGACAAAACACCAGACGAAATCCACCAACTAACTGAAAACGATGCAAATAATAACGAATAAATTCCAAGTATACTGAAAGAAGAAGTAGAAAAAGCTATTAATTCTCAAAAAAGAGGCAAAGCACCAGGAGAAGATGGCATATCTAACGAAATTATGATAGGAACGTCTGATATTATAGTAGACACTATTACAGATTTATTTAACCAAATTTTTGAGACAGAATGTATACCTAACCAGTGGACCACGTCAACTATAATACTACTATATAAAAAGGGAAATAAAGACAACATAAATAACTACAGACCCATCAGCCTGATGTCGAACGTATATAAAATCTTTTCCAAAATACTGTTGAATCGTTTAACAAAGACTTTGGATGAAAACCAACCCAGAGAACAAGCAGGCTTTCGCAAGGACTTTTCAACAATCGACCACATACACACCATAAAACAAGTTATCCAGATATGTACAAAATATGGTATCAATTACTATTTGGCGTTTGTAGACTATAATAAAGCTTTCGACTCATTAAAACATACAAAAATATGGGAAGCGCTTACAACACAAGGGGTTGAAAACAAATACATACAAATTGTTAAAATTATATACAAGAACATGAAAGCGAAAATAAGAACAGAAAGAGTAGGTGTATACTTCCCTATAAAAAGAGGAGTCCGACAGGGAGACCCACTATCACCCAAACTTTTCTCGGCGGTGCTTGAATATATATTTAGACGTCTCGAATGGAGTCAATATGGACTAAACATTAACGGAATGCAACTAAACCATTTAAGATTTGCAGACGATCTAATTCTAATCTCTGAAGACCCGAGAAGCCTACAAGCAATGCTTGAACAGTTGGTGTACGAAAGCGATAAAGTCGGACTCTCCATGAATAATACAAAAACCAAAGTAATGACTAATTCCGACAAAATCACCATTACAGTCAACGGCAACAAAATAGAGTACGTCGATGAATATACATACCTAGGGCAGATAATATCACCAAAAGACCTTACAACCAAAGAAATAAACAACAGAGTACAATTAGCATGGAAAAGATACTGGTCTCTTAAAGAAATTGTCAAAAACCCGCTGCTACCACTTAAAGCTAAGAAAAAAATATTTGATTCCTGTATTCTACCTATCATGACATACGGATGTCAAACTTGGAGTCTAACAAAACAAAACTTACACAAACTAGAAACCTGTCAACACAGCATGGAGCGAAGTATGCTCAAAGTCAAGTTAAGAGACAAAGTAAAACTACGAACATTACGTAACCAAACTAAAATTAACGATGTAACATACTGCATAAGAAAACTAAAATGGAGTTGGGCAGGTCATATGATGAGGAGTAACAAAAGAAAAATGGGCTAAGGATGCAACCGAATGGTGTCCAAGACAAAATAAAAGAAAGTGTGTCCAAGGACGATATTCGGAAAATAGCCGGTGCTACTTGGAAGAGGACGACTCATGACCGGAAAGTGTGGCAAGCTCTAGGGGGGGCCTTTGCGGAAACGCAAGACAATCTCAAAACCGGTGTCAATTAACATAAGTGATAGTAACTTTTTTCTAAGATTGTTAAATAAAGGCTATTATTATTGACTGATTTAAAATTTATATTCCTAGCAGCAATTACGAAACACTGAAATATAAAATACTAGCGCCATGATAACTTAGGCTATTTGACAATAGCAAACAGTATATTTTGATCTACAATATATCGAAAATTATGAACGAAATTCAAATGTAATTTACTATAATTATTATTATTTTTTTTGAAATAAAAAAATATCTTTTTCACTTAAAACAAACATAATATTTTTAAATTTTGATAAAATTTTTTTTAAAGAGAACAATTATTAAATCTCTGACCTTGTCCGACACCAAAAAAAAATGCATCAATTATCATTAAAAATTATGGAATAGCAAATATTTTTTTAATTACTATATATATTTTGAATATATGTAAAAAATGATATTTCTAAAATAAAAATTAACTAAGATTAATAACTATTTTTAAATAATGATCCTCATACAAAAAAAAAAAAAAATTTTTGTTTATCTTTGGCTCTTTCCGAGTACTTACACGTATTTTAAGACTAATTGTAATTTGATATTAAAAAAATAATTAAAAAATAATAATTTTTTTGTAAACTACAATATTATTAAGTACTTTTGTGACATTTTCCGGTCAAACAATTATTTTTACCAATTTTAATTACCCCAGAAAAATTATACTTTCTTGTCCATTTCGTATATGAGTGCAAAGCTTAATTATCCATTAAATCGATTTATAACTTTTAAATAATTTCAATATCTAAAAATTATTAAAAATATCTTTTAGATCATATTATTTGGAGAGTAGAAAATTTTTGTAAATTTATTTTTTATATAATCGAAAACAGGAAATTCGAACATGATTTAAATTGATAAAAGGTGTTATTTTTCTTTTTTTTTTATCTACTCGGATAATTATATTTAATAATTATTTGCAATACTATAAATATGAGTGTTTATTATTGAAAACTTATAGTTTAGTAGAAATTTTAAGAGTGATAATAAGTTCTCAAGTTGACAGCAATATAAAAATTATTGTACACGTATTATGGCTAATTATAAGATTTTAGCATTTGTATTACTGGGAGTATTATTCTGTATAAGCTCTTGCATCGCTAAGGTTTAAACTTATTTTAAAATTATAATAAAATATAAAAAAATTTAATCCTTCAGAGGGATCTTATTGTAATTCTAAAAACATGTGATGCCATTCCTGGGCCAGATATCGAGACAAACTGTACTGTTTCCTCCGATGGAAAGATGACAATGTATACAAATTTTAATAAAATCATTAAAAAGATGACGGCATCAATAGATGTGAAACTTGTACGGCCAAATAAGGAACGTTATCCATTATTCAGTATGCCAAGTATTGATGTATGTGCAATTTTAGCTAAGAAATCCTTCATTACTTTGGTTGATATCATTTTCGATGAACTGAAAAAGTATGGAAATTTTCCAAACTCTTGCCCCATAAATCCAGTAAGAAAAAGTTTTTTTGCTTTTCAATTATTCGAAATTTGAACACGTGATTTTTTAAGGGTGTCTACAACGTTAAAGAATTAGTGGTTGATGGATCCAAATTTCCAGCCTATGCACCAGAAGCTGAATTTCATGCAACAATAAAATTTATTGGAGATTCTATGACTATATTCAATTTGACGGTTACTGGTAAATCAAAACAGACCGGGAATAAGTTTTCTTTAATATAAAATTATTTTATCCCTAAAAATATAAAAACATTATTAAATAGAAGATGAATAAAAATTTTAAAGTGTTGTTCTATCTTGTTTTACTATAATAAAAAAAAAAATGTACGAGATCTGTTCAAAAAGTATCGTGAATTTTGAATTTCCATGGGTTACGTATATTCGATTTTCGATTTTTTTTGTGGCGTTATATTGGTACTCATGTCTCTCACTTGTGCCGACAAGTTCGGCCATTTTGAATGTTCAGTTAATTTTTGACAGCTGCTTTGCTTGCACGTGTTTTGGCGCGTCTTCGATTTTTGCCCATTCCTAAAAAATGGATCCAAGAATCTGTATTAAATTTGGTGTGGAAAACAAAATTAATTCCGAATGTCGACTGTGGCATATGGTGAAGCTACCTTGAACGGAAACAACGTTTATCGGTGGTACAAAATGTTCTCAGAGGGCCGAGAAAATGTGCCGAAGAAAATAGTATTGGCCAATCACCATTAGAGAAGTTGCTGAGGACTTAAACATATCGATTGGCTTGTGCCATTCGATTTTTACCAAAGATTTGGTCGTGAGACGGGTCGCCGCGAAATTCGTACCAAAATTGCTCAATTTTGAGCAAAAATAGCATCGCATTAACATAGCTAAGGAGCTGTTGGACTCTATCCGCGACAACCCAAATTTGCTTTAGAGGGTCATAACTGGTGACGAATCATAGGCCTATGGTTATGACGTGGAAACCAAAGCTCAATCATCCCAATGGAAGGTGCCGCACAAGCCAAGACCGAAAAAAGCGCGCACAAGTTCAGTCGAATGTTAAGGTTTTGCTTACAGTTTTCTACGATTACAGGGGCGTGGTGCCACAGGGTAGAACGGTCAATTAGGAAAATTACCTAGAAGTTATGCGCAAGTTGCGCGAAACAATCTGCCAGAAACGCCCGGATTTGTGGAAGAACGAAAATTGGCTTTTACCATTTTTGGTCAAAAACAACATACTAATAAAGCCGCAGCCACCGTATTCCCCAGATCTGGCCCCCGTGTGACTTTTTCTTGTTCCCGAAACTGGAGAGCTTCATGAAAGGACGACGCTACGCTACGATTGAGGAGATAAAGACGGCATCGAAGGAGGAGCTCAACAGCATCACAAAAAATGATTTTTTGAAGTGCTTCGAGGATTGGAAAAAACATTGGCACAAGTGTATAATATCTGGTGTGGATTACTTGGAAGGGGGAGGACAAAATAGATATTCATGAATGAATAAATAATTTTTGAAAAAACACAAAGTTCGCGATAGTTTTTGAACAGACCTCGTATTTAAAGTGTTTTCAGATTGCAAGACGGAGGAGCCATAAAGAAAGTCTACACTATTTTCCATAGAATTTAACACAACTAAAAACTATCATTTTCCCAAGATTCATTAATCAATCAATCATAGTGTCAAAAATCTGCTCCCATTTTTATATTTTTTCGCACATATTTTATGGCAAACATTGACATTTATTTTCTTTGTGCAAACAAATAGATTCTACTTAACTAACTACTAGAGAAGCTTTTTTTTTTGTAGGTAAATTCTGCAAACATTTATACTATAAAAACCAATCTGACTTTGTATGGGAGTAATTTTTATCTAATTTTTACTATAAGAATTTTTTCTTTCGTATATCAAACATGCCGCCGCCCGGCCAAATGGCACCATTTATATTATCATATCTTGTGATAACGAAAAAGAATGTATTTTTTTTTTCTTCTTTCAATTTTATTATTAATCATTTTTAGTCAATTTCATGTAAAATAAATATTTTCATACGCAACGATTTCGTATTTGAATAAAATCGTAAGTTTTTTTTATTAAAGCTTATCAGAAAATGAGCAAATTCTACGAATCTATCGATCCGATATGTCAATATTTAAATAAATATTAATCATTTCGATTATCAATAGGAATATAAATGATTGCTTTGATTAAAAAATGCATAATAAACCAAAAAGAAAAAAAGAAAAATAAATAATAATCAAGAAACCGCTGATCTAATAAATTTCTAATTTTTATTTATGAAAGTTTATTTATTGTATACAATAAGTCAAAATTTGTATAAAAGGAAATGTGTTATTTTCGCCCAAAGTTTGATACCAAAAAAAAAAAAATTTCCTTCTCTTAGAAAAAGCCCTTCTTTGTTGAACTAATTTTATGAAACCTCTAAAAAAAAAGTACTGTTCTTTTTTTTATGCTTCTTTATCAATTCTAGTGTTAATTACTTTTTCTAATCGGCAAAAAAAAAATATTCGCCAAAATCAAATAAATTATTATATTTCCAAGGTAAATAGAAAATATTTTTTGCCAAAAGAGAAATCAGCCTACCTTTTTTAGTGATAAGATAAAAGAGGAATTTTTTTTTTTTATATCCGTTACAAAGGTTACTTATTTAATTAGGAAATTTTGCTTTCTTTATTTTCTTTCTATTTTATTTGAGTTTGATTTATTTAGATTTTATTTCTCTAAATTGTTTATTAACTAATTTCCCTTTTGCAAAAATATCTCAAAGGAAATTCATGAAAATTTCATAAAAACTTTCCTTAAGGTCCTAATAGAATTTATTTAATTATAAAGTATTGTATTTTCATGAATCTTTACAAAAATTATTGTTTGTTTTCTTATTTAATCATATTTTTATTTGATTAAAAAGATTTAAATTATGTGGTATTTTGTATGATGGTCTTTTTTTTGGAAAAGATTAATTTTTTTTATTCAGAAAAAAAAATTGCTTTGCTTGGAATGCTTCAAAATATGAAAGTTGTATGATTTATACCCTGGCTTTGATAAGAAAAAAACATTTTTATGTGTAAAATTTAGTCTCTTTTTGAACATAATCTCCTTTTAGCTCAATGCTCTTAGTCGAAAGTTGTTTTGTTTTTGTAATCCATCCAAAATATTCAATTTTTCCAACTCTTCAAAATAGAATCTTGTTAGAGACAAATATTTTTCCGCCAAGCCAACAGTTATGAATCGATGCAAAAATTTATTTAGATAACGTTTAAAAATAGCCAAATACTTCAGTGAAGTTACTATAAAAACACGGTTTTGGTCAGGTTCTAGCAAAAGCCGCAGTTATCTCGCCGGCATCTTTCCCATACCCACAATTACATATAAGAGGCTCCCTACACGATATTTTATCATATTTTTATTTGATTAAAAAGATTTAAATTATGTGGTATTTTGTATGATGGTCTTTTTTTTGGAAAAGATTAATTTTTTTTTATTCAGAAAAAGAATTGCTTTGCTTGGAGTGGTTCAAAATAGAAAAATTGTATGATTTATACTTGGCTTTGATAAGAAAAAAACATTTTTATGTGTAAAATTTAGTCTCTTTTTGAACATAATCTACTTTTAGCTCAATGCCCTTAGTTGAACGTTGTTTTTTGTTGTTGTAATCTTTCTAAAAAGAGCAATTTTTCCAACCCTTCAAAATGCGGTATTTTTGGAAATAAATCTTTTTTCGCCAAGCCAACCGTTATGAATCGATGTAAAAATTCATTTAGATTACGCTTAGAAATGCCCAAACATTCCAGTGAAGTTTTTATTAAAACACGGTTTTGGTTGGGTGTTAATAAGAACGACAGTCGTCTCGCCGATATTTTTCTTACACCCAAAATTCCATATAAGAGGCTGCCTATACGTTTATTTGAGATGTTTACCATATCAGCTATTTTATACACTTTTATTCGACTGTCTTTAAAACAATATTATTAGCAATTATTAATCATTTGGTCTTTATAAAAAAATGCTTTTGCGGGCGACTTTAAATTCAGCTATCCAATATTTAATGGTTAATAACGAAGGTGTAGAATCCCCATTGACTTTTCTAAGTTCCAATTTTATCTTATCATACATTTCCTTTCTCAAAAAACATATAATTTATCATCGCTCAATATTTTAGTTTTTGCATTGTTGACTCTAAATGGTTGTCACTTACAAACTATTACATATAATATAGTTGTAGGAGTCTTGTCAAAGGATTATTTATGAAATATAGAGTTTTTTTAATGGTAGCAGCACCATCTAACACCGAGGCCAGCTATTAATCATACAGCCTCTTCTCCACTAGCTTTCGTTTTCTCCTCTAAAAGTCTACTTTTTATATACCATCTATCACCGTGTTACTTCCAAGTTCTTCTAAATAGTCTGTATTCTGATATATCTTGCCATAATGTTGGTATACTATAAGGTAGTATTCTGGCTCCTCTTCTTTACAGCAAATATTCATGTGAAAGTATTTATTGAACTTAGTTATGCTTGTTTTTAAAATATTTAATTTGATCAAAGCATTAAAAATTGATTTATTTGGTTAAAAATGATTTTGTTCTAAGATTTTGAGCATTTAACCTGGATGGAAGGTGCTTAAGTAGACATTAAAAATAAAACCCTTATTTTTTCGAATGTCAATTCATTTTATCCCTTTAGTTGGATATTAATGGTAAAATTTAGCTGTATTTTGCTGCGACTTTTGAGAAATTCTTTTAAATATCATCTAATCTCATCAATGGGAAAGTTTTTAATAGACTTTAAGGATAACATTTGTAACTGTTTTTTCCTACGAGTTTGCATTTTATGGTTTTTACCGATTATTTCAAATTTGAAAATACCTTAAAATAAAAAAAAAAAATTAAATATTAAGAAAATGTTTTCGACTAAGTAATTTTTCTGATTACCAAAGATTTAAATTCAACTATAAATTATTTGTAAAAACCACATCCATTTCTTAGGGATATGGTCCATAAGTTGGTGAATTACGGTTAATGAGCAAAAATGTGCTCATAACACTTTTACCCTTTTCTATTTAAGCCTAAAAAAGCATTAGTAATTCACAAACCATAAAATTTATCTGTTCATCGACTGTTTTTACTCTAAAAGGTAAAAACTGACAATAAATGGTAAATTTTTTCTACACAACACGGTACTAAAACCAATTTGGACTTACGCACTCGACGTTTAGATTCCAATTTTCATTTCATCCAAATTTTAGAATCTTTAATTCTTTAAAAAACTATAAATACGCATTGCCAGCCCTCTCCATCCTACCATTTTGATCCTTTAAAACTGTTCACTCCCAACCTTTCATTGTACACCTCCTGCTGACGTTTAAAACTATAAAATAAATCATCTCATTTTTCAGGAAATAACGATTCTCAGTCTTTAGATTCTTGTAATTTCGTTAAAAAACAGCTTTTAACAAATTATTATTAAAGAAAAAACGCTTTAAAGGATATTAAAGCTTAAATTTAAGTTTTTTTTGCCCTACAAATATGGCTCTAAGGCTGACCCAATTTATTTCAAATCTGGGCGCATCTAGTCCCTATAATAAAAAATACTTTAATGGACATTCACGGTAACATTTTCCCCCTACAATCAAAAGCTTTTTTTTAGTTAGTCTTTAAATTTGTATAGTGAATTTTTCATCATTTCCATTGCTAAATACTCACTAATATAATTTTCTCTTATGTAAAATTTATGAAAGTTTATTTCTGTGAAAATAAATTTTCAAATGCAGACTTTTCTGTATAGTTTTCATAAATGGCATAAAATATTCGAAATATTGAAATGTCAATTATGTCAAGTCTACCACCATCTGAGATGACATGTTTCAAGAAGTCAACCACAAATGAAATTATGTAGCTCAGCTTTACGAATTAAATCCGGGCACCTTCAATTAAGTACACTGACAAACAGTTAACCTCAAGTCACCGCAAATTTGTGTTTTGAAGTATGAAAACCACTGACTTACCTACAGAGGTGAATGTCTGCTCTTAGCTTACCAACATTCACGAAATAAGATATAATAACTTCTGAGAGAACAAAATAATTATTTACATGAGCAAAATTGATAAATAAATTCAATATATCGGTTTGGTAATGATTTGCAGTCGAAAAATATTGATTTCGAAAAGTAGTAAACGGATTTTTCGAATGATTGGTATAGAATTACAACGTAAGATATTTACTGTCTTTGTGGTTTTTAACCAAGACGATATGCAAAATAAGGTTTCTACTCAAATTTGGTTGTCATTGCACGGCTGATTTTCAATTTATTTTGCATTCAACATGATTTGATCTCGTCGTTGTTTTATTTTTTTATTATTTTTTTTTTATTTGCACCAAAATGGCTTGAACTACTTTTCTTTGATTGAGTGGCTTAATGGTGAATGGCGTCGTTTTTACTTCAGTTCATCCAATACCATTCCATTTGGTCGGGGATTTAATTCAGATCAGCTCAGATACATTTGAACAGTCATCATTATTTGCAGTTCGGTGCACTTCAAACTCACCTCAAAAGCTCTTATATTCTTCAAAAATTACAGGTAGCAACACATTACGAACTCAAAAAAAAAACAGCTCAAAACTAAAAGTACAAAATCGAGACACACTACTAACATACAGAGTGGATTGATGTGGAGAAGATTTTAAAAATAATTGAAATTGAAACTATAGACAGACCAGACCTGATCCCATACAAAATTTCAATAGTGAATAGGTGCTTTTTTGGTCGAGAAGTTGCACATCATCACCATTGATGAAATCGAGCTTGTAATTTGCTGAATTATTGTGTTTTTAGGTTAGCATTCACCGGAAAATTGAAAATCTATTCGAATCAGTGATTATGTGTGCACACAAGAATCAAATTCAATTCCAGATTACAATTTATCGAATATGGATATTCTTATATAATGTACTAACAGTCATACTTTGATGTTAAGCTTCGATTCTACTTTATAAGCTCCGCTACTAATGACAAAAAAAAAATATACATGTCTAAGTAGAAAAAAGAGTATTCATAAAAAAAAAATTAATTCGATGATATTTTACGATTGGTTGCGCATATAAGAAACAATTACAAAAATCCATCGTGCGAAGCTGATGAACATCAAAATCGTGCTCAACAAATATTTGCACGAATGCTCACCTTAATATCGACTATGTTATTGGGTAATTAACTGAATATTCAATAGTACATCGATCACAGCCATGGTAATTGAGAAATATTACCTAAAAAAAATTTAAAATTTGAACAATCAACTCAAAATGACCAAAGCTTAATGGCGATTGTAGCCGAAATGCTGATGATTTCATCGATTCCAATTGATTCTCTGTAAGAACATTAAAATGAGAATTTTTTTTATAATAATTCTTTTTTTTAATACATTAATCTTATGTCACTCAAAGTTTCACCCTTGGGTAGTTGTACATCGGTGGGGGAAGGGGGTGGGTTGATTTTGATATTCAACTGGAAGCGCCTTCAGCTGCCCGGTTACAGCTCCTTTGGAAATTATCAACAGTAGCAATATGATATATTCTTAAATGATTATCTTTGATTTTGGGGAACAAAATAATTGTCACGGAACCGCAAGAATGACTTTTCTGAAGAAAAAAACTCCCCCGTGTGTCATGGTGAAGAATCAAATTGTCTGCAATGTCCAATTTTTTTTTTGGAGAACACTTTTACTTGAGCTTTTCGAGAAATTCTACATAAAAAAAATATTGGTTGACAATTTGTTCTTACGACTCCAGCGGAGTTCTTGCGTCGTTTCGTGACCGTCGACGAAACATCGATTCACTGGTACACACCAGAGACCAAGGAACAGTCGAAACAGTGGACTTCACCCGGCGAACGTGCTCCGAAGAAGGCGAAGACTGTTCGATCGGCCGGAAAGGTGATGGCCACCGTTTTCTGGAATTCACAAGGTGTGATCCACATCGATTACCTCGAGAAGGGTAAAACAATCATGGGGCGCTACTATGCTGACTTATTGGGCCGATTTGACGTCGAATTGAAGAAAAAGCAGGCGCGCTTTGCGAAGAAAAAAGTGTTGTTCCACCACGACAACGCGCCGGCTCACACCTCCGCCATCGCCATGGCCAAATTGGTCGAATTGCGCTACGAATTGCTGCCCCATCCACCGTATTTTCCAGATTTGGCCCCCTGTGACTACTTTTTGTTTCCAAACCTGAAAAAATCACTCGCCGGGAATAGATTTGTGTCGAATGAGGAGGTCATCGTCGCCACGGAGGCCTATTTTACTTCCCTCGAGAAAATGTATTTTTTGGACTTGTTAAAAAAGTTAGAGCATCGCTGGGCCAAGTGTATCGAGCTTGAAGGAGATTATGTGGAAAAATAAATTGCCACCTTTCCAAAATTTTCGTTTTTCTTTTGTAGGCTAAGTACTTGTTGAATGACCCTCGTAACTCACAAATTTATTGTGTAAAAATCCCCATACTGTCAATATAAAAAAACAAATTGCCATTGACCTGATCTTTAGTTGGACTTGATTTTTTATGGGCTCCATTGCTGTTAGACAGTACAAAACTGATATCCTTTCGAGTGTTTTTTTTTTTATCTTGGAGAACAAAATAAAATGACACGGACTTTGATAAGGTGAAAAGAGGAACTGGGGCGCTACAAGAATCCACTTTTACGAAAAAAAATCATTGATGGTGATGACCGTGTGACAGGGTGCCATTTAAGGATCGTCAAAGTTAGTCGACTGACAAGAGCACTCACGCGGTACATTTTTTCATCAGAATTTGACGTTAAAAACCTCTAAAAGTGCTAAATTCCACTGACAAATTATCCTCTTGATTAGGAATATCCCTGCAGGCTTTTATTGCCTTATCAATATGATAATTTTTTTATGGTACCTTGTAGCTCCTAATTTCGCAGTTCTAATTTTTGTAATACTCTAAAAAGACACAACCTCACTTATCACTTTCTTGTCGGGCGAGGTTTACAATTTGACTACACTTCTACGAGGTACTAACGTTCAAGAGGAAATTCGCAGTTTTACCAGATCTCATCTTTTTTCTGACAAAGCTCTTATTAAAAAGATCGTATCGAGCAAAATTACGATAACTTTCATTGGCAGTTTGCAACTTGTTTACAAAGTACAATTTTTCCAAAAAATTTCAAATCTTCCTAATTTTTATGTTTGATTTAGAGAAGTTTTTTTTAAAAACTAAAATCTTATTAGAAAATTAATTATTCCTTAAATTTGCTTTAAACATATTTCAAAAAAAAAAAACAAAGAATATTTTTACTTTAAGAATCAAATTTCCGTATTGAATATATTTGTTTATTTCCCTAAAGTCTAAATATTTTTGGAATAAGCTTTTAATAATAAATTTTTAAACAGAAATCTTTTTACAAACTTCATAAATACATTTAAGGAATATTATTATTGTCGTAAAGAAAAAATGTATAAGAAATCAAAATTTAAGTCATCGAATTATATTAGAATCGATAATCTTGTTTTTACTATATTTTTAGATAAATCTATCTTAATACGTGTACTAGTCTATAGAGGAAAAGGGTTACAAGATCCGTAATTAGTTAGAAATCTCATACCATCACTAGCATTTCTAGCGTAAAGAAACGTGCTTCTCTGCCACTTTTTTTGTGTTATTGAAAACAATCACAAATAATAAAGATATTTTTATTGTTTAGACGTCATTATATACAAGAATTACAGTGGAGACACCTCATGCTGCAAAAAATATTATACAATGCCACAGATGTCAAAAGAGTACGAGCGTACTTTAACTAAACCTAACCACTGAATTCTTACCAATGTAGAAATAGTATTTATATTATCCTTCTTTTGAAATATCTTCCCACGATATATCCTTAATGTTCTTTCAATAAACCAATTCACTCACCCAGAAAATAAATAAAATAATAACACCACTTGTTACTGCTTTGATGTCTATCGTGTCAAAAAATAAATGCTCAAAAATAAATGTCGTCCTTTATTGTAAATTCTCTCACCATCCTATTATGGAACACAAATGGATTTAATCCCCACCAATAAGAACTGGACATTATTCTACATGAAAAACACACTGACACAGTTCTTTTAACTGAGACATACTTCACATCCAGATCATACTCTACGTTACGCGATTAAGATGCATACAGAACTGATCAACCTAATAATATGGTGCATGGTATAACAGCTATCCTTATAAGAAAATTCTTCAAACATTACATCCACTCCAATTTCGCCTCCGAGTTCCTGCAACCCACACAGTTTGTTATTATTGATACTTCCTTATTTAACATTAATGTAGCAACTATACACTGTCCCCCAACAAAACCATAACTGGTGTTAACTTGTATCTTTCCTACACTCCCTCAATAGGCTCACCGCACTTCTAACCCACAAGAAAAGATTAAAGATCTACAAAATAACTCCCCCCCCCCCCCAAATCTGACATACGAGGTCTGTTCAGAAAGTATCGCTAATTTTGTGTTTTCTCAAAAATTATTTATTTATTTATGAATATCTATTTTGTCCACTTCAAAGTAATCCCCAACAGATATTAAACACTTGTGCCAACGTTTTTTCCAATCCTCGAAGCACTTCAAAAAATTAGTTTTTGTGATCTTGTTGAGCTCCTCCTTCGATGCCGTCTTTATCTCCTCAATCGTAGCGTAGCGTCATCCTTTCATGAGGCTCTTCAGTTTCGGGAACAAGAAAAAGTCACAAGGGGCCAGATCTGAGAAATACGGTGGCTGCGGCATTATTAGTGTGTTGTTTTTGGCCAAAAATGGCAAAAGCCAATTTTTGTTCTTCCAAAAATCCGGGCGTTTCTGGCGGATTGCTTCTTGCAACTTGCGCATAACTTACAGGTAATATTCCTTATTGACCGTTCTACCCTATGGCAAGAACTCATGATGCACCACGTCCCTGTAATCGAAGAAAACTGTAAGCAAAACCTTCACATTCGACCGAACTTGGCGCACTTCTTTCGGGATGATTGAGCTTTGGTTTTCACGTCATAACCATAAACTCATGACTCATGGTCACCAGTTATGACTCTCTGGAGCAAATTTGGGTCATCGCGGACAGATTCCAATAGCTCCTTGTTGTTTTTAGTTGAAATTGAGCAATTTTGGTACGAATTTCGTAGCGACCCGTCTCACGCCCAAATCATTAGTAAAAATCGAATGGCACAAGCTAATTGATATGGTTAAGTCCTCAATAACTTCTCTAACGGTGATTCGACGATTTGCCAATACTATTCTCTTCACTTCATCAATGCTTTCGTCCGTTGTTGACGTGCTCGGGCGTCTGACACGCTTTTCGTCGTTCACATCTTCTCGGCCCTCTGAGAACATTTTGTACCACCGATAAACATTGCTTCGGTCCAAGGTAGGGTCACCATATGCCACAGTCAACATTCGGAATGCCTCCGCGCAATTAATTTTGTTTTTCACACAAAATCTTATACAGATTCTTTGATCCATTTTTTGGAATGGCCAAAAATCGAAGACGAGACAAAACACGTTCAAACAAAACAGCTGTTAAAAACTAACTGAATATTCATAATGGCCGAACTTATCGGCATAAATGAGAGACATGTGTACAAATATAAAGGTACGAAAAATCAAAAATCGAGTATACGTAACCCGCGGAAATTCTTTGTGAACAGACCTCGTACTAGCCAAAACCTAGTACCAAACGTCCTGATATCCTAGATTACTTTATGAGCACTCCTTCAATTAGCTTAAATTCCAGTATTGAAATCTTTACCGATTTATATTCTGATCATAGCCCTGTGCTGCTTATCCTTATTGCTAAACCAATCTCAAAGACTCTTGATCCTAGAGTCATAAATGGAATAATTAATTAGAACATATTTAAAACTAATGCTAAAAATAGAAGACGACCTCATTACATCTTTTAAAATATGACAAACAGAAACTTTAACAACTAGAACGTGAGGTTTATAGGAATCCACTGACGAATACTCTCGTACAAAAGAATATCATCAAAATGATAGCAACTGGTCAAAAACAGACAAAAAAAGCTGAAGTTTTTTTAAGCATTTCATAAAAACTATGAGAAGGCAAATCACATACTAACAAAATAAACGAAGAACTAATATTCCCAAAACCTATGAGTCTTCCTGCCAACAATTCTAAATTGTCTAAAATTAAATCTTTCATTTTACGGCTTCGAAATAAAAAAAAACACCTATTTATGATTTAATAACAGTTTCTATCCGAAAGCAAATTCTCAGTAACATGTTAATTTTCATTTCATACGTTCTCAATGGTGACCTGTGCACAACCTATTTTCAATCATTAAAATAATTCCTAAACCAAAGAAACCCATGAATTTTCGTTCTTCCTATGGTAAATTTTTTGAAAAACATGCTCTTAAAACGGCTCTATCAATTTCTAAATAATATAAAAAAGGTCGGCGGGGCAGTCGCTCCACCGTTCTGTTCCCTCTAGAATTCCAAACTTCGTATATCTACGTGTATTAACCAAATGACACTTAACATCTTTAGCTATGCATACAAAGCACACTGAACCAATGGTGGAAGATTTCCTTCCACACATAAGCCTAACATCGAAAAACCAGGCTACTCAGCAACCATTCCAAAGTACTGGACAAGGGAACTCCTTAGAATTCCGATTGGGCATACCGCACTTACCCATGATACCCAATATTTTAAATGAATGCCACTTAATCCGGAATTTCTTTTTTAAAAGGAGTCCTTCTATTGTAGACCTCTAAGATGCAACAAATCCTCTTCCAAGTGCTTTCTTTAATTTTGTGAAGAAACTAATATCTTTAATAAAATTTGACCACTTCTAATTGCTCCTTCCAACTAACTACCAACCAGTTTCATTAGGTAAGCTGACAACTCTAACCCACACGTAATATGACGTCGTCAAATGGCCTCATGGTCGTGGCGCTACATAATGGCCTCTGACTCTTTTCTAAAAGATCTTACAACAATAATAATTTGAACACTCTACACCCAAGCAATGGCATCGGGTTGGTTGATCGTATTGCATCCTGTCTTGAGAGGAAAGGCTATTGCCCATTAGTATTTTTAGATATCTCTGAAGCTTTTGATCGTGTTTAGCATCCTGAGCTCCTCTGGAAAAATGAGAGTTTCCTTCCTTGAATATACTACTTTTATTATAAATTCATATCCCTCCTAATATCATTTCCAAGTAACTTTTAAATCAGAACGGTCAGAAATAAATCCTATTCTAGTCGGAGTCCCACAAGGCAGTATACTTGGTCCTATTTTATATAATATTTATACCCGATTCTAATACTATCATTGCCATTTATGACGTAGCTTCTAATAATTTACAATCCCATATTCGAAATCTTCCATGCTGCTTAAAAGTAAAGGTGAATGAAGAAAAGTGTTCACATTACTTTCACTCTTTGCCAAGGATAACCTACCACTTTATATCTCAATAACAACACAATTCCGCAATATGCCAATGCACATTATTTCGGACTTCACTTGGACAACAGATTAACATAGACGTTATCTAAAACTTCTTAGACTAATGGATAAACTTGTGAAACTAAAAATGAAAAGTAAACTTTTAATATACAACACAATTCTAGAACCTATTTGGACTTACGAAATTGTACTTAGAGATTGAACGAAACTTTGCAATTCCCATCATTTTTAGTTCTTACAATCCAAAAATGTCAACGTAATAAATCGTTATCTTAATGTTCCCTTTGTTTAGGACCTGCAGGTTATCCTATCACAATCCTGTCGTCAGAGAACTTTCCTCTATAACCCTTCCCAGATACACTTAGCGGAGACTGAAGGGACAATGGGCTCGAGATTTGTTAGAGTGGTTACACTTTCGTTCGTTGGAAAAGCGCCGATGGGTTTTTCTGATTTTACTACAGATCATCCTTGTAAGTAATACAAATATTGATGAGGAAATTCATTAAGAAAAAAGTTCATTTTATTAGGAAAAAGTTCATTTTATTCTTTTACAATTAGTAGCTTTTTGTTTAACGAGATTTGCCAGTATTGGTGTCTTTTTTTTTACTGTTCACTTTGAATAATAATAAATTTGTATGAAAATAAATTTCCAAACGATTAAAACTCTTTTCGATGATATTTATCAGGTTCGAAATAAGACGTGACCACAATGCGATCACTGAACTTTCTTCCGGTTAATGCATGTAGCGCCTTCTGACAGTCCACAACTGAATTGAACTCGACAAAGACTTTCCCACAACCAGGCACATCGACACCCTCAATTGGTCTAGGTATCTCAACACTACGAACAACACCATACTTGGTACATTCCTCCTTGATATCTTCAAGAATCTCTTCATATACATCTTCGTCACGTAGCTCCTCTTGAGTAACCATATTCAGAAGGCATAATACCTCTGTTGGCGATCCACTGGTGCCTATCATCGACAATCCGGGAACTTGAATTTTTACTGGTTTACTAGTGCCAACTGTGAAATTCTTTGCACCAATACTGGCATTTTGCACAATTAATTTCTTATCGCCAAGTGCCATTCCATTTAATCCGGCGATTGCTTGATCAGCTATATTATTATGAACATATTGAGCAAAAGCATATCCTTTACTCAAACCAGTTGCTGCATCATTGACCAAATTGAATGCTTGTAGCTCTCCAAATGACTGCAACAATTCTTTAACCTGATCTGCGTTCAAATAATTTGGAATACCACCGATAAATAGTTTATTTACTGTGTCGGGAGCAACAACGGTTGGGATAACATCAGTAGCTGAAACTATTAATAAAGTTTCTATAAAAAATACGAGTATATATTTTTCTTCAGAAATTATTTTCATTAAATTTTTTAATAGAATTTTTCTCGAAATAATTTTTATAATTTTTATTCTGAATTGTTTCCGAATTTATCTTTAAGAAAACTCACTTTTCAAGGAGATTAACTTTAGTTTTAAGGAAAAATATTTTTTTTTTGAACAAGTAGTTTTTTTTACGTATTTAAAATTTATATTTATTTGTTAATTTCACATAAATCATATTATATATAATTTTCTTAACAGCTTATTTTAAGAATAATTATTAATTATTCGTAAAAGCTTTAGAATTTCAAACAATTTTCTTTGAAATCCAAAATTTATTTATTAAAAAAATATTAGAACTAATAAAATTCATTTTTGTTTTAATTAATTGAATAGTAGCTTGATGGCATTTATTGCAAATATTTTTTAGTAAAATTTATTTTTTTAATTTATTTTGGTATTCGTAGGCAATTGTATTAAAATGGAGCCCAACACATAACTGAAAACGGCATCAGTTTTCTATTAAAAAAAAAACCAACCAATTATTCGTAAAATTTTTGACTCAAAACCATCTTGTTACTGATAACTTGAAGTCGTCTTTGGAGAGGAAAAAGTATTGCTCAGGAGTATTTTGAGATGATTCCCCTGCTTTTAATAATGTTTTGCGTTCTGGAGTCTTTAGTTTTATGAATTCGTATTTCCCCATCATAGTAAAAATTCAGAAGGTTCCTTTTTTATATAGAAAGGATTTAAAAAAAATATATGCTCTTTTAGCTGAAGTCTCGCAAGGTTGTATCCTTAGTAACATTTTATATAATATTTTTATCTATTGAACAACTGTTCGAACTACTGAACAACTGTTCGAAATCAATAAGAAAAAGTATACTTTTTAATTTACAATGCAATTACAAAAACCCATTTGGACTTATGGAATAGAATTTTTAGGTTTAATCAAACGTTCCAAATTCCATCGAATCTAATTTGGACAATCCAAAAATCCTCTAAACAAAATTGCCTTTGCTCTTTTTTACGATCCTAATAATATCTTACATTTTAATCTTAATGTCCCCTTCATTTAGGACCTGTATGTTTCCAGTTACCAAATAACTTTCTTCTATTGCCCTGATTGGAAATACTCACCGGATACTATAAAAACAGTGGTCTTGAGATGTATTTGAAAGGAAAAGTTTTTTCTGTAAATAAAGAAAAAAGTATTTTTACAACTTTTACTCTTTACCAAAAGCCAACCTAAATGCGTAACTAAAGAATTCACCTAGAAAAAATTCACCTGTAACGACATTATCAACAAATTCTTACATCAATAATAAAAAGTAAACTTTTAAATTTACCATGCAATTACAAAAACCCATTTGGACTTACGGAATAGAATTTTTAGGTTTAATAAAACGTTCGAAATTCCATCGAATCTAATTTTGACAATCCAAAAAACCTACTAAAAATTAGCTATGCCCTATTTTGCGTTCCCAATAAATTCTTATACCCTTCATTGAGGGCCTGTGTATTCCTATACAGACAGTGGTCTTGAGATGTATTAGAATTTTTAAACTTTCGTTTGCTATGGATCCACCGGTAGCTTACTCTCCCTTCATTGATTCTCAATATTATTCCAATTTATTTGTAATTAAAGGTGTCGATGAAAATTAAAAAAAAAAAAACCGAAGAAAAACTTATTATAAAATGCATTTAAAATTTCTTTTAGATCATTTCTTGGAAAATATTCCTTCCAATACGACCTAAAAACCAATTTTTCTCTTGAAATTAAAACCACATCCTACATTTAAAAAAATTATTATGGGTAAGCAACGTTTTTCCATTTTCTAGTTAAGTGAAATTTTTCTAAGAAAGTCCACTTACACTTCTATTAGAAAATTTTTTATTCTATAAAATTTTAATTACTCCATTTTTCATTAAATGTAAAAAAAAATAGTTGACATTTTACTCTATGACAAAAAACGACATGGTTTTTAAATTTTAAAGTGAACAATAACAAAAATATCGTAGACTTAGGAAAGGGAATAGAATTGAAGAGGTTCAAGAACAGAATGACTTAATTTTCCCGAAAATGTTCCTTCTTTTATGGATAATTTGCGGCATAATTACAATTACGTGAAGGTCAGAATAATGAGAATAAAAGGAAGTTTTCCCAACTCGGAAGGAGGCATTTACAGTCAGAAAATGAACATTTTTCTAAATTAGAAGATTCTTACAGGAAAAGGTCATGTGTTCACCATCATGATTGCTATTCTGTGGATCTACAAATATACCACTAAGGGTTGATTTTTTCTATATTAAAGCTTTCCTATTTACTATGAGTATTAATTTATAGAAATTTCCTTTTACGATAGAATACAATAAAAGGTCGACCTTCCCCCTCCTTTCTTCCAAAGAGAAATTATCTTTTCTATTCCAATTTCGCCTGGTCTTATATTTACAAAGAATTTTCGAAAATACTACAAATTTTATATAATTTACCCTATAAAATTGTTCAGCTTTTTTTTCCCCAATTTCTTTTTTCCGAATCTTTTCTAATTAGTTTCATGTCTACACTTTTATTTCCGAGCTTTATCAACGGAAATCCTTTGACGCCATAAGGCAAGATAGAAGGAAAAAAAAAATTAAATATTTATACGACAGTAGCAGGCAAATTCTCTAAAGAGTAATTTATGTATAAAAAATTTTTTACCTCTTTTATTAACTTATCACCCACGCAAAAGACTTCCGAAATACCTTTAACTACGGAAATACCAGGAATACGCGTAAACTGCTTTTGAAAAATATCTCAAATAAAAGCTCACCTAAAATTGCTATTATTGTTGT
Organism: Atherix ibis; assembly: GCA_958298945.1. Classification (NCBI taxonomy): domain Eukaryota; kingdom Metazoa; phylum Arthropoda; class Insecta; order Diptera; family Athericidae; genus Atherix; species Atherix ibis. Next base: position 47,619,415 of record OY282605.1, on the reverse strand, counting down.
TGAAATTGGGTTTTTTTTTTGTGTGTGTATTTTTGTCAAGACAATTTTGATTTTTATAACATTTCTAATGGCAAAAATTTTATGTATTTTTATGCTTTGTTGTTCTTTTTTAATTATATTTCACGATACTCTAACGTTTGCTTTATTGCCTATAATTTATGATCAGATTTATGACAAAATCAATGTAAAATTCACCATTAATTTATTCACATCTGAATCAATCGATAAAAATTTATAGTATAGTATTTTTTTTATCTTTTTGAATATAAATTTTTTATAGTGTTGTACTATTTTTAAAAAAAAGAAGCATTTTATGCTAAACATTTATATCCAAAATAAGAGATTTTAATCATAAAATGAGAATTAGTCATATTTGGATAGTACATAATATTATATGGATTAGAAAAGTCGGCTGGCTAGTTGGTGGGCGATTTACATGATTTGAAAAGCTACGTTAAGTAAGTTATTTTTCTATAGAGAAAAAAATACTAATCAGCATAATATATTAACATATTTATGTTAATCTTATTTTTATCTTATTGTTAGTTTTTTCTTATATTTGTTTGTAAGAAATATAAGCTATTTTTTAAAAAGAAAAATAAATTTGTTAGAATTTTTAATCTTAAATAGAAAAACAATATTTTAAGAAAACAGAAAGTATTTATCGAATTTAAGATTTGAAAAGTTAAGTCATATTTTGATTAAATTTATATATTTTTAGATTAGAAAATCTTTGTTATTAACTATGATATTATTTAAAGTTCCACCAGGAGAATTGTGGCAGGGTTCTATATTCTTTTGACCTATATTTTTGATGAATTTTTGGGCTAGAATTCGGTTTCTTAAAATGTTGATTTTGTCTGCATGAACACGATTTTTTGAAGAGCCTCAAAAAAAAAGTCCCACGACGTCAAATTGCAAGATCTTGGCAGCCAATCGACATCTCCAATTTATTTTTAGAAAATAATTATTTTTACACATTTCTAAAAGAGTCTTAAAAATTAATGTATAAAATTTTCAATAATATTGTATTTATTAACTACAAATTTTAGTAGTTAAAATATTTATTTTCTAATTTTCTAACAATAAAAAATTGAATTTAAAAAATTTAAAAAAAATTATGAATCTGAAAAAATTCTACCAAAAATTATTATTAAATAAATATTGTAATAAAAAATAAAAGACTTTTTAGATATAAATTAAATCTTTTTATTTTTTAACTAAAAAATCAATTTTTTTTTAAGTTTTTAAAATTGAAAAAAAAAATGTTTCTTTAATAAAAAAAATTTTATATTTATTTGTTAAAATATTTCCTTAAAAAATTTATCCAATTTTTTACTTACATGCTTATATAAATTTTTAATATTAAAAAACGATTTAGAATTCGGTTTTTTTTTAAATGTTGATTTTGTCTCTATAAACGCGAATTTTTGAACAGCCTCAAAAAAATAGTCCCATGCCGTCAAATCGCATGATCTTGACAGCCAATCGACATTCCCAACTTTTACACAGTTTTTACGTTTCATTTTAAGAAACTTTTTGCAGTTTTTACATTTCATTTAGTAATTAATCCATAGTATTATATGGCAAATTATTGTTTAAATTATAAATATATATTTTTTTTAAAGCACAAAAAGGATATTTTTTTTATAGTTTTAAAAAACTTGAAAAATTACAAATAATTCTAATTGAATTTATAACAATTCTTGCATCAATTTTATTTATTATATAATTTTTAGTCATTTTTTTCAACGGACTCTCCAATATCTCTCTCGATATTAGCTGGTGTTCTACAGGGTAGTGAACTGAAACCCATCCTTTACAATATTTACACAGACTTCGGCTTCTAGACAAACGTTCTGAGCTTACTATAGAGAGCAAAGTCCATTTATACAATATCCTACTGAAACCAATATGGACTTACAAACTCAGTTTAGTCAGAAATAATCAGTTTTAACTAAAAGTTTTTACATTTTAATATTAAACAAATCATAAAACAATTATTGTTAACATTCTATTTTAAAAATCCTTAAAAAAAAGTTATATTTTTTTTAAATAAAAAAAAAAAACTTTGGTCTACATTCTAAATGGTGGTAGTCTCTTCAAAAACTTATAAATTTAAGAAAAAAAGAAAATAAATTTATACTAGAAAATTAAAAAATATTTTAAGACAAACTCTAAAATTTTTGAAATTTTAATTTTTGGAACAATTCGATAAGCTAGTAAAAACTCTACTAAAAAATAATAGATTAATCCTGAAGTTGATTAGGTAAATTTTATGTAGTATAGCTAACTTAAAGGCTTGTTAATGCCTCGATAACTCAGAACATTTGGTGATAGTTTAAGGGTAACAAAATTCTGCAATAAATTTTAATATAAATTACGAAAAATGTACTGCAATAAATTTAAGAAAAAAAGTCGAAAAAAAAATATTTTTAAGACATTTTTACATAATTACAAAGAAATGACTTTTATATATCCTTAATTATGAGGTGTTCAAAGTTGATATTAGAAATTTTATCTGATATGATTTTTGTAATTCTTATATTTGTTAATAAAAATAGTTAAGATTTTCTAGACATAAAATATTATTAAAATTATGCAATTTTTTAAAATTACCGAAAACTATCTTGTTCAACACCTTTTAAATAAAAACATACAAATAATTTTTCCTAAAATTTAAAATGTTTTTATTTTTATTTTTATCTAATAATTTGGAAAATAATGAATTCTTAAAGGATTAATATAAAATCAAAATCTATCTTGTTCTAAGAATAATATTTCATATAAAAGTTATGATCGCTTTGCATATAATAAACTCTTATGATGACCATTAGTATTATTAATAGTTATAAGGTATGTAGGCGGTAGTAGTTGGAGTCATCTCCTAACGATTCGTATAGATTGGAGGACTTTGATGAATCGATGAAATGAATAAATGCATTGAGAATCAACAAAATCCAAAGATAATAATTGTTTTGTTATAAAATTAAATTTATTACTTCCGAAATATTTTGCTTCGTTAATTTTTTGCAAAACTTTTTAATCAAAAAGTTTTTCAACATATTTAAAAAAATTATTCTGATAAATCATAATAATTTGGAATTTAATGACCGTTATTTTTGGACCAAAAATATTTTTCAATCCCATTTCTGATAGACTCTAATTACAATTGTGTAAGGAATCTTAATTATTAATTCAAAATTATATATAGTTATGATATGAAAATTATATAAAAATTTGAATTGGTAAAATACTACCCATGTTAGCAATATAAAAGCTCAACTCTTTCAGTTGGCAAAGTAGTGGTGATACTTTTTTTAATGTGCATTCTAGAAAATTTTCGAAATATACTTTTTTGAGTTAAATTTCTCTTCAAGTTAGTTAACATTCTTTTATTATTGATACTTTACTAACTGTTCTTATTTGAAAATGATTAAATTATGCCAAAATTCATATCAAATTCTTGTTATTATTGGACCAAAATTATAATTGCGTTTTTAACAGATCTGAATATCAAATTATATAAAAAATTCTAATTAGTGTTTGTAATTTTAATATTAAAAAAATATAAACATTCAAAATGATCAAAAAAAGCTAACCTTTTTTAGCTGGAAAATTATTGACTCAACTTTTTTAGCTGGCAAAGTAATAGTGATACTTTTTTATTGTGTATGCGATTAATTTTACAGAAGGTTATCTTATACAAATAATGAAATTTAAATATTTTTTTTTTTTAATTTTAATTATATTTTAAACTACAAATTTTATTGTAACTAGAGAAAGCTCGAGGCCATTTTCTTATTAGTTTCCGGTGAGTGTTTCCATGTTAGGGTAAAGGAGGCAATACCTCTTATGGGGTGGAATTTTTGTAGCACAGGACCTAAGCAAAGGGAACATTCATTCAGATAACGATGTATTATATTATTACGAATATAAAAGCGGCCATCATAATTTTTTTTGGGGATCTTGTTTAATTCTATAAGTCAAAATGGGTTCTATAATTGTGTTGCATATAAAAATTTTAGCATTTATTGGAGGCATCAAGGCTTTATTCAGCAAGGACGAGTCTATTAGTTTTGAACCTTTTGAGAACAGTATTTGGGTTCCATATTAATTTTTTGTCCTAAATAAGGTACATTGATATTGTGTAATCATGTTGCCATAAAGGTGGATGTGTGAAAGTAATATGGGCACCATTCTCTTCACTTACCTTTACTTTACAATTAATTTTTAATGGGTATGTCTGGATTTTTGTAGTTATTAAATATGGTCATAAATATTATATAAAATGGGACCAAGAATACCCCCTTGTGAGACTTCGGCTGGAATAGGCTATTTTTTTGAGGATTCCGAGTGAACTGTTACTTGCAAATTACGTTGAGGAATATATAAATTTGTAATAAGGTAGTATGTAGAAGCGATGAAGCTTATGAGTTTTTAACGAAATCGAGAAAATTAGAAAGAATTTCTAAGAAAATTTTTTGAAACGTTATTTGCTCAAGGGAAATTGTACAAGGATCTATATTGTTAAATTGACCATAATTAATATTAGGAAAATACAATTTTTTTGTTGAATACAAAATTGTAAGATTCACGAAAATTCTAAAAAAATTTCAACCAAAATCGTTTGTTAGCAATTACAAATCCTAGTGAAAAAAAATGTTCTCGTTCTGTTGGAGTAAGAGCAAATTTTCGTTAAATATTTTTAGTAAAAATCCTTTTGAAAATAGAAAATATTTTTTTAAAAAAAAACCATTAATTTTTTAAAATATATTTATATTAATTTACCTTTTTTCTCTTTTTATTTTCAGGTATGTAATTTGAAATCGTGCTTCGATTGAATATTCTCTGAATCAGTATCAGCAATGCACTGACATATTCTCAAAGGTAAACGAAATAAATGAGATATCAAAATACTATCTAGACCTGATTGGCGATGGTAAGCAAAATTTTTTTGGTATTGGCAAGGCTAATCTTTAACAACCAACAGGATTTGCTCATGGAAACGAAAAATAAATTTACCTTTTCGCTTTACTATACACCAATGATTTTGCAGTCTTAAACAAAATGTGAAATAGCTTCCGAAGCAAATAAGCTAACAATTTCTCAAACGACCATCATCCTTCGTATTTAATCCATAAACGCTTTGATGGAAAGCAAAAAACAAATACCAAATATTCCGTTTGTGGTGACTGTGGGTAATACCTTCTATGACCATACGTGTACAGTTTATGGTATGTTCTGTTTGCCCACTCCAAGCCACCACCGATGAGCCTAAAGTAGTCTACTGTTTCCGAAAGGGATCCTTATACATTTTACGAGTGTTGCCCAACTCAATTCACTTGAGGCTAGTAAATTATTCAAGCAATTTAAAGTTTGTAATTTGTTTTGGCATTAAGTGTGAGTATTTAGAAAAATCGGTTTGACAATTAGTAGTACGTATGCGAAAACTATTCGTTTTTGTCCATACAAAACTGTAAGGATACCACCAGTATTATTCTGAATATTGACATCACACCAAAACTTTTCCAACTATTCCAAAATATATTGCTCTGTTAGATTTTATAATTTTTCCTTCTTTCCCAAATTTTTTCTCTGCATTTTATAAAACTTTAGACCATTTTCAAACTTCACACATAAAAACACTTGATAAATTCTCCAAAAAGTATTCGTTTAGTGAATGTAGAATATAAATTTTAAAATAACAAAAGGAAAAAATACCACTTAATTTAAAAAGCATAAATACAGAGAGCTGAAAAGTCACTATACAATATAAAGGACTAACTGAAATAAAATACAAAAAAAATTTCCTTTTCTGTATTATGACTAAAGCAAAGTTTATCATGCAAAATATGCAAATTTACCAAAAATTAACTTTTACGTATGAATTAGATTTTCACAGAATTTTCACATTTTCAGCATTTATTTTTTTTTCAACCCAAAATTGCTATCATATTTAATTAAAGTAATTTTTTTATTGTTTTTTTTTTTTGGTATTTTTGAAAATATGGAATTTAAAGTAGAAAAACATTTCGAAATATGCTTATTTGACAGTAAACGTTCCCCTTTTTTATAGTACAGTAGATTTTAAAAAGTTTATTAATTTTTGGAAAAAAAATAAACTGAAAAATTAAACCACACGAAATTGAACTTTTGTACATAAAATGGAAAATAATTTTTAGTAGATGAGTTAAGCTTACTCCTTCCATCAGTACAACTAAAAATATACAATAACATACGAGTATACTCTTGTGGGTATAAAAATGTAATCCTTTTTATTTATTTCATTTTTTTTATTGTAAACATTTTTATTGATTTTTTTAAAGGTTTTTACAAAAACTTCTATTCTCAAAAATAAACTTCATTTTGTAATTAAACCAAAAATCGTTGAAAAAAAATTATGTTTGGTTATTTTTTTAGCTAATAAAGTAAATAAATTCAATAAAATTTAAATAATTTAAATGTGTTTTTTCATTGTTTCTTTGGCATTTTTATATAATAGAAAAAAATATTAAAAAAAATTCCTAAACACAAAAATATATTGAAATTATGGTTTGGCGATAGTAATTCTTTGTTCCTGACAAATCATCCTTGAAGCCTATCCGTCCAGGGCACCAAATTTGAAAAAAAAAATCATTTAAGGACTTTAAAGTTAGAATAAGGGAAATTGTTCTAAATACAGAATTTGATGCATAATCCTTTCACAAAATTTTTTTTAAACTGAAAGGATCACACCTGAAAAAAAATTACAAAACAACTCAAAATTCCACATTTAATATAACCAGAAGTGAATTGCACCCAAAGCACTACTTTAAAAATTGCATCTGATTAACAATTTATCTAAAAATATATTTCCTTTTAACTTAAAATAAAAATTATCGTATAGAAAAATAGCTAAAAGTATTTTTTTTTAAAAACTGCTTTAGTTATCTTATGATAACTTTACATGATGAAAAATTTTTTTTTTTAAATTTCCGTTTTTAAATAAAAATCAAAAAATTTACGAGTAGAAAAATTACCAAACAAAGTATAATTTTTTTTAAAAACGAAGCGTGGCAGACATTTTTTTTGCAAACGATCTTGCAACAATGCGGACTCCTCTTCTACGCAGCTTGTACGTGCAGTACAAGTTTCAACATTGTAACTCACGACTCTATCGAGTGTGATTTATGAAGTTTTGTTTTTGTAGTACATAACTAATAATGGAATAGCAAAATTAGGAGCGTTAAACTTGGTGAATCGACAAGTTTGACTTAAAAAAGAGTTGGAATCAATCCACGGTGCATTTTTAGTGCTCATAAAATTTATAAATGGATCAATTGAGGGCTATGCGAAGTTATACCGTCTAGCATAAAATGGGTACCAAATTTAAAAAAGAGTCCTGAAAGGATTTTAAAGCTAGAATAAGAAAAATTGTTCCAAATACTGAATTTGATGCATAATCCTTTCACAAAAAAAATTTTTTTTAAACTAAAAGAATTACACCTAAAGAAGACAAAAAGTTTTAACAAATTTGAAAAAAAAACTCTACATTTGCCGATAAAAAAATGACCAAACAAAATATAATTTTAAAACAATGAAGTGTGGCAGAAATTTTTGTTGCGAGCAATCTGGCAACAATGCAGACTCCGCTTCTACACAGTTTGTACGCTAGTCTCTTTATCGAGAGTGATTTATGAAGTTGTGATTTTTTAATGCATTACAAATAATGAAACAGGAAAATTAGGAGCAACAATGTGTCACCAAATTTTTTGTTAAACTTGGTGAATCTGCAACGAAAGCCCTTAATTGGTCCATATATTTATCGCATTTTCAGTCTTAATAAATATACCGTCTAATACAAACTGGGCACCAAATTTAAAGAAAAAAAAATCCTAAAAGGGCTCAGAAAAAATTCGGACTTTTATCGGACAATTCGCTGCTCCACTAATCAACCGGTTTTTATAGGAAAAATAGATTGTCTTCTACCTCCTCTCCTTCTCCTCTCCTACTCAACTGATCAGTAACTACGCTGTAACGAGTTTATAGTGAATGTTCCCTTTGAAGAGCATACATTTTTCGATACCATAAAGTTTTTTTAAAAGGCCAAACTAATCTCTTAATTCTTAACTTAGAAAAATGATAAAAATTTAAAACGAGTTGTAGCTTTTGCAAGATCGTCGACTAATATTGACGCCTTTGGAAACAAGGTTTTTCGAGTCAGATCGAACATTGCCGTCACATTATACTCTCCCATGACAGCACCTCCTATCGTACGGCAAACTCCGTCAACGTGTTTTTACCTGATAGAATGTTTCTAGCTTTTCCTTTCCAAAAAAAAAAAATATAAAAACCATTGTCATATTGGTGATGTCAATAACAACCAAAGGGGCTATAATCGAGTAGCTGAAAGCGATTCCAGTTGAGGCCTTCCAACACTGCTACGAAGAGTGACAACAATTCCTCCAACGATGTATATTTGTACAAGAGAAGTACTTTTTGTCATATAAGAATAAAAAAGATTATTTTAAAAAAAATTACTGGCCTGCCACACCTCGTAATTGTGCTATAAGAAAATTTTGCAGTAAAAGTGAAAAGCTCTGTTCCTTAAAATAGATCAAAATCCCCCCAAAAAAATATTTTTCAACAAAAAAAAACACCACAAATAAATATTTTTTTTAAAGGAAAATACGCTAAAATAATAAAAATAAACTTATAGGATTATTTCCAATTTTTTCCCTATAAAAATACTGGAATATTTATTATTTATGAATAATCAATAATTTTAGGTTAATTTTAATATTGATTTTAAGAAAAAAATAAATTTAAAAAAAAACGGACAAATATTTTTAAATGCACTTTTATCTTAGATATGAATTTATGAATTACTTAATAAATATTCTATGATAATATAAATAGACATTATTTAAATCAAAATAAAATAAATAAAAAACTACCATAAAATATTAATAGATAATTTCCTCTTCATTAATAGATAATTATAAATCGTGTTTTCAATCAATTACAAATACTAAAATTATGTATTTTATGTTAATTTTGTCTTTAACGAAGCAAAGAGACATATTTATTGTTTAATAGAGAATTAGTTACTGAATTGAAATTGCACTTAAATGCACGTCGGAACAATTATTATTTCCGCCATATTAGCAGTGAAGCAAAATGCTATCTGCCATTTTCCCAATTTTGATGAGACCTTAACAAGTGAGTTAAAAACAATTTAATGGAAATTTAGTATTCAATGTCAAATTTTGATTGTCTTATCATAACAACAATATTACGTACAAAATTGTTTCTAAAACGAAGGCAATAAATCTGCTCAGATATTTTATTCTCTATGCACTATCATGACTACCCGAAAAGGATATCAAAATCAGCGCCTTTGAAAATGAATTTTTTTTACTAGCGTTTAAAAAAATGCCTTCCTTTCAAAAGGGAAGGGCTGAAAAATCGACCATACTTTATGTGTGATAATATAAAAAAAAAAATGAGAGTCAGAAATAAATCGAAGAAAGTTTGACGAGAAGAGAAAAACATCCTTTTCAGCATATTTCCGGTTTGTTCATAGCACGTGCAATATTTCGTTCGTTCACTTCCTCTGACGTTCCATATTCTAGCAAAACTGAATACTGATCGTCAAACCAAGTCAAATGACATAAAATCAAATTTAACGCTTGTCGCATGCACAACATAAAACAGGAACTTTCTCCAAACTTATGTAATTTTTCTTCCAATCTTCTTGTTGGCTTTTGCAGAGCGCTTACAATCCTACCGGAAGGTTTATTATGTACTACAACAACAACAACAACAAAAAAACATTGCAAAAAAAAAAAGTATAGAAAATAACTGACACAGTTTGTGTCTTACTGTTGTAGATTCTATTTTATTTATTTGGCATATTTTACAATATTTATGATGTAGAAAACAAATATGAGAGTATTTAGGCATTGCGAAGTTGTTCAATTTTTTTTTTAAATATTATTTCTGAGCATTTTTCTGTTCTTTTTCGATAGAATACAAAATGAAAACGGAAATGGGAAAACTTTTATGCAAAAGTGAAGAGAGTATATGTGTATAGGTGGCTTTCGAAGTTGTTGGGGAAAAAAGAAATGTTTTATCTGGGAAAGGGGAATCTACCCCTTGAATTGATTTGCCTTGAAAATTTAGCACATCACATTTTTGGAGAAAAAAAATCGTACCCTTCCCAGAGAAGGGTCAGGTGCGTTATGATGCTGAGAGTGAAGAAAACTGTAAAGAAAAATAAAAGAAAACTGCCAATATTGATGACACCATGAAAATTGGGAAAATGTAGCAGTTTTTGTTATTGTCAGTTCAGTTTTATCTTTTATCCTTTTACACATGGCGAAGGACTCATATTCAAGAGTAGGTGGGGCATCTAGTAACAACCTTTACAAAATCATATTCGATTTAATTTGCCATTACGGAAGAATAGGTCCAATCTGTGATTTTTACAGAATTTTATGAATACACTTTGGGAAAAAAAATCCCCAAAAACTACCTTGAAAGAACGTTCTGCGTGTGAAAAATCAAAATTCGTGGATTTATTTGATAAAATATGCATCGGTATTGCTGAAATAATTTTTCGCCTTCTTCTGATTCACAATAAGCGTGAGCGAGCACATTTCAAAACTATCAAAAATAAAAATGTAAAAACGATATAAATTCTGTGAAAACGTTCGAAATCCTGAACATATTTCAATTTTTCCGTATGCATAAGGAAAATTTTGTATGCATTTCTATTGATGCATTAGTATGCTATAAAATCAGCCATAATCGTATTCCATAGAAAGTTTTGAATAGAAGTTTTATCTTGGAGGTATGCATAAAAACGCCAATACCTTAGCTAGTCGATATTGCTATGCTGTTTAAATAAAAATTTCACAAATCATTCGTCAATTTGTTATATTCATTTCGATATTTTAGTATGCCTCTATCAGTTTAAATCGAGTTGCATTTGCCTTCTGGAGTGGGTATTCTTACCGATGCAAATAGTAGAAACGTGCTAGACATACGAGTAGATCCATACACTTAAGGTCACGCTACCGGAATTCATTCGAATAATTTGAAATTCTATGATTTTTCTATGATTGCAATTCATGAGCAAATTCCAAGGAACTAGAAAAAAATGCATTTCTTTAAAGCACGAAGAGAAGCAATAAAACGAATTTGATCAAATAATATTAAATTTTCCTATTACACAAAGAATGACATTACTTCCACTACTGAAAAAGGTTTACTGTCAACACGAGTTAGAACTCGATTCTATCAATTTTCTGCAAATTTGTTGACTTTTCCATATTGTCAACAAATTCCTTATCAGAAAATTTTAACTTTTGAGGTTATGGTACAGTGTACATTCGATAATGTCCTTATCTGCTTAACAAACAAAAAATACAATTCTAAATTATAATGTAAAAAAAAATAATTAACATAAATAATATCCAGAACTATTGCCATTTAAAAAAAAAAAATTGGATAAAACTGAAAATTCTGAGGTCATAGAATTTTTTAAACTTAAAAAGATTTTAAAAAATTTCTTAATAACATAAAAAAAAATGGAGCAACCACCACCGACAAATTTGAATAATTTTCAAATACAAGGTCTAAAAATATTTTTTAATAATCGATCGTTTATGAAAGAAATTCTTATTATTATTGCACTTAAATTTAAATAAATTCAAAAAAAAGAGGAAATTACCGAAGGTTTTATTAAAATTATCAAAGGTCTTAGCTTAATATCCAGTATAGCTTTCAAAATGTTGGTTAAGAGGTCAGTTTGAAAATTGATTTCTGATCACGTGAGTGCTGGAAGCTTCATATATGGACCCCAGATGGGATGGAACAATAAACAAGTGCTATAATTGGAGGTTATATATAAGCTCATGGCCCTAAGGTCAAATGTACAAACTGAGGTCAATGACTTAAATAAATGAGAGGTCATTATCTTTGGGTCTGCTCGAAATAACTGAGGTCAATAACTTGGGCTCAAACATAAATAAATATGGTTACTATCCGTGGGTCAAGCATAAAAAACTGAGGTCAATATTTTATGCTACGATAAGACTATTCGAGAAATGCTCGAATTATTCGCGCCAAATGTTCGCCTCAAATTCGTCCGAATGGACAAATTTTTTAACACCGATTAGACTATTTAAACAATGGACAAATTATTGCTTCAGCTTGAACTTTTTTGTTCTAGTCTTCCGCGCGTGAATACAAAATGTCTCGGCTCGAGCCCTCGAACAATTAGGCTCGAACATCGAACAATTTTTTGGCAGTAATTACACGTGAGCTCGATTAAAGTTCGTGCCGTCAAAATTTGTTCGAGCTATGATCACAGGATCGAACGCTCGAACAATTTTCAGATAGTGAATAGACGTGAGCTCGATCAAAGTTCACCCAGTCAAAATTTGTTCGAGCTACATTTTTTTTTTCATTAATTTGACAGTTGACATTAGTTTCGTTTTCGTTAATGATTTTTAGTATTTTTTGCATCTTGCTATCTAATTCATTTGAAAATCAAGGAAAAGCGATTACACCATTCAAACAATGGACAAATTATTTTTTCAGCACGAACATTTTTGTTCGAGTCTTCCGAGCAAAAATAAAAAATGTCTCGATCACAGGCTCGAACCCTTGCACAATTTTCAGACAATGATAACATGTGAGCTCGATCAAAGTTCATCCAGTCAGAATTTTTTCAAGCTACGATTTTTTTCTTCATCCATGTGACATTTGTTTCGTTTTCGTGAATGATTTTCAATAGTGTTTTATGGCGTTTTGCTCTCTAATACATTTGTAAATCAGGAAAAAGCGATGGCAATTAAGAGGAAACTTATTCCCGGAACTTCACATTGAACAGCTAATTTCACCGTCGTGGCAAGTATAATTTCGATCACCAAATTCGGTTAATCAACAATTTCGTTGAACAATATTTTTTGCGATATTTTTTTGTACAAATAACCGTCAAATCAAGACACAAAATAAACAATTTTTAGCACGCATAAGTTCTTCACAAAAATTAGACTGCAAAATGCAAAATTGTTATAATGTTCGTGCTCGAACACGCAGCTCAAATGAAAGATTTTAAATCGTGTTGTGTCTTCTAGTCCGTTTCCTATAATAATGGAGCATCTACATTTCGATGCAGTTATACTATTTGAGCAAATCTCCATATTTTCTTCGTCTCGAACATGCTCGATCATGTGTCCGTCCAACATGTTCGAGCATTAATTACACCGCTCGTGAAAAAAAATTTAGAACGATTTTCCCTAAAATTCGAGCATGTGATCTTTCGATCAAATCTGATGTTTAGTGATATGGCTTCAAATGTTAATAAAAATAGGTCATTGCCATAAGGTCAAATGTAAATGACTGAGATTAATGACTTGAGCTTAAATATAAAATAATAAGGATATTATTCTAGGGTCAGATAGAAATAAATGAGGTCAATAACTTTGGCTTTTATGTAAATAAATTAGGTCATTATCTTTAAGTCTAATGTAAAGACCTTAGGTCAATGACTTGGTCTCAATAAGGTGCGATCATTACCATAGGGTCAAGTATAAATAACTGATGTCAATGTCTTAGGCTTCAATGCAAGCAAATAAGGTAATTTTTTGTTGGTCAAATATAAGTAGTGGTGGGCGGGGGATGCCAAAAATATGCTGGAAGTGTCAAACTGGATGGCAGCGGCGCGTTTTTTTGGAGTTCTTTGAATTCAGCTCGCCTAGACCGCACCTAGGTTGTTGCAACATTGATGATGATTATGATTAAGGCTATATTTTAGGCGTATTTGTAAACAAATAAAGTCAATGACCTTTGGTCATGTAATTAAAAACAAGGTCAATGATCTTGAATCAGATATAAACAAATTATATGAATGACCTAACTCTGATACCTTAACCTAAATTATGCTCTAGAACCCTTTTAGGCTTAAATTAAAATTGCCACAATAATTATTCTCTATAAGTAATTTAAAAGGATTTTTTTAATTCCACTGATAATTTGAATAAAAAAATTGATTTGTAATAAAAGAAAATTTTTATCTTCATAATTTTGGTTGGTTTTCAATCGAAAGTGCAAATGGCAATCAGTTTTACTGGGTCAAAAATTGTTTTGAAAAAAATTCATCTGTGATTGTATGCTCAATATCTTTCTCGTTATTAATATTTACTATATTATATAAGAAAGAATAAAGAAAATATTAATTAAGAAAACAGCAAATAATCCGTTTTATTTCAAACAAAACCATGCATTGTCTGACACGTGCCAAATGAATTCAAAGTGGAATAATATTAATCAAAAGTATTCAGGAAAATCCCCTGGAAAAAAAATTAACTACTTATTATTGTGTCATAAACATTTCCTTCAATAGCGTAAAAATTTCTGAATTATTAATCAAATTATTAATGCATTCGTAGAAAGCATGAAATTTCGTCGTAGAATCGTGCAAATTCACATTTAATCTTTCCTGTTCGAAATTGATTGTGATAACGAATATAGGTCAAACTTGGCTTGAAGCTGATATATCGAAATCAATTAATTATCACTCAAGTGGAACTAAACAAATTTGCCCTGACTTTGTAGGAATTTTGTAGCGAATTATAAGCCATCAGATGCCTTCTGTCGACGATAGACATCAAGGCACGTGCTTGCTTCTTAACGAACACGACGAAAAATCCGTTGACTTTGAGGCCTAAACTAGTATATAACAAAGACTATCCAAGATTAATATAATTAAATGCTGTTTACTTTTAAGTATAAGTTTAAATGATAGCACAACTGTAATTAGCATTAATTAATATAGAATATTTACTAGACTTTTCATTTGTACGATAGTCTGTCTACGGACAGTCTGCCAAGAGTTGTCGATACTCAGACTCGCTTTAGTACGAACTTAACTGGATGCAATGTTGAAACTGTTTAATGCCACCAAACTGATAATATTCTGACTGCACATTAAGTCTGGTGTGCCTATTTGCAGTTGAAAATATTTAACGAAAATTCCAACTTTTCTACGTTGTCTGTGCCTGATGATCACAGGACTGTATCTAATTTCATGTACAGCATTCAGTAATTCTGCTAATTCGTATATTTTGTGAACCTGTTGTCGTATGCCGCCATACAACAAGTTTCATCACAATTAATAGCAAAGAAAAAATTCCAAATGAAATCAATCTCAAATGGAAAATGTTGAATTATGCATAAGATTGTTTACGAGATGCTGTTGCTGTTATAGCTACTAATTGAAACTGAACTACGCAAAACATTATCTAATCAAAGTTTTTCTACTTTTATTATACAAAAAATACCATTTAAACGTAGAAATATATTTGCCAGAAGACATTGAACAGTTGAGTGCCATATTGTCATATACTAATGGAAATTTGACTTACTTAAATAATTGTCGATGCATTTAGTAATTACTTTCAGCTAAAATATTTTAGTCTTCTAGTAATTTCCGTAAATATTCTGAATTTTTTATCTATAATCAAGACGAATTCAATTTAGAAGATATTCAAATATGTCCTTTAAATATGTGAATTTTTATAAGGGGGAATATTTATCCAAAAAGAAAAAGGACTTTTTACAGATATTTTCTAAAAACAACCTAAAAAAAAATCTTTGCATTTACTATAATCAAACAAATAAAAATATATTTCGAGAATAGAAAAGACACGTGAGTCCTTTTAAGTAAAATACCTTTTTTGCTATTTTTTTGCAAGTATCAGTAATTAAATTAATTTTTTATTTAAAAATAAAAATTATTTAATATTTATTTGGTAATATAACTTTGTAAGTATCCTAGAATAATTGGTAAGAATACAGGGTAATAACTATCAAGATGTTTGTTAATCAAGGCTTAGACCTAAAAATTGCCAAACATTTCTGTAAACTTTAAAGAAAATTATCTGGTTACCATCTCAAATCACATTCTTGTTAGGGTCTGCTTTTTAGGGAATGTTTTGATTAAAAATAAATTTTGGCCATATTCAAAATTCAAATATGCCGCCCAAAAAAAAATTATATTAACTAGGGGATTTTAGTATAATTTTTTTTTAATATATCAAAAATTGAAAAAGAATGCAAATATTTTATTTTTTAAAATTCATTTTCTGCTGCCATAGCACCATTTTTTGCCAGTAGTTAAAACTTCCAGTTGAAATTTGTGGAACTCTTTTGTAACACCTTCTCCTCAAAATCAGATAAAAGTTTAACCTAAAGGAACTTGGCTACTTTGACTATCCATTTCATTAAAATTTTTCAAATGCAATTCATTCTGGAGAGTTCTTCGCTAATTCACTAAGCCTACCCGAAATGGAGAGGAATCCTAGTATCTAAACACTGTAATCTCTCAAAACCTCATTCGCTCTGAGAATAGACACTTTGATTTGGGAGAAGTATTAAAAATTTGAGTGGAAATATCCTTTTTGAACGAGAAAACCTCTGATGCGAGAATACGAGCCGAGTATTAATGCAATAAATTATTATCCTAATACTATAAGAGAAGTTGCCTCCTCAAAATAAATTAGTGCTATGAAAGAATTTTTTAAAATTTCCGTGAAAATGTCCTTTTTGAACGAGAAAACCTCTGGCGCAATATGTTTTTGTAAAATTTCAAGTACGAACCGGGTAGTAATGCAGTAAATTATTTTCCTAATACTATAAGAGGAGTTGCCTCCTCAAAATGAATTAGTTGATATGAAAGAATTTTTTAAAATTTGCGTGAAAATGTCCGTTTTGAACGAGAAAACCTCTGGCGCAATATTTTTTCGTACAATTTCAAGCACGAGCCGAGTATTAATGCAGTAAATTATTATTTTAATACTATAAGAGGAGTTGCCTCCTCAAAATAAATTAGTTTATATGAGAGAATTTTTTACAATTTCTGTAAAAATGTCCTTTTTGAACAAGGAAACCACTGGCCAAGTAGTGAAGCAATAAATTATTATCATTATACTATAAGAGGGGTTGCCTCATCAAAATAAGTTAGTTGAAGTTTTCAGGAGGTATTTCTCCTTGTAGTATAAGGCTGTTTTGGGAAGATATACTACGGTATTTTTCTATAAAAGGCAGCAGCTTACTTCGCAGAACTCTGGGTAGTACGATTGGGAGTAGAATATTATATAAATAGTGGACTTAAAAATGGTGACGAGGTAGTTTAATTTGAGTAAAAGCCTCCCTGGTTTAATTATAATGGTAGCCTTCCATCAGGGAACCAGTAGCAGCTGAAATTAGAAATTATCTAGTAAACAATCATCTTGTATGGTTTTAGTGGGTATCGATCAATGAAGCCACTTCTGGACCAGTTTTCTCCAGTATTCGCAACATTCATCAAACTACTCTCCTCGTGGCAACTAACAGCATTGACCTCTACCAGTATAGGAAGCTACATCACACTAGTTACCAGTCTGGAAAAGTAGTGTGATGTAGCTTCCTATATGCTGGCAGACCATCACCAATACCGAATTACTCAACAATGGAAGTAATGTCGTCCCACCATTACCCATGACTTTTTTTACGGTAATTCTGGATATCCAATCTGCCAATCCTGTGGCATTTCCCTAATCATAACACACGAATTGATGGACTGCCACGCTACATGGGGTTTTCTTTTCAGAAGCATTTACTCTCAGCTATCTTCACCAGTTTTTAGTCCTCTTTTCTAGAGCCATCTTCACCAGTTTTGTGTAGAGCCATCTTCACCAGTTTTTAGTCCTAGAGCCAGTTTTTTAATCCTAGAGCTCTAGTTTAACAACTAGAGCCATCTTCACCAGTTTTTAGTCCTCTTTTCAACCAACATAATTGACCCCACAAACTATAATCAAACTCCCCCTTTATCATCGGCAAAAAAGGCATTGTTTTCACTCTTGAAATCAGTACTGGAAAGCTTCCACTCGAATGGCTTTTTTTCAAGTGACTTTTAATCTTGAAGAACAAAAAAAAATTACAACGACTAAGATCAGATGAACATGTGGTATGAGAAGCCACAGTAATCATTTTCTAACTTATAAATATGAGAGGAGGCGTTCTCAATACCCGACCTGACATGGATAACCGCTATTCCTGATCCTTTCATGGATTTTATAAATGAAAAAACTTGGTTAACGGTTTCTCTTGAAAACACAAATTCTTTGTAAAGGATCATTTTTCCATCAAAAAAAAAATAACAAGAAGCATTGATTTGATTTTTGATTTTCGTAGATGTTTTTGACAGTACCAAGATGATGTCCTTTCATGTGATTTTTGATTTTGTGGAACCTAAAAAATTATCGAGGACTAAAGAGGTGACGGGAAAGGGGGGTAAAAGGGGTTTTGTACTATCAAAATCCTTTACGAAAACCAAAAAATCAAGTCCATTTTTCCAACAAAAACTTCAGGATAGAGTTGGCCATATGGCACGAAGAATCTTTTTTCTGAATATCCTGTTTATCATGCAGAACTCTTTTTCTGAGAATTTTGTGGACCGGCCATCAGCTTCAACGTTAATTTAATGTTTGACCTTGCAAAACTCAGTACTCGTTCCACATTTTTATAAGTTTTCGATATTGAAGGCATCTCTGAGCGAGAATCGTCTTGAGCACTGCTGCTCGGACCCCAAAAATGCTCCAAATGTCGCTGTTACAACTTCACATATCATACTCTCCTGGATCGCATATACCATTTACCGGAAAGGTACCCGGTATTACCAATTAGCTCGCAGTAATTATAGTCTCAGTACTTTACTGCCACTGCTCCTAATAACCTGATCAGATAACGTCGCAATTGTCTTTAATTTCTGACCAAACACAAATTTCCTCGATGGCAATTTTTAATCATTTTATCCCTCCACATAATTGTAATTATTTCCATAACTTATTATATCGGATTAATAATAAATGGAAAAAAAACTCACTAAGAAAATCCAAAAAATATCAACAAAAAATAAATGTCAAAAATTATGAGTACGTTAACTAAATAATTTTCGAAATTGATGCATTTTATTATTCACGGAAAATGGATTAAAAATCACTTCTTAGCTGAAATACATTTTTTTTAGTAAAAGTCCATAATTAAACATAAATATCGCATTAAATATTTTGTAATACAATAAAATATAAAAACAGCATCAAAGAATTATATTTTGTTATAAAATTCCCTTAGGAATATAAGCAAATTTATTACATCAAAAAAATTATTCCTATTCGACCAGAGTTTATGGATTGTTTTTTAAATTCTCTTTCGAAATGATACAAACTTTTCGAAAATAATTTAAAAATCCAAAAAAAAAAAATAACACACTATTTTTTAAGTATCATAAACTGTTTGTGAAAAACGCATTTAGAAATCTCTTGTTTTATCACTAAACTTTACATCCAAAAACCATTCACACTTATTTGTTGAACAAGTTTTATTGATAGTCGAAAAGAGCTGAAAATGGATAAACGCGTAAATTAATGTAGAACATCTAAGAGCTGATACTAAGTATTTTCATAAATACAAGAAACAAAAAAAACCACTATAAATCTTAATTAAGTATGCACTTAATTATAGATTTTATATTTGATCACATTAGAACTGAAATGTTTTAGCATAAAATTTGAAAATTTAAACACAAAAACCATGTCGCTAACAAAGTTGTTAATGACTTGTCAAAAGTAGAGAATTGATCAAATTTTGTAGGTGGTAAAATATAGCTTATGAAATAATCACAATAAAAACTATAATATTTTTTTCTTAAACAAAGTCTTAAGATTTTATTCTTTTCATAATATTATGTTGATAAAAGTATATTTTTTTTTGTCAAAGAATTTTGGTCTGTTTTCGTATAAAATAATCTAAATAAATAAATTTTAAAATGCAATCAATAAAAATTGGGTTGATAGAAACGATGTTGTATATCATGTGGGATTATGGCTGGAAAAAAAAGTATCTCTTTGGAAATAGACTTTATTCTTTCAACACAAAATGTCCCATTTTCAATTTGTGAAACATCGCCTACACATTGAAGCCACAAAAATCAATCATTCATTTCTCGTCTAGGTCATCAGCCTTTATGAATGCGATGTTCTTTTTTAACTGATCATAAATTTATTTAACTATCAAAAGTATTTATAGTCTTCTTACCAACAGAAATGATACGACTACTATTAAATCTGGATGGGGATAGAAAAAAAGAACGCATAATAAATGCAAGAGATTTTAATTCGCTGATTTGGGATAGAAATTTTTTATAAACCAAATAATTTTGCTGTCAAATTCAGTCCCAAAATTTTTACCCTAACAAGACTTCTATTTTGTTTTCATTTTTAACATAAATTTCTTTAATATTTTTCTATTGATTAATTATACAATATTAAGCTAGAAATTAATTTAAAATTGGCTCCTTGTTCAAATTAACTTTTTATAAAAGATTAACGTAAGAATTTATTAAGCAGTTTGATTGACAACCACAAATATTTTCTTTTGATGAAAAATATGCAATTTATTTCATATTAGACACATTTATTGAAATTCTAAAAAAAAAATTTTACATTTACTCAGTTTTGAAGTCCAATCAATTTTTATAACGAAAAAAAAACTATTTTTGTGCAATTTATGCCATTTATAATCAATCAAATATTGGGTAGTATTTTTAAATTATTTTATGAAAAATTACAAAAACGGAACGTTTCTTTATTAAAAATTTTCTTATAGCTTATCGAATAAATTTAGAAAAATTCAACATATGATGTCTGTTCAAAAAGTACTGCGAATTTTGAATTTCCGCGGGTTACGTATATCTGATTTTCGATTTTTGTTATGGCGTTATGTTGGTACTCATGTCTCTCACTTATGCCGACAAGTTCGGCCATTTTGAACGTTCAGTTAATTTTTGACAACTGCCTTGCTTGCACGTGTTTTGGCTCGTCCTCGATTTTTGCCCATTCCAAAAAATGGATCAAAGAATCTGTTTCGGCAACAAGAAAAAGTCACAGGGGCCAGATCTGTGGAATACGTAGGCTGCGGCATTATTTATGTGTTGGTTTTGGCCAAAAATTCGCGCACAAGCAACGAGCAGGGGCGTTTCTGGCGGATTGCTTTGCGCAACTTGCGCATAACTTGCAGGTAATATTTATAATTGACCGTTCTACCTTGTGGCAAGAACTCATGATGCACCACGCCCATGGAATCGAAGGATGCTGTAACCAAAACCTTTGCAGTCGACCGAACTTGGCGCGGTTTTTTCGGTCTTGGCTCGTGCGGCATCTTTCATTGGGATGGTTGAGCTTTGGTTTCCACGTCATAACCATAAACCCATAATTCGTCACTAGTTATGACGCTCTGGAGCAAATGTAGGTCATCGCTGACAGCGACCAACAGCTCCTTGGCAATGTTAAAGCAATTCTGTTTCTGGCCGAAATTGAGCAAAAATCGAAGACTGGCCAAAACACGTGCAAGCAAAGCAGCTGTCAAAAATTAACTGAACATTCAAAATGGCCGAACTTATCGCCATAATTGAGAGACATGAAAACCAACCTAATGCCTTAAAAAAATCGAAAATCGAATATATGTAACCCGTGGAAATTCAAAATTCGCGGTCCTTTTTTAACAGACCTCGTATTTTATACGTAAACCAGAATTTATTTAATATTCTATTAATTTAATTCCACAAAGAAAAACAATTAAATTTAAAAAAATTGTGGCATATTTATTCTAACCTATTCAGTATAAAATTGAAACTGAAATACTTACACTGTTTATAAGGACTTTAAATTAAGATACCATCTTAAATATACACATATAATATTAACTAATTTTGTGTTTGTGAGAACAGACAATGCATTTTGGGTGCTAGAATAGTTAAAATGACCAAAATGACAGTGAGAGACGAACTGAAATCCTAGAGAAGTTACGAGAGAAACTTATTGTAGCTCACTTACCCGTAATTTAATTCTTTATTTAATATTTGAAATTTCATTAAATCCATACATATTGAAGTGTGCTTCTAAAAGTTTGCAAATTCAAATTTATATCCTCCAAAATTTGTCTACCAACTGTGCAACAAAAGTGATTGAACGCAAACTTTTCACATATCTTAATGGCATTAATATACCAAGACAGACATACTTAAAGAATTCACACACAAAATTCAATAGACCAGAACTGAAGAAACAATAAAACAACTACTTTTACTTTTCGACAATCGTTCTAAACTTACAATTGACAGCAAAGAAATTTTAAACAGAGCGTTATTGAAATTTGGTTGAACTTACGTACTAGAATTCTGAGACTACGAAATCTTCCACTTCCTTTTATGAAAATATACATAAAGTTGTCAATGCTTCGTTTTTACGATAGTATTATTAATCGTGACCTTAAAGTCCGTCAAATTCATAATGTATCTCGTTATAAAAAGTTTCATTATCATCTTTCCTATCGTACTAATTCCCTTATTTCCAAACTATCCTCTACTTTCCTTCCTATAAGCACTTCTCGATGACCACATCATCACTGGTTCCGCGAACTATTGAAATTGCAAGTTTTTAAGTTTAAAATAATGTATCTCGTTATAAAAAGTTGTATTCTCGCTTGTATTCTCCAAACCTCGTAATCCTCTTATTTAAAAACTACGTTAAAGTTTCCTTCCTATTAGTACCAAGGAATGACAAAGGCGTCATGTACTAATATTAAAAGTTTTCATTCTTTAGATACAGTATCTCGTTATAAAAAGTTAAATTTCCGTCTTTCCATCATACTCATTTTTTTATTCAAGTGCTATCCTAAATTACCCTTCTTATAGGCATCTCTCGATTACATTAGCATCACCAGTTTTGCTATCTACTGAAAAAGCAAGAATTTCTGTATCTCGTTATAAAAAGTTTCATTCTCACCTATCTACTAATAACAATTATCTTGTTCAAGAACTGTCCTAAACTTTTGTTTCTATGAGCACCTCCTGATGACATAAGCGTCACTGGTGTTGAGATGTACTAAAATAGGAAATTTTTAAGATTAAGATAATACACGTATGTCTCGTTATAAAAAGTATCATGTTCGCCTTTCCACTCATAACAATTTCAGTTTTGAAAAATCTATTCTGAATTTTCGTTCTTATAAGTACCTCTCGATGACATAAGCGCCACTAGTTTTCAATGTACTGAAATATAAAGTTCTTAAGGTTAAGATCAAGTGTCTCGTTATAAAAAGTATAATTTTCGCTTTTACACTCATAACAATATTCGTTTTCTTAATCTATCCTGAACTTTTCATCCTATAAACACCTTTTGATGACATAAGCATCACTGGTTTTGCGATGTACTGAAATAGAAATTTTTAAGATTAAGATCACGTGTCTCGTTATAAAAAGCTATATTTCCGTCTTTCTATCATACTCATGTTTTTTGTTCAAGAACGGTTCTAAATTTCCATCCTTATGGGCATCTTTCGATTACAATAGCATTATTGGTTTTGCAATCTACTGAAATAGCAAGTTTATTAAGCTTAAGTTTCTGTGGCTCGTTATAAAAAATTTCACTTTCACTTTTCCACTCATAAAAATCTCATTTTTCAAAATCTATCCTGAATTTTCACTCTCACTTTTCCACTTATAAAAATCTCATTTTTCAAAATCTATCCCAAATCGATCCCCTCCAAGAAGCACCTCTCGATGAGTTAAGCGTCGATTAAGATAATATGTCTCGTTATAAAAAGTTATTTTAAGGTTTTTTTCAAACACGGCAATACTCTTGTTCGAGAACTATCCTGGACTATGCATGCATATGACCATACTTCAGTGACTTGAGCATCATTGGTCCTGCGATGTTTATGAACTTATATGAATATATACGCTTGTGAACAGAAAAAGCTTCGATAGATATTTAAATGCCCCAAAATCTTTAAATTAAATTTACTCTATAATATCTTCAACGTTATACTTTTAAAATTATTAAAATTAAAAAATATTTTTAAAAAAAAAACATTACAAAGTAAATTGAAGCCACTAATGATAATAAAATTCAAATTTCATTACTAAAAGTATTAAGTTTCGTTAAGTAAAAGAAAAAAAAATCTTCAATCCAGACAAGATATTTTATCTCTGTAATATTGTACATAAAATATGAAAAATTTTCCAACTGATTTAATGATAAAATATCAATAATGTTTCGGTAGTAAATCTTATCATTAGAATCAATTTTTTACATGGCAAAAATAACCAAGAATATAAAAATCAATAAAAACAATTTTGATTTATGTTCAAACTTTTCACAATATTACATAGTCGAAAAATTTAAAGAATTTCTCTTTCTTAAACATAATATTATTTATATGAAAATAAAAATGATATTATGCAAATGATAAAGAAGATATTGTAGACGATAAGACATTGTAGATGATAAATTGGGTTTCCAATTACAAATAATTCCACCGCCTTTAATTTGTTTACGACGATTTTATTCTGTTATCTAGAATAGTCTGATTACACCTGTTATCCAATTAGACGTGATTATTCGGTATTAAAAAAAAAATAGAAGATACCATTCAGATTTTACTTATTCAATTAGGTAAACTTTAGTGTCTAACATGAAATCTCTACCATGAGTGGATGGATGGATGTCTACGTAACTTCTTTTCGTTGAAACTTATTCTTCAAGCACGTATCACATTAAAAGTTTCCTCAGCTTCACGAACTTCTACGAATAACACTTCAAGAATTATATCACTGTGCAAATTAAAGCAATTCAAACAGCCTAGATTAAAAGGATATTTTCATAAAGAAAGTTCAAAAATTAAGAAGAAGACAAACATTTTGTATTTTCCATGAATTTTTAACCATCACACCTAGTATGGATTATATTCTATGGCAAAAATTTGTATAGAAATAAATATGAAGGTATCAAGTGACGATGAAATCTTTTCATTTCCCTAAAGGGTTGTAAAAGGATGAATATCATTTTCGCTAGCTCCGGTCTCTTATCAATGAATCTCTCAGCGCATTCAAATTTCATCTAGATATGCATATTTACTATGGTTAAAGAGTGTAATTTTCCTATATAATTTTGAATTTACAATGTGACATTAACTGATTACCTTAAAGATAATTGAAGATAAAACCACGTTGCTTGTTAAAAATCTATTCAAAAGCCGGTCATAACTTTTTTGTTATTGTTGTAAACAACTAAGCAAAAGTTATGACAGGATGTTTCAAGTATAGAGAAAGGAGCATTTTGAAAATATAAAGTTTTATATAATATATTTTCCATAATTTGGAAATTCGTATTTTATAAAAAAATTTCATTCTGTTGTCGTGGCAAAATAATCATAAGTCAGTGATTTTCGCCATTTTTACGATAACATTTGTAGGGTTTAAAATGCAGAGATCCAAAATGATGGTGGGCATATTAATAGCATTTTTTTATAATTGAATGATACACGATCTCTGCTTGATATTTAATTAATTATAATTACCCATTCGTGGGCTATTCAACAAGTACTTAGCCTCACCGTCCGATGGAACTGCTGTCACAAAAGAAATTTATCATCGTGCAGTACATTCTTTTAGTAGCATACTGTCAAACTTTCAGTCGATTCCGTTTATTAGTTTTGTTTTGAGAGCCTTTGAAAGCGAGCGTGTCGGTCGGTTGCACAAAAATGGAAGAAGAACAATATCGTTCGGTGATTAGATTCTTGGTTTTGGAAGGGAAAACGCGCAGCGAAATCAAAGATCGCTTGGATGCTGTGTATGGTGACTTTTCTCCTTCGATGGCGACCGTCAAGAATTGGTTCAACGAGTTTGTTCGTGGCCGCACGTCGGTTTTTGATGAGCCACGCCCAGGTGCCCCGAAAACGGCTGCTACGGAGGAAAACGTTGAAAAAGTCCACGATCTCGTGTTGGCAGACCGTCGATTGAAGGTTCACGAGATAGCTGAGACTGTGGGCATCGCAGTAGGAAGAAGATGATGTGGAAAAATAAATTGCCACCTCTCCAAAATTTTCGTTTTTCTTTTGTAGGCTAAGTACTTGTTGAATGACCCATTTAAGCTTAAGAGAATACAGAAAATATCCTGTTGGAGTGATATTGGGACGTGTGCGTCTTTGGTAATATGGTCGTTGTCCTTTTAGTTGTCGCCAAAAAGCCAAGGTGTGGTCGTAGAATTTATATCACAGTACAAATGTTTCTAGGAATTTATATATTTGCTGAAATTTTTTTGAACATAAACCAAAGGCCACTTTGTTGT
Source organism: Atherix ibis (assembly GCA_958298945.1). Classification (NCBI taxonomy): domain Eukaryota; kingdom Metazoa; phylum Arthropoda; class Insecta; order Diptera; family Athericidae; genus Atherix; species Atherix ibis. Next base: position 47,593,193 of record OY282605.1, on the reverse strand, counting down.
ACCACGACCATGAGGCCATCTGGCGACGGCAAGTTTTGTGTAGTTAAGGAGAGGTGATGGCGTTACCGATTTCATAAGCACAGCTCGTCTGTTGTTAGTAGGCTAGATCAGATAGAGGTTTTTTTCAATTTCTTGGAATATATTAATTTCTTCAATCAGGTCTCCATAACCACCGGATACCGGAATATATTAATTTCTTCAATGAGGTTGTGAGCACCGGATACCGGACCTTCAAGTTCATTCCTCATACTTCCGTACAGGATCAGTCAATGGTTAATAATATTTCAGAACTGTCCCGGAAAAGTAATTTGTCTCAATCCTTTTTTTTTTAATTATAAAACTTAAAATGTTTGGCATGTTTTTAATGAATTTATAATTAATTTTATTATTACATTTATTATAAATTTTTTTTTCTAACAAGAACCATTTTTTTATATGACAGATAGGTGGTCTTAATCTAAAGAATTTTGTAGACAACTTTCACCTACAATAGCACCTATTTTTGAAATCGGTTAAATTTTAAGTAGTTTTTCATTTTTTGTTCCGATTTTATGGATTTATTGGTACTTTCATTTACAATAATAACTTTGTTAACTTTTCACCATTCCATGATCGTCCTGCCATAGCAGCATTCCTTTTATTTGTACTAAAATATGGTGAATCCTTAGTGCCATATGATAACAACTAGTAGGCACTGTTGCTTTATCCTTTTAGTGTAAATGGTATACTTTTTCTTGCCTTCAATATTGGATTCCTTGTTTCTAAAGCTGACACAGAATACTAATGGGCAACCGCATACTGGTTTGGAAATTTAACTGTTTTTTGTGGTCCTAATCTTTTATCTAAATGGTCAAAAGAATTGTCGTCCCCATTTGCGCCATTTTGTTTATTGCTCTCAACTGCATATGACATTTTCTACATGTTAATTACAATATTTTCTGAATAGGAAATGAAAACTTGTTTGGCAATAGCTTCTAAAAGGTATCGCCTAGAAAGGTCCTAATAACTATGTAACTATTTTTACCACTCTGGAAGCTTTTTTTTTTGACATGATCCTGAGCTTCTTTTGGTGCACAAGCCGTTTTACATTTTGTCACACATGTTTCAATAATATTAACTGATAAATTATTGTACGATTTTATTTGATTCTATTAATAATTTATTAGCGTACAGTTTCTTGTTCACAGGATTTTTTTTTTAAAAAAACGACCATTTTACCAATTATTATATTAATTTTTTTCTTAACTTTATAATAAAAAGATGAGAAATCCTGCAGCAAATTCAAATTTTTAATTGAACATACAATTATATTATAATAAACAAGAGAATCAATTTTTTCCATACAGGTCCTTATTATCCGGAAACTATTGAAATTGCAAATTTTTTAATTTTAAAATACTGTGTCTCGCAATAAAAAGTTTTATTCTCGCTACGAAATACCGTAATCGTCTTGTTCAAAAACTACGCTAAACTTTCCATCCTATTAGTACTTAAAAATCAATGACTTAAGCGTTACTGGTTCCACAATCTACTGAAATATGAAGTTTTTAAGATTAAGATAATGTGTCTCGTTATAAAAAGTTTCATTATCGCCTTTTCCACTCATAATAATCTCATTTTTGAAAATCTATCCTAAACTTTTCTCCCTATAAGTACCTTTCGATGACATAAGCGTCAGTGGTTTTGAGATATGCTGAAATAAAATTTTTTTAAGATTAAGATAATGTGGCTCCTTATAAAAAGTTATATTTTCGTCGTTCCATCATACTCGCACTTTTGTGCAAAAACTGTTCTAAATTTCTATCCTTATAGGCGCCTCTCAATTACATATGCTTCACTGATTCTGAAATCCACTGAAATTGAAAGTTTTTAAGATTAAGATCACATGTCTCGTTATAAAAAGTTATGTTCTCGTCTTTCCATCATACTAATTTTTTTGCTCATAAACTGTACTAAACTTTCCTCCTTATAGGCACGGCTCAATTACATAAGTATCACTGGTTCTGTAATCTACTGAAATAGAAAGTTTTTAAGCTTAAGTTACAGCGTCTCGTTATAAAAAGTTTCATTTTCACTTTCTACTCATAACAATCCCCTTTTTAAAAATCAATCTTAAACTTTCCTGCCTATAAGCACCTCTGAATGAGTTAAACATTACTATTTCTGTAATGTACTGAAAGAGAAAGTTTTTAAGATGAAGAAAATGTGTCTCGTTATAAAAAGTTATATTTTCGTGTTTTTATTACAGTAATTTTTTGTTAAAGAATTGTCATAAATATCCCTCCTTATAGTTCTTCAATTATATAAGAACCACTAGTTCTGTGATCTTTTGAAATAAGAAATTTTTAAGCTTAAATCACTGTATCTCGTTATAAAAAGTTTGTCTCGCCTTTCCACTTATAAAAATCTCCCTTTTCACTTATAAAAAATTATATTCAAAATAGAAAAAACAGACATACTTGCCTCAAAATCATTATAATAAAAATTGCCTACATATTTTTAATAACATAATATTTTTAATGTTTTATATTTGAGATTACTAAAAAAGAGAAGATATATTAATATAAAAATGGCATTGTTAAACTGTCTAGGTTAGGGTTTTTCTAAATCAAATTACCTAAATAATAAGTCCAACCATAATACTGGTCGAGTTTGTTGCTGTGTAATATTAGAAAATTAAAAATTCATCCTTATTTAAATAAAGAACCTATTTATATAGGATCCATTTAATATTCTAGGTTTTGAACAAAGGCAACCTCTTTTGAGAACATTTTTCATAACATTTTCGTAGTCTTCTAGTCAGTGTATAACAAAAAACCAATGCTTGAGGACAACATTTTTTTGTGTATAACAAAAAAACCAATGCTTAAAGTTCTTTAGGAACCACGTGTTCTGATTCAATTCGGGTAGATGAAAGTTTTCCAACATGTCTCAATAGCGATTATCAGTAACTGTTGCAGCATTGCCTCCAGCATCCTGAAAGCATTACGGCCCAATAATGCTGCCGGCTCAAATGACCCACCATAAACTTACTCAACGAAGGTGTAGTTGTCTTTGGTGTATCAGTTGAGGATTTTCAGAGCCCCAATAGCGGATATTCTGTTTATAAATAAAGCCAGCCAATTGCAGGTGTGCTTCGTCGCTCATAATGATTTTTTACCAAAAATTGTGGTTTTATAGAACGTGCTGTATTTTTTTATAGAAAGTGCATGGTAATTTGCCTGCACCTATTGTAATAATTGAATTTTGCACGGCTAAAAAAGCAAATATTTTTTGAGAATTTTCAACAAACATGATCGAGATATTCCTAATTCTTGTGCCCGGCATCAATGAGAGGTATCCGGACATTCAGCAACACTCTGCGTCACCCCATCAATCTTTTCAGGAGTACGTTGGATTAACTCTTGTCCAGTCTTTGCTTTATCCTTCAGAGTTATCATATTTTCAAAATTATTCATTAAACGGTGAGTGGTTGACTTGCCATTAAATAAAAATGTTTTAATAATTTTAACACGTTGTTGCGGCCTTAGATCATCTATAATAAATTGTTAATAACCAGTCTCTCTGACTGTCAAATATCAACAGACAAATGTCAACTAAACTAAAATGGCGGCCAAACAAAATCGATCTAGAAAATAAAAATTTCCAAAAAAAATATGTAATGACCTTAAAAATTTTAAAAAAAACTTCGGCTTTAATTTAAAACTAATTTCGACATTAAGAAGTACTTAAAAATCAAATGGTTTGTAAAAAAAAATAAAAAAAGTAAAAAAAAAACATTTCTAAATTGTTATCTGAAGAAAAAAAATCTCAAAATACAGTAAAAATGAAAATATGAATAATTCAAACCCAAATTCCTTAAATATTTACTAGTTAATAAATACAAAAAAAAATGCCAATTGCCCAAAAAAAAATTTCTTTTGAAGAAAAAACACAATCTTAACACTTTATAAAAACACCTTAAAATAATCAAAATTTATCAAGATTGTCATATTAAAATAATAATAATAACAAAAAAGAAACTATTTTAATCTTTTTTATAATAATAGTTCGTTGACACTTTAAAACTCTTATTAATACTGTTACCAAACGTGTGTCCTTAATATGCGGATTTAAAAAATATAAAAAATAAATAAATCTACTTAAAGAAATGTAAATAAATCGCATCTAAATATCGTTAAAAAATTTTACGAGATAAAAAAAAAATCCCTCTTAAAACGATTAAACAATTGAACAACTTAAAATCCAGTAGTAAAAAATAATTTAATACTATTAATATTTTGACATAAATCCAATCATATCTGACCATAAAAGGAACGAACAAAGGCGAGATAATATCACATCGACGAATAGGCTGAATATCTTGAAATTGACAAAATCTAAAGCTTTGGTTTGAAAGAAAAAAATTAACAATTTAAAAAAAAAAATACTATAAAACTTATTGACTTTGAATGAAATTTATAAATAAATTTTTATAGATAATTTTTTCAAAGAACTTTTATGTAGTAAAATTAATACTGGAATGCTAATTTAAGGTCTACCACACGGCAACGTCATTTGGCCATAGCTGTGCACTGTTCTAACTCGAATCCGTCGTACGTTGCTTCGGTCAGAATGCACCGCAAGGCTATATAGAAAAATCTATCTATCTATTTTACTAAAGGGCAGCAGTTGTGTAATTTCTTCAAACCACAAAATAACATCTAACTTAATGGTGCCTATTAAATTAACACTCAGAGATCTCTTCATCAAATTTTCTATAGCCAATATGGACTTTGTTTATTGATAGTCTTGCTAACCATCAAAAGTTCATGTCATAAATAAATACCAAATGCCTGTCAATAAATTTTTTGATTTTTTACTGTTTAATTAAATAAAATCATTACCATTTTCAGAATTTATTCTATAAATAAAAATTTCGGATGTAAATTCTAAAAAATGACAAGCCATATATTCTTTGAGTATTCAACCAAAGAACTCTAATGTCATTAGGGATATTTTCGAAGTCAGAAAGAATTTTTTTTTTGTTGTTGGTAGACAGATTATGAAATTTCTTTCGTTATGCAATCAACATTTTCCATTCAAGTCGTAAAATTTCGCCTGTACTCTTATTAATGCAGTCAGTCATCAATCATCAGAAGCCAGATTGCATATTTAAATTCTGTCAAAATAAATTCCCCAGAAAACTTGTACTTTTAATTAAGAATATTTTGAGTAGAAAATCAATGCTAACAAAATGTTCAAATCTATAATTAAGTGTATGGAAATTTACGAGTACCAACCATGACAGTAAAATTTAATTGTGCCAGTAAACTGGAAATGAATAATTTCAATTGTCGAGTGCCTATTTGTAAAAACTGTGATACTAACAATCAATTTTAAAATTTAATTTCTTCAATCTTTCTATTTCAATAGCAAGTAGTAAATAATTTATTCAAATATTCTTCAATTTAAATCGAATTATTTCTATTGACTTATTTGAGAATTTATTTGATTATATTTAAGAGATTTTTGGACTTGTTCAAAAAGATTTCATTATTTTTCAGATAATTTATTTTGAATGAGATTTTTGTTTCGAGAAGGTTGGAGGAGGGATTTTAGGAATGGACGGTTATTTGCTGAAGTTGAATATTTTATCATTGAGGATTTTTTCCAAGGATCTTTTAAGATATACAATAATATTTTTATTTTTACATATTAATATTGTGAAATTTAATTGTTGATTTCCTTTATTTCTTTTCTATGGATTGAGTATTTTTTTCCAAATGTTAGTCAAAATAAATGCTCTAAGCACTTCATTTTTTGTGATCTTGTTCAGCTCCTCCTTCGATACCATCTTTATCTCCTCAATCGTAGCGTAGCTCATCCTTTCATGGGGATCTTCAGTTTTGGGAACAAGAAAAATTCACAGGGGGCCAGATCTGGGGAATACGGTGACTGCGGCATTATTAGTATGTGGCAAAAGATAATTTTTGTTCTTCCACAAATCCGGTCGTTTCAAGCGGAATGCTTCGCGAAACTAGTGCAAAACGTGCAGGTAATATTCCTTATTGACCGTTCTACCCTGTGGCAAGAATTGATGATGCAGCACGCCCCTGCAATCGAAGAAAACTGTAAGCAAAACCTTCACATTCGACCGAACTTGGTGCGCTGTTTTCAGTATTGGGTCGTGCGGCAGCTTTCATTGGGATGATTGAGCTTTGGTTTCCACGTCATAACCATAACCCCATGATTCGTCGCTAGTTATGACCCTCTGGAGCAAATTTGGGTCATCGCACACAGAGTCCAACAGCTCCTTAGCAATGTTAATGCGATGCTGTTTTTGGTCGAAATTGAGCAAAAATCGAAGACGAGCAAAGCAGGTGTCAAAAATTAACTGAAAATTCAAAATGGCCGAACTTGTCACCATAAGTGGGAGACATGAGTACCAACATAACGCCACAAAAAATCTAAAATCGAATATACGTAACCCGTGGAAATTCAAAATTTGCGATAATTTTTGAACAGACTTCGTACAAGGTGTGTCAGAAAAGTAACAAGACCATTTTTTTTTTGCAACAGATTAAAAGTAGTTCCTTGGAGTATCCATACATCAAAGGAGATGTTGTTTTCATTCTTCGTTGTCAGCTGAAATCGACCTCAGCTCCTTGATTACACGCCTTTGTATTTTATCGATAGTACCTTTTAAGTGATTTTTGATTTAGGGGGCAAAAAAAAGTCGTGATTTGACGCGAAGGATCCATTTCCTAATTTGATTTAGTTGGTCTGACCACATAAAAGCCCTAATTGAGTCCATGTTTTTATCAATATTTGAAATTAAAGTCCTTTCTGACTGCTTCTAGGTCCTTAAGAAAAATCGTGTGCTTTTGAAAAAAAAAGTTATCGGAAAACTTGTTCTTTTGAAAAGGAATGTCCTTCATTCCTTGAATTAAAAAAATAATGGGTTGATCAATCAGCTCCTCGGCTATATTCCTCTAAATTTTAACGGTGATGACCTTTTTAGTAATTATTGATCTTGGAAAATTTAAAAAAAAGTCGTGTCGATAAATATTAGGACGAAAGACGACTGAAGACCCACAGTAATCCGTTTTTCTGATAGTCCGAAAAGGAGCGTTATAATTTCGAAGCATCCAAAGATCTGTTATGTCTGATTTGATGCGAAGGATCCTTTTTCTAAACTCATTCAGTTGGTCTGATCACATAAAATCCCAAACTGGTTCTATTTTGTGATCAATATTCAATATTGAAGGCTTTTGTGACTTTCCACTGCTTCTAGGTCCTTCAAAAAAACGTGTGCTTTTGAAAAAAACGTGTGCTTTTGAAAAAAAAAATTATCGGAAACCTTGTCCTTTTGAAAAGGAATGTCCTTCACTACTTCAAACGAAAAATAATATGAAAATTGTTCAGATAAAAAGATCTTTTTTTTCTGACATAAATTCTTCACTGGAATTGGCCGTGGAATGGGACGTAATGTGAAATGTCCAATAAGATGTGAAGAAGCCAATTTTTCACCCTTTCAAGGACTTTTTTATGAAAATTAATGTTAATCAACGATTTAACTTCGCAAAATTATCATTTTTGACACTTTCAAGGACTTATTTATAAAAATTAATTCCAATCGACGACCTAACCTCCATATTATCATCAGTTTTTGATGTTAAAAGCCTCTCTGAGTGCGTTTTCTTCTTCCATAGCTTCTCATACCTCCCAATATTCGTAATGATGTCAGTTTTAATACTTTTCTTTATCCGCAGTGATGTCAGATGGCAATTTTATAATATTTTTGCTAAACATCGTAATTCAAAGAATAGAAAAATATTTAACCAAATAATAGTAAATGATTAGTTAAAAAAAACTGAAAGAACACCATTTCTCCTTTCACCTTGCATAAGTGTAAGGTATTAATAAAAAAGGATTTATGAGTTTTTTAGATAATTGGGAGATGAAGGGTAATAAAAATTTGAAGTTTAATGAACGTTAAGTTCAAAAGGAGTATGGCCAATTGTAACCATACTCAGCAAACACCTTAAAATTACTGTGGTATCCTTATAGCTAACATTTGAAAGGTCTCAAAGGATCATTAACTTGCATCCGACATAGTAAAAAAAGTCATGCCAAATAACACAACAATTGGACACACCCAAAGTATTAACTTCTCTATTAAATGAGATCAAGAAAAATAATAGATAATTTTTCTAAATTCAATAAAACAAATCTGAAGCCACGTGGAATAGGCACAGGAATTGTGGAACAGGAAAAAAAAATCTGCAAAATTGAAATTGAATCAAAAAATTAAAAAAATGTAAAAGAAACAAAATTTTAAAAAAAAACTAATAAAAAAAACGACCAAAAAGGATGAAAAAGGATAGATCTGACGAACCAGTTAACATCCTTTTTTAGTTAGGCAACAATATTTTCCCACTAATGCGGCTTCCGAGTTTTCCAAGTTGCATTTTAATCATAAATTTCTGCAGCTTTTTATTCTGTTTATGCACAACCAAATTATTATATAAACTAAAAGGATAATTTTCCTTTTATCTGTAACTGTCAGAAGATAAAAGGGATATTTTTGTTAACAGTTAATTCATGTCAAATAGCATAAATTTAAATAAATAAAAAAAATTCAGATTTTTTTTGTTAAAAAAACCTTAGCAAAATTCAAATTATAAAAATTTAAAAAAAATAAAAAAAAATAAAATCCGTAAAAATGTTTCTTTTAAAAAAAAATATTTTTAATAAACATTGCTATTTTTCTATTACTATCATATTCGAAAAACTTCCATTCAAGGGCAAAGAAAGTTTTCTTCAAAATAAAAATAAACCATAATTAAATTAATAGTTATTATGTATGATCCTTTAAATAAACATGATCTTTTGCGTATGTACTTTTCACGTTGATGACCTTGTTTGTTTATTATTGTTTAAATACTAAAGTGAATAAATTATTATAATTAATAATTTATTTTTATTATTGTTTAAACAGTTAATTGGCCATTAACACGCATACCCGTTGAAAATGCGCATTTTAATTTACAATACAATCTTTCTGGTTGGCATCATTTGGTTTATTGAACTTGATCATGGATTCTGTATATATTTCGCTATTGGCTACAAGTGTAACCACCCACAATATTTACATACTCGCCATTCGTATATTCACATATGGATCATATATTATTATTATGGGACTGTTCGGATATATTTAAATTTATATCAAGAGACCTGAGGCGATTTTTCGAATGAGGTCTTCGGCCACAACAACGTTTTGATACCATAAAAGAAAACGAACCGGCGAAGTTTCAATAGTTTTCAGTTGGGAATTTATTTTTCGTATCCACTATGCATGAGTACATAATATTTTCACTAAAAACGGGTTTCATGTAAATATGATAAACAAATTTTGTATAGGAAAATTTCAAAAAGAAAATATTCAAAAATAAAAAGCACATAACACAATGGAGCAAAAGTCGAATTCTACAAATTTGTAGATATTTTCATAAATGAATTTTTTTGAATAAGACCCACACAGCCTCTATTCTCATGTTAAATAAAAGAATATAAATAATTTTTGTATATTAAAAATTTGGAAAAAATATTATTCACCTGTTTTTTGCAAAAAAAAAAATAAAAATAAAAAGACAAAAACACATTGTAAATTATTTTTTCAACAATTTTGAACATTTTTTTTACCATTTGTGTAGGTGATTGCACTATTGATCAGTTGAACAATAATTTTTCATGTCATCATTATTAATAGGTAACTTTCACTTCAAAACTGTAGTAAATTACCAATAAAATGATAAAGAATTCTTTTGAATTTATATCACAAATAAATGATGACAAAAAAAATTGATACTATTTTCTTTGCTCTGTAAAAAAGCTGACATATACATTTTGGCAAATAAAAAATTGCTTTCGTAATTTTTATATTGTATTTATTTGCATTTTTATTAATCAGCGTTTTATGTTAAATATACATTAAAGTCTATTAATACAATTAACGTAATTTGTGTGAAATTTCTTGGAAAGTATTTTTTTTTTAAAATGATTTGCTGAACTATAAGTAAATATTTATAAAAAATTATCACGACCATTTAGATAAAATTTTATCTGAACTTTTTTGAAAAAAATCTGTAAAAAAATCTGTAAAAAAAAGGTGCAATATTTTTTTCTGTCAAAAAACTTACTCATCTATGAGCAAAAATTTAGAAGAAATAGCTACAATACTTTTTCTAAAGTTAAAATCTGAATGCTATTAAAAAAGTATTTTTTCAGCTCTAAAGGAATTTATTTGAGAAATAGAAGAAGAAAATATCCATGAAAAAATATGCTCAATCGTGAGCAAATAACTCAAAAATATTAGGTACCAAAATGAAAATGCAAAATATAAGTGAAATTCTTTAAGTAAAATATGCTGTACCATAAGCACAAAAAATATAAAATTATTCAAGAATAGTCTTTAATGAATTATGAGTAAAAAAAAATGATTAAAAAACTGAAAATTTATGTAAAATTCAATAAAAATTATTACGACCATTTAGATCAAATTGTACCTGAACTTTTTTAAAAAAATAGTATTAAAAAAATCCTAAAAAGGGGCATAACATTTTTTTCTGTCAAAAAACTTACTCATCTATGAGCAAAAATTTAGAAGAAATAGCTACAATACTTTTTCTAAAGTTAAAATCTGAATGCTATTATAAAAGTATTTTCCAGCTCTAAAGGAATTTATTTGAGAAATAGAAGAAAAACTATCGATGATAAAATATGCTCAATTGTGAGCAAATAACTCAAAAATATTAGGTACTAAAATTATTATGCAAAATATAAGTGAAATTTTTTAAGTAAAATGTGCTGTGCCATAAGCACAAAAAATATAAAATTATTCAAGTATAGTCTTTAATGAATTATGAGTAAAAAAAAATGATTAAAAAACTGAAAATTTATGTAAAATTCAATAAAAATTATTACGACCATTTAGATCAAATTGTATCTGAACTTATTTGAAAAAATAATATTAAAAAAATCTTCAAAAAAAAGGCACAATAATTTTTTCTGTCAAAAAACTTGTTCACTTATGAGCAAAAATTTAGAAAAAAATTGGTAAAAAACTTCTTTTTTTTAAAATTAAAATCTGAATGCTACAGCAAAAGTATTTTTCTAGTTCTAAAGGAATTTATTTAACAAATAGAAGAAAAAATATCCATTAGAAAATGTGCTCAATCGCGAGCAAATTTTGGTACGTAAAATATTAGGTACTAAAATTATTTTGCAAAATTATGTATCTTATAATCAGAATAATTATTTTCGAAATATATTATGAAATTCTTTAAGTAAAATAGTCTGTGCTATAAGCACAAAAAATATAAAATTATTAAAGAATAGTGTTTGATGAATTATGAGCAAAAATAATGAATAAAACACTGAAAAGTCATGTGCAATTTTTTTTGTTTTTCTTTTTTACTAAGAAAATAATTAGAAATTTCTTATTATGCCATTTTATATAAATATTTAATTTTGCTTTCCATTTTTGCTCATGGCTCAGCATAATAATTCTGGTCATAATAGGTTACCCCATTCCATATTTTTTAATATAATTTCCAAAATATCACAGGTTTTTTATTTGATTTTTTCCATGTTGTCATTAACATACTCAATTGAGATGTGTTTTCCTATTTGCTCATAGGCCAGCATGCTTAATTTTTATATGTGTAATTCAAAGAAGAGCAAACAAATTTGTAATTGAATAAGATTTTAATGGATAGTAGCAAAATACTGAGCATTTAACGCAATGGTTTGGAAAGATATTTTTATAAGAAAATATTCTTAATTGAATATGCTCAGGGTTGAGCAAATTCAATTTTTGTTTTGTTTTATGAATATCAACTTATTTTAAAAAATCGTTTATAGATTGCAAAAAAGTTTTAAATAATTGACTCATTTCAAAAAGAAAATACATTGACTTGTGAGCGACATAAATAGCACACGATGAAGCAAATTGGCTTTTACCAATTATTTTCTTAAACAAATTTTTTTTCTATATCAATGTTACCTATTTCAAAGTAATTGCTTATGCTCCTTTAGATCGCCGTCAGCTCCTCGGCTACATTCTTTTAGATGTTATCAATAGAACCGAAATTAAGTCTTTTGAAGTGTTTTTTGTGTTTGAGCAATAAAAAAAAAGTCTAAATGAATTAGCTTCAGGTAAATAGGAAGATGAGGAACAATAAAAATGTCATTTTTTTTCACAAAAAAACACATCTTGGCATACACTTTGTGATAGTGCCTGAGTATATGCCTAAATCTGGACGAAACGTTTCAAACTCAAATCCTACTCATGTCAATTGATGTTTTGACCTCACAAGAGTCCTCACTGGTTCCATATTTTTATCAGTTTTTTATGTTGAAGGCCTTTCTAAACAAAGTTTATTTACCACTGCTTCGCGACCGTCTTAAAATACCTAATACTCTCGAAAAATTTGAACTCTTGATACGAGTGTCATAATAACCGAACGACGGTGTAACTTAGACTACATATTATGGAATTGTTATTTAAGTAAAAGGACTAAAAAAATTGTGAATTAGATATTTTGAAATAACAAAAATATACAATGAAACGTTCTCGGTTACTGAATATGCTGAATGCAAAGAAAAGAAATTCACAAAAAATTTAAAAATCTATTTTGAACAAGAAAACATACTCTGAATTAGAACTTAATGTAAATAATCATAAATAATAAAACAAATCAGGAAATGCAACAGCAATTATTATGCTGAGCTTTGAGCAAAATCTTTATGTAACTTTAACAAATAATTTTAAAAATTACATAAAATACTGATTAAAACAGCAAAACTAAGTTACCGCCTTCAATTTCCTTATAATGTAAGTAAGTTTTTAGTAAATTATCATAATTTGAATCGGTTAAATTAATAAAACATTTTTGGTTACCAATTATGCTGCATGCAAAGCAAAGAAATTCACAAAAAATTTTGAACAAGAAAATATACGCCGAATTTGCACTAAATATGAATAATAATAAGTAATAAAATAAAGTAGAAAATGCAAAATTAATTATGCTGCGCTTTGAGCAAAATCCTTATGGAACTGGAGCAAATACTTTTAAAAATTTAATAAAATCTTGATTAAAATAGTAAAATAACGTTGCCGCCATAAATTTCCTTAGTATTTCAGTAAGTTTTTAGTTTAATTATTTTGTCGTAAGATGGCGTTTTTTTTTATAATCAAAACTATCTTAAACGTTTTGTCAATACTGAGTATCACATTCGAATCTTTTTTTAACCAATCTTTTTTTCCAGATATTTTAAAAAATTCAAAATATCTGCATCGGTGAACAGAATGATTTATATCTAGTGCTCAGATTATTATTATAACAATTTTTATGGCGCAGATGTTTTTAACATATTTCCATAGTGCAGCAACTTCGAGCAGATATTCCAATTCAAATTTATTGATAAAAATTGCAATCAATCGTAAAATACCTGGAAACTGTTAATAATAACTAATTGCTGGCTTTCTGTTCTGTTCTGTTGTTGGGGTTTCTGGTATTAACTTGGAGTGATGGTAAATTTGCTTGGAAAATAGCACGTCATAGACTAGGTGGCTACATTGGGAAATGTTACTTCTGATAAAAAAGTATTGATAATTTTAGATTAAACCGATGAATTGGAGATGGTGACATATGATTGGAGTTAAATTGATGGAAAATAAAAATTCCAGAGTTAAATTGATGGTTTCTCAAATAATTGCGCCGTTTAAATTGTGAGTTCCCCTTCAGTAGCCAGATGGACTAACTAAAAATGGACTTATAGATTTTTGGAAAATAATTTTTAGAAAACTCATTTTATTTTGTCCGAAAAAAAACAACAAAATACAATTTTTTTTTTAAATTCAGATTATGAGTTTTTTTAACAGAATAAGGCTTTAACAATTATTGAAAATATTTTTCTTCTCAGTAGCAAACAATTATTGGTTTTTGTTGGGCAACATGTGTATTGTTCTACTTATGGTTTGACCTGTACTATCTTATATTTTGTTAAATAATTTCAAAAATATTTACTTGGTTTATTTGAGTAAAATATAACAATTTTTTTACAATAAAATATTTAAAATTCAAAACTATTGTAAGAAAAATAACCGCTACAAGACTTCTTACAAGACTGAATTCTTTTGAGGTAATTTTTAAAAATATTCTACGTAAACATAATTTTTTCTATAGCTCTACAAGAAAAACTACAACTGCGTCACATAGCACGATCTTGGAGCACAGTTGATATCAAATAATTACAAAAATTAAGCCAAAATTTATTGTGTGGAAGCACATATTTTCCAAATTAAAGTTTTGAACCAAAAAAAAGTCCATTACACATACGGCCATATCATTTGGAATTGACTGTAACGGTTCTGCCTTCTACATTACGGCCCAATGACATATTCAGCCCAATGACACATTCAAATAAAAATTCACAATAGATAGTCACTTTTCACGATTACAATGGTCTCCGAATATTAACTTGCGGGTTTTTAGAGCCCCATATATGTTCTCGAAATGAGTTTCCAAAACCGGTTATCCTTTTGCGCCATTTTATCGCTTTGATAGAAAGTAAAGCGATCCATAATATAAAATGGTGAATTTTATATTATTGGTCGCTTTACTTTCTATCAAAGCGAAAAGTTGATATATGGTATATATATTTGAATGTTGGCAAATTGCAGGGCTCTAAATTCCGAAGTACCAAATAGAAAACTCGATATTTAATGTGTCAAAATAATCCTCATTTAGGGTCTTAAAAAACTAGATTTTCTGCCGGTTTTATATAAAATTACTATCTTTTATAATAGATTTAGAAATGCATTTCTTATTGCAGTATAAATTAATGGAAATAATTATTTTTAAAAACTTGCTTATAGAAATTAAATACATTTAAAAAAAGTAAATATTGGGTTGTCCGGAAAGTAATTTCGTTTTTTCTTTTGTAAAAATGAAAGACGCTTTTCTTATAGTGAATTAATATTGTCCAGTTTGATCCATAACCCTTTGCCATCTTTTTGGCAGTAGCATGATTCCACGCTCATAAAATTTTTGTTCTTTGCTGGGACCTCCTCATTTGAATTAAACGTTTTACCGTTTAAAAATTTTTGTAAAAACCGAAACAAATGATAATCGGAAGGTGCTAGGCCTAGAGAGTATGGTGGGTGTAGCAGTATATCCCATCCAAATTCAAAAAGCTTTTGCCGAGTGGTCAAACTTGTATGTGCTTTCGCATTATCCTGTTGGAACACTATACCTTTCCTATTGACCAATTATGGACTTTTTTCTTTAAGTGCATCAATCAAATTGTCCAACTGATGACAGTACACTTCAGAATTGATCGTTGTGTTGCTCGGTAGAAGCTCAAAATACACGATTCCTTTGAAATCCCACCAAACAGATAGCATAACCTTTTTTTGATGAATATTGGCTTTCGAAGTGCTTTGATCCGGTTCATCTTTTCTACTCCAGGATCTTTTGCTTTTAACATTGTTATAGACAATCCATTTCTTATCCCCAGTGAAGATACGCTTCAAAAATGGATTATTTTGTGGGCGTCTGAGAAGCAAATCACAAACGTCAATCCGTAAGAAGATCAGGAACCCATATGTCGAGCTTTGAAATAAAACATAGCCGTTTCAAATGATCATGAACGGTCGAATTCGATAAATTTAATCTCTCAGCGATCTCACGAATTGTTATTCGCCGGTAAGCAGCAATAAATGCCTTTATTGTATCTTCATCAGCTTCAACTGGTCTTTTAAAACGTGGTACAACTTCGAGATCAAAATTGCCGGATCGAAATTTTGGCAAATCAGTTTTGGGACTGGCGCTCACTTAACACATCTTCTCCATACACATCGGATAATTTTTTTCTTGCTTAAACAACATTTTTATCTTTTCTATAGTAAAAAAAGTAAAATATGCCGAAAATGCTGTTTTTCACTTTCCATATTTAAAAGGGTATCAACCAAAAACTACTATGTAGAATGCGGCTTATGTGTGAAGTTGGTTATGAAAAAATACAATTAAAGCCGCTGTTAGGTAGCAACGAAATTACTTTCCGGACAACCCAATAAATTTAAACTAAAATCAAATACAATCCAATCAATAAATAATAATTTCCATAAACGACTCTAAAAATTCCATTTAATATTTGATTTTTGATTTACGATTAATTGTTTTGAATTTGAGTTTGGTTTATTCATTTTCGAAAACTACTTTAACTTATCAAATCCATCGACGGGACACTATACTCAACCGTGTGTCTATAGTCGTCAGTCACTCTTCAACAGGCAAAGAGTTTACGTTTCAAAGCAATAAGCCATACGTATATTGACTTTATGATTTTGTTAGTTGAATTTTATTTGTTTATGATTTTCTTCATTAATGATAATAAACAGAAAATAGTTTTTGATTGCAAGAAAATTAGTTGACTTCCATACCTGAACGAATCGTTGCATTGATGCGATTTTAACGATACCAACCGGAAACTATTGGACGAGCACAATATAAGTGAGAGTAATATAAACTTTTTTCTATTAGAACTGGGAATTAAGAGAAAAAAAACAATATTTTTTTTTAATTTTCTTCATCATAAAACTATAGTACAGAGCTTGCACAATCTGACGATGATTATACAAAAGCTTATCACGTTCGCGCATATTTATTTAGATTGTTGTGTGTTGAAATAAAAACACAATAAAGACTTATATTTTCTTATACAAACTGAACGTTGGAAAAGAAAATAATTACCGACTTGGTAATATTTTCTTTTCATTTTTTTCTTTTCAAATAATTACCTACATGTATACTTTTAGTTAGTCAATGTTCTACATTAAAATGGCACCGATCCAAATGTGATTATCGTCTGTGCGTTATTTATTTAGATTAAAAGTAGCCATTGTGCATTAATTTCATTCCATTTTATTTTCTGGAATAAACAAATATAAAAATTAGAAAAATTAAAAAGTTGCATATTGTTAATTTCCATTAAGAAAAATTAATGGAAACTAATTTTTCCAATGTTACGAAAAGTGTATAAAATTAGGTGCTGTGAAAAAAATTCCATTTAACAAAAAATATTAGTTTTATAATTTTTTTATTAAGTCATACAAAAAGTTTCTTGTTGATTTTTAGTGTAAAATTGAATTTTTGTTATATTATTAGTATTTGAAAAATACTAACTTCTAATTAAGAAAAAACTTAATGTAATATTTCTTAAAAATAATAAATTTTTTCTTAGAAAAACCTAAAAATTAAGTTTTTTTTTAATACTTAAATGTTATCCTTTTCAAAGTAGTAAAGTTGCCTTGGAAGCTAAACCAAAATGACATTTTTTTAAGTGATTTTTATTCTTAAGTAGCAAAAAAAAATTATTCGGCAAGGTCCTCGAGCGAATTATGGTATCCCCGGTTCTCAGTATGGACTTACGAAAGGTAAATCAACTGACGACGCTTAGATGTGTGTAAGAGGGTATTTGCAGACTTTCGTAGTGCCTTCAATTGCCAGCAATGGGATCGCATCGTTGAGCGGCTTGAGGAGGTTTTATGTGGAGAAACTTCTCTTCGGAGAAGTTACTTCAATGAAAGGTATGCGGCCGTGAGCGGGAACAATGGGAGGGTTGTTTGCCAGATGGTGTGTGGCTGCCCGCAGGGATCTATGATCGGGCCCGCCATCTGGAATATGATGATGAATGGTTTCTTGGTGTATTGGGAAGAGACTGGTTGCGGATGATCTTCTGCTTCTGATTGAGGGGGAGAGTATGTATGCGGTAGAGGTAGCGGCAAGCCGCTATATGAAGATTGTGTGTGAATGGGGCAATAGAATGGGAGTGAATATCTCAGAAAGGAAAACTGTGTGTATGTTGTGGAGGGGTTTTTTTTGCGGTCCAATATTCGGTAAGAGGCGGTCGGGGTACTTTGGAGTAAAGGTTGGAGAGAGGCTGAACTTTCGGCCTCACTTGCAGCATCTAAGAAGGCGCGTGGCCGGTTTGGTTGGCATGCTGGTGCGAGTATTTCGTAAAGAATGGAAGCTTTGATTCAGAGCAGTGAAAGTCTTGTACAATGTTGTGTTTATTCTATGTGCTGTGTATGCATCGTGTGTATGGACTAACATTATGCGTTACCAATATGCAACGGTAGGCATTAATTCTGTTCAGCGTCTGGCTTTGTATACATGTTTTTATGTATATAGAACCGTATCAACCGATGTGATGCAGGTTCTCATGGGAGAAATTCCATGGGACCTGGAGGTGCTGCGTGTAAGCATCCACCATCGTCTATGCTAGGTCATCCCCCTTGCTGGTTGTCCGGTTACGAATGAAGAAGTTCCGGATCTTAGTCCACGACAGAGGCGTGTATTTGTCCAGAATAGAATGTATGAAATTTGGCAACGTCGATGGGATCAAAGTGTGCATGGCAGATGGACGCACATGTTCATTTCGGACGGGTGCGTTGTATTTGCGTCTGGATTTGAATTTGGTTTGTACCTTGGGTATTTACTCATGGGACATGGCAGTATGAATGGGTTCCTGTGCGAGCGTGGACTAGCTACGGAGGCTAGATGCCCTTGTGGGGCGGCGAAGGAGATTGCCAAGCACCTTCTTATTGTGTGTGGCCAGTACGGAATTTTGCGTTACTTTGGTGCATGTGGAATCGTGAGAGTGTGGATGTGAGTGATGTGTTAGAACTGGGAGAACGATATGAATGCTTTAATAGATTTGCCGTGGCACTTTTTGAGAAGAGTGCCTAAGAAATTTTTAAGGTTTCTTACCGCAGCTCAATGAGTGGAGTACAAACCGAAGTACTCTTAAAAGAAAAATTAGTACCACAGGAATAGGGCTACCCTATGGAGTTAAGCCATACTGTATCCGACAATGGCGTCTTATGCAGCATAGTGGTGACTGTGGTTAATACCCATATCGTGGGTATGGTCTCCAGATCGTTGGTGGGAAATATCGGTAACTATCTCGGGTGCTGTCACTGCTTATGACAGTAGAGGTTTAGATAGGCCTCGCCACTAACAGTTGGAGTAATCAGCTTGTAACTGGTCACTGACTGTAAACTGCCAGTAATGGTGGTGCGTTGATTGAACGTATCTTAATACCTATCTACTATTTATAATAGACTCTTTTGAATTTTTCGTAAGTCGATTACAAGGATTCAGCAAGCTTAACAGAAAATTTGATGATACATCGTTGCTCCAAATTACACTGTTCCATTTTTCGTAGCGCACTACAAAAGCACAACTTCACTTATTACGCTCTAAAAGGTTGCTGTAGTTACCGAATGATACTGAAAGTTTAACTGCTAATCTAAGAGGGACTAACGTGCAAACTAAATGAAGAAAACTTCGCATTGTTGCCAGATCGCTCTCAGCCAATACTTTTCTGCGATTCCTTTTAACTTAGAACTCTAAACATAATTTGGCAAACCTTCGAGGGCTTGGGCCTAATCTAGATGAGTTTGCCAAATATCTCTCTTCACTGCCTTTTTCCACCAATTTCTGATTTCGATTTCATTAAATACTTCTTGGCGTAGCCCTTCCATCTAACGGGTAAGATCAGCCCTTACAGTTATGCCAACTGGAATTCAGAAAAATATTATTTTGTGGACTGCCTCTTCATTTAATTTGACTGATGTGTCCTATCTCTTGGAACTTTGCTCCCTCGGAATCTATATCAAAGTTAACAGTCATAAGGTCCCAGAAATCGTAACCTAACCATTCGTAGAATTATTTTGAGCCAACATATTTTGCTTAATCTAACGGAGGTTCTATTACCGAGCATACTATACCTTTGTATTTTTTTCAGCATTCTGATATTTTAAGACCCTATGAAAGGTCCTTAATGTACAAATTCTTTTAAAACCTCAAAGTTATATGTATCTATTATGTCATTTTGCCAGGGCTAGTGTAGACATGCAATATGTTACAATATCCTCAAAAAAAACACGTTATTAAAAAGATTTTATAAAAATAGTGCCTGCTTGACGTACTATTTTTTTCAGACCTTTTAAATGTACAAACATATGAAGAGATGCTGACACCAAACTTTACGGCATATTCGACATTTGTTAAAGTCTTTCTGATATATAACTTCTATTCAACTTTGCAAATATTTTCAACACAATTTAAAATTACTGATATTCAATTCGAATTATTGTTAATGCCTTCAAGTTTTGTATAAAAAAAGTAAATTTTGTTACTAACAACAAAAGTAAAATAACAAGTTTTGCATAAAAAAATTATGCTATAAATTATGTTATCCTTACTGAAAGGCAGCGTTTTCTCCTTTTAATACGAAAAACTATTCAATATATTTTCAATAAACCTTCTTTAATAAATATTTATTTTTTATATTTCTAAATAAATTTTCTTTTTATATCATTCTAGGTATGGCTCTTTATCAATTTAATCATATTCACTCTTGACGTAAGTAAAAATTAAAAAAAGTTCTTATAATTAAAAAAATTATTAAAATTATCTCATTTAAAACATTGTCGTAAGAAAAACCAATTTATAAAGTGTAATTCAGACATTTGATATTTATTATTGGTGATTGAAATTTTTTTATTTGTCTTAGGGAAATAAATTAGATAAAATGCAAAAGTAAATTTTAAATAAAATCGTATTCTTATGACAAAAAATAGTAATCAAAACAATGTAAAAATCAGTAAAAATACATCACATAAAGTCCTAAAAAAAATTCCAAAATAAAGTATTAATAAGTAAAAAAAAATCATTTTTATGAAAATAAGAGTTCTTAGCATTAAATATGTTTTAATATACTTTCGAAAAGAAAAGATGGTAAAAAGAATAAATTTTTTGGGATCATATTTTAAATTTTAACTATAAATTTATTAGCTATAAAAATTGATCAATTCATTATTAATAAGAATATCAATAAGAATATTTCTTTATCAGAAAATTTTTAGTGTACATTTTATTGAACAAATATTCATAATAGTTTCTTATTAAACTTTTTAATAAAAAACAGAAGAAAAATTCAATTAATTTCCATTGATACCAACCAAAGTCAAATGACGCCAAAAAAAAAAACGTTTCCACCAACAAATTATCCAAGTACACATGTTCGTATATTAATTTAATAATTTATTATCACAATTGCAATTTTGCTATTTCTGATAGTCAATTAAATCGTCGGTTATATAAAAATATGAATAGAATTCTTTTATTTTTAATAAATCTAAATTAATTAATTGAACAATGTTTAGTCCGACATCAAAGAGTTTCTAATACTATACAAATCGGTAAACAGCCTCGAACTCGAATCGAAAAATTTCTAAACAACTGCAAATTGGTTTATTAAAACTACTCGTAATCGACTCAAGTTGGATCGGAGTCTGGAGCATGGAACAAATCAAGAAATCAATTAATTGAACAAAATGATTAAATTGAACGACACAATGTTCAAGTGGGAATTGAATAATCACCTCACCAACCATCAAAAGGACACCATGTAATTGTGCAAATTAAACGATTTTTCTCTATTCAGAAAAGAAGATTACAAAATAATACACCTTATTTAAGGTATAAATGTACTGGAAAAAGGAATTACATCGTTGGCATTTTTTCAGCTTCGTTTATGACAATTTTACACTTAACCACCAAAATGAAAGGCAATCTTTGTTATACTAAAATTTTATGACAATTTTTCTATAGCAAATTATTTTGTGAAGAGTTTCAAAAGAGGTATCTGAGCTGAATTAAAAAACAATTTTTATTCTTAAAGACAACATTTATTATAGAATAAATTGTGTTTATTTTATTTATTCAATTTTATTTTAATTAAAACGATAGATGAGATTAGTAATAAAAATCTCATCTAATTTTTGCAGCAATATTGCTGACATATTATTGAAAACTGAATTTATACAAATAGAAACTTAAAAAAAATTCACTTATAAGAATTCATATTGGAGATTTTTTTTTGTCAAAAAATTACTTGTAAAAACTGAATTAAAATATATTAAAATATTGCTTTTAAAAATTCACAATTAAAATTATATCTAAAAGATTATCATATTAGTTTTTGGTAAAAATTAATTAAATTTATGGAAAAAAAATTATTGAAAAACGTTATTTATAAAAATTAACAAATATTCTAGTTACGAAATTTATCCATAAAATTAATTTAAACAAAAAACATCTATTTTTAAAATAAATTCCTTTTTGAAATAATTCGCATGTTTTTAATATACTTCCAGAAAAAAATTATTTAGATGTTCTTGAATTTGAAAAATCCAATGCAATAATTCATTAGAAAAATTCATTTTTTTTATTTAAATAAATATTTAAAAAATCATACTAGAAAAATCCACTTAAGCTGTTGCAGGGAAACATTTACTAATAAGACTATTTTCACAGGGGTTTATTATTAAGATTTCAGTATTTAAAATTTAAATGTAAAAATTCTTTTTTCAAAATATGCTATAAAAAATTCACTATAAGAAATTCACTACTGGAAATTTTGTTTTAAAAATTTTCTTTAAAGAAATTTAGCAAACCAAATTCATTGTTTCTTTAGTTTTAAAAATTCACTGTAGAAAAATTCACAACTAAAATTCATTATCAAAAATTCACAACCAAAATAAACTATCAAAAATTTACAGTTAAAAATTCACTATTCAATATTCTTTTTAAAAAATTTAGAATCAAAATTTGGGATTAAAAAATATCAACACAAAATTTTAATATTAAAAAAGATACATTTTAAAAGGTTGAGTAATCAAAATTCACTTCCAAAAACTCACTTATTAAAATTCACTTTTTGAAATTTACTATTAATAATTTGCTCTATAAAATTTTCTATTCAATTTTTACTTTTTGAACAATCAAATTTAAAATTCCGCTCACAATACTTACAATATTTTGAAAATTTACTATTTGAAAAATTCACTTTAAAAATTCATTGTAGAAAAATTCACAATTAAAATTCATTATCAAAAATTCACAACCAAAATAAACTATCAAAAATTTATAGTTAAAAATTCACTATTCAATATTCTTTTTGAAAAATTTAGAATCAAAATTTGGGATTAAATAATATCAACACAAAATTGTAATATTAAAAATCGCTATAACAGATACACCTTAAAAGGTTGAGTAATCAAAATTCACTTCCAAAAACTCACTTATTAAAATTCACTTATGGAAATTTACTATTAATAATTTGCTCTATAAAATTTTCTATTCAATTTTTACTTTTCGAACAATCAAATTGAAAATTCCGCTCACAATACTTATTTTGAAAATTTACTATTTGAAAAATTCAATTTAAAAATTCACTGTAGAAAAATTCAAAACTAAAATTCATTATCAAAAATTCACCACCAAAATAAACTATCAAAAATTAATAGTTAAAAATTCACTATTCAAAATTTTTAAAAAAAAATTTAGAATCAAAATTTGGGATTAAAAAATATCAACACAAAATTTTAATATTAAAAATCGCTATAACAGATACACTTTAAAAGGTTGAGTAATCAAAATTCACTTCCAAAAACTCCCTTATTAAAATTCACTTATGGAAATTTACTATTAATAATTTGCTCTAAAAATTTTTTAAAAATTCACTATTTAATATTTACATTGAAAAATTTAACATAAAAACTCAATATTTAAAAAAATCAATATTAAAAATTTACGCTTAAAAAATTCACAATTAAAATTCACTTTTGAAAATTCGTAACTGCCAAAAAAAAAATTCACTTATTGAATATTAAAAAAATCATTTTCAAATATTCGCTATTAAAAATTTATTTTTCAATATGCACGTTTCACAATTCAATATTCAGTTTCAAAAATTAGCTTTTAAATTTATACTAGAGAAATTACACTATTTGATACATAATTCTATTAAAAATTTTCTTTTAAATTTTTTTTTTTTAATTTTGACACTATAACAAATTTGTTTACAAAAATTCGCTTTTGAAAATTTACTATTAAAAGTTTGGTAATAAAAATTTACTAATGAAAATGGACTCATTAAAATTTTTATTTTATAAATACTTAATAATAAAAATTTAAGGAAATAAAGTTTATTTTAAAAACTCATTTTTAAAATTTACATATAAAAACTAACAATTAAAAAATTCTAAATAAAAGGACAGAGTTTACACAATTATTATTAAAATTTCACTTTTAAAAATTTACTGTAGAAAATTCTCTAATAAAATTTTACTATTAGATAATCACTTTTACAAATTCACTTTCAAAAATTCACTTGGAAATTTACTATTAAAAATTTTCTTTTAAAAATTCACTTTTTTAATACACAACAATTCATCATTAATTTTAAAATTTCACCACAAAAGTTTTGTTTTTAAAAATAAATATTAAAATTGCACAATTAAAAATTCACTCTCAATATTTTGTTATCCAAAATTTACTATTAAAAATTCACTTTTGGAAATTCCATAGTTGAAAATTCACCATTCACTATTAACTGAAAAACTCAACATACAGTTTAGTATTAAGAAATTACTTTTAAAAATGTCTCCATTGAAAGTTCACATCCTAAAATTTACTTTTAAATATTTGCTATCGAAAATTTGCTATTGAAAATTTACTTTTAAAAATTCAAAGCCGAAAATTCACTTTGAAAAAGTCAATAAAAAATTTTGTGTCACAATATCACTAATAAAAATGTATTAAAAAAATTTTAAAAATTCTCTCTTAAATAATTACCGGAAAAAAATTATTATCGAAAATATTGGTAAAAATTCACACTTAAATAATTCACTATTAAAAATTCACAACTACTTATTTAACACTCAAAAATTCACCATTGATTTAAAAAAATTAAAATTGCTTATTCGCTTTGCAACATTCACCACAAAAGATTTTTTTTTAAAAACAACTATTAAAATTTCACAATTAAAAATTCACTCTCAATATTTCGTTATCCGAAATTTGCTATTAAAAATTCACTTTTGGAAATTCCATAACTAAAAATTTACTATTCAATATTAACTGAAAAACTCAGTATTTTTAGTTAATATGGAATAGCGAATTTTTAGTTATGGAAACTCGAAAAGTTTTAAGAAATTACTTTTGAAAATGTCTCCATTGAAAGTTCACATCCTAAAATTTACTTTTAAATATTTGCTACCGAAAATTTGCTATTGAAAATTTACTTTTAAAAATTCAAAGCCGAAAATACACTTTGAAAAATTCAATAGAAAATTTTGTGTCACAATATCACTAATAAAAATGTATTAAAAAAATTTTAAAAATTCACTCTTAAATAAGTATCGAAAAAAAATTATTATCGAAAATATTGGTAAAAATTCACACTTAAATAATTCACTATTAAAAATTCACAACTACTTATTTCACACTCAAAAATTCACCATTGATTTAAAAAATTCACAATTGCTTATTCGCTTTGTAACATTCACCACAAAAGTTTTTTTTTTAAAAACAACTATTTAAATTTCACAATTAAAAATTCACTCTCAATATTTCGTTATCCGAAATTTGCTAATAAAAATTCACTTTTGGAAATTCTATAACTAAAAATTCCCTATTCAATATTAACTAAAAAACTCAACATAAAGTTTAATAATAAGAAATAACTTTTAAAAATGTGTCCATTGAAAGTTCACTTCCTAAAATTTACTTTTAAATATTTGCTATCGAAAATTTACTATTGAAAAATTACTCTTGAAAATTCAAAGCCGAAAATTCACTTTGAAAAATTCAATTAAAAATTTAGTGTCACAATATCACAAATGCACATGTATTAAAAAAATTTTAAAAATTTACTTCTGAAAGCTTACCGAATGAGTTAAAAACTCACCTCGAAAAAATTCAGTATAACAAGTCGATATATGCTTTAAAAAATTCGGTATTAAAAATGCACTTTAAAATATTTTTGCACTTACTAAAAATAATTCTCCATATTTTGCCCATAAAAATAAAAATTCATCCATAAAAGTTTTACGAACCAAAAATACTTTTGTGACTCTGATCCCAAAGTTTAAAAGCCTTTCAGAATAATAATTTGCAGATAAAATGGTTGATGAGGTTTTTTTCTAAAGTTTTTAATACTTTTACATACTAAACAGAAAAGTGCTTTGTTAAGAATGATTGATTTTTAATAATTTGGAATTTCATAATTATTATTGAGGAACATCGATTTTCGCTGAAACAATTTTAAAATCTTTTTCTCTTGAGCTCTTTTAATAAAATCATTTCAATATTACAAGTATTACTGAGATGCCGAAACTTATTTTAGTTAAAAGTAAAATTTTCTTATTAATTTAAAATAATGCGGATTCGGTAAAAGATAAAAGGCAGCAATGAATATGAAAGGATTAAAAGCAGAGCATTTATTAAAGCAAATAATTATCATTATTTGAGCCATTAAGTCGAAAGTGTAAAATTAATTAATTCTCATGAAAAGATTGCTTTTTCTCTGTGAGTTCATTGAATATTGACTGCACAATCTGTACAAGTGCAATTAAAATTAAATCAATTCAATGGTAATAGTCAGCGCAATGATGTTCGCGATTGGATTTTTTTTTTGCACTCTTCCATTGGCTAAACTGTGTTTTTGGAATGGCAACACTGCCCATTGAACAATAAATTCAATTCGCAGACGATGAGCGAAGCGTACATTTTTTTCACATCAAATCTTTCGAGAACAACCAGAATCCGCTGGTGAATCTGCCAACAGGCACTGAAGGGCCCCAACTGCTTATATAAGAGGCGCTTTTCGTTGGGTTCGTACCATCAGCCAATTATCTTCTATATCGATAAGCAGGTAATTTACGTTAATTAAAGTACCAAAAGGATTTCTGAAAAGAACACAACAGACTGGTTAGTCCGCAACAGAATGGAGCGACGAATTCTTACGAAATGGATGATCTGGACAGGTTATTTGCAAACAAAATTTATGAGCTCCTCTTTTTAAATTGGATGATTTTCGGAACGTTTGCAAACTGAAATTCGTGCATGTTCCGACGAGAGGTAAATTTTTTTTTTAGGTATGGAAACTCCTTCTAAATTTTTCTTCATGTCCCTTTCATTTTTCGGTTATTTCCTCTTCGCGGATGACCTTCTTTTTTTTGCTCATTTTAGTACATACCATAAATAAAATGTTTCTCAGCCCTCTCGGGCAATAATTATTTTCAAAAGTTAAACGTTTTAAAGGGCACTCTTTGTATTCATCGGTGGTCCTAAGGTAGAAGATGAACAAGTTTATAGCCAAAAGCAAAATGTTTTCGTTGTTTCTTGGAATATGATAAGATTCTGGTTATAATCTTGAACTTGCTGGGCTTTTTTTTTGCAAATTTTCTTTTCCAAAATAAATAACCTTGGCAATGACATTGAATGGCACGATGAAAATTCCACCCATTCAACTTGCATGTTCGATCATTAATTTTGCAATAAAAATAATCGTTATTTTTTTTTTAAAATCGAATTTATTAGCAAAAAAAAATAGAATTTCTTATATAATAATTTTTTTAAATATTGAAAATATTAATAGCTAAAAAATTTGTTCAAAGACCAATTTTACTCTTGCAAGTTAGATGAGAGGATGTCATGCACATCCATCAAAATGTTCATTTTCATCTTCAAGAAAATTTCTTTATTTTTTTTTTTTTGATTCCTTGCTGTGTCCAAATAATTCGTTATTTTTTCCAATTAATATTGATGGATTGTGTCGAAAGTTTTGTGACATTCATAACTCATACATATTCGTAGTTATCATAATGCGTTCCATAATATTTTATTGTAAAAGAAAGAAATATTTACCATCCCAGAACAGAAAAGTAGTTTTGCACATAAACTTTTCAAGTTTTAAAAAAAATAAAAAAATTTAAATAATTATTTAAAGCTGTACCGCTCTTAAATTAAATTCTGCTTAACTCCATTGCTTATGTATAATTATTTATAGACCGCCTTTTGTGTAAGAGTCTCCTTTCTGGCATATATTTAAATTCATCCCCATTGATCAGTCACTATTAGCCGCTCTTTCACAATAAATTAACCACGAATATGAACCTCTTTATTGATTAACTATAATTAATAATTACTATTTGCCGCATAATTAATGTGAACATGTGTCCTCTCATTAAATATAATCACTCTTATATGAGTATATACGCATTGAATAATAGTAACTGAAATATTCCAATTACACGCAATAATAGAATTAACTTGTTGGGGATATGAATTTCTTGAAATCTCAACTAATTCTCATGGTATTGATTTGTCAGTTTTATTAATTAAAATGTATTCCGTATTAAAAGAATTTGTATTAATTATAAAAGATTTTTTTTTTATATTTGTAAGATGTCATGCGAGAAATTTTTCCTATTCAAACATTGTAATTGAAATCAGTGGCATCAATAAATAATTAGGGTGAAGATTTACCCCTAATTGGTTACGTTGTTTTGCTTTTGTTTATCTATAATTGAACATTAAGTTTTGGAGATTCACTATAAGAAATTCTGCTGAAATTCAAAAATTCACTGTTGAAAATTCACGTCCAAAAATTTGTTATATAAATGCACGATTGGAAATTTACTTTAATTTCTGCTTTGAAAAATTCTGCATTAAAAGTTGGTTACAAAAAAAAAAACAATAAACATTTCTGACCTGAAAATTTGATATTGAATAATATCTTAAAAATTTCACTTTTTAAAAATTTACAGTTTAAAATTCACGTTCAAATGTCGTTATTATAAATTCGCGATTGGAAATTTACTTCAATTTTTGCTATGAAAAATTCTACATAAAAAGTCGGTTATAAAAAAAAACAATAAAAATTTCTGACCTAAAAATTCGGTAGTGAATATTCTCTTAAAAATTTTACCTTCAAAAATTCACACTTAAAAATTTACGTCCATAAATTCGTGATTATAAATTCACAATTGGAAATTAACTTCAATTTTTGCTATGAAAAATTCTACATAAAAAGTCGGTTATAAAAAAAAACAATAAAAATTTCTGACCTAAAAATTCGGTAGTGAATATTCTCTTAAAAATTTTACCTTAAAAAATTCACGCCTAAAAATTTGTTATTATTTATTCACAATTGGAAATTTACTTCAATTTTTGCTTATAAAAATTCAGCATGAAAATACGATTATAAAAAAAAAAACAATAAAAATTTCTGACCTGAAAATTCGCTATTGAATATTCTCTTAAAAATTTCACCTTCAAAAATTCACACTTGAAAATTTACGTCCAAAAATTCGTTATTATAAATTCACAATTGGAAATTAACTTCAATTTTTGCTATGAAAAATTCTACATAAAAAGTCGGTTATAAAAAAAAACAATAAAAATTTCTGACCTAAAAATTCGGTAGTGAATATTCTCTTAAAAATTTTACCTTAAAAAATTCACGCCCAAAAATTTGTTATTATTTATTCACAAGTGGAAATTTACTTCAATTTTTGCTATGAAAAATTCTACATAAAAAGTCGGTTATAAAAAAAAACAATAAAAATTTCTGACCTAAAAATTCGGTAGTGAATATTCTCTTAAAAATTTTACCTTAAAAAATTCACGCCCAAAAATTTGTTATTATTTATTCACAATTGGAAATTTACTTCAATTTTTGCTTATAAAAATTCAGCATAAAAATACGATTATAAAAAAAAAAACAATAAAAATTTCTGACCTGAAAATTCGGTAGTGAATATTCTCTTAAAAATTTTACCTTCAAAAATTCACACTTAAAAATTTACGTCCAAAAATTCGTGATTATAAATTCACAATTGGAAATTAACTTCAATTTTTGCTATGAAAAATTCTACATAAAAAGTCGGTTATAAAAAAAAACAATAAAAATTTCTGACCTAAAAATTTGGTAGTGAATATTCTCTTAAAAATTTTACCTTAAAAAATTCACGCCCAGAAATTTGTTATTATTTATTCACAAGTGGAAATTTACATCAATTTTTGCTTATAAAAATTCAGCATGCAAATACGATTATAAAAAAAAAAACAATAAAAATTTCTGACCTAAAAATTCGGTAGTGAATATTCTCTTAAAAATTTTATCTTAAAAAATTCACGCCCAAAAATTTGTTATTATTTATTCACAATTGGAAATTTACTTCAATTTTTGCTTATAAAAATTCAGCATAAAAATACGATTATAAAAAAAAAAACAATAAAAATTTCTGACCTGAAAATTCGGTAGTAAATATTCTCTTAAAAAGTTTACCTTCAAAAATTCACACTTAAAAATTTACGTCCAAAAATTCGTGATTATAAATTCACAATTGGAAATTAACTTCAATTTTTGCTATGAAAAATTCTACATAAAAAGTCGGTTATAAAAAAAAACAATAAAAATTTCTGACCTAAAAATTCGGTAGTGAATATTCTCTTAAAAATTTTACCTTAAAAAATTCACACTTAAAAATTTACGTCCAAAAATTCGTGATTATAAATTCACAATTGGAAATTAACTTCAATTTTTGCTATGAAAAATTCTACATAAAAAGTCGGTTATAAAAAAAAACAATAAAAATTTCTGACCTAAAAATTCGGTAGTGAATATTCTCTTAAAAATTTTACCTTAAAAAATTCACGCCCAAAAATTTGTTATTATTTATTCACAATTGGAAATTTACTTCAATTTTTGCTTATAAAAATTCTACATAAAAAGTTGGTTATAAAAAAAAACAATAAAAATTTCTGACCTAAAAATTCGGTAGTGAATATTCTCTTAAAAATTTTACCTTCAAAAATTCACACTTAAAAATTTACGTCCAAAAATTCGTGATTATAAATTCACAATTGGAAATTAACTTCAATTTTTGCTATGAAAAATTCTACATAAAAAGTCGGTTATAAAAAAAAACAATAAAAATTTCTGACCTAAAAATTCGGTAGTGAATATTCTCTTAAAAATTTTACCTTAAAAAATTCGCGCCCAAAAATTTGTTATTATTTATTCATAAGTGGAAATTTACTTCAATTTTTGCTTATAAAAATTCAGCATGAAAATACGATCATAAAAAAAAAACAATAAAAATTTCTGACCTGAAAATTCGCTATTGAATATTTTCTTAAAAATTTCACCTTCGACAATTCACACTTGAAAATTTACGTCCAAAAATACGGTATTATAAATTCACTATTTAAAGTTTACTATTTAATATTAGCTTTAACAATTTAATGAGAACCCTTCCATTTAAAAAAAAGAACTATAAAAACTTAATTCCTAAAATTCACTATTAAAAATTCTCTTTAAAAGAATTCACTTTATTCAAAATTCATATTCAAAAATACACTATGAAAAATTCACTATAAAAAATTTGACTGTTGGGATAAGAAGGGGTTATTTTTTGTCTTCAAGAATTATACTAATTACAATTGATTGATTGGTTTTACTTTGGTAAATGCACAATTGAAAATTTAGTTTTAAAAATTCGATATTAGAAATTCTCTTAAAAAGTTCGCTTTTAAAAATTTACAGTTAAAGTTTAATTTTAAAAAATTCGTTATTATAAATTTGCTCTTGTAAATTCACTATTCAAAATTACAATAACTTTGATAATTTAAGAAGAACCCTTCCGTTTTAAAAAAATATTGTAATCATAAAAATTTTAATACTAAAAATTCACTATCGAAAATTATCTTTAAAAATATTCATATTTTAAAATTCACAGTTGAAAGTTTACTATTCTATTATAAATAAAGAATAAATAGTCAAATTCAAATATTAAAAATTCAGTTTTAAAAAAGTACGTTCAAAAATTCACTATGAAAAATTCACTATAAAAAATTCATTTCTCAAATTTTGCTATTCAAAATTCACATTCAAAAATTCACTATAAAAAATTTGACTGTTGGAAGGGAGAGGGGTTGTTTTTGTGTTAAAGAATTATCCTAATTAGAATTGATTTAGTTGTTTTGCTTTAATTAATGAACATTTTAAAAATTTAGTTTTAAAATTTTAGTTTCTGAAATTCTCTTAAAAAGTTCTCTTAAAAAATCGCTTTTCACAGTTGAAAATTAATTTTCAAAAATTCATTATTGTATATTCACCTTGGAAAATTCACTTTTAATTTTGCTTTGAAAAATTGAATATAAAAATTCAGTTTTAAAAAATAACCACAAAAAATTCAGAGCTGTCAATTCACTATTGAAAATTCGTTTTTATAAATTAACAGTTAAAAATTCACTATTAAATATTGATTTTCAAAAGTTCATTTTCGAAAATTTGCTGTTTAAAATCTCCTCTGAAATATTTGCTTCTAAATAGTCATAATAAAAAGATTATTTAATCTTTCAAAAATTGACTATTAAAAAATTCGCATTCGCAAATTCACAATTAAAAAAATCGCTTCTAAAACTATTAAAAATTGTCTTTTAAAAATTCGCTAATAAAAATTCATTATAACATATTGAAATTGAGGAATTTCTCTTTGGAGGGGGACGTAAAGAATTATCCACATTCCATTTGGTTAAATTGTAGGACTCTTAATTTTGTAAAAAAATAATATTTTACAAATAAAATTTGAGAAAATTTGAAAAAAACAACAACAAAAAACAAACAAATCTTTTTTTAGAAAAATTATTTTTAAATTTTTAAAAAATAATTTTTTTTTAGAAAAATTATTTTTAAAATTTTAAAAAATCAGTTTTATTAATAATTTTTCAATAGTTTACATTTTTCTATCTTAGAAAAAAAAAATTTTAATAATTTAAAATAACTAGAACTGTAAACTACATAAAAATTTAATAAATTTAAAAAAAAAATTACTAAAAATTATTTGCATCTAAAAATTGAATGTATTTTACAAAATATTTTTAAAAAAATAATAAATTAAATACAACAAAAATTTAATATGTATTTTGCAACTGGCTAAAAAGAAGCTTTTTTAATATGAATTTTTTCACTATACAGAGTCCGACAACTGTTTGGAACCACCCAAATCCGTATGACTATTTTTGTACGTAATCGAGTTTTATCAAAATTTAGAGAAATTCATAAGGGTTTATTTTTTTTTTAAATTTATTTGTTGACAGAAAACACATGGGGGTAGTGTGATAATTTTTTGGGTCTAAGAGTTATTCTGTTTGGGTCCATCAGTTATTTTTACGATAATAAGAATTAGTTTCTATAAATACGAGTATCTAGTAAAAGAGAAAGTTAGGAATTGTTAAGAAAACATAATGTATTTTAAAAGAGATCTATAGTAAATTATGAAGTAGTTTAATAGCTACAATAGATAGAGAGAGAGAGAAAATCAGGCAATTTTAAGGGATGCATTGAATTCGGTTGTGAGTGGAAAACATATTGAAGGGAAAGTTGGATCCTCGTCCTTCGAGTTCGCAGTGAATTTTTAAAGCTTTGCCAATTTAAAAACAGCTGCATTTTAAAATAAAATCTCACTGAAAAGCCCGGGTAAAATATTCCCGAATTACAAAAATTTAATAGCTGCTTTACATGGACGGACCAGGAAACTTTTCTTGCTATTTTCATATTTTGAATAAGGACCCAAAATATTGGGTGCGAAAAAAATTTGAGGTTAATTTCAATAATATTTCTAACATTCCAATAAAATTATATCACCTTTTTATATAACTTTTGTGAAAAATTTTAATTAATATTTTTGCTAATGGACCCAAAAATTTGCTTCATTACTAGCAGTTGTTCTTAACTAAATATATTAACTCTCATAACTTCCCTAAATTTGATTGAAACATTTCAAAACAAAACAAATTTTGCACCAATAAAGATGAAAACATTAAAAAGAAGTAGGGATGGTTTCAAACAGTTATCGGGCTTCAAAAACCTGTAATTTCAAATTTGTGAAAATTTTCTTTTATTTTGAAAAAAGGGTCCTCGTTAAGAGATGATTTGTAGAAAGAAAAACAAATATTTTTTTGAATTTTTTCGTTTTAAATCAAAATACAATTTTATATAAACGACATAACCAAAAAAAATTATTTCCGGTAGATAAAAAATTATTCAATTATGTTTTCTTATTTATTCACCTCAATTTCTATATCCAGGATGTATTCTTATCGACATTTTAACAAAATAATGATTAAATGAAGAAGCGTTTTTCATCAATTAAGCTAAAATTTCTTGAATAAACATTGAACTCTCCAGAGTATACAAGAGTACATAAGTATTACGAAAAAGGAAAAACAAAAACAACATCATAACTATGAAGAAAAAAGGGATGAAGGACGATGATAGTCGGCAGGAAAAAAAATTCGATTAAATCCTGATAGCTTGTAACTTCTATAGCTCGAGGATCAATCCGGAAGAGAAATGTTTTTCTATTAACAAATTTTGCTATTCTGTGCAAAATGAGTCCTAAAATAAATGCCAAGAAACTTTTTCAACATTTTATCTTTTGTATCAAGAGATATTTTGCCATTTTGGTGTCCTTTCCATCAATTATACTCATACATATACATATGTATATAAAATGGACGTTTGGTTTTTTCCTTTGTTTGTTTTTTTTCTGCTTCTAATTTCCGTTTTCCACATCGACAGTTCTACTTACGTAAATAGAACAAAACTAAACGGAAATAAAGTTGATTTATAGATAAATAGATACACAGAATCCATTTCTAATGTTGAAATTTTGTATTTCCTTATTAAATTGTTTTGTAATTACTATCTTTTAACACATACATATCCTTAGAGTGGTAATATAGCAATAAAAAATTACGGATTCTTAATTAAGTCGTGTTTGTAATTATTTCGAGTAAGAGTGACTTAAAACATAGAATTTAATTTATTATTAAAGCGAAAATCAGAAATTGGTAATTTTATCTAAATGGTTATAACAAGGATAATTGTAAGTTATTCAAATTAGTAAAGGGAAAACATTTTCTTCTTTGATTTTTTTTGAAAACTTTATGGGGTTAGATTTGTTTTTAAAATGTTATAGGTTCACTAATCTTCAGAAATTTATTTATCCAAATTATTTGGTGGAAGAAAGTAGGGGTTGAAGTATTCTTTCATGAATTACAATAATTTTTATAAAAAATCTAACATTCCAAAGTAGAGATCAAAGAATGTAGGGTCCAAGCAAAACTTCCATGAATCGCAATGATTTTTTCAAAAATCTATTTTTCCCAAGTGTAGCTGAAAACAATTAGGGGCCAGATTATTCGTCTGCGAATGGCAATAATTTATAATAAAAAATCTACTTCCCCCAGGAAGGGGTCAAAAAAAGTAGGGGTCAAAGTATTATTTCGTGAATCCTAATGGTTTTTTTATAAAAAAGTATTCTCCCATAAATCTCAATGACGTTTATAAAAATCATGTATTCATGAATCGCAATGACTTTTAAAAAAATCTATTTTCCCCAAGTATGGGTACAAAAAAAGTAGGGTCCAAAGAAAACTTCTATGAATCGCAATTATTTTTATAAAAAACCTATTTACCCAAACTAGGGGTCAAAAAAAGTATTTTCCAAGAAAATCTTCATGAATCGCACTGATTAAAGAAAAAAAGAACCCATGTTATATGCAATTTTAAAATAAATAAAAATTATATGAAATACCTGCTTGTAAATTTAAAAAAAGTTTTTTTTAAAACAAAAGAATTGAGTAATAATATATAAAGAGTGACCCTTTGGGAGTGATCGTTAGTGAATGACCATTGGTGAGTGATTGTTGGTGAGTGACCCTTAGTGAGTGACTGTTGGTGAGTAACTGCTGGAAAGTGACTGTTGGTATGTGACCATTGGTGAATGACCATTGGTGAGCGAACATTGATGAGTGACCATTTGTGAGTGATTGTTGGTGAGTAACTGTTGGTAAGTGACCATTGATGAGTGACTGCTGCAGAGTGACCGTTGGGAAATGACCATTGGTAAGTAACTGTTGGTGAGCAACCATTTGTGAGTGACCATTAGTGAGCAACCGTTTGTGAATGATTGTTGGTAAGTGACTGTTGGTGAGTTATTGCTGGAAAGTGACTGTTGGTGTATGACCATTGGTGAGTGACTGTTGGTGAAGGACCATTGGTAAGTGACTGTTGGTGAGTAACTGCTGGAAAGTGACTGTTGGTGTGTGACCATTGGTGAATGACCATTGGTGAGCGAACATTGGTAAGCAACCGTTTGTGAGTGTCTGTAGCAGAGTGACCATTGGTGAGTGTCTTTTTTTTAAGTTTACATTAATGAGGTACAGGGGGAAACTTTCAAAAGGTACTCAACTGGGAGACCTTCTACCTGCCAGACGAGTTATGCGGGATTTTTATCTCGCCAAAACCT
Organism: Atherix ibis; assembly: GCA_958298945.1. NCBI lineage: Eukaryota > Metazoa > Arthropoda > Insecta > Diptera > Athericidae > Atherix > Atherix ibis. The sequence continues at coordinate 47,556,901 of OY282605.1, read as the reverse complement.
AACCTGTACCCTTGCTCACGGAACGATGGTTCCCCGGCGGCACTCTTTGTAAATACTACTTTGCCGGGGCGTTCTTATTTGATATTATGACGCCTTGTGGCCTATTCTTCGTACGTGGTCCGAAGATCCTTGATGATAGATTCCGCGTACTCTGCAACACTGTTCCAAGCCGGTTGGCTCTTCAGCATGCACTCTATTATGTTTTCTGGACGGATGGAACGGTCCAGATTTCTCTCCAGTTCTGCCCGTGTACCCTCGTAGAAGGGGCATTGGAAGAACACGTGTTCTGCATCTTCGATCACATCGCGGCAATGATGACAGTTTGGGGAGTCAGTTCTCTTGAATCTGTGCAAGTATGCTCGAAAGTATCCATTCTCAGTCAGGAGTTGGGTGATGTAATACCCGACTTCCCCGTGCAGGCGTGTGACCCATTTGGTGACATCTGGGATCAGCCGATGAGTCCACCGACCCTTCGTCGAGCTGTCCCATCTCTCTTGCCAGAGGCGAAGACTCTCGGGTCTCTCCTCTTCGCCGAGGACCTTTCGCCGCTCTTTCTTCTTCCCACGATGTTGGCGTTCCCGCTCTCCTGCCAGGACGTAGATGGGTGGGCATGATGCCACGACGTTGACCGCATCGTGTGATACCATTCTGTATGCTGACGCCACACTGATTCCTGAGAGCCGCTGAACTGATGACATTATCTTGCGGTATGTTGTTAACTCTAGCGATTTCGCCCATACTAGTGTTCCGTATAGCAGGACGGAGGTAACTACAGTTGCCAGTAGTCGCCTTCGGATTTGCCTGGGGCTTCCGATATTGGGCAGTATCTGCGAAAGCGCGCCCTGTTCTGCTGATGCCTTCCTGCTGACGCTGGAGATGTGCTCCTTGTAGTTGAGTCTGGCATCCAAGACCACTCCTATATACCGGATGTAGGGTAGCGACTAGATGTCGTGGTCGCCTACTCTTATGGTGATGGTCTCCATTTTCTTCCGGCTACTCACAAGGAGTGCCTCGGTCTTATGTTCCGCCAAAGACAGGTCTGCCGATGTCATCCACTGTCTTATCCTCCGGATGGTGGTGGAGAATGCGGCTTCCAGTTCCTCCAGGTGTTTGGCTACAAGGACAACCACTACGTCGTCCGCGAAAGCTACGAGTGTTGTGTTCGGCGGTAATTCCAGATGGAGTAGGCCGTCGTACATGACGTTCCACAAGAGTGGCCCCTGGACACAGCCCTGAGGTACCCCTCCCGTGACCCCATACTCCGCTGGTCCATCCTCCGTCTCGTAGTGTAGTAGTTGGTCACTGAAGTATGATCTGACCATCCTCCGTAGGTAGTAGGGCACCCCCATGTTCTCAAGAGCCTCCGAGACTCGGTCCCAGCGGGCCGAGTTAAACGCATTCTTGAGGTCCAGGGTGACAATGAGGCAATACTTTTTGGAACCGCCTTTCCATCTTTTTCCTGAGATGGCTTCCTTTGCGATGTTCGTGACGAGTTCCAGAGCGTCGATGGTCGATCTCCCCTTCCTGAATCCGAATTGGAATTCGGAAAGTTGAGGATCGATGTAATGCTCCAATCTGTCGGCCACTATCCGCTCCAAGTTCTTCCCGTCCGAATCCAGCATGCAGAGTGGACGATAGGGCGTCGTACATGCTTATGAACATGTCTGGCCTGGCGGCAATTGCACCCTTCAGTGCAATGTTGGGTATGCCGCTTGGTCCTGGTGCCTTGCCATTCTGCAATCTAGTGCAGGCCCTTTTGAGTTCTTCCATGGTCACTCCGGGAATTTTCACTTCTTCCTCCTCCGGGTGGTAGTCGGGGAGTTCTGGTTTCTCCGGGAACAGATGTTCTACTATTCTGTGCAGCATGTCGGGACAGGTTGGTTTTGTTGCGGGTAGGCTTTTAATCCTTTGCATGACCGTCTTATACGGTCTGCCCCACGGGTCCCGGTCCACTTCCGCGCAGAGTTCCTTCCAACAATCTCGTTGTATAAAAATAATTCACATTCATTATGAAAATGGTTAATCTGTGAAAGTTGGTTTTTCAGAAAAAACTAATCTTCTCGAATAAAGCTCATTTTCATTTGGACGGCTATGTTAACAAGCAAAATTGGCGCATTATTGGTCCGTATTTTTTTTTTTAAATGAGGCTGATCCTATAGTTACTGTGAATGGGGTGCCAATATTGTCGACTTCTCTGAAATATACCTTTTTTTAGCTGAAGTTCCATAAGGCAATATTATTGGTCCTATTTTATATAAAATAACCCATACAAATTTTAACATAGCTTCCAATCCCATATCTACAAATCTTCATGACTGCTTAACGAGATGCAGAGTGACAGAAGTTAACTTTCACTTTATCGCAAAAAATATCTGCTCCTTTAAACACAATGTATTAAAGTGCGCTATTTAAAACTTTACATAAACAACAGATTAAAAGACTTGAAACTAACAAGCATTATCTTCAATATTTTTGGTTACTTGACAACCGTTCGAAATCAACAATAAATAAGAAAAGTAATCTTTGAATAAACAACAGAATTATAAAAATCTATTTGGACTTATGGAATCATCTATTCTATAAATTATATTTTCCAAAAAAAAATTTACTTTTAAATTAAAAATTGTTGAATTTTTTCTTAATTTGATAACAAAGAAAAAAAACTAAATTGAAACTTTAAAAAAAATAAAATAAAACTTTCGAAAAGAATTTATTTATAGTACAAATAAATGCCATCTTTTCCATACATTATTATTCCTAGAAATATCCTTGTGAAAAAAAATACAATATGAAGAATAAAATATTTTCTAAGAATACTTTTTATAAAAATATTTAGGTACAATAAATGGAAATGAATTTCTTAGAAACTTTTATCAAAATAAATTTCAATTGAACAATAATGTTGCACGTTCAAGAAGAAGCGTAAAAAATTTACAAATTTAACGAATGATGTCGTAGATTTTATTTACCAAACAAATTTATTTTAAGAAATTATGATTTTGTTAAACTAACTTTTTTAAATTGACCTTTATAAATTATAGAAAATTATATGTTATCGTTTATGATGTAGGCAAGAATGTTAATAGGAATATAATTACTCACAAATCATTAATGTTTTGTTATATCAAGGATATTTTTCTTTAGAAAAATTTTTTAGGCAAAAATAATTGTTACCGATACTCTATAAATAAATTTATTTTTGCTCTGGCGGTCAATTTTGGTACTGATTTTGTAAGAAATCCTAGTTAGATAAAGATTTGAAAATCCTAGCTGCATGCTAATGTTCGTATACCAAGAAAAATTAGGGTTTATCCAATAAGCACTTAGGAGAGTAAAATTGAAAAAAATATACTTAAAATTTAGTTTTAATAAATTGTTTAATTAATTGTATTGCATAAATGTTGTTATTATTAAATAAATATAAAAAGTTTATTAAATGATTTTCCAGAATATTCCCTGCAGGACTCGAAAAATGTCTGTGTACCAGGTGTTTAAGCTTAAATCCGCTGTTTTTAGTCAAAAAAACATATGTTTTTTTTTCATAGAAAGGAAAAACAAATTTATTCAATGTACTTGCCCTCGCTAGCTACACATTTTTCCCATCTTTTGGGCAATTTGTGAATACCACGCCAAAAAAATTCCTTCTCTTTCGAGGCAAACCACCTATCAAGCCATTTTCGGACGTTTTCGTAAGAATCGATGTGTTGCTCAGCGAGCGCGTGGTCCATCGATGAAAACAGGTGGTAGTCTATAATATGTTGATGGTTGGTCGGAATCAACCCATGATTTCTTGCGTTAAGGATTCTCGAAATATATCCACATTTCATCGCCTGTCACAATCCGACACAGGAATGACTTTCTTTTTAGTTTGGCGAGCAAAATTTAGCATGTGTTTTGGTGTCGCTCCATCTACCTATCGTTCAATTCATGCGGCACCCATTTTACGATCTTTCAAATCTTCCCCATGGCACGCAGACACATGAAAATGGCTGGTTGGGTAACACCCAATTGCTCTGCGAGCATTTTTTGCGATTGGGTATTGTCTTCGTCCAAAAGAGCCTGGAACTGCTGGTCCTCAACCTTTCTAGGCCGATTTTCACGCTTCTTGTCCCACAAGTCAAAATTGTCGTCTTTGAACAGATGAAACCAATCTCGGCACGTTGTTTCCGATAAAGCACTATCACCATAGGCCTCCATAAGCATTCGACGCGATTCGGCATCCGATTTCTTCAAATTGAAGCAGAAAAGCAGAGTTTCCGGCATATGCTCTTTTTCTGGCACAAAACTACACATGATTACCAAAGGAAAAATATATGTTGTTGTACGAAATTACTGACAATGTGCACTGATTAACGTTGACAGATGTCAAACTCATAAAAAAAAAGTATGGCGTGTCCATGGTAGCTTAATACGCTCACTCGCGCTATCTATGGCCAAACAAGGGATTTAGCTTTACAAAAGAAATTCAACAACGTAACATATAATCGCACGTTCTAAGAGGTCAACTAGCATCACAAAATCTCGCAATTACGCATCCTGGGAACTTTTCGTGCATTGAAGACAACATTTCTCATGTTGAGGGGCTTGTTTTTTTGAAGCCATATGGTATATGGTCCAGTATAAAATTTTCAAGTTCTATCTATAAAAATGCGGTTCCCATGCGGATGTAGAGCTCAGAGTTGACGATATTGGTCTCTTCTTCGTAAACACCTTCAGTACTATAAGTGTTTCAGTACTGTAAGGTTTGATGCATTCAATAGCTTTTATATAAAATATGTGGTTTTCAGAGCCCAACAAAAAAGGATTTTTTTTTGAGCTCTGAAAATAAAACCTCACCGCTTGAGACCCTTTATCTGCTTTTAAAGTGCGAAACATAGCCACTGTAACATTACTACTTTTGTAAAAATCTCTTTCAATTTTTTGCATAAAATATAAAATGGCAAACTTTTTACTAAATATATTATAAATCTGATATCACAAGTCAAGGTGATATTTTCCAAAACTACAAAATGAATAATTCGATATTTTGTGCAAAAAATTCCTCACTAATTCTAACAACAGCGAAAAAAAGATATAAAAATAATAACAAATAAACAAACTTCAGTTCTCATATAGTGGCCACCTGATGCATGATATGATAAAAGATTAGAAAATTATGCGTAACTAATTGAAAATGCGCCATGGCACCACCACCATTGTTGAATACTAATTTTTCTTTGATCAAAGGCGTAAGGAAGTGTCAAGCGAAATAAGTGAAAACTGATTATGACGATAAAAATCTTACAGAATCTCTGTCCGAGTTTATGGTTACCGTCTTACGCGGCTAGAACAATTAATTACATCGGCGTCGAATGCTACACGCATTGTCACCATGTGCCAAGAAATTTATTTGAAATTATTTAAAAAAAAAAATTCGGACAACAGAGACTCCATTGAATCCACTGCAGTTGCTGGTAGTAAAAACTCCACCGACTCTGGTAATGTTGGCTGACAAATAAGAAAAGTGAAGGGAAATAAAAACTGAATAATTAAAATGACTTATGTTCTTGGACAAACAAAGCAAAAAGTCCATAGACCATACAGAAATACCGCCTTTTGCGAAAACAAGAAAACAAACAAGGAAAAATTTGCTAGCTTGTAAACACACCGAGTAAGCTTGAACGGGTACACACCCGTCGCTTGTCCAATCGGAATTCCATCCAAGACGAGAACAAGATTGCCTTGACAGTGGCAGCGGTTACGGCGACTATGTTCCCCATAAACTGCAATTAATTGATCAATTAATTCAACGTTGTACATGACGTGTCAAAGAGGCGTCAGAGCGATCAAGATGCACTACTTAGGCCTATGCGCATGCGTACAAAATCGATTTCCATACCACTTCTAGGAACACATACCATAATTTGTATACCGTCAGCTAAACTCACTTATTCGCTCGTCTAATAGACCGCCAGTACTGTGTGTAGGTCTAACTATGCATTTCTGGCATATATAACGTCTACGTCCTATTCAGTATGGAGACCCCCAGCCATGTTGGTTGCCATGAGGCGACCGTTCATAATAGCTAAGCGCGTTCGCACGCGTTCGTACAAATTGGCGGAATTCTTAGAACGTGCACAGAACTTCCAAATGAAATCAAATATCTATCAATGAGCCGCCCATTCCCGATTCCGATCTTCTCCTTCTACACTATCTAAAGGCATATCGTCATGCATATCAAAACAATTTGACACCACTACACAATTGAATGTAATTAAATTATTACCCGCGTTGCGATCGCCATTCCACTTAGTGAGCGTCTTTGATTTTATCAGAGACCCAATCTCGTCAATGCAAATCATTCAAATGAGTTCCAGTACCAAAGATGGCTTAAATGGTGGTCGCCATTGATGATTTTCTATCTTTATGAATGCCGCAAAATGCAATCCCAACAATTAGGTTAGACCATTTTAACTGATGGAAAAATTCCGGAATTTTTATTAACCAATAAAGAAAAGCTTATCAAAATGAATAATATTCATTTTATTGGCGAAAAAAAAGACTACCATACATAAAATGGTTAACTTGGTGGGAAGTAAAAGTGATAGTGATACATTTTGTTTGTTTGTTTGTTTATATTTAAAGTCTCTGAGACAAGAGCCAGGGCCTCTTCTGTTACGCCTAACTGGTCGATCACAAGCTGGAGGAATCAATAAGGAGTGGTTAAATTTTATGGAGAATATTTGATTGTTTTTGATAGTTTAAGGGAGGACTTGGGAGAGTAGTTATTGGGTCGAGAAGCTCCATAATGGAAGGAGTGCTATTCAGAAAGAAATTCTAGATTAGGTGATATTCATTTAAAATATGTGGACTGCTGAGTTTAATGGCATAAAGGACGAGGGTGGTTACCGAAGTGCCGGGGGTCCAATCTGTATTCTGATAAGTTCTCTAGCCCAGAATTTTGGACTGTTTGTCGAGTAGAATGGCTTCCCCATAGACTGGAATAAAGAAATATTCCACCCATGACCCAGTCTGTTTGTCAACGGGTGGTTAAAGATTTTACATGACATTTGGTCAGTAAATTCAACAAGTTCGAAATTTCAGTCGAGTCTTTCCTGGCAGTTGACTAGCCCGTTTATTGCATAGGATACCAGTATGACCTGATTGCCTAACAACTAACATCGAATTCAGTTAAGATTCGGGTCAACTGATAAGCCGCGAATAGCCACCAAACCTGTGAAACTGTTGGTAAAAATTGCTACGCTGTAATATAGAATAGTCGATAAAGTTCGTGGCGTTTTTTGACTGAAATAAAGACGCTTCAATCAGATTGTTAAAATCAATTTATTCAAACCAACTTTCATCAGTTATTATCGAGATTGTTTCAACATTTTTCGAGTAGAGCTTTGATACCATCAGTACAGAACTTCTGTGTTTTCTGGCTGAAAAACTGAATCAAGTGGTTTTCACAGGCCTCTCTTGAAGGTAGATCAGTTCCATTAAGAGAGCTTTGCAGAGATCCAAACATGTAGAAGTCTGAGTTGTCTATGTCTGAGCTATACGCTGGATACACCAAAATTTTCCACGCAATCTCTCTAAATTTTTGGTGAGTCATCAAAGATGTGGTGGCCGAGCGCTTTCGTGGTCAGAAAGGCCATTTTCTCTCAATTGCTTGGCATAATCTCTCGAATTGCTCACAGTACAGTACCGAGTTAACAGAGTTATAATGAACGATTACCTTCCAGTCCCACCTTATTGGCCGTCAATCCTGGCTTTGAACTGGTTTGTGATTGCTCATCTCCCATTTCGAATGATTTTATCGTATTATAACATTTTTCATCGCAAGCTATGACTGGCTTCGGAAATGGCTCAATTTCATTGCGCTACAGCAGCATATCGGTAATTGGTCGACTAAAACGGAGCTCATTTTTGAAAACGTCATTTCCCGAACAAAAGGGAGTGAACCGTGTGAGTGTTGCTGAATTTTGACACATCACCTTCACAATTTATTATCAGAAAAAAATTTACTAATCTGCGATGCGTTTTTAAAGAATATGGCAAAGTTTCTCTTTATTCTTGTTTATTTTTTAAGTTGAATAAGTTTTGATATACTGCAGCGATTTTGATAAAACAAAGCTCTAAATGTCACCTTTTAAATGCTTATGTAGTCTTGTTACAATTCGATGTGTAGCTACTGAGTTATTTGCTTTTAACTTCATATGTCAAAAAACGCCATGAACTTTTTCGACTAACTTATATTTGAGACTCTGCGATATTGGAAGAGATTAACTGCAGTCTCAACTATCATCCCCTGATTGCCTACAGTTGGCCATAGAAACGTAGGATAATTTCGAATTCAATTGGGACAATGAGGTTTTTGCACAATTTCTAATTCAAGTGTGACAATGAGGTTTGAAAGTTAAAAGAAAGAGTCGGTGAATCTTTAAGGAAAGCCCTGGGCGAATTTCTTTTTGAGGTGGTGGAAATAATTTTTTTTTCTGAAGCTGATAATTTTGAAAGCATAGCTTATTATAGATTAGATTATGTTATAATAATGATTTTAAACCATTTTCAATAAGAATAGAGTCCACCTGAAAAGTCCAGTGGTGGCACATTTTATTTCAGTTTTTTTTAGTTTTTTATTTCTTCCTTAGAATAAATCGAAGACTAGATATTTTTCTACTTTTTAACTTTCAAAAAATTTATTTTAGTTTAAAAAAGTTTCTTTTTATTTAAATAAGACTAAGAAACTAATAAAATAGGACTAAGAAAAACAAATTAGAATCAGGTAACCCTAATAGAAAATTATACCCAGAAAAATTTTCGAAAAATCTTAAAATTTCCTTTAATATTTTCTTATATTTCTGTTTTGCTTATTAAAAAATGTATATTTTTACTATTCTAATAGTATAAAATAAAAAAATAAAATAAAAAATATTTTATTTAGTTCAACGCGTACTTTTACCCAAAACTCAAAAGATAAATTAAGTCTATTTAAAACCATATAAATTATTGTTAATTTAAACGATTTAAATAAAAATAAAAAAAGCAAAAACAAATAAAATTTTATATAAAAGAAAGCTTTTGAGGTCAAGCGAACTTTCTTATATTTATTACAGTCTTAATAAAGTACTTCCTGTCTTTCCTCCCTCGTATAAGAGAAACACCTTTCCATAAATCCCGATAGGAATACATCTGAGGCTGCCATTTAAATATTGCAGTTCTTTTGTGGTATTGTAGATGGACTAATGCAGTAGGGTGCTATAATAAATCACGATCACTACACGACGGCTCGATACGGTTTCTCAAGGATTTACGTTTACGCATTCGAAATGTCTTAAGTGTTGCAATAAATTTCAAGTGCAACACGATAAAATGTACACACCAGAATGGATTCGTTAGGTTTTTTGCGATTTTTTTTTCTTTAGTTTTCAACAACAGCAACAGCAATAACAACAACCAAAAAAAAGAAAACAAAAACCATAAACAAACAGAAATGAATGCATTTAGACTGCAGTATTACGAGTTAAAATGTTTGTCGAAATGCAGTCATGTGAGAATTTCTGAAATGAAACTTTTGCATTTACCAGCGATTTACCGCTGCTGCTGATGCCACTGCAATTGGCCGGTTAATTTTTTGCATGCATTCAGATCATAAGCGAGATACAAGTTTGAATACTCGATCGAGTATCGATACTATTCACAATCATCGATGCCGGCCAACACCGGCCATGCCAATTGTTCTCATGGTGGTAGGACTGGAAATTTGACAGATCAAATGAGGTCGACTGTTATTTATTCTGCATGCTCGGCCATCTCGAAAAATTTGCGCTCGTGTTAGTATATCACCGCAAATGGTGTCCTTCAAAATATGCGGTGTTTATTTATGCAAATTACAATTTACATACTATCAGATTATGACTGTGACTGAACACACTATTATTACGTATTCAAGTAAAAGTCAGCAAATAATGATCACGTGTATACTTGGAGAAGAATAGGCCCCGTCGTCAGAGGTTGATCGTAAATTGACTGTTTTATTCTTCCATTATTATTATTATGAGTTTTTATACTCATTTTATTGCAAATTATTTTTAGATCTACAAAATCTAAAATGTATGTACAAGTAAACATAAGTAAAAACAAATTGAGTTATTTTGCTTATTATTTGGTTTTTTTTCTTTTGTGGACGGAGGGGGGTTTAAACGTTTTCCATGAATTTTTACTGACTGCTTCTGGCAATACCAATCAAAAAGATTTATTAACCAAGAGCTATTAGAGTCCTTTTCTCTGTCAAAGCATAGTCAGACCATACAGATTTGTTTGGCAGCGCTGAGTATAATTTAAATTCAAGCCCCCAAAGCACGATTGATAAATTCTTTTGTTTTTATTTGCATTTTTCACTTTAAAACCCTCAAAAGAACATCTGTCATTATTGAGCTAGAGACAAGACAATATTCGATTTTTGTACAGAGATTATCATGTCAGATATAAATCAGTGAATTATGGTTTTTATAATCATAAGTTAGGACTCAACTCAAGAAATCAAGTGAATAAATCAAAAATGGTTAATGATTTTTTTATTAAATTATTATAATTATGTTGTTAAGATAATCATGGTAATTTTGTTTGTGAAATTTTTGCTGATCTTTTCCGTAAGTACAATACGAGGGTCATTCAACAAGTACTTAGCCTACAAAAGAAAAACGAAAATTTTGGAGAGGTGGCAATTTCTTTTTCTACATAATCTCCTTCAAGCTCGATACACTTGGCTCAGCGATGCTCTAACTTTTTTAACCCGTCCAAAAAATACATTTTCTCGAGGGAAGCAAAAAAGGCCTCCGTGGCGACGATGACCTCCTCATTCGACCCAAATCTATTCCCGGCGAGTGATTTTTTCAGGTTCGGAAACAAAAAGTAGTCACAGGGGGCCAAATCTGGAGAGTACGGTGGATGGGGCAGCAATTCGTAGCGCAACTCGGCCAATTTGGCCATGGCGACGGCGGAGGTGTGAGCCGGCGCGTTGTCGTGGTGGAACAGAACTTTTTTCTTTGCAAAGCGGGGCCGCTTTTTCTTCAATTCGACGTCAAATCGCCCCAATAAGTCAGCATAGTAGCGCCCCGTGATTGTTTTACCCTTCTCGAGGTAATCGATGTGGATCAATTCTTGTGAGTCCCAGAAAACGGTGGCCATCACCTTTCCGGCCGATCGAACAGTCTTCACCTTCTTCGAAGCACGTTCGCCGGGTGAAGTCCACTGTTTCGACTGTTCCTTGGTCTCTGGTGAATCCATGGTTCGTCGACGGTCACGAAACGACGCAAGAACTCCGCTGGATTGCGCTGAAACAGCGCCAAACACGTCGCCGATGTGGTCTCACGGTTGCGCTTGTTTTCCGGTGTGAGCAAACGCGGCACCCATCGCGCTGACAGCTTTCTCATGCGCAGTTCTTCGTGTAGAATATGATGCACCGTTCCTACTGCGATGCCCACAGTCTCAGCTACTCGTGAACCTTCAATCGACGGTCTGCCAACACGAGATCGTGGACTTTTTTAACGTTTTCCACCGTAGCAGCCGTTTTCGGGGCACCTGGGCGTGGCTCATCAAAAACCGACGTGCGGCCACGAACAAACTCGTTGAACCAATTCTTGACGGTCGCCATCGAAGGAGAAAAGTCACCATACACAGCATCCAAGCGATCTTTGATTTCGCTGCGCGTTTTTCCTTCCAAAAACAAGAATCTAATCACCGAATGATATTGTTCTTTTTCCATTTTTGTGCAACCGACCGACACGCTCGCTTTCAAAGGCTCTTAAAACAAAACTAATGAAGGGAATCGACTGAGACTACTTTGACAGTAGGCTACTAAAAGAATGTACTGCACGATGGTAAATTTCTTTTGTGACAGCAGTTCCATCGGGCGGTGAGGCTAAGTACTTGTTGAATGACCATCGTAAGATATTTACTGGAAATAATAAAATAGTTTTTTTTTCTTGTTGGAAATTATTAAACAAAAACCTTGGTTTTTTAGAAATGAATCTAAAGTAATAGTTCATGAAAGTTTCGTCTATAATTTAAATTTTTTTTGGAGTATTATTGAGACCAGTTTGGACTAACAAATATAAAGATTTATCCATTTTGTTGTTTGGAAAGAACAATATCCTAATCATTTGATAACTATTAAAAATATATATCATTAAAGTCGAAATTCATTTATTATTAAATTTGCCACATTGTGCTCTGAATTAAAAAACTTCAAATAGGCTTTATAGACCTTATAAACCTCCAATAAGAAAATTGGGTACTGAACAACAGGCTTTGTATATCGATTTTTCGAACAAAATTTTCTTCAGCTACAAAACAAAAATTTTCTTTAAAATATTTATATGGTATTAAGGACTCTTAACAAAGACACAAATAAATGTAAAAACCAAATTACGAGGTTTTTAAAAAAGTATCGCGAATGTTGTGTTTTTGGCAAAAATTATTTATTTATTCATGAATATCTATTTTTTCCCCTTCAAAGTAATCCCCACCAGATATTATACACTTGTGCCAACGTTTTTTCCAATCCTCGAAGCACTTCAAAATTACATTTTTTGTAATCTTGTTCAGCTCCTCCTTCGATGCCGTCTTTATGTCCTCAATCGTAGCGTAGCGTCGTCCGTTCATGGGGCTCTTCAGTTTCGGGAACAAGAAAAAGTTACAGGGGGCCAGATCTGGGGAATACGGTGGCCGCGGCATTATTAGTGTATTGTTTTTGGCCAAAAATTCGCGCACAAGCGACGATGCGTAATCAAGGTGCAAAAGCCAATTTTTGTTCTTCAACAAATCCGGGCGTTCCTGGCGGATTGTTCCACGCAACTTGCGCATAACTTGCAGGTAATATTCCTTATTGACCGTTCTATCCTGTGGCAAGAACTCATGATGCATCACGCGCCTTGCAGTCGAAGAAAACTGTAAGCAAAACCTTCACATGCGACCGAACTTGGCGCTTTTTTCGGTCTTGGTTCGTGCAGTAGCTTCCATTTGGATGATTGAGCTGTTTTTGGTTGAAATTGAGCAAAGTAGCTTCCATTTGGATGAATTCGATGCTGTTTTTGGTAGAAATTGAGCAAAAATCGAAGATGAGCCAAAACATGTGCAAGCAAAGCAGCTGTGAAAAATTAACTGAACATTCAAAATGGTCGAACTTGTCGGCATAAGTGATAGACATAAGTACCAACATAACGCCACAAAATTCGCGATAATTTTTGAACAGACCTCGTATATCCAGGTGAATTGACTTTTGTGTGTGCAAAAACTGTTGCCGTCGATTCTAATAGCTATGGTTGTATAAAAACTGACTTTTTCTAGCATAAACTTGAAGATTTTAATTGAGACCTTAAATGCTTAAAATAAAATTGCACACATCATGTCGAAAAAAAATGGTAAAATTTTGGCTTGGTGAAGCAATGAATGTTTTAGGATGCATAAATTCAAGACGCAATTTGTTGCCTTTTAATATTTTCTCATAAGATTTTGCAAAATCTGTATTTACGAAGGACATTCAACAAGTACTTAGCCTCACCGCCCGATGGAACTGCTGTCACAAAAGAAATTTACCATCGTGCAGTACATTCTTTTAGTAGCCTACTGTCAAGTCGATTCTCAGTCGATTCCCTTCATTAGTTTTGTTTTGAGAGCCTTTGAAAGCGAGCGTGTCGGTCGGTTGCACAAAAATGGAAAAAGAACAATATCGTTCGGTGATAAGATTCTTGTTTTTGGAAGGGAAAACGCGCAGCGAAATCAAAGATTGCTTGGATGCTGTGTATGGTGACTCTTCTCCTTCGATGGCGACCGTAAAGAAATGGTTCAACGGGTTTGTTCGTGGCCGCACGTCGGTTTTTGATGAGCCACGCCCAGGTGCCCCGAAAACGGCTGCTACGGAGGAAAACGTTAAAAAAGTCCACGATCTCGTGTTGGCAGACCAACGATTGAAGGTTCACGAGATAGCTGAGACTGTGGGCATTGCAGTAGGAACGGTGCATCATATTCTACACGAAGAACTGGGCATGAGAAAGCTATCGGCGCGATGGGTGCCGCGTTTGCTCACACCGGAAAACAAGCGCAACCGTGAGACCACATCGGCGACGTGTTTGGCGCTGTTTCAGCGCAATCCAGCGGAGTTCTTGCGTTGTTTCGTGACCGTCGACGAAACATGGATTCACTGGTACACACCAGAGACCAAGGAACAGTCGAAACAGTAGACTTCACCCGGCGAACGTGCTCCGAAGAAGCCGAAGACTGTTCGATCGGCCGGAAAGGTGATGGCCACCGTTTTCTGGGATTCACAAGGTGTGATCCACATCGATTACCTCGAGAAGGGTAAAACAATCACGGGGTGCTACTATGCTGACTTATTGGGCCGATTTGACGTCGAATTGAAGAAAAAGCGGCCCCGCTTTGCGAAGAAAAAAGTGCTGTTCCTCCACGACAACGCGCCGGCTCACACCTCCGCCGTCGCCATGGCCAAATTGGTCGAATTGCGCTACGAATTGCTGCCCCATCCACCGTACTCTCCAGATTTGGCCCCCTGTGACTACTTTTTGTTTCCAAACCTGAAAAAATCACTCGCCGGGAATAGATTTGTGTCGAATGAGGAGGTCATCGTCGCCACGGAGGCCTATTTTACTTCCCTCGAGAAAATGTATTTTTTGGACTTGTTAAAAAAGTTAGAGCATCGCTGGGCCAAGTGTATCGAGCTTGAAGGAGATTATGTGAAAAAATAAATTGCCACCTTTCCAAAATTTTCGTTTTTCTTTTGTAGGCTAAGTACTTGTTGAATGACCCTCGTACGTAGACAGTTCTTACACTTGAAAGCAATGAGAACGTAATATCCTTCATCTAATGGCCGAATGACAGCCCAAAGTATGCGTAAAAGTTATCTAAAATTACCGTAAAAAGATCAGATCCTGCAAGTAGTCTCGTAATAGCTACTTGAATATTATAATATTTTTTTATAAAATGGCAGTATTTAAACAATATGAAATTAAAAATAATTTCTTAATATCTTCATTTAAAATATATTTTATTTAAGTTTGCTTTTTTTAAGGCTCTAATTCGATATAGGAAAAAGCATTCACTCAGCAAACAATTCGAATACAAAACTTACCAATTCAATGAGTTATTTTACGCTTTCAAAGCCTATTTTTTTTACATTAAATAAAATAATATAAAAAACTTTTTTATAAATTTGAAAGCATTTCTCAAATCAAAACTTAAATTAGAATTATGGGTCAGTATTTTTGCCAATTTTTGAGCAAACTTATTTATAACTTTTTTAATTATAATTAAAAAAAAGGACTAATTTTTTTTTTAAATTAATATTATTTACAGGATAACGGTAGAGATAGTATTATGATTTTATTGGATGAAATTCCATTCTGCGTAGAGACTTATTAAATGACAACTTCTGAAAGCTAACGATCGCAGCATTTCCGATTAATCTTCATATTTTTCGAATCAAATCATACAAATTGTCAGATCGAATTTGTAAGGAATATTCGATCAGATCAATAAAATTCTATGAAAATTATTTAAAGTTTTTACTTGAATAAATCGATTACAATTTTGATAAATATTTTCTTAATAAAATCACTTCATTTATAAAAGAAAAATGACAAATTAATATTAAATTGATGTTAAAAATTGTGTTATATTTTATAGTTTTTGCAATATTTTTATTGAATGTAGAACTGATTTTTATTGAAAAATAATCGATGGCGATTTGTCTTAATAACAGTGGAAAAAGGGTAACAGAGCCTGAGTCTATCTGAACATATGTTCGTAATCACTTTTAATCAATATTGATTAAAGTACTTGTTTTATGTATAATTGCACTTAAATTTCAAAAATTAACGAGGTATTTTTATGGCCAATTAACATGTCTGACTTTATAGTTTATTGACAGTATAATATGAGGTCGGGTAGAAAAGTAATGCGAGTGGCATTACTGAGAGTGTTTTGGTAATGCGATAAGATTAGCATTATTCCGAGGGTTGGGATTCGAATGAATGTAAAGGAACTCGAAAAAATAATCTTTTGTAGAAACCCAGTTGGAAGATATTTTAAGGGATACTCCCACCCCTTATAAGGAAATACAGTGTTGAGCAGAATCTATATAGACTCGGCTTTAGAAATTGGCGGGAAAAATCCATCAAGAAATAAATATCAACTTTTCTTGCGAAAGATCTGAAATAATCAAAAAGTTTTATTCTAAATCAATTTGAAGTCCTTCCTAAATGTGCAATACAAATTACCACTTGAGCCTAAAAAATTACCCAAAATTTGGTTGGAACCAGAATTTTGTAATGAGCCTATTGGAATTTTTTTTTATCAAGAGTACAGAGCATAGAGCATTTCTGGAGGACTAAGAAGCAGCAGAAGACACACCACGCTTAAGTAGACCTTCAACAGCAAATACGTGGGTTTAAGGTCTACTTTAGTGTACTATATATATAAATTGGTGAATTAGTGGAATGAATGCAGTTTTTTGTGCGTCCAAAACACACTGTATATCAATTTTTTCTATAAAGAAGTCCTTGAAAGGCTCAGAATATGGTGCTTTGAGCCTTTCAAGAACTTCTTTATAGAAAAAAATTTTAATTCTTTACAAAGAATTTTTTATTTCGGTATTTTACAGATCCTCTAGATGCAAAAACTTTGGAAAGGATATAATCTTAATTCTGAAAAGGATATAATAAGTCCCCCTTTGAAGGGCTAGAAAACCCCAGAAGGGCTAGAAAACCAATGAAAAATTCATTGCTTTTCTAGCCCTTCTATTTAATTAATCCCAGGTACTGTCGACGTGATCCTCTTCAAAGTATTATAGATGAAGCCTTATCAGCACTGCTAGAAAAAGTAGAAACCTCACTTTCACTAATGTTTACGGGGTGTATAAGCTTAAATCCGCTGTTTTTTAATCAAAAAAACATGTTTTTTTTCATAGAAAGCAAAAACAAATTTATTCAAAGTACTTGCCCTCGCTAGCTACACATTTTTCCCATCTTTCGGGCAATTTGTGGATACCACGCTAAAAAAATTCCTTCTCTTTCGAGGCAAACCACTCATCAAGCCATTTTCGGATGTCTTCGTAAGAATCGAAGTGCTGCTCAGCGAGCGCGTGGTCCATCGACGAAAACAGATGGTATTCGACAGGGACCAGGTGTGCTGAATAAGCGGGGTGGAGTAGCACCTCCCAGTTGAGTGTCTACAAGTAGTTTCGGACCACTTTTGACGTGTGCGATGGTGCGTTGTCGTGGAGGAAAATCAGCTTGTCATGTCTTTATTGTCAATGCGTACTTTTTTCACGCAGAGCGCGGTGCAATTTGATCAGTTTTTGGTGGTAGAGGTGGGCTTAGACAGTTTCGCCAGGTTTAAACATCTCATGGTAGACGATACGCTGCTGATCCCACCTAACGCACAGCATCGTGTTCCGTCCGAAGCGATTTTGTGTTGGGGAAGATGTTGATGGTTGGCCGGGATCAACCCACGATTTCTTGTGTTTAGGATTCTCGAAATATATCCACTTTTCATCGCCTGTCACAATCCGATGCAGGAACGACTTTCATTTTTATCTAACGAGCAAGATTTTACATGTGTGTTGGTGTCGCTCCATTTTGCAAAAAAACCTGCAATTGATGGTCCTCAACCCTCCTAGGCCGATTTTCACACTTCTTGTCCCACAAGTCAAAATTGCCGTCTTTGAGCCAACGAAACTAATCTCGGCACGTTGTTTCCGATAAAGCACTGTCACCATAAGCTTCCACAAGTATTCGATGCGATTCGGCAGCCGATTTCTTCAAATTCAAGCAGAAAAGCAGAGCTTCCTGCACATGTTTTTTTTCTGGCACAAAACTAGACATGATTACCAAAGGAAAAATATACGTTGTTGTACGAAATTGCTGACAATGTACACTGATTAATGTTGACAGATGTCAAACTCATGAAAAAAATAGTATTTAATACGCGCACTCACGCCATCTATAACCAAACAGCTGATTTAAGCTTATACACCTGGTAGCTGCCCAAGCGACCTATTTTGAACGGGTTTAAAAATAAATTAAAATTGTTGAAGAAAAAAATCAATCTTATTACTTTTCTGCCTCATTTCATGCAATCAAAAGTGTTGTAATAGAGAATCAACACACAGTATTTATACTTTAGAAAATGTGGACAAGAAAGCTGCATGTACACAGCCCCAACTATTTAGTCTAAATGGAAATTTATTGAAAAGTTACGGAAACCACTGTGTTAATATAATATATTTTGTTAAGATTTCTGCATTGATCTTGACGCTTTCTCGATCACTGTCGGCGGCTCTTTGACTCTTTGAATTAGTTGTGTCGGCAAATGGAAAAGTAAAATCCATGACACGAATGGTAATTTAAAATCGAATATGCGAAATGTGCTGAATTCAATTCAAATTTGATGGATAGATGCCAGCATGAATCAACTCCTAGACATCTGGAAGTGCATGCAATTTGCCATCTGCTAAACTATTCTGTATTTAAATCATTCACTCAATGCAAATGCATGTTTTGTATGCATTCCAGAACTGCAATATGCACCGGGTCGGATCTATTTCATCTCGAAGATGATGCCGTTCGAAAAAAAACATTTCTGAATATGATTTCGATCGCTTTGAATGTACTTTTTCCAAGTAAACGCTAGTGGATTATTGGAATAACACTGACGAGAGAGAATATATTAAAGCCGCATCAACCACAACAGGTCGCCTCACAATTCTTGGCCAAAATTCCAGAACAACCGCACAAACAACAAACACTATTTGTGAAAGGATTGCGAACAACATCAACAAAACCGCGAGAACAGCAACATTCAATACTGATTCAACACAATCTATTCAACAAATGCTATAATATTTGTTGAAAAGCTCAATTTATTTTGAATTTAAATTTATTTCTTTCATGTACTAATATTTATGGCACCAGTTACGTACTGCAATTCAAGTGCATTCAAATGCAGTACAGTGCAATGCGCCAATTTGCCAGAATTTTCATACAAATTTAATTATTTACCGAATTTTCCTTTTTCTGCTTCCAAATGCATTTCACTTGGAATTTTTCGAATACAGTTTTTTTGGCTCAAGGAAAATTCAATTTTTGTCAGTGTAATTTCTTGTCAATCATGCCAGATTTTGAATAATTTACCATTGCTTCTACTCTTTAACATAATTATTTTATTGGTTAAAAGATTGATTTGCAAGCGGTTGAATTCATCAATAAACTGAAATATTAATGAAAAAAGTCAAAAATTACACGTAAAGTTTATGGAAATACCAAAATCATAAACGAATCCAATCGATGCACTTTGATTTATTGTACATTTTCTTATTGTCGTTATTTTATTGTAAAATATTAAACTGTCTTCAAATTAACAGAAAATATTTTTAAAAATTCTATGAAAACCAGAAAAATATAGATTTAAATAAAAAGTTAACCTTACATTTTTTTCTAAATATTTCGGCTTAAATTTAAAAGTCCAAAAAAAAATTGGTTACCCTGCCAAGTGGCAAAATTTACGCTATAACCTATTTAAGGTTCATGTTGAAAATAAATTGTCCCATAAAAAATTATTTCAATTGAATTTATATTAAAAATAATTAATTTTTATTAATATTTAATAAAATTATTTATATTTTTTTGTCATCAAAATATTTTTATGCTCAGATTTAAGCAAAATTTAACTTTTCTGAATCTTATTTGATGCTACCAAATTTAAAAGATAAGTTAAATATTATAAAATTTAGTAAATTATAAACATTTTATATGCCAAAAAATATATATTTTTAGTAGATAATCTTAAGTTAAAAATATTTTTAAATTAATATTTGGTGTAGTTTTTACGAGCTATTCATTTTATAATTCGGAAAGTATAGTATTTTCATTTATTTATTATTATAAATATATGCTATTAAAGATAAAATTTATTTAGTAATTAATTTGCCATTTTATATTATTAATACGTTGACTGCCAACCGTGAGATAACTCGTAGTTGGCAGATTGCTGTTAGACGTCACATCACGAGTTACCTCGTTTTAAAAATAGGAGACGGTCTTCACTATGAGTTAATGGAGCGGAATTCTGTAAGATAGTAGTCTGCTGAAGGTTCATCACTAGCAAAATAGGTTTTGTTTCTATATCTAGAAGGTTTTTCGTGTTATCTTTTACAATTTATCAATAAATAAAAAAAAAATTATGTTAATTTTTATAATTATCGAGATAATTCGAAAGCATTTTTTTTTTTACAAAATAACAAATAATTTTAAAGTCGTAAGAAAAAAATGAATATTTGTTTTTAATTCTATACAATAAATTGAGAGAAAAAATTGGCATCTAGAGTAGGTTTCCTAAAATAGGCTTGGCAGTCAACGTGTTAACAGTTTAGTAATCAGCTAAAAAAAAAATCTTGCAAATTCGTGGTGGTTCCGCCGTTGCCACGTTTCGCGTATTTCCCAACAAAATTTTTATCAGTGATGAGGTTCATTTCTTTCTCAGTGCATACGCCAAAAAAGCAAATTAATCTTATATGGGGCTCTGAAAAACCACACCCGACTGTTGCTCTGAAAACACACAAGAGAAGCTATTGTATTTGCGAAAAGTGGTGTGCATTTTGTTCAGAAAGTGTCTTTGGTTATTATTTCTTGGAGAATAAATAAGAAAAAATGGCTACTGTCAAATCTGAGTACTACGACCACATAATAATTGAAGTTTTTTATTCTAAACTTGAAAATTTCAACATAAACTATGTGTGGTTTCAAGGATAAATTTTGGCTTTATTGCGAAAAAAGCTTTCAGGACGCCTAATTTCGAGATTTGGTGATATAAATTGGCCTGCAAGATCGGATTTTTTGACAATATTGGACTTTTTATTGTAAAGCAATGTAAAAAATTATGTTTTTTCAATTTTTAAAGTATTAAGAAGCAACACCTCTGAAGTAATGGACAAATTACATCCCAAAATATACCAAAAAGTCATAAAATATACCCTAAAAAAGATCGAGTCTTGCAAGAATTTTCGTGATGGCTGTTTGAAAAATAATAGTTTTCATACTTAATGGCAAGGTTTTAGCAATGTTATTATATAAAATTTTTATCAAAATCTGAATTTACAGTGTGCTTTATATAATTTTAGTTTGTAAAGTGCAAATTGGATTTAATTACCATACAATCAAACTCAATACTCACTTTTTCTAATAATTTTCAATTTTTTAAACTGTTATTAGTTCAGTACTCTAAAATTAATAGAAACAATTATTAATAAAAATTCAAATGTTATAAATCATGTTCAAAAAATTAATTTCAATAAAATTACCATTAATACGATATGTCCAAATAAAATTACTCTGAATTCTTATCCGACATTTACGATAATCAATCAAATAATACCCAATAAAATTGAATCAAAATAATTACCCAAAAATTGTCATACATTAATCAGATTATGTTTATTTTTCCAAATGGCGTTGATTAGATCGAATCCAAATCAGAATGACAGAAATCCAAGAAAAAAAAATCCTTCCATGTTATTTATTTAATAACTCGTACTATCAAATTGAATACGATTCTAGAAAGTTAAGCCTTAAGTGATTAACACTGTTGTTGGTCTTATCGAATTCATTTGAGAAGCAGTTTCGAGTGTTTTTATTATGCATGACGGACCTCACAAGACTCCAAGCTAAACGTGCAGAAGCATTCCAAATCGAACCAGAAAAAGAAAAAAAAAACTCAACCATTAAGAGCACTTCACTATCAATTGGGCGACATAATTACTTTTAAGTAGATTTAATGCTGATCTTTGACAAATCTTTAAGTCCAGCCATATTGGAGCCAAAAACACTTCTAATACAAATGCTGCTGTCGAAGTGATGAAGACGCACAGCTGATCCCTTCGGAATGCCAGACTTGGATCGAACCAAGCCCAAATCCCAGACATACTCTGAAAACAGTGGCACATTGTAGAATGCGTCGCGTCAACAGTAGTCACTATGGCCAGGCTAAACTATTAAAATCAATCATTCTTGATCCTATTCCGAATGTTAAACGATGACATTTTACGTGATCTTTGATCTTAAAGACTTGGAACAAGTGGAGTTCCGTGTTAAAGACCTGTCACAGTGTCAGTCTATCAGTGCCAGTTTCGTCGATTCGTTTTTATAAGCTGAGCTATGCATGCCTTCATACTCTAAAGACACATTAAATCGAGCATGAAATTCTGCCCGATTGTCGATAGTTATACAAGCCACAAATGACAATACTCTAAAAGCACGGAGGCCTTCACTTTTTAGTTTTATTTCGTATTTCTTCGCACATGGACATGAATTTTATACGATACCAAAATGAAAGTGTAAAAAAGAAAAAGTTAAAAAAAAAATATTACCCAAAATTGATGTTGAAGTTGATGATTTGCGCAACACGAAATTGTGCAATCGTGTGTTTCGCGAAATTTTGCGCGTCTGCGAATTTATGCTTCAATACCAACCATAGTCAGCTATCATCATCGACCGTCAGCAAATTGCCGCCATCAACTAACCCAACATAATCTCCAAACAACTCGGATCGAATTTTGCTCTTCCTCTTGAACATCTATTCTTGTCCGTCGATGATCTTCAATTTCAGTCTCACTAAAAGAGGTCACAGACGCTTTTCGACAAAGGATCAAGTCCGACATATTTTTGCCGCGCACAAAAAACAGTTTAAATTTAAAAAGAGCATAAAAAATATGAAAAATCCAAATGGCAAGAAAAGACCCAATACTGACAAATCCCAAAACTTTGTTTATCTGAAAGCCCCAAAAGTGTTCAGATCATAATTAAATTTTGTTTTTTTGTCATCGCCCCTCAGATTGGGTCTCGTGTGCATATCGATTTCTTTCTTTTATATGGTTTGCCTGTCAGCGCTCAGCGAATATTAATTGATTTCGACGCGTAATATAATCGGATCGAAAATTATGTTTTGACTTTTTCCGATGCTAATGATTATTATTATTATTATTGTACTCCACAATCAAACACTAGAAATGCAATTTAAATAGTATTTATACAGTGTGGAAGAATCATTTCGATGGCGTTGCGATAACTTATAGTCTGTAAATTGAATATCACCATTGGTATTTCCTGTACAATCTGACATTGATAGGAGCGATAAAAATTAAAGAAAAAAAATACTGATCGCGGCATATCAATAGTGGCATTAATGCATTCAAATCCATTTGATTACAGAGTAAAAAGGGTCGTTGGACATGTGATTTGAGGCAGCTTCCATCCAACTGCATAATACGACGAGGTGAAGTTCCAAATTGAACCGATTTATTTATTCCTGATTCAATATATGATTACGTACAAAGTTGCAGACAGGAACTCTTTGAATTCTGTTTAGATTTTTTTACTGCCTTTTTATGTAAATGATCAATCAACCAATATAAATTTTCCTCTGACTCAATTCGAGTAAAAATCAATCCAGCAAAATACAGAGTAAATATCACAAAATAATTATGTTTTTATGCTAACGCACTATGACAGTAATCATTATTAGCAATAATGAACCTGAAATTCAGTTTTCACCTGTCATACCTGTTCGTATTTAATTAACGAGTCACGCTTAAAATGTCTTCTGCAATTAAAACAGTAAATTTTAATATGAACTTTTCATCTTTAAAGTAGTTCAACTGTTGGACTTATACTGGTTGGTTGGTTGGCTTTCTTCGTTAATTTTGTGATTTTTATTTAAATTGGCATCTGCTGCTTAAAACTGGAAAATTATTAATTATTTTAAGTAAAAAAAATTACTTGTTTTTTTTTTGGTAGATTTTAAGATATTTTTGTACATTTTTTAGCTTTAAGATATTTGTACATAAATTTTTGTTTATTTAAAAACAAAACATTTAAAAATCCCGCGTACATGATATGAAGAGAAAAAATGTTTTACTGTCAAGTTGGTACAAATGCATTTAGTTGTCACGTTGAGTTTTTTGCTTGCATTATAGAAGAACTGCATAGGCCTCTACACAAAAATTGTGGCTGAATTCGTAGAATGCGCACACATGCAAAATGACAGAAACGGCGTAAATTATTGGGGGCCAATTGTATACTTTTCAGTACGCGATTAAAGGCGGTTCGTTTAAAACCATTTTCATATGTGATGTTATTTATGCGTAAACAGATAGATTTTTTTTTTCAAATTATTTCGGATTTTGTTGGTTTGATAGAATTAGTAGTTTTGGAAATTTGCAATAAAATACATTATTCTATTTATAAAATATTATATATTTATTTATTATATATTTTCATTTTATTTATTTCATTTGTAAATATAAATTTTAATGTTAATTTGTGAATTTAAATGGAAATTTAAATAAGCATTGTGCATTTAAATTAAATTAAAAAATAAAGCATTGATTACATAGAACATTACATCAAATTCTTAATAATATAGAAGTTAATTTTATTAAAAATGCTTTAAAACTAAATTACAATATAAAAAATTTAATGTACTAAATAATTCATAAATAATATTTAAAAAAAATTGAAAACAATATTATTTTGTAAATGCATTACAAAATGATCTAATAGAGCAAGCAAAAGCACAAATGCAAAAAAAATTTTTAAATAATAAGCCTACCGAATATATTTTATTTATTAAATAAAATATATAAAAAATTCGTTCCCTTAAATTTTCTTACTACACACTTTACATATGCCGGCACTGAACTATTATCTGGTAAACATTGAACTGTCAACATCACATTTGTTTACGTTTATTCAATGACGAACTTTTCCCTTTTTAACCACTTTTTAGTCCAAATAAATCATTAAAAGCCATTTAAACACATTTTAAACTAAATTTTTTGTCTAGTAAAAATAACGTTGTCAACTTACCGAAAGAAAGAAATCCCCGGTTTCCTCATTCCATTGAATTACCAGCAATCCTTTATAAAACACTTTATATTCTAAAAAAAAAAACTATATATATAAATACTTAATTTTTCGTTAATACTTCAAAAAAATATAAAAACTACATCTTCAGTTGGACTTTTCGATAAGTCCCAAAATAACAACTTGGAAAACAACAAAAGTATGCAAGCATTTCGGTATGCTACCACCACTTTCATGGAGAATGGCGTATTTAAAAACTCTCCGAAAGTCTTTAAAATTGAAGACGCGCTTGATATTTATGAAATAATTAATCAACCCAAAATACAATTCCATTTCCATACCAAATAGATTATACAAATAATTAACATTGGCTATCGTTGCGTTTAAATTTTATTTTTGTTTTTAATAAATGAAGTAAAATGAATATAAATTATGCCGATGGAATTCAATAAATTTCTATTACGAAAACTATATGTCAGTGGATGTCATGTCTACATAAAAAAATCTACACAAAAGTATGCAAGCAGTACGATTTCTCGCCGCTTCTGCAATAATTAAGCCAGAAAATTGCGTATGCATATACCTATCCAGGTATTCTTTAATCTAAGGTTTTTTGGTGCTATCTGACAAACCAGTTTGTGTGCAGCTGTTTTGATCTTGTTAGTCGATGTCAAATGTGCTTTGGGATAATTTGTTATGAGAAAAAATAAAAAGCCGACGATTTTCTACAAATTTTGTATTGCCAATGAAATTGTTTGTTGTCAATCTTTGGTTTTATATTAAAAAAGGCTAACTGTACAAAGTATAAAAAGATGACTGAGAAGTAGTTGAATACTTGTCCCGTTTTGATTGAGTTTTTGGGTCCAAAGGCGCTAACTTGTCGCAATCAGGTTTTGTGAATTTTATTTAAATTTGCATCTGCTTAAAATGGGACAATTCATAATTATTTTGATTAAAAAAAATTATTATTTTTTAATTTTTTTTTTGTAGATTTTGGGAGATTTTTGTGCGTTTTTTATCTTTAAGATAATTGTACAAAAAGTTTCTTTGAAAAGAATTAAAAAGTTCTCTTCGGCATAAGATATTTTAAGAATAAAAACCATTTTCAACTCTTTCAATTTAAATCCAAATAAGTTTTTATTTCAAAAAATCCCGCGTAGAAGATATGAACAAAAAATATTTTGCTTTCAAGTTGGTACAAATGCACTTAATGTTCACGTTAAGTTTTTTGGCGCATATTTTTTTCAAAAGTTTCCGCGCCAAAAAACTGACATTTTACGATTTGCTTACACATAAAACCATTTTTGCTATTCCAACTTAAATTAAAGATCATTATTAGGACCCATGGAAAATTTTACGAAAAATTCTTCTATAACGCGATTAATAAAATATGGCAGTTCTTATAAATAAAAAAATTCTTTTGGATTATTACGAAAATTATAATTAAGTAATTTTTCAGTTATTTTTTTTCCTTCTGGACACTACTAATTAAGTAATTATTGATAAAATATCTACTTCCGGTTTGTTTTGATCATTATTACTAGTGAGCGTACAGGTAGACATTTTTTGTTTTATCTGCCTTAGGAAAAATTCCTAATAATTATCTTAGCACTTACAAAACTGATGACAGTTGATATCCGTAAATTGTTTAAAACATCATTTTAGGTAAGTTCTTGTAATAAAATAGTCTACGTGTACGTGGATTGCCATGCACACCTTCGAATCTTATCTCTGATAGTCGTAGTTGATTCCCAGTGCAGTTTTGTGTGTTTATGTTGCGAATAACCAGATGGAATTAAGATATTCTTAATGACAGTAAAAGAATTTCTTGTAAGTGATTATTTCCTTAAAGATTTAGTTCATGACACTTTCGTCATTAGGAAAAACAAGGGGAAGATTATTTACAAAAGCAATTCTGTCATTCGGGGTTGATTTTGCTTGTGCTTATCGCGGTGGAATAACGATGGATTCAAATGCCATGGAAACTGTTAGTGATCGAGGCAAATTAATTCATCGTACAATAAATAAAGTCATTTGGTCTCTGGTCTTCCGTCATTGGCATCCTATTACATGGCCAGCTGCATATCAGAACATATTAAGCTGCGGCTCGTAAATGGCGACGATGCTTTTGTGGCGCATACTTTTTAATCGCCAATAAATTCAACGATTTCTTGGTGATTATGCGTTTGCCCATTGACGTAGTATGTACGTGACGATGATATAGTGCAGTTGGACTCTTTTACATATCCAATAAATGGTATATTCTGATCCAAATACGATGCCATTTAGATAACTAAACAACATTTTCCCCGGAAATAAATACTATTCATAACGATTGGGTACGCAAATGTCAAGATACGATTTATTGAAGCTAAAGTAGATACCGAATATTGTTCCATAGGGAATGGGGGGCAGGAATGTAATTAATGAACAAAATGTATCCAATATCTTCAGTAAAATTTCAACATGTGTTTTTTCATATGCATTTTAGTTGTTTTTTTTTCTGTTTCTTAAAAGTTTAAAGTCTCAAGGAGAAAGGTTTCCATACTTTATCTTATCAAATTGGACTATTGACGAAAATTTCAAATGAAAACTTTACTTTTAAAATTAGTTTGATTATCGAAATGAATTTTTAATTATTTTTTTTATGGGGGGGGGAGGGTATATGTGATGAGTATTAAAAATTATTTTTTATAGTATGATCAAAATATTTATTTACGCATTTAAATAAAATCCAATTGCTTACTTTATGTTAGCATAAAAGGAAATATACTTTTTTTGGTATCTTTAAACGATTTTATATGGTAATTTTTAAAATGAATTTTAAGAAAAAATATCTTATTTTAATGCTATTTTTAGTGAGATTAGTTATTTTATGATAAATAAAAGTTACTAGTTGTTTTCGAACTCGACACAGACTTTGTAGTATTTTTTTTTAAAATTCTGGCATAAAAATTCCATATTTTTAATGTAAAATTTTTTGTTTATCGTAAAACTACGGTTTTTAACAGACTTTTTTTTGAAGGCATATTAAAGATCTAAAAATATTTTTTTTTATGCGGATGGAGTGAATCATTGTAGAGATAACAATTCCTAAAATGTTTTGGATTTTTACCCACAAAAGCCTACCTTCCTTTTATTTAAAATTATTTTCGTTTTTAGACTCCCCATTTGACTAAGTATTACTTCATGGAGAGTAGACGTACAAGGTCTGTTAAAAAAGTATAACGAACTTTGAATTTCCGCGGGTTACATATGTGTATATTCGATTTTCGATTTTTTGTGGCGTTATGTTGATACTCATGTCTGTCACTTAATCCAACAAGTTCGGCCATATTGAATGTGAAGTTAATTTTTGACAGCTGCTTTGCTTGCACGTGTTTTGGCTCGTTTTCGATTTTTGCCCATTCCAAAAAAATGGATCAAAGAATCTGTATCAAATTTTGTGTGAAAAACAAAGTTAATTGCGCGGACACATTCCGAATGTCGACTGTGGCATATTTTGAAACTATCTTGAACCGAAGCAACGTTTATCGGTGGTACAAAATGTTCTCAGAGGGCCGAGAAGATGTGCCGGACGCCCGAGCACATCAACAACAGACGAACACATTGATGAAGTGAAGAAAATAGTATTGGCCAATCGTCGAATCACCGTTAGAGAAGTTTCTGAGGACTTAAACATATCGATTGGCTCGTGTCATTCGATTTTTACCAAAAGTTTGGCCGTAAGAGGGGTCGCCGCGAAATTTGTACCAAAATTGCTCAATTTCGACCAAAAACAGCATCGCATTAACATTGCTAAGGAGCTGTTGGGCTCTATCCGCGACGACTCAAATTTGCTCCAGACGGTCATAACTGGTGACGAATCATGGGTTTATGGTTATGATGTGGAAACCAAAGCTCAATCATCCCAATGGAAGCTGCCGCACAAGTCAAGACCGAAAAAGCGCGCCAAGTTCGGTCGAATGTGAAGGTTTTGCTTACAGTTTTCTTCGACTGCAGGGGCGTGGTGCATATGAGTTAATGCCACAGGATAGAACGGTCAATAAGGAATATTACCTGCAAGTAATGCACAAGTTGCGCGAAGCAATCTGCCAGAAACGCCCTGATTTGTGGAAGAACAAAAATTGGCTTTTGCACCTTGATAACGCCCCTGCTCACGCGTCGTTACTTGTGCGCGATATTTTGGCCAAAAACATTACACTTATATGACCGCACCCACCGCATTCCTCAGATCTGGCTCCCTGTGACTTTTTCTTGTTCCAGAAACAGATTCTTTGATCCATTTTTTGGAATGGGCAAAAATCGAAAACGAGCCAAAACACGTGCAAGCAAATCAGCTGTCAAAAATTAACTGAACATTCAAAATGGCCTAACTTATCGGCATAAGTGAGAAACATGAGTACCAACATAACGCCATAAAAAATAAAAAATCGAATATACGTAACCCGCGCAAATTCAAAATTAGCGATACTTTTTGAACAGACCTCGTACGTTAACATTTAAGTAAAGATGCACTTCTGTAACAAAATCCAAATATCTGCAGTGTCCGATCTGACGAAAAAAACCCTTTCTATAAGCCTTTCAAGGAATGACGAGCCTTCACTCATTTCACATTTTTATCATTTTTTATCACCTGAGCGAGATGCGTCTTCTACTACTTTTTGGGCCTTCATAAGTTCTGAATGCCAATGAAAAACTTATGAACTTAATTAAGAATTTTCTCCGTTTATCAAGATTAACACAAAATTTAATGGCACATCATTGCTTTGAAAAGACTCCTTCACTTATCATGGTCTAAACGATCGTGTTTTCTAACGAGGTTGAAACTTGTACTGCCACACCTCATCATGTTATTTTTAAAGATTGACGATTATTTGGGATTTAGCAGAGTAAAATCCTTTGGGGACTTCGACCTCATCAAGAAGTGTTTGATAAATTTTCTCTCTTTATTGCATTTACCCTTTAATTTCTCAAAAAGAATCCTTTAGAGTAGATCATCCCTTATTATATCAGCCAACCGGTTTTTTGCAGAAGATCATTTTTACGGGTGTCTATCTATTCTTTCATTTAAATGATGTGTTCTATCCCTCGCAACTTTATCTCAAAGTTAATAATTCCTTCTCATTTTTGTAGTTTTCCTTGCAATATTCAAATAACAAAAAAAATTATAATTTCTCAAATTTTTGGAAAAAATAATTTAGTAAATTTTAATTTAAAAAAAAAATACTTTTTTTCAAAAATATTTTCTTTTCATTTAATTTCAGGTATGGCACTTTAGAAACTTAATCAATTTAACCATAATCGTAAGTAAAGATAAAAAATTCTTATATGAAAATTGTTTATAAAAATTAATTTCAAAAAACAAACTACTTTTCTATAAATTGCAATTAAAGCTCGTGAGAATTATTAAAAGTGATTAAACATTTTTATAAATTTGTAATTTTTTGGATAAAATTTGAACCAAAAGCTTTTGGCACAATTTTTGACATAAAAAATTATCCAGAAATAGTGTCAGAAGTATTTTCAATATTTCGGAGTCCTTTATTAAAACCGGCACTAGTAAGATTTTATAGAAATGCTCCGTTATAACCCTTGAAATTATTTTTCTTAAACTAAATAAGGCTTCTTTTAAATACCACAAAATTATATTTGTCTATTATAACATTTAGTCCTAGTTGGGGAAGACGTGCCATAAACTTTTCTAGCCATTTTCATAAACAGTAGTAGACCTATCATACTGAAATATTTATTGTATAAAAATAAGATTTTAAAGTTGTAAAAAATTAATTATCTAGAGAGGATCTTAAAAGGCTTTAAATATTCTGGAAAACCTTAATTAGTGGCTATAAAATTTTGAATAGAAAATTTATAGCAAAAAAATAACACTTCGGAAAATTATGGTAACATTTAATTATAATGTCAATTTTGACAAAATTTTTGACTTAAGTAATTCGATCTAGGCAATTAGTATGCACATTTATCAGCTAATTAAAGAAAGAGTATATGTACGAGGGCTATATGATAAGTCATTGACAAATGCAAAAATATAGCTCATATCGGCAAAACGATATTTTTTTTTAATAAACTGCTATTCTTAGAAAGTCCATATTTAAATTTTTATAAACATCTATTTATTAGTTTAGTTTTAACAGGTTTTGAAAGGAGAAAACGTTGGTCTTTTTTATTATTATTGAAAAAAGTGAACTTCATATATTAATGAAACACTATTTTTTTAAAAGAAAAAAAACAATATCTGAAACTAAAACTAAGCTTAAAAAGTATAGTAAAAATTCCTAATCGATAGACTGGCGCATTTGCTAACACCGAACCAGACAATTTTTCGTGTTACAACTCCACTGGGGTGTTTGAACATTTTTAAGCGTAATCTAAATGGACGGATTTAGCCCCCAGCTTTTATTTCATATTTCCAAATATTTACAAATGGCTCGGTGAAAAAATATTTAGATCAAACAATGAGGTTATTACTGAAGAGTTTAACAGCTCGGTCATAAAAATGCCTATTTTGCAGAGTTGGACAGATCGTACTTTTTCCGCCAAGCACAAAATAACATATATAAAAACATTGGGCCAAGTTTATCAAGCTCAAAAGATATACTCTAAATAGGCAAAATGAAGTTTGCAAATAAAAATGTTTTTTTCTCATCAAAGCCAAGTATTAATCATTTAACCCTCGTATTTCTAGAAGTTAATTTGTATCTTATAATTTGTTAAATATTTCTTTTTTAAAAACTACTAAGAAATCGTAAGAAAATTTTGTTAAAAATGTAAAGTCAAATAATTTTTAATGTTTTCTAAAAAATTTTAGTGTTTTTTTCTAAAATTTTGAAAAAAAATTTTATATGGAATTTTTTACATTTTTTTTTATATAAAATTAAAAATTTTATATAAAAAAAAACGGTGGACCAAGTTTATCAAGCTAAAAGGAGCTGCTGTAAATAGGCAAAATGAAGTTTGCAAATAAAAATGTATTTTTCTCATCAAAGCCAAGTATTAATCATTTAACCCTCGTATTTCTAGACGTTAACATGTATCTTTTCCTGGATAAATAATTTGTTAAATATTTTTTGAAAGAAAACTACTAAAAAATCGTAAGAAAATTTTATTAAAAATCTAAAGTCAATTAATTTTTAGTGTTTTCAAAAGAAATTTCCTATTTTTTTAATAAAATTTTTAAAAATGTTCAGAATTGTTTATATGAAAATTTTTAAATTTTTTTTATATTATTGTAGATTTTCCAAATTTTTTTTTATATGAAATTTTCGAAATTTTTTTATATGAAATTTGTTTTTTTATAATATAATTTCGATAAGTTATTTTGTTCTAATAATATCATCAAGATAAGTACCGATAAGCAAATACGAAATCATTGAATAGACATAAATTCTTTAAATATCAATAAAAGTGAATACGAATTTTTTTTCCTAACGATACTTATAAGAATTCCTTTTATAAGATTTTTGGTTGTATTTGGATTTTTATTTTGTATTCTTGAGATTTACAAATATAGAAAGAAAAATCATAAATTTGACATAAATCTTCATTTTTCATAGAAGGAATTCCATTTTGCCACAATCATCAATCTTAAAATGGAACAACAAAATCACAGCCGTACAGTATATTTTTTCTCCTCCTCCTTCTCCTCTTGTTGTTTGGTAAAACATTCATCATAAAAAATCTCTTTTAACAATCATCATGATCAGTGAAACCACTTATCAGGCCATAGATTAAGATAGTATTAAGTTGAACGCAGAAAATAATCAGAGATTTCGTATTTTTTAACAAATTCCGAAGATGATTCATTCGAAAACGATAATACTGATGAATTTTTGAATAAATTATGAGTAAATTTTGTATAAAATTTGCAAGATTCAAATATGAATTCGATTTGGAAATGTTATTGAACCTTTCCATTACTTAATACGTTATTTTGTACTATATTATAAAGGATGATGGAGTACTTGGGCCAAAAACGTTGGAGGCTATCAAAAGAACGACTTAAAATACATTCGCATAAATAAAGATAAGAACTCTTAAAAAAGATTACTAAACACAAAAACCATATGGACTAGTTATTTGAATGATTATCACTTAAATAATAAACGGAATTTTTCTGCGTCTTTTTTCAACCAAAAAATTGGGGGGCTTAGATAAATTCTTTACATTCTTTCCTAATCTTATAGTCTAAAATCACTAATCTAATATCAAACATTTTAATCTCTTCTAAACCATACGGTTGTGCTCTAAATTTTTTGTATAAAAATAAAAAAATTCTCTAGTTTTTCCAAATTTTCTTACAAGTGCTTATAATGCAAATAGTTCCGGCGATACTAAATTTCAATTGAAACTACTCATAATCGATTAGTGAATCAATCAAAATCTTTAACTTATTTGCCAATTTCTTTGATTCAATTTAAATCTATAAAATAAGGAAAATTTAAAAAGATTTTCTCAGATTCTTAAAAATAGGGACTGTATCAGACAAAAATGCGCACTTTTATTTTTGGTCATAATATATTTTTGGGGTTGTTTCAATAAATTTAAAAATACTATGACAAGCGTAATTATGTTTTTTAGTTTTAAAAATGGTGGACTTATATTTAATAAAGGATGGGTAGTCTTAAGATATTGAATTTTTAACATATCCTTCGCCTAGAAAATCGTACGCTCCACTCTACTTAGTTTTAAGACAATACCCTTTTTCCTTCGAAATTTTGGGCAGTTTGGTGGATTGGTACTTTTAATTAGAACAGTAACGTTGTTAGCTCCGAACGCTATTTCAAGTTCAAATGCAGTGGATCCTTGGTATCTATTATGAAAGGACGTAGGTATTTTTGCATTATCGTTTTAGTATAAATATTCAAGTTTTAAGTGCATACAACAAAATTTGTCAGTACTTTCTAAAGGGTTGCTTCTAAAAAAAAATTTACGGATTTTTTTGTAAAAGATATGATCGGAAAGGCCCAATTTTAAATGATCTTTCTACATAAATAGGATTGAATATAATCAATAATAGCTTGAATTATGTTGATTTTCATTTTGGAAATGTTTATGTAATGTTATTTAACGTAGCATACCGATCAGTAAACATAATACCACTGGCTCCTTACAACCTTAGAGATGAAGACGTCCATGCAACGTCCAAACGATCCTGTCTGTAATGCATTTTTCCAGCTCTGCTGACCAGATACAAGTAGTTGCATGCATCTCAATGGACGACCCAGCTCCCTGCAATCAAACGCATTCTTGTTTGATTTCTTGCTTGGACTACATGGAATGGTCTCTCAGGTTCTCTATTTTCTTCTTTTTACCACTTTTTCTTCACTTTTGTTATCTTCCTCATCTTCATCATTTTCCTCATCTTCATTATCTTTCTCATCTTCTTCATCTCCTTGATGTACGAATCTACTCACATTAGCAAAAGTTTTGCAAATGTTTAAAGCCAGTATCCTTCTCTGCATTATCTTCTTCATCTTCATCATCTACTTCCTCTTTTTAATCTTCTTCATCTCCTTGATGTACAAATCTACTCACATTAGCAAAAAAGTTATGCAAAGCTTTCTCATCTTCTTCAATATCTACTTCATCTTTGTCATGTTCTTCATCTTCTTCATCCCCTTGAGGTTCAACTCCATTCACATTAGCAAAAGCTACGCAAAGATCTAATGTCAGTTTCATTATCTTCATCATCTTCTTCGTCTTCTTCATCTTCTTCAACTTTAACGTTATATACTTCATATATATTATCTTCTTCGTCTTCTTGCTTTCCTTCCTCTGAACCATCTATCGTGCTCCATGCATAAATCAGGCAGACTTTTCATCTTCCATCAATTTTTGCGTTAAGCAGTCTCAACCAGCAGTCCACTTCCTCTTCTCACCACTCACATTTGTGCAACTACCTGGTCCTGCCTTTAATCAGATCCATCCATCACAGGTAGATCCATTTGCTAACAATCAGTAACCAGTTACAAGCTAGTTACCCTAACTGTTGGTAGCAAGGACTACTTAAACCTTTACTATTATCTGCAGTGATAGTACCCGCGATCATGGTATCGCTCACTTCCAGTCCTAAGACCGTACCCGCAATATTGATATTAAACCACAGCCGCCACGTTTCAGCCAAAGGTACCTCATATGTCTGATCAGGCACAGTGTGTTTTAAGACCGTGCGGCACCTGATCGCCTTAGTACGGGTTTTATGGTCTAAAGGCATCCGGCAAGTTCACTTCTTTCTTAAAGAGCTACAGTAAGAAAACTTGGCATTGCTAAAGCCAGTTAAGAACTGCCCTTCCCCAGAAGATATCCCCTTGCACTTAGCAGATAAGATTTGCTAGGCCAGCTCAAGACCGCAGGATTGCTAGGCTAGCTCAAAACCGCAGGTTTGCTAATATCCGTAAGCACTTTTGATTTTTTTTCTTTCGAAAGGAAAGAATATTGCCTAGGAGTATACCAAGTTATATCCCATTTTTATATATTTCCT
The DNA here is from genome assembly GCA_958298945.1 of Atherix ibis. Taxonomy (NCBI): domain Eukaryota; kingdom Metazoa; phylum Arthropoda; class Insecta; order Diptera; family Athericidae; genus Atherix; species Atherix ibis. The sequence goes on along the minus strand of OY282605.1, from coordinate 47,521,486 downwards.
CCTCTGGAAACTTAAAAGCTTCCTTCTTTCTACATCCCATTTTTCGATATTTCCTCCTCTGAAAACTTGAAAGATTAATACAAAATCCTCCAAAAAGTATATCTTAATTTACCTGTTGTCCTACCAGCCAGTATCCTGGAACCCATTTTATATAGTCTGTTTATAAATGATATCCCATCTGATTTTAAGACCATCATTACCACTTTTATAAATTTATTCAAGAAAAAGTGCTCACAGTACTCTTACTATTCACCAAAAGTAACCATAATGAAAAATATGATACTAAGAAGTACTGAAGTGCATTAGTAAGGACTTACCTAGTAGATTAACCTCTAGACTAAAACCTACATACTAGACTGAAAACATAACAGACGTTATCTAAAACTACTCGACAACCAATAAAATAAACAAAAAGTAGTGAACTTTTAATTACGGAACCTATTTGGACTTACGGAATTGAACTTCAATGTTTAACCAAACGTTTCGGTTCTTATCGCATTCAGGATCCTTATTATCCAGGATCCTTCATCAAATTGTCGATGCTCTTTTGTGATCTCAGTACCAAAAAGGACATCCTTGAAGATTTTTTTTTATTAGCGGGAATAAGAAAAAGACCCACATAAGCTGTGATCAGGTTCACAGAAATTGATTTTTTGGTACTGATATCAAAAAAGAGCAGAATCAGGAGAGCAGCAAAAAGATATTCACAGAAATCAATTTTTCCAAAAAAAAACTCCTAAATGGAGATCGTCGTGTGAAAGGTGGCATTGTTATGGTGGAACCTCCAAGTGTGTTCAATATTCGATATCTTTTTCTGAGAGTTTCTAGGACCTTTCCTATCAGTTTTCAATGTTGAAGTCCTCCCTGAGCGATGTTTCTTTTCCTATGCTTGTCAGTCCTGCAAAAATACTTTGTGCCAAAGAAAAACGTGTGCTTTTAATAAGGTTAGATTAGGTCAGAGTGGTTGTCTGTTGTTTCAGGCGGACACACTAAGACTGAATTTAGATCCGTGATATCAGAAGGAGATGATAAGGAATAAGAAATTTAAATTTAAATTTAAAAAAAAGTGAAAGTGGTGATAGGTACTAAGCCTAGGGGACCATGCCTTGGTGGGATTTGAACGCATGACCCCTTCGATGGTAGTACAGCATGCTAACTACTAATCCCATAGGCTCTTTGCAACTTTTGTTTAACTCAAGTTCAATTTTTCACGACCAGCTCGAAAATACAATTTCATTTATTATGCTCTATAGGATCATGGTATTATCAGCCAAAGTTGAAACTGGTACTGCGAGTGTAAAAGAGGAAAATTATAGCCTGAGTTGTAGGGCAGTTTTCAGTGTTGCCGCAACACTCTCAACGATTCTATTATGACTAGTTGGCTGCCACATCTCGTAATTACTACAAAAATACGCAGAAAATGCCTTCTTGAAGTCTCTCCTTCAATTAATATTATTTTTTTAAAATAGAAAACTTTTATTTGTTTTTAATAATAAATATTTTGATAGAATCCCATTCCAAGTGTACTATCAAAAACCAATTACATATGGGATAGAGGCAGAGACAAAAAAGAGTCTCGGCAAATAAATAGAATAAATACGAAACGAATAGAATTCAATTTAAATTTAGGTAAATATAAGACAAGCTTCAATGTTTACCAAATAAGAAAATATTTACTTAACAAATAATATTTCTATGTTATAAATAAGATGGTATACACTTCCACCTAGACCACAAACGATAGAGTATCGATAGTTGCCCGGGTAGTCAATGAATTATTTCTTTGGGTTTTTATTTATATTACCCTAAGGAAATATATTCAAAATATGAACAGGATCGATTCGATTGAAGTGTGTGCTCTAACTAATATTGTATTTACTTTGTGTAGATATTTTTAATAATAATAGTATGGAAAGTTCTTAGAACAAACAGAAAGAGAAACTGAAACAAACTTTCGATGGATCGAAACCAATAAATTTTAATGGAAAGGAACATTCATAATTGAAGTACACAATTTAAAAATATTTTTGAATTATTTCCAAAAAGGAAGAAAAAAACACACAACATTATTTATTTAAGAACTGTTTGGAATAGGATCGGTTCAAAAAGGTAATATTATCGATTGAGTTGAACAGAAAGGCATTTATGATGATGGCGCCATGTTCATTTGAAATAGCAAAAAAAAAAATATGCAAATATCGTTAATACCTTCTAATGCCCCCTTCAGCATCGAATAGGATAATGTAGCTTTGATGTCTAGTAAATAGTGTGACACAAAATATTCATTAATTCCCATTCACGCTCAATAGTCTATCGATGATGATTTTATTTGCGATAGTATCGGCTCCTCCATAAACCAGTTCACCCTTGAATGCCCCCTTCTTCCCCCCTCCCTCACCAAAAATTTCATATAATGATTGAAGTCCATTTTGCATATATTGTATGTAGGGTTTTTTGTTGTTGTTGTTGGGTGGAATGCCGGCGGATGTGTGTATGCGCTCATGTCTAAAAGTCTAAAAGCAAAAGCTAATTTCTGTAAATTGTCTGGTAAATAATAGTTAGACGCATGGTGATAATTTTCTTTGATTTTTTTATTTTTTATTATTTTTTTTTTGTTACTTACCTTTAAGAGTACAATAATTTTTTTTGGCTAGTTTCGATAATGAACAATGTGCTAACGAACACAAATATTGTCGTCGGCTTGTTGTTATCGGAGATTTTTAGGTGCGAACGCTTTAGCGTCAAACTGGCGTCTATTCGACGGTAATTATTTTTCAAGTCAATTCAATAATAGGTTGGAATAATGGCGATTATTCTAAGATCAAGATCAAGGTTAGGTACAATGTTAAAATCGGTAGATAAACTTTGAATGAGAAAGCACCATTTTCGCACGGTCAACTAAATGAGAGGTTAGGGTCAAGTGCGTACACACGCGAGTACGTTGGTCCAAGATCAAAAGATCACCTTTGCCGAATATCAACTTTTCCTTATTAAAAAAAAAAAAACAATGTTATAGCATAGGTGACATTAGACAACCTACACTCAACATAGGATGGTGTTTTTTTTTAATTCTATTATTAAACTTTTTTGTTTTTATTCATATTTTCATCGGTTTTATTTGCTGAAATGGTTTTGGCAACCGTTCCACTATAGACAAATATGCTCGTAAGTAAGTGTGTCCACCAAAACTTTTTAGGCAAGCGTTGTTATGTCATAACAGATAATATCCAAAAATATATTTTCTTTTTACAATCTATTTAATAAGTAGTAAACTAAAACAGCAGGTTGTAAATTTATTTGCTTGTTTTTTGACTATGTTCATAATTTTTTTATAGCTTCTCACATAATAATCGTAGTTACAAATTTATAAAAATCGATTTTATTTTTAAAAAAAATTATTACAAGATCGATACTATTTTGAATTAGGATTTTCTTATATGGTATATGAATTGAAATATTATCTAAATTGAAATGTTGAGAAATTATTGTTTTATTTTTTGCCCAAATTTACACTTTCAAGGAGGACTTCTTAGTCGATATTTTCAGTGACATTTTAAATTTAATTTAGTTTTATTGTTAAGAAAATTATAGTTTTTTTGAAATTTAAAAATATTACTAGGACCAAATTCTCTAATCATAAGCCTAGTCCGGACGAAAAACCCTTTTTTTTTATCTGCATAGATACCAATTGTATTGTAAGAAGTAGATTTACATAAAACACCCATCGGCGTTTCTCCAACTCACACAAGATTCCTCTACAAAATCTCTTCACCATTTTCGGGAAGGGCAGTACAGGACAATTCTCTCACAAGTGGATAATGATCATAGGATAAACGGGAGTGAAATTTTTGATAGCGGGAAATGAACAAGGTCCTGAGCAAAGGAAACATTTACATCACGATGTATTACGTTGCTATGAACATAAAAGGGGGTACCAACAATTTTACGGAGGTTCTTGATTTCGTTAAACCTCAAGGTTCAATTCTAGATGTCCAAATTGTTAAAACCTGTAATTATAAATAATTGTATTGTATATTAAACATTTAATTTTGATTGTTAGCTTTGAGCGTTTGTCCAGTAGTCTAAGAAGTTGTAGGTAAAGTAAAGTCCCAAATAACGTGGAATAGTAATAATGGCCATATCAGCTGCATAAGTAGCAATGATAGTATTAAGATCAGATACATGAGTATAAATATTATATAAAATGGGACAAAGAATACTGCCTTGTGGGACTATAGCTAGAATAGGATATAGTTCCGAGGATTCTGATTTAATTGCAACTTGGAAATGACGTTGGGAGGAATATGAATTTATGATAAGGTAGTTTGTTGAAGGAACGAAGCTCTTGAATTTCTAGAGCAGTCCACGATGCCACAAACGATCAAAAGATTGGTCGTTTGGAAATACGCTTTTCTCTCAAGAAAGGTTGCAATGTGATCAACAACCCGATGGTATTGCTGGATTGTGGAGTGTTTACTAGGTGTATAAGCTTAAATCCGCTGTTTTTAAGTCAAAAAAACACATTTTTTTAAATAGAAAACAAAAACAAATATATTCAAAGTACTTGCTTTTGCTAGCTACACATATCTCCGTTAATTTTTGGATACCACGCCAAAAAAATTCCTTCTCTTTCAAGGCAAACCACTAATCAAGCCATTTTCGGATGTCTTCGTAAGAATCGAACTACTGACGTCTTCGTAAGAATCGAAAAAACAGATGGTAGTCGGAAGGAGCAAGGTCTGGCGAATAAATGGGGTGGGGTAGCACCTCCCACTTGAGTGTCTCCAATTAGTTTGGGACCATTTTTGACGTGTGCGATGGTGCGTTGTCGTGAAAGAAAATCAGCTTGTCATGTCTTTGTTGACAATCCGTCCTTTTTTCACGCAGAGCACGGTGCAATTTGATCAGTTTTTGGTGGTAGCGGTGGTCATTGACAGTTTCACCAGGTTTCGACATCTCATAGTAGAGAATACCCTGCTGATCCCACCAAACGCACATCATCGTCTTCCGTTCGAAGCGATTTGGTCTTGGGGAATATGCTGATGGTTGGCCGGGTTCAACCCACGATTTATTCCACTAAGGATTCTCGAAATATATCCAATTTTTATCGCCTATCACAATCCGATGCAGGAACGACTTTCTTTTTGTCTGGCGAGCAAGATTTCGCATGTGTTTTGGCGTCGCTCCATCTGCCTATCTTTCAATTCATGCGGCACCCATTTCCCGATCTTTTCAATCTTCCCCATGACACACAGACGCATGGAAATGACTGGTTGAGTAACATCCAATTGCTCCGTGAGCATTTTTTACGATTGGGTATCGTCTTCGTCCAAAAGAGCCTGCAATTCATGGTCCTCAACCTTCCTAGGCCGATTTTCACGCTTCTTGTCCCACAAGTCAAAATTGCTGTCTTTGAACCAATCTCGGCACGTTGTTTCCGATAAAGCACTGTCACTATAGGCCTCCATAAGCATTCGATGCGATTCGGCAGCAGATATGCTTCCGGAATATGCTCTTTTTCTTGCACAAAACTATGTGTAGACATGATTACCAAAGGAAAAATGTATGTTGTTGTACGAAATTGCTGACAATGTGCACTGATTAATGTTGACAGATTTCAAACTCATAAAAAAAAGTATGGCGTGCCCATGGTAGCTGAAAACGCTCACTAACGCCATCTATGACCAAACAGCGGATTTAAGCTTATACCCCTGGTAGATCGGAACACAAATTGGTAATCAGAAATAATTTTTTCATTACCTAGGACGGCAGAATCCTTTTAAAAGAAGTTTTTCAAAAATCTTACCAAGGATTAGTAATAGGCTTATAAGTCTATAGGAAAATAATTATTTAAAGAAAATATTTTAATAATTTCAGGACGTTGTTGCCACGTTAGGCGCTTCATAACAAATTATTATTAATCACTCTCTACGACTACTAAATGTCAATAGACAAATGTCATCCAAACCAAAATGGCGGCCCAACAAAATCGATCTGGAACATAAAAACCACCCTGTACATTGTATTTGATAAAAATACTGTTGAAAAGGATATTTTTTGCTAGTAAAAGGATATTTTATTAAAAATTCAATATTAAAATTATTTTTATATCTGAATTTTGCGGACATTTTATGTTAATAATGAATAAAAGTAAGACATCAGTGTTTCTGGTATTTGTTTAAAAAAATATTTTTGAATAATTTTGGTGTGAGTTTTTTTTTTGGAGTTACTCATGTACAGATTTCGAAGGAGAATTAGTGGGTTTATTTACTTTAGGAATCAATATAAAGACAGTAAATTTTCAGACTAAGGGAAAATAGGTTATGTGCACAGGATACTATTAAAAATTTATTGAAAAGATGCAGAATAGTAGATTTAATTTCCAAGGGGGATCAAAAACCTAAGTTTTATTTCAATTTTTATGAATTTTTATTTTTTTCAAAAGGATAAAGGCTCTTTTTCTCTTTGCACTATTAATATCCCTTTTTTAGTTATTTTTGTCTTACCTAATATATTATTGTAAATGAATAATATTGTATAAAATATAAAAATGACAATAGGGAAAATTAAAGGTATTTTTAAGAAACTAAGAAATCTCAAAAATAAAAAAACTGCGGACGATAAAAACTGAAAAGTAAAAGAAAGAAAAATTAAAGAAGTAATGAGACCGGCTGGTTCGTATAAGTTTCAACTGAAGTTGTGCTTTTATAGTGCGTCACAAAAAATGAAACAGAAAAATTGAGAGTGAAAGACAAACCTGGATCAGAATCAAAAACTGATGAACATGTGGAACCAAGTGAGGATTCTTGTGCCTCAAGGATAAATTGTTTTTCAAGTTTTTATAAAAAAAAGTTTAAACAATGTTCAGAAAAAGTGGATTTTCCCTTAGAACGAACATTAAAGACATTTGGACTTGAGTTTTTGATGAAAAAAAAGGTACTCTTGTAGTTGTCCAGCTCACCTGTTCATCTATTCTTAGTCTCCAAAATTAAAAATAACTTGAAAGGATATTTTATTAGTATTGTGGATATTGTCCTAAGGATTGTAACCGAGGAGCCGTATGCAATTCCAGTTAGAGAGTAAAAATTACCACCCCTACTTCCCAATGGAACTGTCTTCTTGGGGATAACATTGATGTGTAAATAATAAAATATCAATTATTGGGGAAAAATATCAATATCATTATTTTTTATCACACCTCGCATATTAAAGGATTAAGGAGCCCTAGGATAGTTAAGCCCCTATTAGAAAAGAAACTGTCGGTGGTTTGACACGGTTGCCAGAGGATTAAAGAATGGCAAGAGACCTTTTTTTCTGAAGAGGATATTGTAAGTGAAAGCAGTATTCCCAATCCAATTCTTTGCGAATTTTTTTTATAATTTAGGAATTTTAGTTAGCTAGATTGATTTGTCGATGACATGGTAATGTAACGCTAAAAAAGTTTCACTATTAAGCCAGTCCATTTGTCCGCATTGTCAGATACAATATATCGGCATATCCTCGATGCGATACAAAATTCTCTGTTTGTTTTACGTGGCATACATTTCATTAGACATAATACCACGGGTTGCCTACGACCATAGGGGTTGTGATACGCTCCATCAGCGCACCATCATTACTGGCAGTTGACAGTCAGTAATTAGTTACAAGCTAGATCTAAACCTCTATTGTCATAAGCAGTGACAGCGCCTGAGATAATTACCGATATCTTTCACCTGCGATCCGGAGACCGTACCCATAATATGGGTATTAACCACAGCCACAACGTTACTGCCTAAAGCGCCTCACCATTATTGGGCACAGTGTGCTTCTACACCATGGGGCATCCCGATTTCCGTAGTACCAATTTTTGTTTTAAAAGTACTTCTGTTTATATTCCGCTCACCGAGCTACGGTAAAGAATCTTGTAAATTCCTAGGCACCGCTACGCCAGCTCAAGTACGCGGGTTCGCCAAAACTCGAAAGCACAACCGGAATTGACCTTGGGCAACAGTACAAATTCAGCCAGACATTCCCTCCCCTCAGGTGTACTAAGTGCCAACTCAGATCCACTCGATCTTCATTCACTCTAATGCCACAAGCATCCTAATCCCGGAGTTCTAAATCACACTCCACGAGGAGGTGATGTAAACTCTCTTATGGTGCACCGCACAGACACTCTTCTCTTTCACTCAATCCTCTCTTATACAGGAACTCATTCATACTGCCATGCCCGGTTATCAAATAACCCAAGAACAAGCCACATTCAAACTTGTTTGCCGAAGCAAACTTGACACTTGAGATGAACCTCTGGGTCCATCTCCCATTCTCACTCTCATCCCAACGCTGTTGCCAAATCGCATATATTTTTTCCAGGACTAGAGCTCGCCGTTGGCGGTCTCCAATCTCTTCAATTTCCGCATTCAGAACACGGCATCCAATCGCCAATACAATGCCACGCCGCATCCGATTGATAATACTTCTAGATCTCTAGATCCCATGGAGGATCTCTAGATCCCATGGAATTTCTCCCAGTAAAACCTGCATTGCATCGGTGGAGACTATCCTACAAACATTTAGACATGCATATAGAATCAACCGCTGAATACTGTACCCCAAACATAAGTTCCATACGCCATACATGCAATAAACAAGCTCTTATATAATATTAGCATTGCCCCACTCTCCCACCGCATACCCCTATCCCTCTTTAATACCCTCCCCTGGATTCCATACAATCCGATATTTGTATAACTCAACAGACAATATCATATGATATCCAGAACCGGATATCTGGAACAACTAGGAATAAGGATACAAAGGCTGCAAGACATTGGGTTGAAAAAAAAGCGTGATTATCAGGGAGATCAACTGTCTACAATTTAGCATAGCAAAAATTTATCCCATATGGTAAAACCCGCCAACGTAGCTTATGTAAATAGCTTCCAGTTCGTAAAACCCGCCAACGTAGCTTATGTAAATAGCTTCTAGTTCCTAAGACGACCGCAAAAGATGTTGCAATATGCTCATCATAGTAAGCATCTATGAAAAACAATATTAGATCCTTAAAGCAATTCGATATTTCTAAAAAAATCAAATTTTGTAAATAAAATAAAAGTAAAATGAACACTTTTTAAAAAAACTATATTTAGAAATTTTTGCTTTTGAAAATTTGCTCTTACAAATTTTATTTACTAAAACTAAAGGGTTATCAAATTTGCTCAAGGGAGAGTAAACTAAATAAAAGCACTTTTAGAATCAGTTTTTGATAATAAAATTTATTTTTTTATATTGATTAAACTTTTCCATTTGTATAAAAAAATTAAATTACTATGACTAGATTTCTGCTGACAGGACTCAATCCTTCAAGGGTAATTTTTTAAAACTTCTTCGCACATATCGTATTTGATTTTTAATCTATAAAAGTCCAAAAACGTCAAATCGCACGATCTTGGATGCTAATTCAGATACCCAAATCTCAAAATTACGTATCCTAAGAAATTTTCATCTAATAAAACCATTATTTATCTCATTATGTAGGTTTTAGAGCCTTTTGTTTGAAAGCCTATGTAGATTAAATTAAAATTTTTAAATTTACGCTAAAAAAAACGTATGTTTTTATGTAGATTAATGTTTTTAAGTTTACGCTAAAAAAAAATGTATTTTTGTACACGGCCATTACGCTCAGAATTGCCGGTAACAGTCTCCCATTTTTGATTTTCAAAGGGCCAATACTACCTTCAGATCAAAGTGCACAGCAGATAGTCCTTTTTAATACGAGGGTCGTTCAATAAGTCCTTAGAAAATCTGAGAAATTGCGCTCGTAGCTCGATCCATAGCGTAGGTCAATTTCTATCGTCGATTAAAGTTAACGACATTTATTTGTGCATAACAATGGAAAAAAGCGAGTTTAGGACTGTCATCAAACATCTCCATTTGAAAGGCTTTAGCCCGAAAGAAATCAAAGCCGAGTTGGATGCAGTTCATGGCACATCTGCACCTGTGTTTGCGACGGTTTACAATTGGGTGAATGAATTTAAACGTGGCCGTTCATCCACAAAAGATGAACATCGTTCAGGACGCCCAGTTGAGGTGTCTACTCCTGAAATCATCGACAAAATCCACGATCCAATTTTGAACGATCGGCGAATTAAAGTGCGCGAATTAGTTGAGGCCACGGGCATATCACAAGGTACAGTCGCTTCAATTTTGCATGAAAAATTGTCTGTGAAAAAAATTTCGGCAAGATGGGTGCCGCGTTTGCTCTCAGAGGAGAATAAGCGCAATCGTGTAGTGGACTCTGAGGCTATTTTGGCACTCTTTCATCGCAATCCTGCCGAATTCCTTCGTCGATATGTCACTGTGGACAAAACCTGGATACACTACTAAACTCCAGAATCGAAGAGACAGTGGATTTTTAAGGGTGAACGGGCTCCGAAGAAGGCAAAAACTGTGCCATCGGCCGGCAAGGTGATGGCCATGGTTTTTTGGGATTCGCAGGGCATCATTTTTATCGACTACTTGGAAAAAGGAAAAACAATAACAGGAGCGTATTACGCGTCGTTATTGCAACGGTTGAGCGAGGAAATCAAAGAGAAACGCCCCATCTGAAGAAGAAAAAATCCTCTTGCATCAGGACAATGCGCGTGTGCACACCTGCGCTGTTTCCATGGCCAAAATTGAGAATGGAATTGTTGCAGCATCCCGATTATTCACCACATTTGGCCCCGAGTGACTATTTTCTTTTCCCCAATCTGAAGAAATGGCTCGGCGGACGACGGTTCACTTCCAACGAGGACGTCATTGCTCAAACGGATGAGTATTTTGCAGAACTTCCGAAATCCTATTTTTTGGACGCGATAAAAATTTTGGAAAAACGGTTGGAAAAGTGTATAGAGCTAGAAGGAAATTATGTTGAAAAATGAAATTTTTTTTTTTTAAAAAACAGTTTTTTTCATCTTTTGCTAAGCACTTATTGAACGACCCTCGTAGCTTCTTTAAATAGACTAATGGATTTTCAGAGTTTTATGTTTGGTAAATTTGTTTATTCGTACGTCGACAGAGCGAGAAATAATCCTCATTGGGTGAAATCACCTTTTGTGCAAAAAGTTTTTCCAATTTTTACAAATAGCTTTTTAGTTAAACTATTAATTAAGAAATAAAAGGCAAACTTTATTCTAAATAAATATAAAATGCCAGTCTAATACTTTCCAAACTATAAGATGGATAATTCGCTTCTAAGAAAAGCTGTTTTTTAATAGAAATATTTTTAAGCTTTTAGATTTTTATTTTTTTAAATTTTTGGAAACTCAAAAATATTTACATAAAAATTACAGCTTTTATTAGTACAAGATTCAAATTTTTAATACATTTAGTAAGAATCTTAAAAAAAATTTTAACCCAAAAAAAAAAATTAATTTTATAAAAAGAAATGAACAATCTCAAAATGTGCTTCAATCTTTAAAATTTATATACCTGAGGAACACATAAATTCATATTTTGAAAATCAAATCTTCAATCTTCTATTTGCCAAAATACAAAAAACCTTATCTTTGGGCGATTTCTAAATAAAAATCAAATAATTCAACCACCATAATTGAAAAAACTTCCATAAATCTTTTACGCAATATTTGTAATTTTTTTTTCAAAAACAAAAAAATCGTTTATTATTTTAAGAGAATTTTGTACCTTATTTTTGGTCATATTGTCTTACATGATATGTATGTTAAGTGAGACTGTTTTGTAAACTCATACCTTTACGAACGCATACTTACGTCACTTGATAAAATTGATAATTTTGAGCAATATTTTTATGGAATTTTATCAGTAAAGCACCGAGGAAAAAATAAAACAAATTCACGCTTTCGGAATTTTTTTTTTTTGACTTTATTATTGCTGGTCTTGTTGATTCAGCCTACTAATAATAAAAATTTTATTTGAATTTTCATTTTTTTGTTTTTGTGGCTTATAGTCTAAGGCAGATTCTAATGAGCATTTCTACTATTCTCTCAAGCAACCCACACAAAACTATCATTTTATTCTTAAGTAAACTATTCCCAACTATCGTCTATATGTACATAAATATCTATACATGTACCAATGAGCATGTATAGGAGTGTGGGTGTTTGATAAATTTCATATCTCATTTAGTAAATGGTCTATTCTTTATTCATTCCCATATTATTTTCGTTTATTCCCTTTTATTATAGGCCCAAAAAAAATAAAATTCACATAATTAAGAAAAAACAACAAATAATTAAGTTAATTGGTAAATTGAAAAGTTTAAAAGAAATTGAGAAATAAAAGAGTCAGCAAATAATAGCGAATACATCGACAGAAATTCTAAACGAGTAATCTTCATTTTATCAAACGAGCGAGACTCGAAATATAGTCTCAGCTTCTCTTGGGCTGTTGTACAATAAACGTGACCAAACAAATTTCTGTTTGTACATACTTAAAACGCCTGAACTGTGTTGTATATACCTAAAGTATGACAATAAATTGTATGTAATCTGGTTTAGAGATAAAGATAACCTCGAAAAGTAGAGAATGGATTTTTTTATACACAAAAAAACCAACTAAGAAATACAACAAAAAAAATGCTCCCAAGAAATTTATGTAATTACAAAACATCAAAGAGTATTTTTGCTTCTGAAACTGCGGATTTTTCCTTTTGATGTAAGATCATAGGTTCAGGTGAGAAGCATAATTTTAAGGTATAATGTTCTGATGACCGTAGTGATAATAATAATAATAATATTAATAATAATAATACAAAGTTTTAAACGAATAAAAAATTATGTTTTTCCTTTTAGTTTCGGTTTTTTTTTTTTTCGAAAAGTACACACCAAATTAATGGACGCAATCAGAAAAATCACATTAAATTTGTTTAATGTTTAATACAATCTTAAATTTATTTTTATGTATATTTTCGAGAAAAAAGGTTTGTGTTTTTATGTTTTAAATTTTTCATCTTTTGTAATAATTTTAATTTTAAACTGTTTTTTTTTTAAATATCTTTTTTACCTTTTTACTTAGATTATTTCAAAGAAACTTGACCACCTTTAATAATTATATTGTCAAAATTATCGCTACAGTGTCGGACATAAAAAAATTATCTCAAAATAAAAAAAAAATAAAAAAACTGAAATTAATAAAAAAAAAAAATTCTAACGAAAAAAAAAATATAACAGCAGAAAACATCAAACATTTAAAAAAAAAATCAAATTTCAGTTTTCTATTTTTTGAGATAATTTTTTTATGCTCTTTTATCCCTTTTTAAATAAAAAAATTCATTAGAAACCATTAAAAAAACTTAATTGATGTCAATTCACTTAAAAATATTTCAAATAAAAAATTTCTAAAAAAATTTTCAAATAAAAATTTCTAAAAAAAAAAATTTAAAAATATTTACAAAAAAAAACTTAAAAATATTTTTATATATTTATGTATAAAAATTTCCAAGATTGCTAAAAAATTTCATTAGTCTTAAAAATTGGATTCTCTTTTTTTTACCATTAAAAAAACTTAATTAATGTCAATTCACTTTTTTTTTAAATTAGAAATTTCTAAAAAATACTTAAAAATATTGACCACCACAATTGTGGGATTTTTTTCAAATGAAAATTTTATTTGTTTTAAATTTAATAATTTTTTTATGTATAAAAATTTTCAAAATTGCTAAAAAATTTCATTAGTTTTAAAAATTAGATTCTCTTTTTTACTTTTATGTACTTTTCAAGAAAAAACGATATTTTTTTTTCTTTTAAAAAAATTTCTCTTTTGTATTAATTTTAATTTTAAACTGTTTTTATTTTTTTTTATTATCTTTTTCACTTTTTCACGTAGATTATTTCAAAGAAACTTGAACACCTTTAATAACTGTACAGTCAAAATTATCGCTACAGTATCGGACATAAAAAATTATCTCAAAAAATAAAAAATATTGCAGCGAAAGAAGTCATAAAACTTTTTTTTTAAATTCTAATTTCAGAGTTTTTTATATATTTAAACTTATTTTTTTTTTTTTTTTTTTATTATCGTTTTTTTATATATAAAAATTCATTTTAAACCATTAAAAAAAGACTTATTTATCGTCAATTCACTTGTTTTTAGAAATTAAAAATTTCTACAAAAAAAAAACATAAAAAATAAATTAAAAAAAAAAATTAGATTCCTTTTTTTTATTTTTATTTTTTTGGTTTTTAATTATATCTAAAAATACATTCGTTTTGTAACAAATCGTTTATAAGGGATAAAATTATAATTTTAAACGGTAAAGGACTAGAATGGTAGAAAAGGTGCGGATAGAAATTTTTTATAAATTTTAAAATTATTTTTGATAATTTTTCGAAGGAATCGCGATTATGGATAAGGTATGGATTCGATGGGAATTTGAATTCCTAAACGCACCTGAAAAATGCACAATATATATATAAGGTAGGAAGAGTTTTGTTTTTGTTGGGTTGTGAGTTTTTTTTTGTGATATTTTATGGTCATGTGATTCTTTTTGTTAGTGGATAGTAAGAGTTATTTGAGCCTAAGTTTTTGAGTTTTGAAAATCTTCTTTTTTCTGTCCGGTCTTCAGGAAATACTTTAAATAATTTTGTTGCTTTCAGGATCTGTCTAAAAAAGTCCCAATCAACTTTTGCATTTATAAGTCTATTCAGAGGAGGGTATTCGAAAATAGGAAAAGCATCTACTGTAAGGAAAATGGGATAATGACCGGAACTCAAAAGATGAATGAATATTTTATATAATATTTAAACTGAAAATATGTAATAATAAAATATTTTTACTAAAAAATATTCAAAGGTTTTTGTACAATAATTAAAATTTTTTTTTTAATCAATTAATTCTATTAAAAGGGCCCGAAATCGAATTATAATTAATACCTTGTCATTGTGGACAAGCTCAATTATTAAGCACACGATAAAAGTGGATCTTCTGCAACACTTTCGCTCATGGAAGCAATATTTTTAGCTATGAGATTACCAAATCAGTAGTAAAAAATTTATTTAGCAAATTTCCGATTGCTGACTCAGATGGAAAATCAGTACGACCAAAAATATCATAAATTTTACGAACTGTGCCTTTTACAGATCAACCATTTTCATAATGGATTTGAATTATTTTTATATAATTTTTGAGCTAAATTAAAGATATTATAACAAATGGCAAACAAGTAAAAAAACTGAATAACAAAAGTGCCAACATTGCCGATTTCAATCTTATTGAGAAAAAAAAAGTTATAATTAGTAAAGTTACATTTCGTCCGGTTGAAACGAAAAGTACAGTATTATTTCAGAAAAGTTAAAAATTACTTAAAGAAGAAAAAAATAGTACGAAAAGGATACTTAATAACCCAGCCAACCACATTTCCATAGCCTCAACCTTAATGGTTATTGCTCATTTTCTTGGAGCAACAAAAAATATCATTCACGTACCGACTAAGTGTTTTTAGGTTCAATGTTGGCTTCTACTATGTGCTCCCCATCGAAATGTTTTCTCATAATTCATTTGAACTTTTTTTTTAAATGAAACCAAAAAACATAAGAAATTCTTTTACAAGAATAGAAAAAATAGCTCTCATATTTCGTTTTGTCATTCTATGCTATATTTATGCTATTCTTTAAATTTGTTTTCATAAAGAACGAAGCTGTAGAAGAAAAAAAACCCAAGTAAAAATACATAAAAAATAATAAATAAATTCGCATAAAGATATTAATTTGCACAATGAAAAAGTGGTATATGACGAAATGGGATACCAGTCATTATATTACAGAATATATGCTCGTACAAAACAAAATTCTGCGACGTGACCAAATATTTTTTAACTAATTTCTGAAAAAGTACGCAAATTTTTATACGAATTCTTCAATTGTCATCTATTTAACTTTTTTGTTATTTTGTTATTGCAAAAACAAACAAGAATTAAAAAATAAATAAATGAAAAATCATAAAAATGACATCGAAACATTAAAAAACTTTGAGCTTTTTTCTTACAGCCGCAATTTTTTTGTGGTTCAATTTTACCAAATAGAAAATACACAAATAATTATTCTTTTGAATAAAATATAATAAAACAGAGAAAGTTTAAATTAGAAATATTTATTATTTTTTATGGTAAATTTATAAAAAATATATATTTTTTAATAAATTCTATTGTAGGAAAGTTCGTAATCAAAAAATCTACAATGCAATAATTTTTATGTTTATTGGACAAAAAATATGTAATCTAATACGTGGTTTTTATTAATTTTAAGGGTGTAAAAACTAAATATTAGGCCTGTACGATCTGGGAAAGAATAATTAAATTTCTCTCTTTTCCACATATAAATTGACTAGTTCCAAATTTTAAAACTTTTTAATGTTTTTATTACAGTTATTACCTTTGCAAAAGACGGCTTGAATTTCATTTTTGCGCTACCATAAATGTGTAACGATTCTTATTTAGAATCTTGGTCTCCAAAACATGTGTCACGATACTTATTTCCAATCTTAGTTATTACCTGTGCAAAAGGCGGATTGAATTTGATTTTTGTTCTGTAACAAATATGTCACGATACTTATTTCTCCACAAGAACACTGTTACCAATGTAGACCTTAGTATATAAGGTTCCTTAAATATGTACTTGGGAGATATTTTCCCTTGGAGACTTTTTATCTTTTGTAGAACAAATTTGTCTCTGTTATTATTGCGTCCTTGATTTTGATGTAGTCCAATTTACCCTATTTATGTTCCTCATATATGTGCTGCGGAGCCATTTAGTAATGCCACAGTTGTGATTCTGGTTGGAGACTTTTAATCTATTATAGAACAAAATCACCGCAATTTTAACAAAAATAATAATTTTACATCTACAATCTCAATGAAGCCAAAGAAAACTTTTATATGAATCAGTTTATAAGAAGATATTTAGTAATGCCCTAGCTGCGATTCTGCTTGGAGACTTTTTATATATTGTATGACAGTACAAATCACCGCTATTTTAAGAAAAATAATAAATCTGCATCCACAATCTTGATGAAACCAAAGCTTAATTTTTTTCCATCAGTTTATAAGATTCCCTAATTATATGCTGTGAGGCTATTTAGTAATGCCGCAACCATGATTCTTCATGAGGACTTTTTATATATTCTATAACAGAATCGCTTTTTTAACAAAAATAATAATTTTGCATCTACAATCTGAATGTAGCCCAAGCTCCCTTTTTTAAGGCATCAGTATGTAAGGTTTCCTAAATGTATGCTTAGAGGTTATATAGTAATGCCACAGTTGTGATTATGTTTGGAGAATTTTTATCTATTATAGAACAAAATCACTGCAATTTAAACAAAAATTTAAATTTTACATCTTCAATCTTAATGAAGCCAAAGCACACTTTTTTATACATTAGTTCCTTAAATGTGCTCCTACAGAATATTTAGTAATGCCTCAGCTGCGATTCTGCTTCGATACTTTTTATATATTGTAGAACAGGATCACCGCTATTTAAAGAAAAAAAATAATTTTACATCCGCAATCTAGATGTAGCCAAGCTCAAATTTCTATGCATCAGTTTGTAAGGTTTCCTTAATGTATGCTTAGAGGTTATTTAGAAATGCCACAGCTATGAGTCTGCTTGGAGACTGTTTATCTATTGTAGAATAGGATCACCAATATTTGAACAAAAATAATAATTTAACATCTGCAATCTTGATAAAGCCCAAGCTCTCCTTTTTTATACGTCGGTGTATAAGATTCCCTAAATGTGTGCTTAAAGACCATTTAGTAATGCCACATCTGTGATTTTGATTGGAGATTTTGTATCTATTGAAGAACCGTATCAAATCTATTTTAACAAAAATATTAATTTTAGCTCTTTTATAATTGCCTCCACAATTTTGATGAAGCCCAAGCTCAATTTTTTAAGCTTCCCTAAATATGAAGCATTTAGTAATGCCACAGCTATAATTCCTATTGGAGACTTCTAACCTTTTGTATGACAGCATCACCAATAATTTAATAAAAATAATAATTAACATAATATTGACAAGCCCCTAATTCTACTATTTATGCTCTAGTGTATGTGCTTGATTTAGTAATACCACAGCTATAACTCCGCTTGGAGACTTTTTATCTGTTGTAGAACAGGATTACCAATCTTTAAATTAAGCTGGATAGCAGTAATTTTAACTTGACTAACTTAAAGAAAGACAATTTGGAAATATCTCTAAGAATTACATATAAAGAAAAGTTCGTAAGATTTTCATTATTTTTTAAAAGAGTTTAAATTACCAAAAAATAGGTTTGAAAAAAGCAATGAGGCATCTCTAATTTAAATTTTCGATGTAAAAAATATAATTTTAGCTGAAATTTTACCCAAGTTTTTTTTTTTTAAATGTTATAAAAGATGAATAATATTTAAAAAAAAAAACTTTATTAAAATAAATATACTCCGAAAAAATTAAAATATTAAAATAAAAGTAATGAAAATTTGCAACAATAACTTTAACAATTCTTAAAACTTTTTAAAATAATTTCAAATTTATTAATTTTCTGTTGAAATTTTATCTTTTCAGGTATGAACATTGTCCGTAATTTACATTAATTTTTAAGGAGAATTATTATGTAAGTAAATACTTTTTTTTTTTGTTGTTAAGTCGAGGAGAAGAGTGGGTAGGTTTTTGTATGAACCGCAATATTGAAGTTATTTCATTGAAATGTAAATATTTATTTTTGTAAGAATTTTCTTCGAACTCAGTGAATTTTCTGATTTTTATTCAAATTAAGGGCATTTTACGGCTAAAGTTAACAAATAAAATTCTTTAACAAACAATTGTGGAAAATTTGTTTGCCAAACAAAAACGAAATGAACACAAATGTTGAAATTCCCAAAACAATTACTGAAAATTGTTGTGATATCGCCGAATGATATCATTATTGGCACCATGCACCAATTTCTACTCAAAACATTAATCATGCTCTAACGAAAATTGAAAATTATTTTGCTTTTATTACAATTTCGGTTTTATTAAAAAAGCATAATTTTATCCATTAAAGAATGACTTGGCGAAATTATGGAAACTTTGATTGCCGATTTTCAATGCTGTAAGAAAAAAAAAATTATAGAAAATTGAGTGATTTTTGTATTGTTAGAGTTGATTAAATTTTTATAAGTAATTAAATGAAATATTTCAAAAATTATTGATTGTATTTTTTATTTAGTTTATAAAAGCATTCATAGATAATTATGACCCCAGTTCGACCGAATTAAAATAACGCGAACGATATTAAAGCAAGTTAAACAAAATTAAAACTGTTTACAAACTAAGAAAGAGTTTAAATAAAATATTTATAATTTTGAGTATCATTATTTGTACCTGTTAAAATATTGTAGTTTTTTTTAAATCTTGGTCATTTTAATATGATAATTTTATTAACAACTACCACCTGTACTATGAGATATACTCTCATGGTCTGGGAGGTTATTTGAATGTTGCTTACCGTTTTTTTTCTTTAAAAAGCACGAAAAAAGAAACCATTTTTGATGTAAATTCAATAAACTTAAATGATAGCGTATAAAATTATCGGACTATTAATTATTATTTACATAATTTAACAGGATTTTGGATACACAAGGTCTTTTACTTCATATATGATATTTTAATTTCATATCTGATTTCTTTGAAACTTTTTAATAAACTATTGAATTAGAAACCATGCTTTCCAAAAGGCTTTTTGAGACGAAAAAAACCCTATTAATTTTTCAAAATAATTTAACATTAAATTTAAAAAAAATTTTAAGAACTTAAATCTAAAATCTATTATATAATATTTTTTATTTTATATGAATTTATATCTACAATTATAAATGTATAGTAAAGAAGCAGATTTTTATCATAAAATAAACTAAAAAATCGTGACGCAATGAAATGAGCGTCAACCCATTGCTATTGGCGTTTCTCTACCTACCGTGCGCTAGAAAATTCTAACAGATCTCGAAGATCACGATATAATGCATTATTATGAATATAAAAGTAGACATAGACAGTTTTATACAGAATTTTGGATTGTTAACAAAAGATATTTGAATCCATTGATTGAATCCTTAAATTGATATTGGAATTATATTGTCATTAATGTGTAAAAAGGTAGTTGGCTTATAGCAAAAAGTAAAAGTTATGTGAGCACTTTTATATTCATTTAGCTAGGATCTTGTGAACTAGGATCATATTCTTGAATTGGATATATAAGTACCGATGATATTCTTGGAATCAGTTCGAATGGCTTGGATACAAATATTATATAAAATGGGAGCAAGAATACTGCGTTGTGGGACTCCGGCTACAATTTATTTCTGACAATTCTTCTTCTTGGAAAAGACATTAGTAGCAATATGAATTTAAGGTAAGATAATACTCCTGGACAATATCCTTTCGTTTCAATAAAGGATATAATGTCAAATCAAAAACGCGATGACACTGTTGACTTGTGACATTTGCAGATCAAATAGTTAAATTTGTTTTTAAAGAAATTTTTCCATAATTTAACCAAGAATTGCTAGGAGGCTAATCGGTCTTTAGGAAAATAGAAAAGTGTTCCTATGAGTTACCAGTTTCCTTTTGATTATCTTTTTCTATCAATTTACGTACTGTAAAAATTTATTTTACATCGAATACTGTTTTAAAAATTAATTTTTGATTTTATTAAACCATTTTTCTAGAGCGTGCAATTTTTCTCTATAAAAGAAATGATATTGCCTAGCAGTAGAGTAAATATGATAGTTTGGCCCTTCATGAACGCATATTATCCTTGTAAAGGCATTAATAAAAATATTTCAAATCATTATTATAAAAAATCTATTCAATTCCAAATATGATTAAGAATATTATGTTGCATAAATAATAGTTTTAGTTAAGAAGCTGTAGAAAATGAATTAAATTTGCAAAAAAAAGAAACAATAAAAACCATAATTTAAAAAATTCCTAAAACACGTCCTTTTTTATATATTTTTCTTCCAAAATTACTTTGTATAAAAGTAAAGAAATGTGGTTTTTTTACCATATACAATTTTTTTAAATTATTTAATAAAAGTTTTTAACATATTTGGTATTGAGAATTTTCACGATTGCATATTTGACTGACTTTTTCCTTTATAATTATCAAAAAATTCGTGTAATATTTTTTTAAATTTTTTTAAAAAACTCTCTACAAGGACATTACATATTTTTTTCTAATTGCATAAACACTTTTTCTCCTATATCTGCACCAAAAATAAAAAAAATTTAAAAAATTCATGTTATATTTATAATAAAAATTTTTTAAAAAAAATTTCTACAAGGATAAATGCATTTTATTTATTTTTACTATTGTTAACTAATAGTGAAAAATTCTCTATGAAATTTGTTGAATTTCGGCTAATTGAGAAAGTTAAAAGTGTAAAAATAAACAACCATAAATATGACAACAAACAACAAATTGACAACTAAAACGAAACGTACTCCTTCGTTCTTGAAGATGATTGATTGAAATGACCGTGAATTTTTTGTTAGCTAAACTAAAAGGCCAGAATCTTTGAAATTTGAGAAAGAAATGAAAAAAATTTAAAAATTTTCAAATTTCTTACTTGCTATTGTTAACGATGAACAACTTTTTGACGTACTATTGTCAGTCAAAGGCCAATATTCATGACCAACAATCATCAATAATTCACGTTACGTCGGCGATCACTACGAAAACAATTTTTTTTCCTCTCAATTACTCAATAAATAATGGTTTTTTATATAAAGCATTTAGTAAAGTTGTCCATTTAAATGCGTTTAATTCCTCTTGGCTAAAATCTAAATTCCAATTCATGTCCGAAATTCGATTTAGAGTAAGAGTTCTCGTAACATACATTGGGAACGAACGTAAATTAAGTAATCATACACATAAAAATTTCCATGTTCCTTGTTTATATAATTGATTTGGTTTATTTATTTAAAAACTACTTAAATTATAAAGAAGATTTATTAATTTAAAAAAAAAAAATCTCAACATTTATATTGAATAAGCAAGCAAACTGAGCTAATTGGAGAATTAGTCTATTGCCAACTGTTGTTATAAATGGCCGACGTTCAATAAACTAAAACCTTACAAATGTTAATAGTTGCCTTCTTAATTTTATATTCATTTTTACCAATTTCACTTTTATATAATTAACAAAATTAGTTATTGTTATTTAATTTAACAAAAAATATACTTATTCTATTAAATAGTAGTTTTTCCACTTAAAACTATTAAATTTTTTTTTTTTTATAGTAATTAAATTAAACAAAAAGAAAAAAAAACTAAATTATCGTAAAAGAAAATTTTTAACTTAAATTAAAATGCGTTTTTTTGGACTTTGTTAAAATTAATAATACATTTTTAATTTATTTAGAAACTAAAAAATATGCTATTTATAAAAAAAAAATCTTTTATGAATAATATTTTAAAAATACTTTTATTATTTTTACATTGGCAAATAAATTCCAAAACTGCCAAAAATTTTTACGTGGGCTACTATATATATTTCTGGCCTAGGCAACACTAAGTGTTGCCAGGTGCGATCTGACATTTCCATTGGAAAGTTTGACATTTTTTAGCATAAACGTACTCAGAACGTTTTGACGTACGACTATCATTTGTGTTGTTTACAGTGACTTGAAAAAATCAATTTGGCAAAAAAATGGAATTAACTCGTGAACATTTTCGTGCGATCATTTTTCACAACTTTCGACGTGGATTATCACGACAAGAGTGCATCGATGAACTTAAATCTTTGTATGGCTATGAAGCACCATCCTATAGCACTGTGAAAAACTGGTACAACGAATTCAATCGTGGCCGACGCTCGCTCAAAGACGAATTCCGTGAAGGTCGTCCAAAAACAGCCGTTGTTCCAGAAAACATCGATGCCGTACGTGAACTGATAATGCAAGACCGTCATGTGACATACCGTGAGATAGAGGCATGCCTAGGCATTTCTCCCACCAGCATACATTCGATATTGCATGAACACCTGGCCGTAAAAAAGGTTTGTTCTCGTTGGATCCCGCACAATTTGACAATCGCTCAAAAAAAGGCTCGTGTGGATTGGTGTAAAGAAATGCTGAAAAAATACGATCGCGGTGCTTCAAAAGACGTTTATAAGATCGTCACAGGTGACGAATCATGGATCTATGCGTATGAGCCCGAAACAAAACAGCAATCGACCGTGTGGGTCTTCCAAGACGAGTCAAATCCAACGAAAGTTGTTCGTGGAAGAAGCACTTCGAAGCAAATGGTCGCTTGTTTCTTTGGCAAAACTGGTCATGTGGCGACTGTTCCGCTTGTGCAACGTAGGACGGTCAATTCTGAGTGGTACACCACCATTTGTTTGCCTGAAGTCTTCGGAGAAATTCGAAAAACGAACAAGAGAAGTCGAATCATTGTGCACCATGACAATGCGAGCTCTCACACATCGGCTCAAACCAGCGCCTTTTTGACCGGACAAAACGTCGAATTGATGGGTCATCCTCCGTACAGCCCTGACTTGGCACCCAATGACTTCTTTTTAATTTTCGTCGCCAGAAGATGCTGTTGAAGCATTCAAAAACCATGTTTTGGAGGTGTCTCAATCGGAGTGGAAAAAGTGCTTCGAAAATTGGTTTGAGCGCATGCAAAAGTGTATAAATCTTGATGGAGAATATTTTGAAAAACAATAAAACCTTTTTCGTTGATAAATATTCGCATTTTCATTATTAGGCCAGAAATATATATAGTAGCCTACGTAATACAATTTATTTTTAATTTCGATCTTTTTTTATTAATAAAATTTAGATGCGAGTAGATAAAATTTTTTTTTAATACACTTTATATTGTTTTATATACAAGGTATGTTCAAAAAGTTTCGCGAATTTTGAATTTCCGCGGGTTACGTATATTTGATTTTAAATTTTTTGTGGCATTCTGTTGGTACTCATGTCTCTCACTTATGCCTACAAGTTCGGCCATTTTTAATGTTCAGTTAATTTTTCCCAGCTGCTTTCCTTGCACGTGTTTTGGCTCGTCTTCGATTTTTTCCCATTCAAAAAAATGGATCAAAGAATCTGTTTTGGGAACAAGAAAAAGTCACAGGGGGCCAGATCTGGAGAATACGGTGGCTGCGGCATTATTAGTGTATTGTTTTTGGCCAAAAATTCGCACACAAGCAACGATGCGTGAGCAGGGGCGTTATCATGGTGCATAAGCCAATTTTTGTTCTTACACAAATCCGGGCGTTTCTGGTGGATTGCTTCGCGCAACTTGCACATAACTTGCAGGTAATATTCCTTATTGACCGTTCTACCCTGTGGCAAAAACTCATGATGCACCACGCCCCTGCAATCGAAGAAAACTGTAAGCAAAACCTTCATATTCGACCGAACTTGGCGCTTTTTTCGATCTTGGTTCGTGCGGCAGCTTCCATTGGGATGATTGAGCTTTGGTTTCCACGTCATAACCATAAACCCAAGATTCGTCACCAGTTATGACCCTCTGGAGTAAATTTGGGTCGTCGCGGACAGAGTCCAACAGCTTCCTAGCAATGTTAATGCGATGCTGTTTTTGGTCGAAAATGGGCAAAAATCGAAGACGAGTCAAACACGTGCAAGCAAAGCAGCTGTCAAAAATTTACTTACCATTCAAAATGGCAGAACCTGTCGGCATAAGTGAGAGACATAAATACCAACATAACGCAACAAAAATCGAAAATCTAATATACGTCACCCGCGGAAAATTAAAATTTGCGATATTTTTTGAACAGACCTCGTATAGAAAACTTAATTAGAATTTGTAAAATATTCCCCGTGGGGGAGGTTCATTCATTGAGGGGACTTTCGTCTGGGCATTCAAAAAATAACAAATACATTTGTCATGCTTTGAGAAAATTTTATTTTATTTTGAAACCTTTTTTTCTCAAGGAGGTAGAAGGGTTAAAATAAAGTAGAAAAAGAATGATTTTGGTTAGGAGGGAAGGGGGTAGGGGGTTGTTAATCTTTTAACAATAAAAAAAATTAAAAAGAAAACTGACAACCAACAAAAACCCTAGAAACGATGTAAAGCAGGAAAAAACTAATCGCCGAAGATGCTAGTGATATTGATGTTATAAGAGTACCTTTAGCCGCCCATGACACTTCTGGTTGGATATTGGAAATGTCCTTATCTTATAGCGATGACTTACGAACCTCCTCAGGATCGGAGGGTTAATAGAAAAAAAATTGATTAGTACCTTAAACAAATCATACCTCAATAATAAGTCCTTTCTAACCAACCGTGACTGACCCTTACGATGATTCACGACCAAAAAAGCTTTTTACTCTTACCACTTTCATTTTCCGAACTCGTTATGGCAAAACCACACCATACGATATGATGCTATTAGCCCATTTTAACAATAATACTCTAAATGATGATCACACCTCCGGACATGTTAAGTCTGTTGAAATTGAAGTACTTAACCAACTGACTACGTCTGCCACAACACACTTAAATTGGCCACAATATTTTTTATACATTTTATAAGATTTCATATCTAATATCTGTTTAAACAGTTACGGGAGTTTATTGGAAGCGTACCGTAAGATAATTTTTTTAATTGTGAGGAAACTTTTTATAACGAGGAACGCACAATTCATGTACAAAAAGAATATTTTACTCACGATAAATGAGTTTCGGAGGATATTGCATTGAAAGGAGTGGGAAATTGTTTTTTAAATTAAAAGTTTGTTCTTTACTGTAAGCTCTGATTGATTGTCCAGTAGTCTAAGTAGTTGTCCCTAACTACTTAGATATTCGGTAGAATAATATTACTATTAAAACATATTGGGGTAAATGATTTTCATCAGAGGGTGTAGGTAAAGTAAATTCCTTTCCATTCATTGAGAGTGAATCTCAACCTCAAAAGCCAATATTGGAGAGTTTGGACATGGGTTGGTAAGTTTGTAGAAGCTATTTGGATATTTAAGTAAGATTACAGAATGAAAGTGTTGTGTAGCTACTATAGTTTTATGATTTAATGAGATGTTGCAGGTATGAATAATTGTAAAGGATAGGAGCAAAGATCCTACGTTGAGGAATACGAGGGTCATTCAACAAGTACTTAGCCTCACCGCCCGATCGAACTGCTGTCACAAAAGAAACTTACCATTGTGCAGTACATTCTTTTAGTAGCCTACTGTCAAAGTTTCAGTTGATTCCCTTCATTAGTTTTGTTTTGAGAGCCTTTGAAAGCGAGCGTGTCGGTCGGTTGCACAAAAATGTAAAAAGAACAATATCGTTCGGTGATTACATTCTTGTTTTTGGAAGGGAAAACGCGCAGCGTAATCAAAGATCGCTTGGATGCTGTGTATGGTGACGCTTCTCCTTCGATGGCGACCGTCAAGAATTGGTTCAACGAGTTTGTTCGTGGCCGCACGTCGGTTTTTGATGAGCCACGCCCAGGTGCCCCGAAAACGGCTGCTACGGAGGAAAACGTTAAAAAAGTCCACGATCTCGTATTGGCAGACCGTCGATTGAAGGTTTACGAGATAGCTGAGACTGTGGGCATCGCAGTAGAAACGGTGCATCATATTCTACACGAAGAACTGGGCATGAGAAAGCTGTCGGCGCGATGGGTGCCGCGTTTGGTCACACCGGAAAACAAGCGCAACCGGAGACCACATCGGCGACGTGTTTGGCGCTGTTTCAGCGCAATCCAGCGGAGTTCTTGCGTCGTTTCGTGACCGTCACCGAAATATGGATTCACTGGTATACACCAGAGACCAAGGAACATTCGAAACAGTGGACTCCACCCGGCGAACGTACTCCAAAGAAGGCGAAGACTGTTCGATCGGCCGGAAAGGTGATGGCCACCGTTTTCTGGGATTCACAAGGTGTGATCCACATCGATTACCTCGAGAAGGGTAAAACAATCACGGGGCGCTACTTTGCTGACTTATTGAGCCGATTTGACGTCGAATTGAAGAATAAGCGGCCCCGCTTTGCGAAGAAAAAAGTGCTGTTCCAACACGACAATGCGCCGGCTCACACCTCCGCCGTCGCCATGGCCAAATTGGTCGAATTGCGCTACGAATTGCTGCCCCATCCACCGTACTCTCCAGATTTGGCCCCCTGTGACTACTTTTTGTTTCCAAACCTGAAAAAATCACTCGCCGGGAATAGATTTGGATCGAATGAGGAGGTCATCGTCGCCACGGAGGCCTAAGTACTTGTTGAATGACGCTCGTACCAGCTGCACTAGCGGATATTTCGAAAAAGTCGGTATTAACTACTACTTGCAAGAGTTATGATTTCAAAATAAAAGAGGACATGGAGCGAAGGAAGCGTGTTACATATAGGAATACTCTTGGGCAGTACACTTTTTGCTTAACAGAGAACGCACTATTGCGAAATGTTCTGTTTAAAAACCAAATTGGTAATTGGGGATAATTTTAATATCTTCAAGAATGCAAAAAGGCCTTTTAAAGATGATTTCAAGGATTTCAAATAAACTAATAGATTTGGAGAATTAACTGACTTGGTAGATTTGGGAATCATTTTGGTAATTGAAAATTTGCTAAGAAAAGGAGAAATGCTACTACAAAAAATACTTTCGGGAGCTCATTTTTAAAATTTTTTTTTAGATAGATTAATATGAAGGGTTATTGGGAGTAAACATCCATTGACGTTTCTCCTACTAGTGTGTGTTTATGTAAAGCCTCAGTATTTAAGTAAATCACGCGCCTAGTTACGTTTTAGACTTCGATAGATGTTTCTAGGAAACGAAGTGGAGGATAGTTCTTGAATGCGGGGTTTTGTATGATTGGAGACACAAGAATAGAACTTTTTATAACGAGAATACAAAAACGGGTTTTGACATCATGGTGGATATCAGTATTCTGAGCATAAATAGGCGCGTAGACAATAGTACGGAATATTTTTGAATGAAGGGATTGGATTCGAGTCCTAGAGTTCTAATCCATAAGTCCATATGGGTTTCGGTAGGGCATTGTATAAAAGTACTTTGCTATCTATTGTAAGTTTAGCACGTTTGTATGGAAGTGGAAGCAGTTGTAGGTATCGTCTTTTTAGTTCTTGTCTTGTATGTGTTTGTTATAATGCATGCGTTTGTCTCAATTCAGTCCCAGGTACCGAACTTCGGTGTTTTGTGATATGGCACTGCCATTAAGGTATATGGGAAGACATACGAGGTCTATCGCGAATTTTGAATTTTCGCGGGTTACGTTTATTCGATTTTAGATTTTTTTGTGGCGTTATGTTGATACTCATGTCTCTCACTTATGCCGACAAGTTCGACCATTTTGAATGTTCAGTTAATTTTGGACAGCTGCTTTCCTTGCACGTGTTTTCGCTCGTCTTCGATACTTTTTTTTTATATTCACGTAACTTTTACTCTCGTATTTAGCGGCAGAGAGTAAAAGTTACGTGAATATAATTTTTATTCTGCACCTGGTAAACCAGTTTTGGAGGGTTTTGGAGAATTTCGGAAGCATATTGTAGAAATTTTTATTAGATGCAAGGCAGACCGTATCGTTGGCATATATAAGAAAGAAGGTATTAAGACAAATTGGAATGTCAGATGTGTAAATGTTGTAAAGGATGGGTCCAAGTAAACTTCCCTGTGGAACACAAACCAATATCGAAGAGATATTGGAGAGTACGTTGGATTCGTTTACTTGGAAGTGCCGGTTGGAAAGGAATGATCTTGGGACTAGTAAGCCCGGGTGTTAAACTCTATCATAAGCATGAGTTTTATCAAGAAACACATTAGCACAATATTATTTTCTTTCTAAAGAGGATGTCATGTAATCGACAACTCGATGACACTGCTGCGTAATGAAGTGCTTGCTGCAGTAACCGAATTGGTGTTTGGGAATTAAATTTGAGAATTCTATTAGGGGATGAAGGTGGCTGATAACTATTTTGTCAAAGATTTTGAGAAAGATTGGAAATAGACATCGGTGTGTATGAAGTGGTGCAATTAATTGGTTTATTTGGATTAGGGTTCATTATTGATAATGGTAAATTTCTTGAGGATTAGGAAATAAGTTATTCGAAAGATGGATTTATATTAAGTAACAAGGAAGATTACTTCTCTTTTAAAAGGTAATTAGATCATCTCCATTTTTACATTAGGTTTTCTTAGAGGGTGTGTAAAGTATAGTTTCTAAGTTCTCTTTTAAAGTAGAATTTCTATAATCCACTATGAAAAATAAAATTAATAAAAATTATACCTTTAAATAATTAATAGTTATTTTGTTTTTCTATTTTACTACAATACTGAGTTAGGTATAATCAGATTTTATTTGATTTTATAAATGGACATTTTATTATTTTGAAATTGATTACTTTTTGTAGAATTTGTTTAAAAGATTTTTTGCGCAAATAAAATTTATTCTGAAATTTTTAGTAATATAAGTTGTAGTAAAAAGTAATCCATTATTTTGCCAATAGATGGCTTTAGGAGTCTGTATCTGCCGTTTTAAAAGTGCGATCGGGTTGCACTAGATGGCGTTATAGATAAGATTTTGTACTAAAAAAGCTTCTCATACAGTTTTGTGATTACTTGACTTAGTATTTTTTTAACACGCGTCAAAGATGGACACCAACAAAGAGAAAATAAGCCATATTTTACAGTTTTTCTTCGATAAAGGCGAAAACGCAAGACAGGCAGCTAAAAATGTGAATAGTGTTTATGGTCCTGATACTGTAACAGTCAATCATGGGCAATTTTGGTTTCGTCGATTCCGTTCCGGTAATTTTGATGTCATAGATGCACCACGCTCTGGAAGGCCAATTGTCGAAAATGTCGATAAAATAATGGAAATCGTCGAGTCCGACCTGGGCAATCCGACAGTAAGCACTGTTTCGATTGCCCAGGAGCTAAACATTGCACAAAAAACCGTTTGGAACCACTGAAATAAGGCTGGATCAAAAAGAAGCTCGATGTATGGGTGTCACACGAGTTATCGCAAAAAAACCTCATGGACCGAATTTCCATCTGCGAATCGCTGCTGAATTGCAACAATATCGATCTATTTCTGAAGCGGATGGTTACTGGTGATGAAAAGTGGGTTACTTACGACAACGTCAAGCGACAACGGTCGTGGTCAAATCGCGGTCACCCGGCGCAAACGGTAGTCAAGCCAGGATTGACAGCCAGGAAGGTTTTGCTGTGTGTTTGCTGGGACTGGCAGGGAATCATCTACTATGAGCTGCTCCCCTACGGCCGAACTCTTAATTCGGACCTATATTGTCAACAATTGGACCGTCTGAAAGAAGCAATCGCCCAGAAGCGGCCAGCTTTGGCCAATAGGAGAGGAATTGTGTTCCATCACGACAACGCCAGGCCGCATACATCGATAGTGACTCGCCAGAAGTTCCGGGACCTTGGTTGGGATGTTCTTATGCATCCACCTTATAGTCCGGACCTGGCACCAAGTGATTACCACCTCTTCCTGTCTATGACGAATGATTTTGCAGGTGAAAAATTAGCCTCAAGAGAAAATTGTGAAAATCGACTGTCCCAGTTTTTTGAAATTATCTCCAAAATGGCAACAAGTTATCGAACAAAACGGTGCATATTTGACCTAAATCGAATCATTCTATCTATGCTAAATAAAACCTTCAATTTAATTCAAAAATAATGAATTTCTTTTTAGTACACCTTATATTTTCTTAAAGATATTGTCAGACATTTTTCCAGAGTAAAAAACACCGATTTTTCTGAATAATCATAATAGTCTATAATAACTTCAAAAATTACTTATTACTAAATATATTTAGTTAACATATTATTCGTACTAACAGTTCGGCTGAAAAGTTTATAAGATAACACAGTAAAAATATTTTTTTTTGCATAATTCATTTTTATTATTCAACATAGTTGCCTTCGAGGGCGATACAGCGATTATAGCGATCTTCCAACTTTTCGATACCATTTTTATAGTACTCTTTCGGTTTTGCCTCAAAATAGGCCTCAGTTTCGGCAATCACTTCATCATCGTTCTTAAATTTCTTGCCAGCGAGCATTCTCTTGAAGTCTGCAAACAGGAAAAAGTCGCTGGGGGCCAGATCTGGAAAATACGGTGGATGGGGAAGCAATTCGTAGCCCAATTCATTGAGTTTGACCATCGTTTTCATCGACTTGTGACACGGTGCATTGTCTTGGTGAAACAACACTTTTTGCTTCTTCAAATGAGGCCGTTTCTTAGCGATTTCTTTCTTCAAACGATCTAATAACGCTATATAATATTCGCTGTTGATCGTCTGTCCCTTCTGGAGATAGTCAATGAATATTATACCATGCGCATCCCAAAATACAGACGCCATCACCTTGCCAGCCGACTGTTGCGTCTTTCCGCGCTTTGGATTCGGTTCGTCGCTCGCTCTCCACTCTGCCGACTGCCGATTAGACTCTGGAGTGTAGTGACGGACCCATGTTTCATCCATTGTCACATATCGACGCAAAAATTGGGGTTTATTGCGCTTTAACAGCTCCAAACACTGCTCAGAATCATCAACACGTTGTTGTTTTCGGTCCACAGTGAGCTCACGCGGCACCCATTTTGCACACAGCTTTCGCATGCCCAAATATTCATGCACGATATGTCCAACACGCTCTTTCGATATCTTCAGAGTCTCAGCTATCTCGCTCAACTTCACTTTACTGTCATTTAAAATTATTTTGTGGATTTTTTTGATGTTTTCTGCCGTAACCACCTCTTTTGGGCGTCCACTGCGTTCTGCATCAACTGTGCTCGTACGACCAGTTCGAAATTGACGAAACCAATATTCCACAGTTGAAATAGCTGGAGCAGAGTCCGGATAACGTTTGTCAAACCATGCTTTGGTTTCCACTGTACTTTTTTTCATCAAAAAGCAATGCTTTATCAATACACGAAATGCGTCTTCATCCATTTTTTTTTCAAAAACAAAAGTTGCTTCACTCAAAATGCTTTATCTCACGAACCAATCGAGCGATTGCTGTCAAATTTTGACAGGAATCATTTGAAGGACGGTGCTTTGTGATATTTAAGTAGGTTTTTGCAAGAGGCGCCATCTAGACGTCAACCTTATAATTTTTTCAGCCGAACTGTTATAATAAGTTCAAATAATTGAAGAAGAAAAAATATTATTTATTGTAGAAATCTTCTAAGTGCAAATAGCTTAAGTAAATTTCTATTTATCATATATACTCAAGATGTTATACATAAAATATTTAGAATTTTTGAAATTACCTTTCATACATAAGAACAAACATATTTACATAAGATTTTCTGCACAAAAAAAAAAAAGCTTTTCTAAAAAGAATCCATAAACATAAGCTTTTCTTTATTCATTCTTATAATAACAGTTAGAAATATCAATAAAATACAATATAATTTTAATAAAAAATTTATTTATATTTATTTTTATGCAATCAATTGTACAAAGAATCAATGTAAATATTGAACATTCAATAAAAGGAAGAGTGAGAATAAAAAGATATGATAATATTTATAATAATAAAAACAATGAAAACAGACAAAATTCGAAGAAAACATAATTTTTTATATATTGTAAAATAAACAATTTAATACATTTTTATATTATCGACCTACTAGTACAGGATACCAGGAGCAATAGCAGTAGATCAGTATTTATAGGAATATTAGCAGAAATACGAGTATACGTTCTGTTTTGGTTGTCTTACATAAATATTGATTCTTACGTATATTGCATTATCAAGAAAATATATTAACAAAAATTGTATATTTTTCCATTTATTTCATTTTTGTTCTGTTTCCCTATTGAAATATTTAAATGAATATCCTTCGGTTAAGAAATGTCTATAAAGTGAGAAAGGACGATTCGGTCTTATCGAAACAAAAAAATATAAGTAATTCCGTTGAGGGTATATTTATTATATCTTTATGGAATGAAATCCACTTTATACTCTCATCTCATAAATACAAGCATAATTTAAGGTCTACTTGATAATAAAATTGCATATTAAATTCTAAACTGCGTAGTGTGAGTAATTTATATACAATTTTTTAATCATAAGATTTTTTCCGCTTCGTCCTTTTTCATATTGGATTTTGGTTGATTGGAAAGTTTTCAATAATTAAATAACATCTAATCCAATAAAAATGATTAAAAGAATTTTTCTTTTTAATTTTCAGTATTTTATTTACTTTGTAAATTTTTAAATGTTTCAAATTAATTTTCACTAATTTATAACACGGGATTAATATTTTATTTCAATATTCTTTAAAAGTTCAGCAAACTCAGTATAATATTTTAGAAAAAAATAATTCTTAATTATCTTAGAAAAATTAGGGGTAGAGTTGTGTCCTTTCAAATCCTGTATTGGCAAATGAATTATTTAATTCATCCTACAACAATATCGATTTGATCATATCTATTATTTCAGGTTTTTTCTTTTATATATCTGAAAGCAAAGAAACTCTTATAATTTAAACCAAGTTTTCTGTTCGATAGCAAGCAATTTGCAGGTATTTTCATCATTTGCATTTGAATAAAATTCACATAAAATTTATTTTAATTAAATTTTAATTTGTGTTAAATTTTTGGGAAATTTTATTTAATAAAATTTAATATAAAATCTTACTACTAAATTATCCAATTTGTGTTTTCAAAATAAAGTTGACCATATGTAAAATTCAGATTTTGATAAAAATTTATTTTCCTTATAAAAACAATAAATTAACATTTTGTAAATGAATACCCTGAGACTGAGACCTCTTGGAGGACTCGATCCATTTGAGAAAATTTTTGATGATATTTACACTAATAATTTCGGAACTTTTGAGTATTTTATTTTTAAATACTCTAAAGGATACAATTTTTTAGTGTAAATACGATTTTTTATAAAGTATTATAAGAAAAAGTCCAACGACATCAAATCGCACGATCTTGGGGCAGATTGAAATTACCAAATCTTGGAACTTTTCACTTAATAAGACCAAAATTTATTGTTTTATTAAAACTAAATATGATCCAAATTAAAAAGTTTGATTTCAAGGAAAAAAATACGCTTTTTATACGGTCCTATACACGCTCAGAATACTGGCCAATGACAAATTTAGGCTCAAATGCATAGTAGATAATCATTCTTTGCCTATACAATGGCTTCTGTACAGTCATTTCTGGGTCAATTTGCTTATTGACGTATCTATTGAGCAAGAAATGAGCCTCATAGTTGAAGAATGAGGCTCATTTCTTCCTCAATAGATACATCAATAAGCAAACTCTAGCTCAGCCAGGCTATGCGTCATCGATCGGAAGAGATAGTAATCAGAAAGGGCGGTGCCTGGAGAATATGACAGGTTTGGCAGGATGTCCCATTTCAGGGTTTCTAGGTAGGTTTTAACTACCTTAGCAACATGTAGCCAAGCGTTGTCATGCTGGAAAATCACTTTGTCGTGTCTTTGCTCGTATTATGCCCGTTTTTCGTTCAATGCTCGGCTCAAACACATCAGTTCTGTTCGGCAGCGAGCTCCTGAGATGATTTCATCTGGTTGCTGATCCTACCAAAAACATAGGAGCCGCCTGTACCGAGCAGCCTGTACCGAGCAGCCTGTACCGAGCAGCCTGCACCGAGCAGGCTGTACCGAGCCGCCTTTACCGAGCCGCCTATACCGAGCAGCCTGTACCGAGCCGCCCGTTCCAAGACGCCTGTACCAAGCCGCCTGTACCGAGCTGCCTGTACCGAGCTGCCTGTACCAAACCGCCTGTGCCGAGCCGCCTGTACCGAGCCGCCTGTGCCGAGCCGCCTGTATCGAGCCGCCTGTACCGAGCCGCCTGTACCAAGCCGCCTGTATCAAGCTGCCTGTACCGAGCTGCCTGTACCAAACCGCCTGTACTGAGCCGCCTGACCCGAGCCGCCTGTACCGAGCCACCTGTACCGAGCCACCTGTACCGAGCCGCCTGTACCGAGCCGCCTGTACCAAACCGCCTGTACCGAGCCACCTGTACCGAGCCGCCTGTACCGAGCCGCCTGTACCGAACCGCCTGCGCCGAGCCGCCTGTATCGAGCCGCCTGTATCGAGCCGCCTGTACCAAGCCGCCTATACCAAGACGCCTGTACCAAGACGCCTTTACCAAGCCGCCTGTACCAAGCCGCCTGTACCAAGACGCCTGTACCAAGACGCTTGTACCAAGCCGCCTGCACCGAGCTCCATGTACCGAGCTGCCTGTACCGAGCCGCCTGTACCGAGCCGCCTGTGCCGAGCCGCCTGTACCAAGACGCCTGCACCAAGACGCCTGTACTAAGACGCATGTACCAAGCCACCTGTACCGAACCGCTAATAGCGACCCGCCTGAGCCGCCTGTAGCGAGCCACCTGTACCGAGCCGCTGGTATGGAAAGGCCCAAAAATGAAGATTTTATTATAAAGAAGTTCTCTTGATCCTTTATTGTAGGAGGTCCTATTATTACTCTTTGTAGTAGTGCTAGAGGAAGGCTGTAACTGGAATCCCCTTCAGGTGCACTACTTTGGATCATATCGAGAGCACTAAATTAGCATCCTTTGAAGTGTTTCTTAATCTTGGGGAATAAAAAAAAGGGATACTGTATTTAGATCTGGTAAATAGTGGAACTGGTGAACCACTAGGATCTATTTTTTGGACAAAACCTCGTCGGGTGGAGATAGCCTGGCGGTATATGATGATGGCATAGTACAGCATCCAACTGTCTGCAATGTCCGATTTATCACGAAAAACCGTTTTTCTGAGCCTTTCAAGTAGCATAAATGTTAAACGATGGTCTGACTTCAGAATAGCTCTAACTTTTGAAACTGTTTCTCAACTCCCTTAAAGTGATTTAAGACACCAATAAATGTTCATTGAGACAAAAAATAACTTGCCCTTTAAGCTCAAAACAGCCCTTAAATTTTAGAATTTAATAATATAATTAGTTAATTTTTTGGTTGAGTTTTTAAATAGAACATCAAAATTTCGGAATTATGTTGTCTTTGACAAATTGTTTTTTTTTCGGCTTAACCACATCAGTTGTGTTTGGCAGCAAGCTGCTGAGACTAATTTACCTGGTTGCTTTTGGATCATTTCTAAGGCTTTCAAATGATACGAAATGGCCTGTTCAGACACGGCTAATTAATCTGCAAGTTCTTGTTCCGTTTGATATGAATTGTCATCCAGTAATACCTCAAATTTTGCGTTTTCAAACTTTTTTGCCAGTCCAGCGCGCTCCTTGTCTTCGACGTCAAAATCACCACTTTTGTAGCATTGGAACCATTTGCAACTAATACAAGCCTCACCATAAGTTTGTACAATCATTAGATGCACCTCAGCCGTAGATTTTTTTCGATTTGAAGGCAAAACGCAAAACTTCTCACAAATTTTGATATTTTCGCGCTCAAAAAAATATATAACGACAATAAAAAGTCACAAATTTAATGAGGAGTTGTTGACAAATGCTTAAGCTTACGATTTGACAATTTTGAACCACCAAATAGACAACCCTCTATCAAATTTTCCTTAATACAGCTATAAGGTTACAATTTAATTTACTTTTCAATTTAATCACACCAAATTTCTATTTCGAAAAGCCAACTCAAATAATTTTTATAAAAGTTAACTTTATGTTAAAATGATTAATTCAAATAAATAATTTTAAAAACAACAAAAAAAAAAAAGACAAAAAACACTCCAAAAAAAAAAATTTTCATTTAAGCTAAAATAAATAAAAAGGATTTTTCATACAGGAACGTACAATTTAACATCAATTCAAATGAATTGTTCACGTGGAAAATTATTTAAATTATTCACGTGGAAAAAGACGAAAAAACTCCGCAGCAATAATGAAGGAAATGCACGAAAAGCGAAAAGTCTTCTAAGCAAAATTCAAAAAGTTCAAAACTGATGACGAAGTAATTTCTTCGTATTACAATATGGTGGAACCTTTGCACCTGTACACACACCTACAGAACATCTTATGTCTTTAACCTTTCATATCGTAGCTGCTGAGTAATAAGCATTTTTAATTTCTCTTCCACGTGAACAACGTAATTCGAACACAATTTATGCAAGATGGAAATGCATACAAAAACAGTATTCCGCCGTTTATTCAATAGAAAAGAGGAAATGGAAAATTAGCTTTTTGAAAGTCGGGCCAAGAAATCACTCCGTATTTTGGGTTATTTGATAATTATACTTCAGTCTTGAGAAAATGTTAGAATGAGTTTTCCAGAGGAGAGGAATTTCTCGTTGCTATCGACATATCTGCTCATATAGCGTAATTAAAATAATTGAATGCACATTAACTGAAGAACAAATACCACTTATTCTATCTAATTTGAATTTAGTACAAGAAAACGACTGCTTTTAAGTGCACCTACTCGATGCATAACTGCAAATGGGGAACTATTCTAAAAAACCTTCCAGACCAAACGGCTTGGCGTGCTTTGTCCGGTTGAAATGACGACAACTTGAAAGGCGCCGCAAACCATTCAACCAAACGGTAATGCTCATTGAGCATTGCTATTACATAAATTCGAATGCGGTCGATGCATACTAATTCGATTAATAAATTATTACAACGAGCACATGGCACATGCCATAGGCCATATGGCTCTAAATACGACAACGTGCGGACACATTGGCAAACCTCATAGACCACTACGCGTCCTCTAAAGTGGTCCATCGATCTGTAAGTCGGTTCCAAACATTGGGGTCTGGACCATCACGTTTCTCCAATTCGAACCTATTTAAACATAGTCCGCGCAGTGCTACAAGCCGAAAGTCAATCGTACTCCACCGACTCGTAGGGGCACCCCAAAGTCTATCCGAAATGATAGAAATGTCGACCAGTTAACGTTCTCGTGTAATAATTTCTCCATAAAAGGACTTTTTGCGATCATATCGAAATATATATCAACTCTGAATACACGATTCAATTAAGCCGAGCCTTTATCTAGTGTTATAATGTCTATTATTATTTGCATTTATTATAATTGATTTTAATTTTTGTATTTTTATATTTTATTTTATGTCTTTTTGTATTTATAAAAATATTTTAACATGGCCGTCATAGTAGCAATCATACTTTGAATTAAAATTACTACTGTTAAAATAGTTTAAAAAAAAAAATTAAAAATAAATACTCTACATCGAAACATATTTTATTCTTTTATCGCCAACCATTGTTTTTTGTTAAATAAAAATGTATCCAATTTCTACTTCGAAAAGTATAGTTCAATAAAATTCACTTTAAATTTAGATTTTGATAAAATTCTTAATTCATTATGTTGATCAAAAATTGCCATTATTATTATTTAATAATATTATTAATATATATTGAAGTATTATTTTTTGAATGGTTGGCACGCGACTTCTTTCACGATTTGATCATTTTGAGGTAGTTTTTAATGACTTTTTCACATATTTCGGTCTGTAATTCAGTTATTATTTAATAAGTCTTGATTTTAAATACTCTTAAGTTTGAAGATTATCTGCACAAATATGACCTTTTCTATAAGTCCTATATAAAAGTAAGTCCAACTTCATTAAATCGCACGATCTTGCACGTCAATTGATATCACTAGACACGTCTTGAGACATTTTTCGCGCTTGAGGCGCTATCTTTTTCACACAAGAAATCATCCAGATGAAAATGTCGGTTATAATATAGCCATAGCACTTACAATTAACTGTATCCAGTACGATTAGCTTTGAAGAAAGCTGAGCCACCAGTAATTGAAATAAATAAATCAGATAATAATTTTAAATACCGCTGTGATTACCTGGAAAAAAAATCGTCCACAGTTCTGTCTGTCCCATGGGAACCAGATTGCGACAAATCTCGTTATGCCGCCTGTACGTAGACGCCTGTACGTAGCCGCCTGTACGTAACCGCCTGTACGTAACCGCCTGTACGTAACCGCCTGTACGTAACCGCCTGTACGTAACCGCCTGTACGTAGCCGCCTGTACGTAGCCGCCTGTACGTAGCCGCCTGTACGTAGCTGCCTGTACGTAACCGCCTGTACGTAACCGCATGTACGTAACCGCCTGTACGTAGCCGCCTGTACGTAGCCGCCTGTACGTAGCCGCCTGTACCGAGCCGCCGTTACAAAACTGCCTGTACAGAACCGCCTGTACAGAACCGCCTGTACAGAACCGCCTGTACAGAACCGCCTGTACAGAACCGCCTGTACAGAACCGCCTGTACAGAACCGCCTGTACAGAACCGCCTGTACAGAACCGCCTGTACAGAACCGCCTGTACAGAGCCGCCTGTACAGAACCACCTGTACAGAGCCGCCTGTACAGAGCCGCCTGTGCAGAGCTGCCTGTGCAAAGCCGCCTGTGCAGAACCGCCTGTACAGAGCCGCCAGTACAGAGCCGCCTGTATAGAGCCGCCTATACAGTGCCGCCTATGCAGAGCCGCCTGTACAGAGCCACCTGTACAGAACCACCTGTACAGAACCACCTGTACAGAGCCGCCTGTACAGAGCCGCCTGTAGAGAGCCGCCTGTACAGAGCCGCCTGTATGGAGCCGCCTGTATGGAGCCGCCTGTATGGAGCCGCCTGTACGGAGCCGTCTGTACGGAGCCGTCTGTACGGAGCCGCCTGTACAGAGCCGCCTGTGTGGAGCCGCCTGTATGGAGCCGCCTGTACGGAGCCGCCTGTATGGAGCCGACTGTATGGAGTCGCCTGTATGGAGCCGCCTATCGAGAGCCGCCCGTACAGAGCCGCCTGTATAGAGCGGCCTGTGCAGAGCCGCCTGTGCAGAGCCGCCTGTACAGAGCCGCCCGTACAGAGCCGCTTGTATAGAGCCGCCTATACAGTGCCGCCTATGCAGAGCCGCCTGCACAGAACCGCCTGTACAAAACCGCATGTACAGAGCCGCCTGTGCAGAGCCGCCTGTGCAAAACCGCCTGTGCAGAACCGCCCGTACAGAGCCGCCTGTATAGAGCCGCCTATACAGAGCCGCATGTACACAGCTGTCTGTACAGAGCCACCTGTACCGAGCCACCTGTACCGAGCCGCCTGTACCGAGCCGCCAGTACGGAAACAGCCAAAAATAAAGATTATACCATAAAAAAAATTCTCTTGAGCAGCTTTAAATTGAAGGAGGTCTTATTATTACTCTTTGTAGTAGTGCTAGGGGAGGTTTGTAACGGGTATCTCCTTCAGGTGCGCTGCTTTGGATCTTCTCGTCAGTACCAAATTGGCATTTTTTGAAGTGCTCTTTTTTATCTTGGTGAACAGAAAATGGGACACGGAACTTAGAACAGGCGAATAGTGGAGCTGGTGATCCATTAGGATCTATTTTTCTGACAAAAATTAGGTGGAAATGGCCGTACTGTCTATGACGAAGAATAGCTTCTCAACTCCATAAAAATAATTTAAGAAACCAAAACATGTTATTTGAAACAAAAAAAACCTGCCCTTTAATCTAGAAACGGCCCTCAAATTATATAATTTGTTAACATAATTAGTATCATTTTTTGTTCGATGTTAAAAAAATTAGTATTGAAGAATTTTTTAATAGAACATCAAAATTTC
The DNA here is from genome assembly GCA_958298945.1 of Atherix ibis. NCBI lineage: Eukaryota > Metazoa > Arthropoda > Insecta > Diptera > Athericidae > Atherix > Atherix ibis. The sequence continues at coordinate 47,480,949 of OY282605.1, read as the reverse complement.
TGCAAATTTACTCATAAATACATGACAGTCAAAAATATAAAGTATGAGAAAAACAGTCCAAATTTTTATATAAAAAAAACCAAGTCAACAATTATTTTGTCTGTAAAAAATTGTTTTTTTTTTCTAGAAAAAATGTATTCTTTTTTGATATTTTTCTGTCAAAATATTTGCAAAAATTCCATTGAAAACAATTAAAAAAAAAAGTTAATATTATTGTTCAGAGCAAATTTTGTTTGCAAAAGAACCCCCACCAAAAAACTGTCAATTTTAAAACTAAACAAATTGTCAATAATATTTACCAAGTATAAAAATAGGGAATTTAAAAAATTCTAATTACTTAATTGTTATCAAGAAAAGGAATGCAAATTATTCAATTTATTCCGAACTTAAAGTTTTATTTGCTTTTAGCTGTTATTCGCTGTCATGTCAAATATTGTGTATTCGTTGTATATGATTAATGCTATAAAGAATGTCAAGTGTTGTTGTTCTTGAATAAATATCTATAAATTTTCAATATGAAATTTAAAATTCCCGAAAAAAAAACAAGTTAAAAAAATTTAAAATTAAAATTCCACAACATCAAAGGCAATTTGAATAGGTAGGGGCTTAAGACTTCAGACTTGTAATAATAAATATTTTTAGATACTTTACTGCTCGTGCGTTTTGCCAAATGCTAGAATTGTTGTGAAATTCCAACTATATTTACTCATTGTGATAAGAATGGAATTTTGTTAGCTTTAATTTAAGGTGGACAAATATGATATCAAAATGAAACGATGCAATAAGACTAGCCGCATACATCCATGCATATTTCATGTGATCAACTCTGAATTGTTTACATGAAATAAGAACCGTAGAAAATTAATTATCATCAACACTGTACGGAGCAGCGCTAAAAAAGATACCGAAACGTTCTGATAAGAGCCCCAGCATCCGAGGCTGTTTCTGCATCGTACACCCGTTCTGGCATTTTCGAGATCTTCGCTGCTGTGGAATTTCAACAATAAACAACTCATCCAGACAATTTACTCTATTTTCGTAATTTATCTTGAGTTCATGGTTAAAAATTTACAATCTGCAATCACCCCTCTTCAACCCCCCCTGGACAACTATCATCATTTGGCCATAATCCTATTATCGGTACTTATCTACATCGCGAGAATCTATTAAAAACGAATGATACGAGTATCTACCTGTTGACTTTTCACAGCATCTTAATTATGTACTCCCGGGTTCATCTTTGGAACGCAATTTCTGCTACTATGGTCTCCTCTACGCAAGCCAACCCGAATGCGACTCGCCCCCCTTCCACTCCTACAGTTCCCTCCGGTAGACTTTTGATAATTCCCTGTAGTCAGAGTATTCTTACGAGTAGATACACAATTTCTTAAATACTTATTTGTAAAGATACGTTCACTTAAATGTACACATGGTGGGGGGCGAGGTTTGCCATTTTGATAAAATTTTACTTTTATTTATTCATTCTTATTGTGATGAACAACTTTCATAGGTTACTCCACCACCCCATGCCCCACTCCGGCAAAACCTATCCAGAAACATGTGGAATGCGCAAATATACAAAATAAATACACACGTTCAGACGTTTGCGAATTTTTTCGTTAAGAATTTTTCTTTCGCCAAAGGGGAATGTGGGGCAAATCTTCGAAATCAACAAGTGAATCAAATTTTTTGTAAACAACCAGAAAATCCGCACATTCCAAATGGAACATCCTTAAAAATGAAAATGTTATACGCAATTAGCAAGAGATAAATTTAATAGAAGAAATTTAAAAAAAAAATATTTTTTAAGACATTCGAATTTGTTATAAAACAGAAACTGGCATTTTCTAAAAGAGGAAATTCGCAGTTAATTATTTATTATTTATAAAGAACAAAATTTGGTAAATTTAAGTAAGATTATTTTAAAAAAAACTGCCATAAATATTAAGAAAAATATATCTTTTGGTGGAAAAAAAAAACTTTAATAAAAAAGAATTCTTTAAAAAAAATATTATGTTTTAAGCGAAGAAAAATGACAATTTTTTAGATTCATTGTCAACAATTTCAAGGCCAGATATTGACGATACGCATTTACGGCATTTCATATTCTGCTCTTTCTAATCGTCGAAAAATTCCAATTTTCATATGCGAAGTTTATGGAGATATATCATAGATAGTTTCAAAATGTGATTTAAGCTCAAACTGAACTCAGGAAGTCCTATAAAACTAGATGACATGACTTTAAATTCATTGGTGGGGTCAGATCTCCGCAAAACTATAAAAGAATTTTCTCAAGACCTCGGATGCCCCTGAATCGCTTGAAAAAAAACTTTGAAAAAAATAGATATTACCAACATAAAGGATTACCAACTGTTCGTCCCTATTGTTTAGATGTACACTAGATCCATTTCTAAGAAAGATCATTACTAGTGATGAGAAGTGGGTTCTGTACAGCAAGCCGACGAAAAACATACAATGGCTTTTGACAAATCCCCGACCAATGCTGGTCAACTAAAATTAAAACAATTTATTTTAGTGAGTACCAGAGGTATAAGCTTAAATCCGCTGTTTGGTCATAGATGGCGTGAGTGAGCGTATTAAGCTACCATGGGCACGCCTTAATTTTTTCTTTGACATCTGTCAACATTAATCAGTGCACATTGTCAGCAATTTCGTGCAACAACATACATTTTTCTTTTGGTAATCATGTGTAGTTTTGTGCCAGAAAAAGAGCATATTCGGGAAGCTCTGCTTTTCTGCTTCAATTTGAAGAAATCGGTTGCCAAATCGCATCGAATGCTTATGGAGGCCTATGGTGATAGTGCTTTATCGGAAACAACGTGTCGAGATTGGTTTCGTCGGTTCAAAGACGGCAATTTTCACTTGTGGGACAAAAATCGTGAAAATCAACCAAAGAAGGTTGAGGACCATCAATTGCAGGCTCTTTTGGACGAAGACGATACCCAATCGCAAAAAATGCTTGCGGAGTTATTAGGTGTTACTCAACCAGCCATTTCCATGCGTCTGCGTGCCATGGGGAAGATTGAAAAGATCGGAAAGTGGGTGCCGCATGAATTTAATGATAGGCAGATGGAGCGACGCCAAAACACATGGGAAATCTTGCTCGCCAGACCAAATAGGAAGTCGTTCCTGCATCGGATTGTGACAGGCGATGAAAAGTGAATATATTTCGAGAATCCTAAACGCAAGAAATCGTGGGTTGATCCCGACCAACCATCAACATCTCCCCTAAGACCAAATCGCTTCGAACGGAAGACGATGCTGTGCGTTTGGTGGGATCAGCAGGGTATCCTCTGCTATGATATGTCAAAACCTGGTGAAACTGTCAATGCCCACCGCTACCACCAACAACTGATCAAATTGCACCATGCTCTGCGTGAAAAAGGACGGATTATCAACAAAGACATGACAAGCTGATTTTCCTCCACGATAGCGCACCATCGCACACCTCAAAAATGGTCCGAAAATACTTGGAAGGTGCTACCCCACCCCGTTTATTCACTATACCTGGCCCCTTCCGACTTCCACCTGTTTTCATCGATGAACCACGCGCTCGCTGAGCAGCACTTCGATTCTTACGAAGACGTCCGAAAATGGCTTGATGCGTGGTTTGCGTCGAAAGAGAAGGATTTTTTTTGGCGTGGTATCCAGAAATTGCCCGAGAGATGGGAAAAATGTGTAGCTAGTGGGGACAAGTACTTTGAATAAATTTGTTTTTGCTTTCTATAAAAAAAAAACGTGTTTTTTTTTGACAAAAAAACAGCGGATTTAATCTTATACACCTGGTAAGTAAAAATTTATCAGATTTTGGGAACTCTTTTACTTTTTTTTTTAAATATTGTAATAATTTTTTTAAAAGCAAAAATTGGGAATTCTGTATTTTTCTTAAATAAATTTTATTTCTAAATGATTGCATAGTCTTTCCTCCAAAACCGGCTATAAAAAATTTCCGGACTATCCATTTTGTGGTAAAAAAAAGTGCATTCCTGTCATCATACGACAGCAAGCACATGAGATTTAAATTGTTTATTTATAAATTTGCTATTTGACATTGTCGATTGCTTAACTACCAAAACTTATGGTTAAATGGTAAAGATTTTCTACAAAAATAGGGCTCTTAAAAACCTCAAGGGGCTATTGGGTGTACATTTTTATCTAAAGAAGTCATTGCTCCTGTTTTTCTGACAATGAAAAAATAAAGACCATTTCTTCTATCAATAGTATTCTCACATGACTTTCGTCTTTTTTAGGTCTTACTCTGAAGATTTTATTTTGGACCATATATGATTTTTAGAAAAAAATACCACAAGCCCAATAACACGACAAAATTTAATGGTTATTGTATAAAAAATAAAAGGTAAAATATGATAAAAATGCAAATGTAGCCCAGGGAAAATAAAACTTCATTTATTAGGAAAAACTAAAATAGAATATTTTAGTAAATATCTTATCTAATCTAGAGTATTAAGTATAATCAACAAATACGCATTGCAAATTATTTTATTTTCTGCGAGCATGTAAACACAAAGTACAGAGACCTTGTAAGGTAATCATTTTCGTTGTTGAGTTCAGATGCTTTTAGAGGAAAATTTTTATCACGGTAGAAACAGGAAAATTTTATATAAAATTTACTTCGTTTTCTATAATTAATGTAGGAAGGAAAAAATATCATTTTCTTTAATCATTGGTCCTTGGCCTAATCCGCAAAAAGAGTTGGAACGGCTGATTTGACGATGATTGCAAGCAAGCAACAGAACAAAAGATTGCTGCATACTAAGCCATACTGCAGTCGCAGGGAACTCGGATAGGCATAGAGAATTATCGTGAGTTGCGAAGAGCAGAGAAGAGGATTCACTAAGAAAAGCAAACATTCGAAGACGACGCACATGTCTGTAAGCTCTACAAATATAGGAATCAACCGTACCTGGCGATGGAAACTTTACCTAGCTGTGAGCAGAATGAAACGATTTACACATCGATGAGTGGAACCTTCTGATGAACTCCTAAGGACTAACAAATCAGAACACGATCTAGAAGTTCCGCCAGCTAAAGAAGACATGCTACCGCCACCAAGCATCGAGGAAATGAGAAAAGCGATCTGTCGCCTAAAAAACCACAAGTCGTCCGGGGTCGATGGGATCGCCAGTGAACCGATAAGTGTGGAGGCGACACACTGGCATTTTGGTATTACTTGGACCAAAAAAAAAAAGGACATATCATAGCGTAATTATTCTCCGCAATCTGACAAGGCAGGATAGTCCCATTTGCAAAAAAAATAAATATTGGCCCCTACTAGAGAAGCTTAGCTCTAGGGAATTTAGCAACAGTTCAGATCTTCTGGAATATAGTGACCACATCCATCCGGTTATGATAGCATAATCAGAGTAGCACTCTACACATCCATGAGAAAGTTCGGCATCCCAGAAAAATTGATCCGACTGACTAGGCTGACTAGTGTGATAGGAAGAGTAGAAACATTCGAATCACTTTCAGAGCCATTTAAGAGCGACAATGGTATCCTGCGAGTAAGATGCACTTTCTAACGTTGTCTCTAACCTGGCGCTAAGAAAAAGTGATTTGTGACTCAAGGATAAGCATTAATTAAGGGTCATCGACATTATGTCTTTCGTGCGTTCTCTCTGACCTGGCGCCGACGACATTGACGCACTTTCTGACGTTCTCTCTGATCTGGTGCCAGAAAAATTGATTTGTGACTCCCAGCTTTTAGCATACATGGACAACATCGACATTATCTGCCAATCGAAAAGAGCCTCCTGCATGAGGATGGGCAATTCCTGAAGCGTTACAGCAATAACCCGGTTTTGGATCAAATTTAGCTCAATAGGGTGTGGTGGGTAGTATACTTAATTCGTATGGATGAAGAAGATCCTACCTGGAGTGGCTGCATTTATGGTCCCGGAAAACGAGTTGAGCCTTGCCTTCATAGGGTGATGGGGTTAGCCAGGACACCAAAAACAAGGTAGAATTTTCGACCCGGAATAAAGCGCAGCGAAGCCGGGACGTCTGAACTTCTTTAATTTAGTAGGTCCAAACCAAACTTCCGGTTGTGATGCTATTGATGATGTTGATGATGATATCGACACTATGTGTCGATCGGAAAAAGCCTTCTTCATAAGGATGGACCATTCCGATGAGATCCTGGAGCGTTACGGCCCGGTTTTGGATAAAATTAAGCTCAATAGGGTGCATTTGGGTAGGACACTTGATGCGTATGGATGAGGAAGATGCTGCCTGGAAAGTACCGCGGCTATATTTATGATCCCGGAAAACGAGTTAAGCCCTGTCTTCGATAGAGTGATAACATTAGCCAGCACGCCAAAAACATGGTAGAAATTGCGAACAGGAAAAGCGCAGAGCGAAGCGTGGACGTCTGCAGTTTTTTAATTTAGCAGGTCCAAACCAAACTTCCGGTTGTTATGCCATTAATGATGTTAATGACGATATCGATCGAAAAGAAATCCCCCTCCCCTACCTTCCCCCCTCCCCCCGTTCCCATCATGAGGATGGACTTTTTCGACAAGATCCTGGAGCGTAAAGGGCAACCGCTCGGTTTTGGATAAAATTAAGCTCAATAGAGTGCGATGAGTAGGACACTTAATCCGTATGGTGGAGGAAGATCCTGCCTAGAAAGTACCTTGGCTCTTTTTATAATCGAGGAAAACGAGTTAGGCCATGCCTTCGGTAGAGCGATGGCATTTGAACCGGAATATGGCGACGCGAGGCCGGGACATTTGCAGTTGTTTAATTTAGCAGACCCAAACCAAACTCCCAGTTGTCACACCATTGATGATGTTGATGATGATGATGATATTCAAGGATCTCGCAAACCTTACCTACTAGACCATAAAAAATTTTCTAAGTTAAAATCGGTCACAGTTTAATTTTAAGGAATTTTGTACGCGTCACCAGATGAAAACCAACAATTTCGCGGTCTCAGTTTAGCTTTGCTTATATTGGAAATGTAGTTTCTATTGGAAAAGGTGCCAGTAAATCTGTGTCAAAAAGACGCAAACTTATGAATCTACACTCATGCAGACCTAGTTTCCTATTGAAAAAAATTTACCAAGTCAAAGATCGTCTTAGAAAAATTTCTACAATCTGGTCCATACTAATTTTTGCTTATAAAATTTTAGAAAGCAAAAACAATGGCACTTTTGTTTAGTACGCAATTCTCTTTGAATATCCCCAAAAACTTTCGGTTCTGTCGATAAATTCTTGTTCGTCTTTATTTAGTACAATTTGTTTCTACATTCACCCTACTTATTTTTAGAAAGTCAATAGTTGCGTAGGAGTTTTATCATCTTTGAACAATGTTGTCATTTTCATTATATTCCAATTAACTTCATTGATTATTATAAGTAGTGTTATTTTTCGTCATTCGATGAAAATAAACAAACGAAGCAAAAAAAAGAAAACATTATATGCAATTGCGTAACGTACTCTATTCACGCCTACGCATTTTCATGGAAACCATTATCGATGTGACAAGCATCAAACACTTTATCAGAGAACATGGCGAAAAAATATCCAATCATCCAATTCTATATTTGTAAATATTTACGAAGCACCTGACAGGTTAACCTTGACAATATGTAATTTAAAACTTGACTGAACGAATACGCAGTAGATTCACAATGTCACCAAATTTGTTTTTGAATATTACGACTTTTTGAAGGATTTCCCATTCCACCCTCGTCGCTTGTTTGCATAGCATCATCGTAGAGGTTGTGGCGTGTTGATGAATGCTGTAAAATATATTGTACTACGTGAAAATATACCATATTTACTGGGAATGTTGTCGTCTTTATATTATAGTACTTGGAATACATTATATTCTATAAGAAAACGAAAGAAAAAAAAAGAATGTTCTTGTTCAAAAGCTAAAGGCGCTGCTTATATGTCTGAGCTATACTACAAGAAGGATTTTGTCTGTCAGTTCAATTTTATTTACCTACTTCGCTTGTTCAAAAAATATACAATTTTCTATGCGAAAACTCTGATAAAAAAAATATTTATCGAAATATGCGCTGGCAAACAGTCAATAAGAATTTTATTTATTTTAATTATTTCCAAGAATATATTATTGTAATTTGATCATGTTTTCGATATGCTAAAAATATTTCCAAGTCTACTTTTTTTATTTAAAAAAAATCAGTCAATTGAAGAGTGTAGTTTTTATAAGAACTTCTTATAAGAGAAAAAAAGCAGGACTTTTTTGTGGTTATTAATAGAATAATTTTGGTCAGGACCGCTAAAACTCCACAAAACTCATGTTAGATGATTCGAAATTCACTTTCAAATATTATTTTCAGCAATTTAAATATAATTTTTAACGAAATTCTTTATTCAGTTACATATTTAGACATTTAAAATATTATTTTTTATTTTAAGACTAAACTGATAAATTTAAGCTTATAAGGTCTGTTCAAAAACTATTCACGAATTTTGTGTTTTTTCAAAAATTATATATTTATTCATGAATATCTATTTTATCCCCTCTAAAGTAATCCCCACCAGATATTATACACTTGTTGTGCCAATGTTTTTTCCAATCCTCGAAGCACTTCAAAAAATAACTTTTTGTGATCTTGTTCAGCTCCTCCTTTAATGTCGTCTTTATCTCCTCAATCGTAGCGTAACGTCGTCCTTTCATGGGGCTCTTCTGTTTCGGGAACAAGAAAAACTCACAGGGGGCCAGATCTGGGGAATACTTCGGTTTTTGGCCAAAAATTCGCGCACAAGCAACCATGCGTGAGCAGGGGTTTTATCATGGTGCAAAAGCCAATGCTTGTTGTTCCATAAATCCGAGCGTTTCTGGCGGATTGCTTTGCGCAACTTGCACATAACTTGCAGGTAATATTCCTTATTGACCGTTCTACCCTGTGGCAAGAACTCATGATGCACCATGCGCCTGTAATGGAAGAAAACTGTAAGCAAAACCTTCATATTCGACCGAACTTGGCGAGCTTTTTTCGGTCTTGGCTTGTGCGGCAGCTACCATTGGGATGATTGAGCTTTGGTTTCCACGTCATAACCATAAACTCATGATTCTTCACCAGTTATGACCCTCTAGAGCAAATTTGGGTCGTCGAGGACAGAGTCTAACAGCTCCTTAGCAATGTTAATGCGATGCTGTTTTTGTTCAAAATTGAGCAAAAATCGAAGACGAGCCAAAACAATTGCAAGCAAAGCAGCTGTCAAAAATTAACTGAACATTCAAAATGGCCGAACTTATCGACATAAGTGGGAGGCATGAGTACCAACATAACGACACAACAAAAATCTAAAATCGAATATACGTAACCTGCGGAAATTCAAAATTCGCGATACTCAGTCATGACAACGGTTCCCTACCTAAACCGCTTCTACCTTCTGATTTGCCTTAGGCTATTAATTGTAATAGCTCATATTTAGTATTGCTCATTATGTCGTCAAATTATCTTATCTTTCACTGTTTTATCATTGTAAAAAGAGTCCCTTGCCTCTTACGACGCGTCTTAGAATTTCAATATTAGTTACCATATCTACCGAAGTAATTTTCAGGATTCTACGATAGCACCACATTTCGGAAGTTTCTATTTTTCTCATTTTAAAGATTTTCAGTGCCCATATTTCAGGGCCATATGCGAATATAGACCAAACATAACATTTAAGATATCTGATATGAAGTTTTAGGTTCAGAACGCCACTGGAAAGTAGTTTTACAGCAAATGTCCTAGTCTGACGTTGACGAATCTTTCAAATTGCGGCCAAAATATTTGAAAAGGTTGCCAAATTCAACATTTGCATTGTTGTACCATTTCCGCTTATGATAATTCAATTTGTTATCTTAATATTGGTTAGTCGAAAAAGTTCGTGGACTTGGTGTTTTAAAAACATATTATTCAATCCAAATATTCTACATTATTATCGACAATGTTTTGCCATATTTTGGGCAGAGCCATAATTCCATTAGTATAGAACTTCTATGGTGTCTGGTTCAAAAACTGAATCAAATGAAGTGGTTTTTATAGGCCTCTTTTAATGCCAGCTAAGTTACATTAAGAAAGTTCTGCAAACACTGAAATAAATAGTTATCTGAGGGTGTTATGTCTGCGCTATATTGTGGATACATCAAAGTTTCCCAGGAAAGCACCCTTAATTTTTTGCAAATCATCAAAGATATGTGTTATCATGGTTATCATTGATCAACTCTGGCCGTTTTCTGTCAATTTAACGTAACGAGTTAATCATAGTACAATAACGATATTCTCATATTTTACGCAATAACGATATTCTCATAGTTATGATTAGCTTCAGAAATGGCTCAATTTCATTGCGCTTTAGCAGCTTATTGCAGTTATTAAGTCGATCTATCTTATTTTTCGGTCCATATCAATTTATGAGACATCCAAACGTTGAGTTTATTTAATTATCCGAGCCTTTTGCAAATAGTTTAAAACTATTTAATTTAAAAACTATATCATGACTGCTGATAGGCTGCTGTTGTTCAGTTTTTTTGAATATTTCATAATCTTTTTCACCTTTTAAACGCGCGTCCAGTGTTGTGAAAAAGTATCACCTTTTAATCGCGCGTCCACTGTTGTCACAATGCGCCTGGTGGTTACTGACTTATTTGCTTTTAACTCCATCTGTCGGAAAACATTCTACTGTAGGTTCCTCGTGCGTCTTAGACCATTTCGATCGATACCAATCTTAGCCAATTGTACTCTACCGAAATCTTTCACGTAGTCGATAAAACAAATCCTTTTGGATGTTTTTGCAGTTTTGGACTAAATAAAACTTTTCTTGTTAAAATCTATGACACTAAACTGAGCACCTGGCACATTTGACTAATTAATCAAATGTTTTGGAATTGATATTTTTTCATAGTGATATTACTGCCAATTTTAGCCATTTCTTTGGGTCAAATGTCGTTAAGGATTTTGCCGAGAATATCTAAGTTGTACCCACCAATAAGTTTTATGATTTCGGTCCAGACGCTTTATTGTTTCTGCAAATTTCAATAGCTTGATATATTTCCATGCCACCTACTTTATTTTTAATTATAACCAAACAACAGGTATGAGACCCATTCTTTGCAAACTACTCTTCACAATTCGTCAATATTCTAGGGCTTATCCTATTCAACCAGATTTTCCATAATACCACATAAATTCCCTATAGTATTTAAGTCCGTTGAGTGCACGGGCCATACCATAAAATATTTGATTTTTTAACCTGTAACTATAATGTTGCCCTTCTATTGGTATGCTTCATGATAGAATAGTTTCATAAAGAAAACCCTTGAGTCCAGTACCGTAGTAGAAAATATTACTTCCCAAATCATAATTCTGGAACCTTCATTCTTGACGGATTTTAAAGTGTATATTCCAATAACCTTCCGAACCAGTAAGGACCTTTCACTTATTCAAATTGTGTTTCGAATAGTAAAAATTATTAAAAATTCGTAAAAATACAGATTTTGATAATCTTTAACTTCATTATAAACTTTGGTATTATACAAAAAATACAATATATTTATATTTATGAGACTTCTGGCAGGACTTGATCCTTTCTAGGTAATTTTTAATAACTTTTTTCAAAATCTTAGACTATAGTTCGGCCGTAACCTTATGAATATTAGTTTTTAAATACACAAATATTTTGAAAATTATCTGGTCAAATAGAATTATCTGGTTTGTGAAATCTTACAAAAAAAAAATTATACGATGTCAACCCGTATGATATCTTGAAAACCAATTAACATCACCAAATCTTCAAATTACATGTCCTTATAACAATGCACGCCATTAAACTAAAATTAGCCATTTTTCGGTTTTTGATGCCATTTACTTGAAGGCATATTTAGTTTAGATCAAAAATTTTCAAGCTCAGATAAAAAAAGAGTCAGTTATCACATGGTCATAGCGCTCAGAATTAACGGTAACGGTCTCACCTGCTTTTTTTTTAAAGAAATACGACACAATGATACCTTCAGATAAAAATACTCATAAGATAGTTGTTTTTTTTTTTAAAAAGCTGCGGTTTTTAAAGGTACTTGTGGATTTTTAGAGCCTCATATATGGAAATTTTGTTTATTGACGTATTCACCAAACTAAAAATTAACCTCAACCACGGCAGAGTCACCAATTTTGTAGAATGTTTTTACAATTTAACCGCAGTTAATCTGTTCGTAAGTGAAATTTTTTTAAAAAGACTTGTGGATTTTTGGAGCCCCATGTATGAGAATTTTGCTTACTGACATATTAGCCAAGTTAGAAATGAGCCTCAACCACGGCAGAACCACCAATTTTGTGGAAAGTTTTTACAATTTAACCGAAGTTACTTGTGGATTTTTAGAGCCTCATATATGGGAATTTTGTTTATTGACGTATTCACCACACTAAATATGAACCTCAACCACGGCAGAGTCACCAATTTTGTAGAATGTTTTTACAATTTAACCGCAGTTAAACTGTTCATAAGTGAAATTTTTTTTAAAAAGATTTGAGGATTTTTGGAGCCCCATGTATGAAAATTTTGCTTACTGACGTATTAGCCAAGTTAGAAATGAGCCTCAACCACGGCAGAACCACCAATTCTGTGGAAAGTTTTTACAATTTAACCGAAGTTACTTGTGGATTTTTAGAGCCTCATGTATGGGAATTTTGTTTATTGACGTATTCACCACACTAAATATGAACCTCAACCACGGCAGAGTCACCAATTTTGTAGAAAGTTTTTACAATTTAACCGCAGTTAAACTGTTCATAAGTGAAATTTTTTTTAAAAAGACTTGTGGATTTTTGGAGCCCCATGTATGAAAATTTTGCTTACTGACGTATTAGCCAAGTTAGAAATGAGCCTCAACCACGGCAGAACCACCAATTTTGTGGAAAGTTTTTACAATTTAACCGAAGTTACTTGTGGATTTTTAGAGCCTCATATATGGAAATTTTGTTTATTGACGTATTCACCAAACTAAATATGAACCTCAACCACGGCAGATTCACCAATTTTATAGAAAGTTTTTACAATTTAACCGCAGTTAAACTGTTCATAAGTGAAATTTTTTTTAAAGGACTTGTGGATTTTTGGAGCCCTATGTATGAAAATTTTGCTTACTGACGTATTAGCCAAGTTAGAAATGAGCCTCAACCATGGCAGAACCACCAATTTTGTGGAAAGTTTTTACAATTTAACCGAAGTTAAATTATCTATAATATAAAATGTTTTCTTAAAGTTACTTGTGGATTTTTTAAGCCTCATGTATGGCAATTGTGATTATTAATATATTCACCAAGCTAGATGGAAATGGTGTTAATGACACCATTTTCTCAATGCATCTAACAAATTTCTGCACTTGATTAATTATTTAATTTTTTTCACAATTTCCTGTACAGTTCTTAGATTAACCTAATTGATTTAAATAGATAAAAATATAATAATTCTCGAAAATAAAAATAAAACTCATAAATATTAAAACCAGAAGAGACTTTTCTGTTTAGCAATTTAAGATTTAAAAAAACTAACTATTTTTCATAAATGTAAATTTTATAAAAGATGCGCTGCTATTATTTCGCTGTGTTATCTTTGACAATTTTACAAAAACCAATGCTTACAAAAACAAAGTTTAACCTATATTGTTATGGTTTTTTTTTCTTTTTAAATGTATCTAGGCTAATTTACCTGGACTGGGAAAATCCAACCATTTGCTTACATGAAAACTGAACAAATTTCACACCTCAGAGTTTTACTATAAGGCGCCGCCTTATTTTTTTTTAGCTACAACTATATTTTAGAAAAAATGTTCTTTAATTTTCAATAATAACAAAAAATTACTAATAAAAATATTCTGTTTTAAATAAAACGCTTCCACTTCTCATAAACTATAATCTTTTATAAAAATATTTGCATAAAAAATCAATACCAAAATATCATTAATAATTATTATAAAAATATCCAATATTTTTTATTCATAGTACGAGTTTGATTAATAATCCATTAGTAGATTTATTAAAAAAAAAATAAACGAATTAAAATATGCAAAAATTTTGTTTAAATCGATTTTAAAACATGATGAAAATTAGAATTAGTGTTTGTTTTGTTAATAAAATATAAAATATTATGAAATGAAGAATTTTAATATTTTATAATCCAAAGTTTGTTAAATTATTATAACTACTTAATTTTTTTCTACTAAACATAAGTGAGCAGTTAAAAAAAAACATTAATCGCCAGACAGAAGTCTTTCTTTCTATTTAATAATTTAAAAAAAAAATACTTTAAATATCACCTTAAGTTAAGTTATACAATATAAATAAGGAGATTATCATAAGCCTTAGTAAAAGATAAAACTCAACGTTATCGATGAATCGTAATCGTGTACAATAATTTCCATGGTCTAATTGACAGTTTTTAGTATTTTTAAAAAAAAGCCATTTTTAATAGTGAAAATATTATTTTTATATTGACTGACTAAGTGGAGAAATATGTGATATTGTCTTATAGACCAATATACTCAGTTATGATAATGGTGGCTATGGCAACGATGACAACAAGACTAGGAATTTTATCTTGAACGACATTAAAGAGTAGACATTGTAAATGCAAAAAAAAAAAAAAATAGCGGAAATCCACTCTAAAAAATATTCAACCTACGCAAAATTGACCACGAACAGTAACAGAAGACGATGGATGATGAGTCGATCAGTATATGTCCTTATTTAGTTTGCTAGAGTAGATCTTTACCTTCCGCCATGTCGGCGAATAGTAAAATTAGTCATCTTCAAGAATTGCTTAACTTGAACAATTATAATAACTTCCCGTAATCAATAAACAGAACTGTACTGAATTGGCGTCTCAAAGTACAACAATTGTATTAAAATATTTACTCTGGCGCCGTTTTTATACTCGTAAGTCAAGTAGTCATTTCTCAAGAGTCCACCAAATAAATTTCCACCAACAATAAGTCCAGTTCGGTGTGGTCTCTTTTCAATCTGTTGCTAATTAAATATTTTTCTTATATAAGTTGCTCATAAACTCTTCAATCTCCACTAATAATAACCATCCACTTTAGGTACTCTTGCCATTCCATAAATAATTTCCAACATCTTGAATATGTGTAGAAGTGTACACTCGCAACGTCAAATATCAATAATAAATCTGGCATTTTTTTTTTCATTATACAAAACATATAAATCTCTGCCGAAAGTGAATGAGGATAACCCTTTTGCCATAGAGAGTAATTTAGCCAACATTAAACTAACCATGACTTAAGGGCCACGGAATTAACTGGGCTCCCAATGATAAATGATGAAACCTTAATTGGCATAATCAGCGACTGATTAATGTGATACGATGCGTAAAACACTAGTTTATGCCCTCAACAGTAAATAATAAATTTAAAAAAATGGGGGGCCTACAAAACATAACATGCGTGACATGCGCAGAATGATTGAGTTTTTTTTTTGTTACATTAATGCCTCTAGGAGTCCAAAGCTTTGAGGAATATCGAAATTAAAATATTGACGGGAAAATGAAAGACCTTTTGTACATGGAAGGGAAAAAAAATTTTATGCTATCAGCAAAAATGGGTGTACGCATGAATTTATTAAGTGTTCATATTGAAATGTGTACGTTCTTTTTTAATTTCTATCTATTTTCCTATTATTCCGGACTGCGTACAATGCAGATTAGTATGATCGAAAAATCTCCGAAATCATAGACGAAAATGACAGAAGTCTAGCGAAGCTGATAGTTGTCTCTACGGCAACTATATGATGACTGACAGTTTTTATTTTTTATTTAGACTCCAAATGAACATAAGAAGAAGCAATTAGTAACAATAGAAAATTCGTAGGGATTGTCATGTCATGTCAAATCAAAACATGTCGCATGAATAGCAAGCAGTATATAGAAGACCTCTACAAGGTCTGGAATTAATGAAAATCTAAAACATATTTTCATGTCAGATTTGTATGCTGTGATTTGTGATTTGTTATGACCCAGCCTCGATCCTACATGAGGAGTGTCCATGAACACTGAGAATGTCTTTGCGTGTATGACGACGATGCTTAAAGCAAAAGGGCTTCAAAGTATCTCACCAAGGCTTGTTCTATCATTTTTAAGATGTTAAATTTAATTTGAATAAGTTTACTTGGTAAAAAAAACCTTAAAAGATATTAACTGAAAAAATTCAGAAAATTTTCAAGTAAATCAATTTTATTTATATTCATCAAGCAAGAAATGAGCCTCAACCACAGCAGAGCCACCAATTTTGTAGAATGTTTTTACAATTTAACCGCAGTTAAATTATCCATAATATAAAATGTTTTCTTAAAGTTACTTGTGGATTTTTGGAGCCCCATATATGATAATTTCGCTTACTAACGTATTAGCCAAGTAAGAAATGAGCCTCAGCCACGGCAGGACGACATATTTTGTAGAAAGTTTTTATAATTTAACCGAAGTTAAATTATCCATAACATAAAATGTTTTCTTAAAGTTACTTATGGATTTTTAGAGCCTCATGTTTGGCAATTTTGATTATTAACGTATTCACCAAGCTAGAAATAAGCCTCATCCATGGCAGAGCCACCATTTTTATAGAAAGTTTTTACAATTTAACCACAGTTAAATTATCCATAATACAAAATGTTTTATTAAAGTAACTTGTGGATTTTTAGAGCCTCATATATGGAAATTTTGCTTACTGACGTATTAGCCAAGTTAGAAATGAGCCTCAACCACGGCAGAGCCACAAATTTTATAGAAAGTTGTAACAATTCAATCGCAGTTAAACTGTTCATAATTTAAATGTTTTTTCTAAAGTTACTTGTGGATTTTTAGAGCCCCATATATGGAAATTTTGCTTTTTGACGTATACATCAAGCTAAAAGTGATCCTCAGCCACGGCAGAGCCACCAATTTTGTAGAAAGTTTTTACAATTTAACCCCAGTTAAGCTGTCCATAATTAAAATGTTTTTTTCTAAAGGTACTTGTGGATTTTTAGAGTCACATATATGGAAATTTTGCTTACTGACGTAGTCACCAAGCTACAATAATCTTCAACTGTGGTAGAGCCCCAATTTTACAGAAAGTTTTTACAATTTAACCGAAGTTAAATTATCCATAATATAAAATGTTTTCTTAAAGTTACTTGTGGATTTTTGGAGCCCCATGTATGGAAATTTTGATCATTGACGTATTCTACAAGCTAGAAATGAGCCTCAACCATGGCAGAGCCACATATTTTGTAGAAAGTTTTTACAATTCAATCGCAGTTAAACTATCCATAATTAAAATATTTTCTTAAAGTTACTTGTGGATTTTTAGAGCCCCATATATGAAAATTTTCCTTATTGACGTATTCGCCAAGCTAGAAATAAGGCTCAACCACGGCAGAGCTATCAATTTTGTAAAAAAAATTATAATTCAACGGTAGTTAAACTGTCGATGATTAAAATGTGTTTTTTTTAAAGTTACTTGTGGATTCTTAGAGCCTCATATATGGCACTTTTGATTATTGACGTATCACTGCAGATAATTTGTTCGCAAAATCAGCAACCAAATCCCGTTGTTTCACAGTTGATGTATTTTCTGCGCAGTTTAACCTACTGTTTTTAAAAAAAAAACTAATTTATAATATAAAATGGCAATCTATAGTCTAAATAAATATTACCTTGAGTGATATATAAATTTGACAGCTGTAAAATTACAAAGCTGTTATTCCAAAACTGCAAAATGGATAATCCTATGTGTTTAATGGATAATCCCAAAACTGGGCTAATTAGTAGAAGAGTGTTAATGCTGCTAACCCTATTCACACAAGTATAGTACCTATACTACTGGACAACCGATCAAAACTTTTATTAAAAAATGATTATTTATTCAATAACACGGTCTTAAAACCAATCTGAACATACGATATTAAACGTTGGAGTTCTGTAAAGCGTTCCAATTCCTCTCGAATCCAATCCCTTCAATTGAAAATTCTCCCAAAAATCGTAGGGCAAAAACCATTACGCCATACGATTTTTGGGAAAATTTTATATTAGTTTTTATATTTTTTATTATTAAAGGGTTAATTTCTAATTATCCTACGACAAAAACCCTTGCATTAAAAAATACCGTCCGCTTACTTTGCCCATTAACACTCACCAGTACTTATAGAGAAATTGGCGATGAGATCTTTTCAAATGTGAAAATGTCTCATTAGTTAGAGAAATACCGTTGATTGTTTACTATCATATGTCTTCCTTCTGACCGTTACCTTCAAATTTATAAAAATGATGAATACTCAGACAAGACTGCTCCCCTATAAAATCCGGCATCAGAGATAGTAGCACCCTAAGAACTAATACTACCCGATATCTCTACTATCACCCATTCCAATGATAGAGCAATTTTTACAGATGATCTTAAACTCACACCCAAACTATCACGAATAACACATACACGCTAAAAAGTCAATCCTGACTTACAAGATAAAAAATTCAGATAAAATATGGAAAACGTGTACATGCTACTTTTACTCTCTGCTGTAAACCGTCTAGCCCACTACTTTTTAATGGCAGCAACCCCCTTTCTATATTCGTAATAATGTGATTAACAGTAACTTAAATTTTTCTTTTGCAATGATACCCTCATGTAATATTATAAAAAAAACCGCATACTCCATTATCTAAACTTATCAACCCTTTTGTGAAACCGTTATCCTCTCTTGCTCTTCCTAGAGCCAAGATATATTAAATAATAAAGTATTTATAACCGTAGCTGTCAAGTCCTGCGATATTCCTGCGATTCATTTATTTCACTTAAAAATTCATTTATAACTAGTTTTACAGTTGTAAAATTTTTAATATTGTCATAAGGTCCTTTTTCCACTTAAGAGATTATCAGACCACTGAAAATCAATATAATTTTATTAAAAAAAAAAAAACTATTGAATAAATTCGTATAAAAATTTCTATTATTTTTCCATAGCAGGAAATTTTTGTATGAAAGTGAAAAATGTCCTTGGCATAGAGTAGAACACGTACTTTTTTGAACAAGCAATAAAATGTCAAATTGAAAATATTCAAATCATGTCTTGATGATGACAAAAACATAGAAATTCCAATTTTGGCCAAACAAAAATCAAGGAATTCAATAAAAATATTATGCTGACTTGCGGCAGGATTTTTTAAAGGATAATCAAAAATTCAATCGGCGATTTTCTTGAGAAATTTTTATTAGTGTTTCTTCTATTTACTTTGTGGTTCAGAAAGTAGAGCTCTATCATGTGATACTCTTATATAATATTTATTTAGCTTTAAGTTTACCACTGGACATAATGGATCGATTGATTATCAAATAATTGCTGATTTTCTTCAGCGACAAGCCTCAATTATACGTCACTAAGCAAACTTACTTTGAAAAACGTTTGTGACTGTAGGAAAGCCATTGTATCCACGAAAAGTAACCTTGTGGTATGTATTTTCATCTGAAAGTTTCATTGACCCGTATTTCTTTGAAAATGAAGAAGGAGAGATCGTCACCGTTAATTCTGAGCACTATGGTCATATTATAACCAACTTTTCTTAACTTGGACTTAAAGTTTCTTAGCAGGACCATGTGTGGTTTTCAGAAAAATAACGCCTCAAGCCACAAAACGTATAATTTCAATATTTAGTGATATAAATTGGCTTCAAAGATCATGTGAATTGGTGTCATTATATTTTGTTCTTGTAATTTTTTTTTGTAAAACAACGTATTTACGCAGATAGTTTTTAAAATTTAGAGAATTAAAAAACCAATATTCGGTAATTAATCGGCAAATTACACAACACCATGTGTAAAAAAGTCATCAAATATTATCTCATAAAGAATGGAGGCTTGCAAGTTGTCTCATGGCAACCATCCCGATTATTGGTAACCAGGATTCAAAAAATATATAAAAATAAAAACTTTATCAAAACTTGAATTTTATTTAACTTTATTTTCCAAAGCACAAATTAGAGAATCTTTTGGTTTGGATTTATTTAAAAAATATTGGCTTCAAAAAAGTACTTTAGAAGAAAAAAAATCTTAAAAAATAATTTATTGTACTTTTCTAAAAAAATTCATTTTTTAACAAAAAGTTAAACTTTATTAATGGAAGAGTTTTTAATTATTCCAATAAAAAATTATTCAAAAAATCTCCAAAATAAAACTTATAAATTTTATAGGTCCTTCTTAGCAACAACAAAAAAAAAACCTGAAAAGCTTAATTTTCAATTATAAAAAAAAGCATTAAGTTTTTTTTTGTTTTTGTTATAATTACAGATTAAAATTCCTGAAATAAACTTTTTTAAAGTGCATAAAAAATTTAAAAAGCAATAATATTCTTACTTAAAACGTTTTTTGTAGAGTTTTTTAACCTTAGTTGATGTTTTCTGTTTTTTTTTTTTTTTTGTCATAATCAAAAAAGAACATTTTTATAATATTAATAAATCACTTGTAATTTATTTTGAAAGCTTTATTTTTTCTTCCGTAAACTCGTAAAAATACTAATTAAAAAAAAATATTATACATCAGTTGACAATTTCTTTAATATTATTAACATAGTTTTTCTCTACTTTAAAAAGTGTTGAAGAAGAAAAAGAAATTATATTAAAAAAAAGGTCTCCAACCTCAGCAAAATTTTGCTGAGGTTGTTGTTATTTTGACCCCAAAAACTATGATAGCTCATAAATCAATTTTGAAAGCTACTTTTTCCCGGGTTGGATTGGGTTGAGCGAAGGGGTCTTCTTCGGCTTTCATAATCATGGCGTCATTTAGAGAACAACATTTTTAAAAAAATTCATTCGAATTTATTTTTTGCCTAATTTGCATTTATCGTATTGATGATAGAGAAGATTTTTTCTTAGCGAAAAGTAGAAATTTTTTACAAAAGCCAAAATACGAATTTCTAAGTGTGAACTTAACATTTCCTGACTTGTGCGAACAATTTTTCCCACTATTCTTATTTTGGGAAGTGCAGAAAATGGGATTGTGCCGGAAACTTTTTCTCTATTGCGAAATAAGTTTTTTGTACTATTATGAAAAAATTCGCACAAAAGTTTGGAATTTTCTGTAATGAATCAAAACTATCAGAAAAGAATGATAGATGAACTGATAGATAGATGGATGGATGGATGGATGGATGGATGGATGGATGGATGGATGCTCAGCCTGACTGATTGTGAACAGAAATTATTGGCAAGCGTTAAAGTGTGAAAAATTTCGCAAGTGCAAACACCTTCTGCATATGCGAATCAATCAATAACAAAACAAATACTTTTTGCTATTTTTTTTCTTCTTTTGGTTGACAGCAAAACATTTTCCTGTTAATTATTTCTTATCGACAGTTTAATTAAAATTTCATAAATAATTCTCAACTAAATAGTCAACTACCATGAAACGAAAATAAAGACTTTTATTTGGAATGAGATCAATTTACCTTATTTTATGGTGTATACTTGTACGTTTATAGTGGGAAGGTAGGTGTGTGTGTTTTCCCATTACTTGATAGATACTTCAATAACGGATATATTATCCTTTTCCAATCTAGAAAAGGAAGCTTTGCTAATATTTGTTTGTCGCAAGAAAACTAATTTCCAAATTTAAACAAAACTCGATAGTTCAAAGTTGAAATTACTCTATTCGGAATGGTACGAGTAATAAACGTAAGTCGAGTACGTGTATTTGTTAAGTATTTTGTTACCTGCAAATATGTGTTTATGCATTTTTTATCTTTGATTGTTAAACTTTGAATAGAAAAGCTTCTCTTTCGTATTCTACTAAAGAAAATAAATCCTCCCATCTTCTCTTTCATTTAGTACATTTTAAATATTCTCAAAAACAAACAAAAAAAAACAATTTCAAAATTCGTATATTTTTCGATTAAACTTTCAAACTTTTCGTACGAGCTAGACTTTTTAATAGTTGAACGAGTAACAACACTATTTCTTTAATTGTGCCGAGGCAATATTTTGCGTCATTAGTAGTGTGTATTTTTGTTTTTTTTTTTTTTTTTTTTGTAAATTTTTGAGAACATAAAGAAATAAGAAATTAGATAAAAATAAAAATAGCAAAGTTTCTACACTCTATAGTGTTAGACCAGATAGTCTGAAATAGTTTTGGTGAAAGTTTATATTAAGCTCAGCTGATTTTTGTTTACATTCTTTATAAGAAAATTTCTGTACAGATGCGAAAAAATATCTTTTGATCAAATTCGATGACGTTAATATCTAATAGAATTCCTCTTCGTTTATCTAAAATTAGATAAATTCTATTTTATTTTTTTGTTTATTTTCATTTCTTTAATGGAATAGTTTTTTTGTTTTTTTTTTTTAAGAAAAATTGGTTTTTTTTCTTTCAAAATATTTGATTTATGAAGAAGATTTTGTTGTTTTGTTGTTGTTTTTTTTTCATATTTAAAAAATAAACTTGTAATTAAATAGTAGTTATTAAAAAAAAAATCTGAGAAATTTTAGTCCATTTTGATAAGATAATTATTTTATTATACAATAATTATTAACTGCAAAAACTTAAAGTTATTTTAGAAAATATTTTTGTTCTTTCAGTTTTTTCTTTATATCAAATAAGAAATATTTTATTTTATTTATAAATAATGGGTTTTTTTTTCTAATCGGTTATTTTATTTTGATTTAAAATCTTAAAAAGTATTGGCATAAAAAATTTATTTATTAAATAAAAATTGTTTTTTTTTTTGGAAATTATTTATAAAGAACGAAAAAAAGTTAAAAAAAAAAATATTTAAAATTCTGAGAGTTTTTGTAAAGTAATTTTTGATGACCTTTTCTCACATTGTGGGCTGTACTTCGATTGACGGAAGTTGATTTTTTAATTTTCTAAAGTTTAAGGATTTTCTGTGTAAGAAAGTACGGTTGCGGAGCTCTATACAAAAAAATGATAATAGCATTAAATTTCGAAATTACGTGTACTTGGAATTATTCGTGCCATTAAATAAAAATTGGTTATGTTATGTGTGGCTTTTGATGCCGTCTTGTTATAACCATATTTGGTACAGACTAAAATCTGCAAGTTCGGCAATAAAAATTAGTTATACTAGAGAAATTGTGTTAAAAATTGATGGTTAATTTTCAAAAAAAATACAGTCGAATAATAATTTTATACACAAAAGCATACCAGGCAGTCACTTTAAGCAGGAAAATTTGTTCGAAAACTCAGTTAATTAATTAATTATGTAATTAGGTAATAACAAATTCACAATATAAAATAGCATAATTTAATCTAAACAATTTTTATAGTAATAACTTATATTTTAAACAACTATCCCATGATAGGGGCTGTACTTTTTAAACCATTAAATGGATAATATTGCACATTCACCGAAAGCAAAAATATTCGTTTCGGAAAAGAGTTAAAAAAAATAAAAACTCTTTTAAAATGTCAACAGAATTTATTAATTGCGAAAAAACAAATATTTTTTTTTTTAATTAGGAATTATAAATATGCTGACGACTATCAAAAGAAAATTGTTTTAATTTTTTTGTAATTTTTTTTTAAAACAAAAAATTTGTTTTGGCAAAAAATTGAAGAAAAATAAAAAGAATCATTAAAAATATTTGCACAATTAGTAATTTCCATTTAAATTATTTCTTTTTTTTTAATGATTTATATTTTTAGGAATTGTTTATCTTAAAAAAAAAAATAATTAATATAAAAAATGCTCCAAAGGTCTTTAAAAAAAATAGTAAAATATAAACTTTTCTAAAAAAAAATTCCAAAAGTCAGAATATTTTTGTGTTTTTTTTTTTAAATAAATATAATAATTAAAAAAAATTAATTTATAAAAAAATATTATTTATATCAATTATTCCCTCAAAAAATATTTATCCCTAAGTATTTTTTTTAAATTGTTCCTATAAAAATATAAAGTTAAAAGCCCAATTGGCATACTATTCGGCTATTTTTTTTAATTAGGAACTTTTATTATGCTTACGAGTATAAGAAAAAAAAACTGTTTTTAAAACTAAAAGGATTCGTTTTGGTAAAAAATTGAGCAAAATTATTGTAATTAGGACAATACTGTGACAATTTAAGACCTCAAATTCAGATATTTTAAGACCACACTACAATATCTCGGAAATATTTTGACAAAAATTTAATTTTTTTTTATAATAAAAATATTTTGTCGTCAATAACGACAACAAGTTAAAAATTTTAAGACCGCAAACTAAGGTTTTAAGACCTTAAATTATTATTTACAAAAATTTTTAATAAGTTTAATTAATATCGTATTTTATGGATTTTTTCGATCAATTAGTAAAATTTCAAAATTTAAAAACAGTATATTGAGATTTTTCAAGACCCTAAATTTTTACTTCTCAAAAACAGTATTACATGTTAGAACTTTATTATTCTGCCATATTTCGTATAGTGAATAATTAATCATAAGCACTAGATTTTGACACCTAAAATTAACATTTCCGATAAAGATTGATACAAATTGAATTATTTTAAATTAAAATTTGTTTTTCCTTAGATTAAGATTTTTAAGACCCTATTTTAATTTTTTTCTAAAATTTTGACAATTTATTACAGTGTCTCTGTTAGCTTGAATTAAAAATTATACAATTTAAGATTTTTAGATCATACAGTTTTTTCGAAATTTATTAAAACTTACAATATTTGATAATCTTTTTTCTATAAATTAGTTTAATAAGTTAAAATTTAACAATATTAAATGATGGTTTTTTAAAACTTAAAATTTATATTTCTAAAATATATCAAAAGAAATTCATTTATTATCTTAATTTATGGGTTTATCTCCATTCAGTTGGACAAAAAAATTTATAATTTTATATAGATCTAATTTTAGGACCCTAAATTAATTGATCGTAAAAATATTTATGGAAAAAATAAATTATCTACATACATTAATATGCATGTAGATAATTTATTTTTTCTTTAAATATACATTAATACAATAAAAGAACTCATTAAAACTGTTGACACAATTAGTAATTTCCATTTAGGTTGTTTTTTTAAATTTTAAATAAACCTATAATTTTTTTTTTAAAGAAAATTTTATAAAAGATTTGCAAGGTAATAGGTAGTTTTCTTTAAGATAAAAAATGCCCCGAAGATCTTTGAAAAAAAAGTTAAATTTTTTATTATTCTTTTCTTTTAATTTTGCTAAAAAAAAACTGCAAAAATTAGAATTTTTTTTATGTTTTTGGTTTAACAAATATAATAATGAAAAAAAAATTAATTTAATAAAAAAATTATAAAAAAAGGTTTGAAAAATTGTTCAAAACTAAAGGATTTTGTCGATAGTCTTACGAAATTTATTGGCCAAAAAATATTGAAGAAAAAATTTTTCGTGGACAGAAATTATTTATTTTTTGATAAAAATTATTTATGTTAATTATTACCTTAAAATATAGTTATCGCTAGGTGTTTTTTTTAATGTGTCAATATAAGTTTTGAGATTATAAAAAAATAAAAAAAATAAAAATGCCAATTCGGGCATACTATTTCGGCTATTTTTTTTATTGAAGAACTTTTAATATGCTTACAAGTATAAGAAAAAAATTATTTCAATTTTTTGAAATTTTTTTTTAAAACTAAAAAGATTCGTTTTGGCAAAAAATTGAACAGAAATAAAAGGACTCATTAAAAATTTTTGCACAGTTAGTAATTTTCATTTAAATAATTTTTTTGTTTTTTAAATAAATCTGTAAATTTTTTTTATAAAAAATAATTTATAACTTTAGCGATTTTTAAAAATTATATAAAAGATTTTCATGGGAATACATTTTTTTTTAAGATAAAAAATGCTCTAAAGATCTTTGAAAAAAAAGGTAAATTTGTAATTATTCGTTTCTTATAATTTTTTCTAAAAAAGAACCTGCAAAAATCAGCATTTTTTTAATGTTTTTATTTTAACAAATATAATAATGAAAAAAAAATTTTCTTTATACAATAAACTCTGAGAAATTGTTTCGAAACTAAGAGATTTTGTCGTTAGTCTTATGCATATTATTTATTGGCTAAAGAAAAGTTGAAGAAAAAATTATTATTCGATAAAAAAAATTAAATTTTTTGAAAAAAATAATTTATATAAATTATTGCCTCAGAAGATATTTATCTCTAAGTTTTCAATGTGTTAATTTTTTTTCTTCAATGTGTTAATAAAAGTTTGTAGTTTATAAAAATATAAAATCGAAGACCAATTGGCATACTATTTTGGCTATTTTTTTTTTTAATTGGAAACTTTTAATATGCTTAGAAGTATAAGAAAAAAACTGTTTTAATTTTTTTGTAATTTTTTTTATAAAACTGAAAACATTCGTTTTGGCAAAAAAATCAACAAAAATGAAAGGATTCATTAAAAATGTTGGAACAATTAGTAATTTACATTTAAATTATATATTTTTTTAAAAATAAACCTTTAATTTTTTTTTTCAAAAAAATGATTTATATTTTTAAATTCTTAAAAATTTTTTTTATATAAATTGATTTAATTTAAAATTGTATAAAAGATTTTTATGGTAATAAGTTTCTCTTTAAGATAAAAAATGCTCCAAAGATCTTTAAACAATCCTTAAAAAAAATAATAGAATGTAAACTTTTATTTTTTTTAAAACTTTTCTTAAGAAAAATCCAAAATTATATACAATAATCTTTGAAAAATTGTTCAAAACTAAAAGATTTTGTCGATAGTCTTACGTATATTATTTATTGGCTAAAGAAAAGTTGAAGAAAAAATTATTATTGGAGAATTATTGCCTCAAAAAATATTTATCTCCAATTATTTTTTTTAAGTTTTTAGTTTATAAAAATATAAAATCAAAAGCCCAATTGGCATACTAATTTGGATATTTTTTTTTAATTAGAAACTTTTAATATGCTTACAAGTATACGAAAAAAAATTTTATTTTTTGAAATATTTTTTTTTCCAAACTAAAAAGATTCGTTTTGATCTCGAAAGATACGAGGGTCGTTCAATAAGTCCTTAGAAAAAGATGGAAAAAAAACTGTTTTTTAAAAAAAAAAATTTTAATTTATAACATAATCTTTTTTTAGCTCTATACACTTTTCCATCCGTTTTTCCAAAATTTTTATCCCGTCCAAAAAATAGGATTTCGAAAGTTCTGCAAATTACTCATCCGTTTGAGCAATGACGTCCTCGTTGGAAGTGAACTGTCGTCCGCCAAGCCATTTCTTCAGGTTGGGGAAAAGAAAATAGTCACTCGGGGCCAAATCTGGTGAATAAGCGGGATGCTGCAACAATTCCATTCTCAATTCCACAATTTTGGCCATGGAAACAGTGCAGGTGTGCACACGCGCATTGTCCTGATGCAAGAGGATTTTTTTTTCTTCAGATGGGGGCGTTTCTCTTTGATTTCCTCGCTCAACCGTTGCAATAACGACGCGTAATACGCTCCTGTTATTGTTCTTCCTTTTTCCAAGTAGTCGATAAAAATGATGCAACTTGGCTTTGATTTCTTTCGGTCTTAAGCCTTTCAAATGGAGATGTTGGATGACAGCCCTAAACTCGCTTTTTTCCATTGTTATGCACAAATTAATGTCGTTAACTTTAATCGACCATAGAAATTGACCTACGCTATGGATCGAGCTGAAATTTTGACAGTTTCCTGTCGATAATGCTACTTTACCGACACTACGAGCGCAATTTCTCGGATTTTCTAAGGACTTATTGAACGACCCTCGTATTTATCTCCAATCATTTTTTTAATGTATCACTATAAATTTTTCGTTTATTTAAATATCAAATCAAAAGCCCAATTGACATACTATTTCAGCTATAATACTGATCAGATTCTATCAAGGAATAATTTGATACCGGACCAATCCTTTAAATAAAATTCCTTCAAAAAATTTCAATTTAAACTATCTGAAAATACATAATAAACAAAAAAAAATCCAATTTTATTTTAAGATTCTTTAAATGGAGACAATTGAAAAATTTCTTGCAGATTAAAAAATTTCGAAATTGGATCAAATACTAGTGAGATTTCCTAAATTCTGACTTGTAAAATTTCATTTCTAGAGTATTTTAGTTAAAGAAACTTTTTGAAATTATATTAATAATAAAAATTACAAGAAAAAAAAAATAAATAACAAAAATTTACTAAAATGAAATTTTAACTTTTTCAAAATTACAAATTTTCCTAAAAGGTATTATTAAGAAACTTTCCGATTGTTTATTAAATATTTCAATTAATTTACTAGAAAATAATGAAAATATCTTTTGTTCAATGAAATTAGATATTTGAACTTTTTCGAAAATGCTTACTTATAAATTGATACTACAATAAATTAATGGAAAATGTTAAATATTAGATTAAAACATAACAAAGCCAATGTCATGATTAAATGTATTTTGAAATTTGTTAATTTTTAACAGAACACTTTAGGCAATTTTGTTTTATCAAAACAGTGAACAGTACGAGAGCTTGTATCTTTTATTAGACGAGTAAATTGTGAACAATAAATGTTTTTTTTTCTCTCTAAAAACAACCTCTTCAATAATACAGGTAAAACTCGAGGTCAATAGTGATAAAAAATATACACACACACACACACAATAGAATACTTTGAAATATGATAGATACAATTCAGAATGCTGACAATTTTAATGTAAGCCTTTTTAAGATTAAATAAGAAAAGTTTTCATAAAAATATTAACAATATTACCAATACCCTGAAGCATCATCATAACTATGACAGTATTTTGACAGTTAAGTTAGCCTTAAAATAAGAGAAAATAAATAATATTATTAATAAAACTCAATATCTTATATAAAATGGTTGTGTATATATTTTATGTTTTATATATAACAACATCAAAATCAATTTATCAGTTTGACTTTTATTTGAGAAGTGAAATGAAAACGAGCAAATTCGAACCCATCATCTTCAATTTGATTGAGTTTTTTGTTGTTGTTGTTTGTTTTCTTGGGCCTACCATTTTTTTTTTTACTGTCTAATCAATAATATAATCAATATGAAAATGGTTTGGAAAAAATTTCATAAAAGAAAAGCATATCTTCTTAATAACAACGTAGCCGAAATAAATTTCTTTCGAATGAACAAATTGATCCATTTAAGAAAATTTGCGCGTGAATCCTCCTCCTTGGTTGGTGTCTATTTGCCATAATAATTTTGTTCATCACTTATTGGATCAATCATCAGCCCTGTTACGTTGGGTATGAATAAAGTATTTTATGGCGACTATATAATTTTTTTCTTCTCTTTTTCATATTGCTACAAATTAACGATACGACTATAAATTGTTATATCATTGAAATGAATAATATCTCAAAATTTGGTTACGTAATTTTGACAATATGCATTTTCGAAAAGTCATCCAAACACTGACTTCTGTACTGAAATTGTTCAAAACATAAAATTGGAGTTTTTTTTCCATATTTGATAATAATAAAAATAATAATAAGAATAACAGTAATAATAATATTTTTTATTTAATTCTTTTACAAAAATGGTTTATATTTTATAAAAGTTGTTTTATTATTTTTATTATTTAAATTATGTGCAAACTTGGCAATTAAATAAGTCCAAGTTGCTGAAGGTTAAATTCTTCGAATTTCAAGTAAATTATTTAAGACATTTTCGAAATAAAAATCAGATAATTTGTTATTAAATTGTCGAAAAAATAATCGTGTAAACAAATAGCGAAAAGTTCATTTTTATAATTTTCAAAAAGATTTTACCCAAAAATAATTTTTATTCTTTAAAAACTTTTTTTCTATAATTTATTTCTCCATGAAAAAATAAAAAATGATAATTAATATTTAATTTCCAAATAGATACCATAAAAAAATATTTTACATTTTAAATTTATATCTTTGGATATATTTTTGCAATTTAGTATAATTTTAGATCTTAGATACTGTACTATGGAATTTGCACACAAGACTTAAAAGATTATAACTAAGAGACGATATCGATAATCATTTCGACTTCTAGACAAGCGTTCTAGACTAACAATGGATAGCACAGTTCTGTTATACAATGCTTAACTAAAACCAATACGAACTTACAGACTAAAATTGTAGATATTAACTAATCTTTCTAATTCCTGTCAAATCGAATTCCTTCAGTTAAAAATATTTCATTAAATTGTCGATACATTGTGATCATAAATGCCACTTTTTGGTGTGTGTGTGGGGGTGGGGGGTAGTGCGGTGGCAATCACCTCAAGACGATGATCTTAAATGTCAGCTTGGGTAGGGAACAATCACCTAAAGATGGTGTAAATGTAGCAAACCCTAATATTATGCAGAATATTTACCCAATTAAAACTCACTGTTCTATATTTAAAATATGTTACCGTCCCCTCTCCCCCCTATTTCTCTATGGTAAATGGATATTTCACGAGGAGCAGACTGCTTTTAAACCTATTTATCTTGTCTAGGCAGTAAGCTGGATTTTTTATCATTCTTTCCTCCTGAAGGGCTTTTCGATACCTCAGCTTCCATATTTGGCTATGACACTCCAACAAGCTTGCGATACCATCAGCTTTACGCTAATATCCTTCAAGAACGGGCATTGATTGACGATTTCTTGGAATTCTTTTCTTTCATCGTTAAAGGGTAGATTGTGGGGGATCTCGTATGATCATATGTTCCATCAGAAAATTGGGATAGAATTGATACGTCCTTTGGTCGATCGATATCGAATTTATTTCCTCCATGCTGACAGTGCCCTGATACAATAGATCCTCGCACACTCATCCATGAAAAGCTCGATTGGTAAAATGTTAGCGATAACATAGACTGCATAAAACGAGTCTGTATGGAAGACTCTTGAAATTCGTAATAAGCTCGCCGATGTACAGCCATCACCCGACGCTTTTATGAGTCGGTACGCCATAGCTTCTGACCAAAAAAGAACTGTGCAGCGGAGCAAAGAACTGGTGACAGTGCACAGTAGACTACATTGGCTCTGTCTGAGCTATTCATTTTTAGGCATAACCGAAGCTGAGAGCAGTAGACTTCCTTACTTTCCTGTAGATCAACAGTCCTGCAGAGGGTTTTTCATTAGAAAGTTTCAGGGTAACTGATAAGAGCCAATATGGAATTGTGTTCACTGCGTCATTTGTAATTTCAGTGATCCACTGTAGGAATTTAGCCATAGTAATCGCTGCATCATCGTTCGCAAAATCGGTTAAAGTAACAATATGACATTCTACAACATTGGGTTAAGGAACCACGACCCCCTCCCCCGCCCCCTCCAACTTGTTGAATGTTTTCATTGCTAATTCCGTATTTTGGTACTGACACGTATTTGGACTTACGGACTAGAAAGCCAAAACTCATTTCTTCAGTCAAAAAAGTCTTGCCTCGCAGCTTTGGGAGCCATTCGTGTCTTCTCAGATGACCCCGTTAGTTACTTAACAAAGCTAACATTGAATTGCATTGGGTTAAATTCTATCCCGGTGTCCTTGGCAATGAGCGAGCTGATTGTCTGCCTTCTTCTCACTGCCTTTAAAATACTGACCAGATGACATGTTACATGTTTGGTAATGCGCCGATAACTCGACGGGGCCAACAGCGAAAAATTTATTTCTACACTTTGGCCAAATATCGTAAAACTAGTCTAATCAACAATCATTCCGGAATTCCGGTCAAGTGAAGTTCTCAGAATTCGTATTGGGCATACCACATTGCATCGCGGTCTGTAATCAACCTCGTCCGTTATACTTTTGCTGTGATGTTCAACTTACTACGCACCTCTTATCCAGAATGAATGCTCTTTAACCTAGGTTTTTGTTTTTGAGTAGGACCCCTTTTATTTTGTATCTCTTAGATCTAATCATTTATTTAACATCTCTTTTTCAACCTTCAAAAACATTCAAACATGATCTAAAAAATTCAACAAAAAGCGAACTTTTTCCCTAGGTGGACTTATGGCTGTAGCGCTACAAAATGGCCGCTATGTCTTATCTCAAACACCTTACACACAAATACAATCAACATTTTATGGCTATTATTGCAAGTTTATTATATGCAAAACCAAAAAAAAAGAAAAATTTAAATTACTTCTCTCGGAATAGGACACAAAATGAACAGATACGAGGGTCATTCAACAAGTACTTAGCCTCACCGCCCGATGGAACTGCTGTCACAAAAGAAATTTACCATCGTGCAGGACATTCTTTTAATAGCCTACTGTCAAAGTTTCAGTTGATTCCCTTCATTAGTTTTGTTTTGAGAGCCTTTGAAAGCGAGCGTGTCGGTCGGTTGCACAAAAATGGAAAAAGAACAATATCGTTCGGTGATAAGATTCTTGTTTTTGGAAGGGAAAACGCGCAGCGAAATCAAAGATCGCTTGGATGCCGTGTATGGTGACTCTTCTCCTTCGATGGCGACCGTCAAGAATTGGTTCAACGAGTTTGTTCGTGGCCGCACGTCGGTTTTTGATGAGCCACGCCCAGGTGCCCCGAAAACGGCTGCTACGGTGGAAAACGTTAAAAAAGTCCACGATCTCGTGTTGGCAGACCGTCGATTGAAGGTTCACGAGTAGCTGAGACTGTGGGCATCGCAGTAGGAACGGTGCATCATATTCTACACGAAGAACTGGGCATGAGAAAGCTGTCGGCGCGATGGGTGCCGCGTTTGCTCACACCGGAAAACAAGCGCAACCGTGAGACCACATCGGCGACGTGTTTGGCGCTGTTTCAGCGCAATCCAGCGGAGTTCTTGCGTCGTTTCGTGACCGTCGACGAAACATGGATTCACTGGTACACACCAGAGACCAAGGAACAGTCGAAACAGTGGACTTCACCCGGCGAACGTGCTCCGAAGAACGCGAAGACTGTTCGATCGGCCGGAAAGGTGATGGCCACCGTTTTCTAGGATCCGCAAGGTGTGATCCACATCGATTACCTCGAGAAGGGTAAAAAAATCACGGGGCGCTACTATGCTGACTTATTGGGCCGATTTGACGTCGAATTGAAGAAAAAGCGGCCCCGCTTTGCGAAGAAAAAAGTGCTGTTCCACCACGACAACGCGCCGGTTCACACCTCCGCCATCGCCATGGCCAAATTGGTCGAATTGCGCTACGAATTGCTGCCCCATCCACCGTACTCTCCAGATTTGGCCCCCTGTGACTACTTTTTGTTTCCAAACCTGAAAAAATCACTCGCCGGGAATAGATTTGGGTCGAATGAGGAGGTCATCGTCGCCACGGAGGCCTATTTTGCTTCCCTCGAGAAAATGTATTTTTTGGACGGGTTAAAAAAGTCAGAGCATCGCTGGGCCAAGTGTATCGAGCTTGATGGAGATTATGTGGAAAAATAAATTGCCACCTTTCCAAAATTTCCGTTTTTCTTTTGTAGGCTAAGTACTTGTTGAATGACCCTCGTACAAGTAAATGCGTAGATTTTCCAATTTACTTTAATTTCTTATTTGAACAATTTATGAGAATTCTTTTTTGGAAAATTTTCTTTTTTTAAAAAAAATGATATTATGTTAACAAGAAATTTTATAAAGAATACTAAAAAAAAGAGAAAAAAAATTAATAGAAAATTTGCTGTCATATTCGAAATTATTTCAAATCTCACAGTTTTGCTAGGATTTTCTATGCTGCATCAGAAGTGGATGACCTCGTCGAAAAGAATATTCATCAAATATTGCCTAAAGTATTTTCTTTACGAAAAAAGCAATAATATTAATAATAATAAATAAATAAAAAAGACTTTGAAATTAATTATCCTCAGGCACTTAAGACCAAGTAAATAGAATAACTCCACTTTGAGTCTATTTCAATTAAATTGTAAAAACTCGTGCCTGCAAAATGTGATGCCTACTCAAAATGCAAGTCAAATAAAATTCAATCCCCCCACCACCATGTACTCCACTAATTGAATAAGGTTTTCCTTATTGTTCGAAAATACCATCCAACAAATTTCTAACCGAAAGGAAAAAAAAACCAAAAATTAAATAAATTTCAAACACGAAAAGTTTCTAGCACGAGTAATAAGAAATTTTTTTCGCAAATATTAAAAACTTTTCATAATTAAGTGAGTAAAATGCCTTCAAATTTTTCCACTACATACAAACAAATTCTCATAAATATCTCTTTCCATATTGAAAAAGTAAAGTGTTTTAATGTATTATTTGTGGGAATGAGTACTTGTTCAAATTAGTTAACGAGCATTTTTTGGCAAATCAATAAGAAATTAAACACTGCACCTTATATGACCCCAGACACCTCTAGGCATAATTTTCCTTCAAACCAGGAACGTGTCTACTCTTAAAATTGAGCTTTTATAGCTACCAGATTTGTTTAATGTGCTTTTAATCTGTCAATTCACATTAACTTCAAAATTATGGTTATTAAAGATGGGAAATTACTGTAATTAAGGCTATTTATTTTTTTTAGTTTTTTTTTTTTGGTTATTTTTTTTTAAATATGAATAATTATAATTTTTTACCTATAAAACTTTCTGTAATTAAGAGTTCATTTTTGGTTTGGCCACGAAAATAATTACGATTTATTTTTTGGCAGCGAACTTTTAAAACTGATTACTTTTAAGATTATTTAGAATTGATTTTTTTTTGTCATTTAACCCTGTTATGTATGACCTTAGAGTATTTTTCTATCCAAATTTTAAAAAAAAAAAAATATTTCATAAGACACCTAACATAATTTTATTAATTTATTGTTATCGTATTTTTAGTTGAGATGGTGTTGTCTGCCTTACCGGCAGAAGATGGCTTATCGAAGTTTAAGATAATTTCTCTTATTTTTTACCAACATTGCCTTTCTAAAAGTACTACTGTCAAGCCTTTTTCTGAACAAATATGTTAAAAAAAAAGCAGAATCTTCTGGCCGCCAAGGATTAGTTTGTTCGAAATACAAAATCTGTGTAAGTCATGGATTTATTTCCAAAGATTACAAGCCATAAGAAAGTGCGACCGTCGTCCCAGTATCAAAAAACTCCAGACGATTCGGGTTTGCGCCGCGATCTACCAGTTCGAAACCTCCAACATGGTTTTTGCATCCAATTTTTAACGTCAGCCAAAGGCAGAGCCTACTTAATTTTTTTCTGGGACTTCAAATGGAGTTACTGTAGACATTCCGGACAGGATCTTCCTTATCCATATGAATTAAGTTTCCAGCTCACAGTAGACTATTGAGGTTAAGTTTATCTACAACCGGAATCCTCCATTCTCATGTAAGGGGCCAAAAATACTTCGAGAGGTCCACTATCGACTGCGGAAAAGAGTTCGCAATAGTTTTTGCTCAGAACCCAAGAGCCCGAAGAATGCATGAGAACTGGCAGGATTATTTCTCTTATAGTCAAAATTATCAATCGAAATTATTTAGACTTAGTGAAAAAGGCTCTGTAAATTTTTTTCGACACATTGTTATAGGCTACTTATAAAATCAAGCAAATATAGATCAAAATTCTGAATATGCTGCCTTTGGAAAATCCAACCTAATCCGAAAAAATAATTAAAATCTGTAGTTAAAATATGGCAAGGCTCACAAGTTATCGTAGACCTCAGATGGAAGGTATAAAAGGACAAAACTTCTTGGGCAAAACTTTTGTAAAAGGGACATTAAATCCATTCCGCTTATGCTACTTGATCGTAATCCTAATATAATAATCTAAAGATGTGCCGAAAAATCATAACTGATCAATACTCCAATCAACAGCAAAGAAGTTGCCCAAAATTATAGAATATTATAACTATTTAAAAAAATTGTTAGTCTATGGCTATTCTATAGGTCGATATGTCTGCTCTTAATACGTAAATTATTGAAATAAATATCAGCTAAATTGGCAGATGTCAGCCAATCTCACGACGCGAAAAAAATTGGCCGACGACTGATAAACGAGTGGCTGACGGCTGACGTTGACTGAAGAAAAGTCAACGTATTAGACGATCAGCCAGATCTGTCCCAAAATCATCAGCTAGCATCAGCCAATTTGTCTAAAGTGGATGGTGGCTGACGGTGGCTGATGCAAAAAGCAGCCAATTTTTATTTTCTTTATGGCAGATAACTTCAAAATTTTTACAGACAGGTTGTATACCTATCAAACGGTCAGCTATTCATTTGCCGTCAGCCAGACAAATGGTATTTTAATTTTGCACAAAGCATATTAGCACAGAAAACTTTTGTACAAAAAATCAAAGCTTCTACTTTTGATATAAAATCTCAAAATATAATTATTACCCCAAAAAAATAACTGTCAACTCATGAATTATCAAGCATATTTGAGTCAATTAACATTTTTCATCTACTCAAATATATTAACTGAAATCTAGTATTTATAATAAAAATCGAAAATATTATAAATAATTAAATTAAAAAAATATTACCCCAAAAAAAAGATATCTTCTGTATTAAGAAAAAAGAATTTATAAAGTTCAAAAATTCAATTCAAAGCAATTTACAAATAACTGTGCCTCAATAAAGAACTAAACTTTTTTTTAAGCAAATTAATAATGAAGTTTTGAAAAATTAATCACTAAAACAAAAGAACGTGATTTCTACAGCGAATAGACGGCTTGGCTGACGAGCCAAAATATGTCTGCCATCAGCCAAATATCATAATAATGATATAAGACGGTCAGCCAAAAATGACACATTCATCAGCCAGTTTGTCTACTAAAATTTATCGGCTGATGTGTCAGCCAGAATTGTAAGTCATGCTATTAAAAGACCAGCAAAATTGGGACGGATTCTGGCATAATTTTGACGTCACGTTGACTGACGTCTGCCAATTTAACTGATCGTCTAATGGCACTTTAGAAGTTCTGCAGTTTGAAAATAAAGAATTTCTGTATAAACTCCAACTTCAAATGGCAGAAAACTTAAGATTTCAAGACAATGAAAACAATAATATTTTTTTTTCCTTGAAATTATTCAAAAGTCTGATATCAATAATCGAAAACTACAATTCTGAATAATTCAAGAAGAGAAAGTAACTAAAGTTACCATTCTACAATAACTCCAATTAAAAACGTGGTCGCTATTATATTTGTAATTCAACAAAATCTTATAACTCGAAACCATAAATATGGAAGCATTTGCTTAAGATAAGCAGATTTATGACGATTGCCGAAGTCTGACAATGTTTGCAGATTTATGACATAAAATTTGTCATAAAATTATTGTAAAAGTACAATTATGCAATTTTTATTTGCAGACATTGCCAGACAAATAATTGACGGCACTACTGTCTGATAATATTTACAGGCGATATCTAGCAACTGTGTGAAAATATTGTCAGAATATTTCTAGACATTTACACATTGTCAGATATTGAAATTTACAAAATCTGGCAATGGCAAACTAATCTAAAAATATTTTTTTGAGATTTTAAGGAGGAATTCACCACTTTTTTCGGTTTTTTTAATTTTTCCATTTTCTCATCATTGCCATATATAAAAATGTATGCCGTTAAAATTGCAGAAACGAACACTTTTGTTATGGTTGGACATTATTTTTATAACAATGAAAATTGCGTTTTTCCTTATTTAAATAAATACGATTAATAAAATGGTGAACTGTGAGGTATAAACAATATGGCGCTTTTATCTGACAACGAGTTCACAATTTTTTTATTTGCAATTATATAACAATCGTGCGATAGCTTAATTTTTTTACTTTGACAAAGACTAGAGCATTGTCAGACTTTTTGAAGACTGCCAAAATTTTTTGAAACCTGTCAATTGCATGATTATTTATCAAATAGTCCATTGTCAGCTAATTGCCTGAAAGCCACGTGTGCGTAAAAATTGCCAGATTTTAACAATTGTCTAATTGTAACTTTATATAAATAATATTTTATATTAAATTAGATTTTGGAAAAAAAAATATCCAAGGTCCCATTAGAAAAGTTGATTCTAAGGTTAAAAAACAATATTTTGTGTCAATCCAATATATTGTTTTGTTAATGAGGCAAAACAAAATGGCGCTTTTAGCTGACAACGAGTTCACAATTTTTTTATTTGCATTTATATGGCAATCGTGCGGTCGCTTAATTTTTTTATTTTGACAAACACTAGAGCATTGTCAGACTTTTTGAAGACTGCCAAAAATTGTTGAATCGGGCAATTGTGTGATCACTTGTCAAATAGTCCATTGTCAGCTAATTGCCTGAAAGCCACATGTGCGCAAAAATTGAGAGATTTTGACAATCGTTTAATTATAACTTTATATAAATAATATTTTATATTAAATTAGATGTTGGATAAAAAAAATATCTAACCACCAAGGTCCCATTAGTAAAGTCGATTCTAAGGTTGAAAAACAATATTTTGTGTCAATCCAATACATTGTTTTGTTAATGAGGCAAAACAAAATGGCGCTTTTGGCTGACAACGAGTTCACAATTTTTTTATTTGCAATTATATGTCAATATAATTGATCGCTTAAATTTTTTACTTTGATAAAGACTAGTGCATTGTCAGACTTTTTGAAGACTGCCAAAAATTGTTGAAATCTGTCAATTGTGTGATCACTTGTCAAATAGTCCATTGTCAGCTAATTGCCTGAAAGCCACATGTGCGCAAAAATTGATAGATTTTGACAATCGTTTAATTGTAACTTTATAGAAATAATATTTTTTATTAAATTAGATGTTGGATAAAAAAAATATCTAACCACCAAGGTCCCATTAGTAAAGTCGTTCCTAAGGTCATAGAAGGGCTAACTTATACTTCAGAATCTGAAGAGTTAATTATTATATATATTTTTTTAAGAAAATGCCCAATAATTTTCTTAAAAATAAGTTCCTATAAAATCGATATAAAATGTTGGTAGAATCCACTGAACCGAAGACGAGCAACGACCTCAATTGACATAGTTTTCCATCTCAGCTGATTAAATATTTTTCAACGAGTTACGTGCACACATATGAAAAATGGCGACAATTATCTACTGCCACATAATATGAGTATCAATTGAAAAGCTCAAACTAGAAAATAATAAAACAATAAATTAATTAAAGCTCTCAACAGACGGTAACACAAAGTTTCCTGGTTTTTTTTTTTGGTGTATAAAGTAGCTTTTAAAAGCAAAATCTTTTCAGCAATGTTACGTGGGTGGATGGCGCCAAATGTAAACTAGAAAAAATGTTTTTTTTTTGTTGTTGACTGATTTCGATTATGTACTTGTATTAATATCGAAATGGCAATGCCTTGATTAAGCTTAGTCTGAGATAGATGCATTTAATTCGAATCTTTTCAAATACTATCAAAGATATTTGGCTATGAACAAAAAAATGTAATAATAAAAATGCCGGCTTGGAATTATTTTTGGCCACAGCTGATATTCCAGTTTGTTATTACGTTGGCGCCACAATATGAACTCTTCAAACAAGCCATCGTTAAATCGCACGCATAAACTTTTATATAAGCGAAATTTTCTTCTTCTAATTTTTCTATTAATTTTTGAGTTGTTTTTGATTCAAATTGAAATGAGAGAAAATTTACAGTATAATTTACAAATAAACAAGACTAGACTAGATCTCAGATGTATGTTTTTCGGTTCCTATGAAGGCATATTTGTATGACCTGATAGATAAGTTTATTTTTTTTTAAATTTTACTAGGAGATGAATCCTTTTATAATTTCTGAGATGATAAATAATTGACAAAATATAATTTTTATAATTTATTCAGATTTTATCGTCTAGCATACTTTATTACCAATTAACCATTTTGTAGTTTGGAAAATTAAATACTGCCATTTCAAAATGGCCAAACCAATTATTCATTATGAATACTATCGATTTAAAATAAAAACTTGCCATTTAATATAAATATACTATTTTAATACCAATTTTAATTTTTTTTATTACAAAAGTCATGAATCTGCCATCACCACATGCGATGCTTTAAGAGAAAATAGCTATATTTCCAGCTAATAAGTCCAAATTGGTCAAAAGCTGTCTGATCACCGTAAAGTCAAAAAAAGTTCGTCAAACTTAAGAAAATTTTTGATGGTAAAATTTTTGATATTGAAAACAAAAATTTCGGAAAAATTCAGTAAAATCGAATGTAAAAAATTACGAAAAATTTTATTTTATATCTGAATTTAAATTCTGAAAGAAGATCATCTGCATGCGATGCTTTAAGAGAAGATTATAAAGCTCTTTTTACACACTATAAGCAAAATTATAGTTCAAAAAGCTCTTAAAGCCTACAAAAAGCTAAAAAAAATTCAATTATGTCTGCAAAAAATTAATGTCGGGTATGCATTTTTTGATCTGAAGGTGTCACATGCCCGTATTTTTTGAATATGAATAAGGACAGACCGTTATCAGCAATTCTGAGTGCTATTGCTACACTATAACCGACTTTTTTTCAGCTTTTGTTAAAAAAAATTTAATTTGGATGATTTATGGTTTCAAAAAAATAATTGGCACTTCAAGTCACTAAAGATGACAAAGTTCGCCGACCTCTTCATTTTAAGATTTGGTGATATCAATTGACCTCTAAGACTATTTGGTGATATCAATTGGTGCATTTTGACGCTGTTGAACTTATTTTTTTTTATATAGTTATATAAAAGATAATATAATAATAATCTTTAGTTAGCTGTCTTAACAAGGAATTTCTAATATCCTTAATGCATCTTCAAATATTATAATCTACAAAAAAAAAGATTATTCAGTTTTTACCTTTTTAATGGTCAAGAATATAATATAATTTTTTCTAAAATTTATTAAAAGAAAAAAAAAACCAAAGAGTCTTTATTAAAATTTTCTTATTGGTGAAAAATTGAATTTTCTAACCAGTAAGCCCAAATTGGCTTTAATGATCTTTCTAATCATTCCAACTTATATGGGAAAAATTCAATAAAAAATCAGTTTACTATAAAAAGTAAACTACAAAAAATGCGTATTCTGTACAAATTTTAAAAAATTTTTGAACTATTTTTTTTTAACGTATAAGTTCAAATTGGCCATAAGCTTTCTAACCTCTTTCAAAACTCAAGAAAAATTCATTAAACTCAACCAAATTTTTGTATGGTGAAGTTTTTAATCTTAAAAAATTATTGTCTTTTTTTTGAAATTTCTTAAAAAACTATAAATTTACTTACACGAAAAAGAAAATTTTTTTTTAAATTAATAATTCCAAATTGGCTAAAAGTTTTCTGATTTCTCTAAACTATTATAAATGATAATATCACCATAGATATTACCTAAATTTTGATGTATTTGAAAAATCAAAAATCAACCTAGAAATGGGCAAATTACAGTCCGAAATATTCGAAAAAAGCGACAAAAATTACCTTAAAAGAATCGAGTCCTACAAGAGGTCTTCTGGAGAAAATTTAAATAATTTTATACTTTACAGTTAATGGCAAAGTTAAACTAATCTTATTAAATAATTTTTTTTTTGTAAAATCTTAATTTTAAATATATGTTATTTAAATTTACTTTCTATAGCACAAATTGGATAACTCTTTACCATAATTCGTTTCCACTTTTCCATTATCTCAAAAGATTTTCTGTGGTTTTTTTCAAAAAAGTTTTCTTTTAATAATAATTTTTTTCTTTTTTTTTTGGTATAAATATTTATAAAAATTTTTATGTGAAAAATACTATCCCATTTTATGAGCTTTTTGACAGTTGAAATTAAGAAGAAAATACTAAACTAACAAAAATATAAAAACATTTTTATATAACGAATAGTAGCTGATGAAAAGTTTTATAATCATTGCATTGGTAATAATGCTCGTAAAAATACAATACATACTATGTGGGGTGGTCTAAAGAGTAAAATCGAAAAAGTAGAAAAAAGCTTCGTCTACAAATAAATTAGTACATATT
Organism: Atherix ibis; assembly: GCA_958298945.1. Classification (NCBI taxonomy): domain Eukaryota; kingdom Metazoa; phylum Arthropoda; class Insecta; order Diptera; family Athericidae; genus Atherix; species Atherix ibis. The sequence goes on along the minus strand of OY282605.1, from coordinate 47,439,083 downwards.
AGCATGAACTAAATGGGGGGACCAATTTCGGTCACAGTCAATCATTCTCTTATTTATTGCTTTTCGTTTCATTTAGCTCTTCAGATGTTTTTATCTTTTTCCTTTTTTTTTTTTTAATTTTTTACTAACCAAAATCCAATCTGTTCCTGGTTATTTTTAGATTAAAAAGATAGAATGGAATGAGCAAAAAACCAAAAACAATTCTCAAAGTTTAATTTACAAAATGCTTAAAATATATCCTAAACTAAAAGGGAAAAAAAACTATTATCTCGACCAACCATTGACTAAAATTATGTTAATTAAAATCATTCGAATTGTGAACGTACGAGTACATTTTCTACTACAAAAGAGTAAATAGAAATTTTTCAATACAGATAAACCAAAACATGTGTTATTTCTATTATTAATTTTGTGTTTTTTTTAGTTTATTTTCTTTTTGCATCTCATAAATAATACAATTTTCAATACGTGAGATCAGCTGACTAAATTGCTTAATAATATTAGCACAGTATACATTTTTCAGTTGGCAAATTAATTAAAATATAAATGTTTGGTTTGGTTAAATTTTCGTGGTTGATTTATTTTTAAACGAGAAATTAATTCAATGTGCAAATTTTGTAGAAAAAATTATATAAATAAATAAATAAAAATGAGAAGGTGTTATTTTTGATAAATAAATAAGATAATAAATCAGTAATTTTGACTGAAAAAGACTTTTAAAGCTATGACTTTATTACCAATCCTAGGAAAAATCCTGAAAAAAAACTTATTTTGATATGTTTTTATCCAAAATTATCTCTGATTACCAGTTTTGTTTTAGATAAGAACCAATATCATACACAGACTGTTCTGGAAACTTCAGAGTTTTATTTCTCCTACGTACACATAGTTTCATATTTTAAAATCATAATTTCTTAAATGTAATTTTCAAGTAGCAGTTTATAGTGACTATGAAATATCTCCTATTAAGATCTGGTGTTCCTCAAGGCAGATTTCTCGGCCCACTTTCTCAAACTTTTAATACCTTTTTTCTGCTTCCTATTTAAATATTCCAATAGCTTTATTACCTTTACCCTCCGTTAAAAACCACCCATTTCCCTGTATGTGTATACCTTAAAAGTAATACCATATCACCAAAAGAAAATGTTATACGAAGAAAATAAATTATGCGTAACCCTCACAAGAGACTAAAAATGAACTTCCAGACATTATTAAAAACTACTTAACTACTTATGTGTATATTGAAGACTAAACTTTCCATTTAAAATGCAATTTTTAAACCAATCTAGACTTACGATATTGAATTCTTTCTCTAAAATCCAAGCCGTTTAACCCAAATTCCTTCTAAAAATCTTTGATTTATATATTGGATGAATGTAAAAGTTATGACCGTTTTTTACATATACAATTAAACATTTTTTTTTTTAGATTTGTATTATTTATTTAATCAGTTATATTGTATAATTTCCATTCATTCTTATAACCTTCTTCCATCTTTCTATGAACATACTAATACCATTAGTGTAAAATTCCGTGGATTTTGATGCGAAAAATGTATTAAGGGATGTTTTTACCTGGTATCAAATTGTATCAAATTTTTTATAATTTTAAAAATTTTGCAGTGATCTGGAGAATATGGTCGTTCAATAAGTCCTTAGAAAATTCAAAAAATTGCGCTCGTAGTGTCGGTAAAGATTTTTTTTTTGTAAGAAACATTATCGACAGGAAAGCTGTCAAAATTTCAGCGCGATCCATAGTGTAGGTCAATTTCTATCGTCGATTAAAGTTAACGACATTTATTTGTGCATAACAAGGGAAAAAGCGAGTTTAGGGCTGTCATCCAACATCTCCATTTGAAAGGCTTAAGACCGAAAGAAATCAAAGCCGAGTTGGATGCAGTTCATGGCACATCTGCACCTGTGTTTGCGACGGTTTACCATTGGGTGAATGAATTTAAACGTGGCCGTTCATCCACAAAAGATGAACATCGTTCAGGACGCCCAGTTGAGGTGTCTACTCCTGAAATCATCGACAAAATCCACGATCTGATTTTGAACGATCGGCGAATTAAAGTGCGCCAATTAGTTGAGGCCACGGGCACATCGCTTCAATTTTGCATGAAAAATTGTCTGTGAAAAAAATTTCGGCAAGATGGGTGCCGCGTTTGCTCTCTTTGAAGAAATCAAAGAAAAACGCCCCCATCTGAAGAAGAAAAAAATCCTCTTGCATCAGGACAATGCGCGTGTGCACACCTGCGCTGTTTCCATGGCGAAAATTGTGGAATTGAGAATGGAATTGTTGCAGCATCCCGATTATTCACCAGATTTGGCCCCGAGTGACTATTTTTTTTTCCCCAATCTGAAGAAATGGCTTAGCGGACGACGGTTCACTTCCAACGAGGACGTCATTGCTCAAACGGATGAGTATTTTGCAGAAGTTCCAAAATCCTATTTTTTGGACGGGATAAAAATTTTGGAAAAGGAGATTATGTTGAAAAATAAAAAATTTTTTTTTTAAAAACAGTTTTTTTCCATCTTTTTCTAAGGACTTATTGAACGACCCTCGTAACATCCCAATTCAACTCATTTAGCTTGTGTTGGGTCATCATAGCCACATGTGGTCGCGCGTTGACGTGATGAAACACTATCCCTTTTCTGTTTACCAATTCTGGTCTGTCCTTTTGAAGGACGATGTTCAATTTGGATAATTGCTGACAATATCGTTCTGCTGTAATTGTCTGATTACGTTCCAAGAGTTCAAAATACACAATACCCTTACAATCCCACCAAACACAAAGCATACCTTTTTTTTGATGGATTTCGGCTTTCGAAGTTGTTAATGGGGCTTGTCCAGGTGTAGCCCAATGTCTATTTCTTGTCACGGCGTTGTACCTATTTCTCATCTCCCGTTACCAAACGATGCAAAAAAGGTTCATGTTTTTTCCTCGCACTCAAAGCAACGCACGTTGAAACACGATCCAATAATTGGCAGCCGACAATTGATGAGGTATCCAAACGTCGTCCCGCGAAACCATCCCAATACGCTTCAAATGTCTTAATACGGTTGTTTGGTTGACTCCCATCATCGACGCGATCTCCCTGGTGGTTAGACGTGGAGAATGGCTGCCCGGTACGTGGTTTCTCAATTATTGAAAAATCCCCAGATCGGAATTATGTAAACCATCTTCGTACCTGTCGAACTTTCATGACATCTGCTCCATACACTTCGCAAATGTTTTTGGTTGCCACACTCGCGATATTGTCTTTACGGAATTCATAAAGTAAACAATGACGTAAATGCACTTTATCGACCGACATTTTGAAAAAATACAAGGGCTCTTCACTTCACTCTGGCCAGGCCAAAACTGAATAGAAAGTAGAGGGAAAGCATCCTTTATACAATGGAATCATTTAAAAAAAGATACTATTCATTATTTCTGAAGAAAAAAATTTTTTACCTAGGACCATAAAAAATGGTCATAACTTTTTCATTCAACCAATAATAAAGTTATTGATCGTAACTTAAATATTCCCTTTGCTTGTGATTTGTATGGTGCTCGTTATAAAAAGTTTCATTCTTAATTATCCTCTTACTGTAATCCACTCATTTAAAAAAATTTCTTCTCTTATTTTTCCCAAAAAAAACCATTTTTTTCTTTGAAAAGAATTTTCCGCTTTCTTTGAAATTTTTTAAGTCTTCTGAAAAAAATGTTTACGTGAAATAAAGTAAAGCAAGAATTTCTTAGACCAGTAATAATGGTTTTGAAATTAAAAATTGATTGTTCTTATTTTAATTTATATTTTGTATACCTTCAAGCTATCTTTAATAAGCCATCTGTAAAAGGAATTTCTAATACCCTTAATACATCTTCAAATATTATATTCTGAAAGGAAATGATACCAAATAAAAAACCGAAAAAAATTAAATACTCTTCAAAGAGGGTTAAAGAATTATCTTTTTTTTTGTAGATTATTTATTTGATTTGTAAATAAATAATCTACAAAAAAAAAGATAATTCAGTTTTTGCCTTTTTAATGGTCAAGAATATAGTATAATTTCTTCTAAAATTTATTGAAACCAATCCTTTGTTTACCAAATTATAACTAAAAAATAGAGAAAAGTTTTCAAAAAAAATATTTCTTTCTTTTGTAAACAATCAAAGTTATTTTTGTTTCTACACAATCTTCAAAAAACTGTGTATGAAACGACATTTTTAAAAACATTATCTTTGGTCAACTTTGTGCACTTTACAAATTTATTATTCATACATGGTTTTTTATTCTTTTTTTTTTAAAGAAAAATCAAAGAGTCTTTATAAAAATTTTCTAATTGGAAAAAATTGAATTTTTATAACCAGTAAGCCCAAATTGGTTTTCTTTCTAATCACTTTAGTTCAACAATATTTCATCCAACTTATATGGGAAAAATTTAATAAAAAATCATTTTAAAAATTACAAAATATGCGCTTTTTTCAATGTATATAAGAAAACATATTTAATGTAAGTCCAAATTGGCCATAAGTTGTCTGACCTCTTTAAACTCATGAAAAATTCATTAAACTCAAAAAACTTTTGTATGGTGAACTTTTTGATCTTGAAAATTTTTATCTTTCTTAAAATTTCTTAAATCTATACTAAAAAGCAAATTTTTTTAACTAATAAATCCAAATTGGCTGAAAGCTTTCTGACCTCTTTAAACTCAAGCAGAATTCATTAAAGTTAACCAAATTTTTGTGCGGTGAACTTTTTGATCTTGAAATTTTTTTTTGACTTTTCTTAAAAACTACAAATTTACCTATACTAAAAAGTAAATTTTTTAACCTATAAGTTCAAATTGGCCATAAGATTTCTAACTTCTCTAAACTTTAGAAAATTTATTAAACTTAACAAAATGTTTGTGTGGTGAATTGTTTGATCCTGAAAATTTTGTTTTTTTTTGAAATTTCTTAAGAAACTATAAATTTGCTTATACTAAAAAGCATTTTTTTTACTAATAACTCCAAATTGGCAGTTAGTTTTATAATGTCTTTGAAATTAAGAAGACGTCGTCAAAAACAACCAAATTTTTTTAATGTGATTTGCGGTTTCTGATCTTGAAAACAAAAATCTTAAAAAAATTTAATAAAACAGCAAATCAAAAATTACGAAAAACGTTTTTTTCATCTAACTTAAAAATCTTTAAAATGCATAAATTTACCTGTATTTGAAAGAAAAAATTTTAACTAATAAGTCCAAATTGGCCAAAAGCTCAAGAAAACTCAAGAAAAGCTCATCAAACATAACGAAATTATTTGATATTCAAAATGAAAATCACAGAAAATTTCAGTAAAATCGCATGTAACAAATTACGAGAAATGTGATTTTATTTATCTAAATTGAAATTCTTATAAAAAACCATCTACATGCAAAGACTATAAGAAAGTTTCTTAAAAAGAATTTTCATTAAAAATCGTAAACAAAATATTTTTCCATATTGCATAAAGTAGCAAAAAAATCAAAAGTTTTCTTTTTCAAAAATAATTCCATTAAAAAGTTTTCCCACCATTATTCCATATATCCTTTAAAAGGAAAGCAAAAAAAACAACAAATTCACATAGAAAAATATTAATTTTAAAAAAATAGTCTATCGAAAATTTGTAACGGAAAAAATTCTATTAAAATGCATAAATTTTGACGCATATTCTTTAAAACAGCATTACACAAATATATTTTCGTTCACTTTTTATAACTTTCAGTACGTGTAAATAAGTGTAAGCAAACAATTTTTATTTAAAAAAAATTTAATACTTAATGATGTAAAAATAATTAAAAAAATAGGAATAATTTTAGTATCATTACTGCAGGTAGTATGCAATTTTAAGTACAGCATTTGCATTTCAATTCTTGTTGCAATGCAGTATTATTCAGGAAAATGATCTAAATTGTGTTAGGAAACATTGAAAAAATAGCAAGGATGGCAATGCGCTAACATAATGGAAAAAGGACATTCAATGCCATGGAAAAATTTCTCTTTTACCTTTAAATTTCGATATAATATTTTTCCTTGTTTTCGTGTACAAAATTTTTTCTTGTAACTTGGTTTTTGTTGTTAAATGTTTCCTTTTTTTTAAAGATTTCCTTTTGTATGCACACATTTTTCGGATAACAACTGACTATCCTGTAACTAAATGAGTAACATTTTTAGCTTTCTTCTCTTTTGTTTTTTTTTCTCCTTTTTTCTGTGAATACAAAAATTTCAAAGACAGGCAGTAGTCCTCAAAAGTCTGACCACGTTTCTATCCACCTGCTGGTTCATTTCTCTAGATTTGAGTATATATAAAAGCTCGTAGAAATTGTTCAACTTTTAACAATATATGCGCATGCACTTTTTTCTCTTAAAAAAAAAACTTCAGTTTTTAAACAACAAAAATATCTAAAAAAATGAATTTTATTTTCTTTTTAACTCTTTTTTAAATAAACTGAAATTTTTACTTCCAAATATGCTATTTTTCATTAATCATTAAATAGAGTTTAATAATTAATAATATGCTAATAAGACTAGGTACATGCGCTGTTTTTGGTTGTATACACTTAATAAAAATATTTATAACTTTATTATAGTAATTTAATTGATTTTAGAATGATAAAATTATATACGGATATCCAATTCACATCTTAGAAAGTAAATGTAATTTAAATACACTTCAAATTTAGAATTGGGTAAACAATATATTTTATTATATGACATATACCTTGCCATTGTATAGAAAATTTTATATCATATGAATAATCGTAAGGACTCTTCTTACAAGACTCGATTATTTTCAGGTAATTTTTTATGACTTTTTCACTATTATCGAACTGTAATTCGACCGGTACTTGACGATAGATATTGGTTTTTAAAACCTCTAAAAAAGTCCAACGACATCAAATCCAAATTGGCTTTACTGATATTTCTAATCACTTTTACCTTAAGAAGATTTCATACAACATATATAGAAAAAATTTAATAAAAAAATCATATTAAAAATAACAAAATATGCGTTTTTTTAATGTATATAACAAACAAAAAATTTTTTTAACGTAAGTCCAAATTGACCATAAGCTTTCTGACCTTTTTCAATTCAGGAAAAATAAATTAAACTCAACCAAATTTTTGTATGGTGAACTTTTTGATCTTAAAAATTTTTGTCTTTCTTGAAATTTCATAAAAAACCATAAATTTTACCATATGAAAAGCCAAATTTTTTTAACGTATAAGTCCAAAATGGCTGTAAGTATTCTGACCACTTTAAACTCAAGAAAAATTAATTAAACTCAACCAAATTTTTGTATGGTGAACTTTTTGATCTTGAAAATTTTTGTCTTTCTTGAAATTTCATAAAAAACCATAAATTTTACCATATGAAAAGCCAAATTTTTTTAACGTATGAGTCCAAAATGGCTGTAAGTATTCTGACCACTTTAAACTCAAGAAAAATTAATTAAACTCAACCAAATTTTTGTATGGTGAACTTTTTGATCTTGAAAATTTTTGTCTTTTTTGAAATTTCGTAAAAAACCATAAATTTGTCCATATGAAAAGCCAAATGTTTTTAACGTATAAGTCCAAATTGGCCATAAGCATTCTGACTTCTCTAAACTTAAGAAAAATTAATTAAACTCAACCAAATTTTTGTATGGTGAATTTTTTGATCTTGAAAATTTTTGTCTTTCTTGAAATTTCTTAAAAAACCATAAATTTGCCCATATGAAAAGACAATTTTTTTAACGTATAAGTCCAAATTGGCTCAAAGCTTTCTCAAGAAAAATGAATTAAACTCAACCAAATTTTTGTATGGTACACATTTTGATCTTGAAAATTTTTGTCTTTTTTGAAATTTCGTAAAAAATCGTAAATTTTCCCATATAAAAAGCTAAATGTTTTGAACGTATAAGTCCAAATTGGCCATAAGCATTCTGACATCCTTAAGTTCAAGAAAAATTAAATAAACTAAAGCAAATTTTTCTATGGTGAATTTTTTGATCTTGAAAATTTTTGTTTTTTTTTTAAATTTCATAAAAAATATAAATGTTCCTATACTAAAAAGGAAATTTTTAAAACTAATAAGTCCAAATTGGCTATAAGCTGCCTGACCACTTTAAACTTAAGAAAAGTCAATTAAACTGATCCAAATTTTTGATTGGTGAACTTTTTGATCTCGAAAATAGTTTTTTGACTTTTCTTAGAAACTATAAATGTTCCTATAATAAAAAGCAAATTTTTTTAATGTACAAGTCCAAATTGGCTATAAGCTTTCTGACCACTTAAATTAATTAAACTCTACTAAATTTTTTTATGGTGAACTTTTTGATCTTGAAAATTTTTGTCTTTCTTGAAATTTCTTAAAAAACCATAAATTTACCTATACTAAAAGGCAAATTTTTTTTGCTAATTAGTCCAAATTGGCTATCAGTTTTATGATACCTTTGATATTAAAAAAGACCAAATTTTTTATAGTGAAGGTTTATGGCAAAAAATTAAATATTTTCAATTGAATATTTTGGTTCCATCCAAAGCAGAACAAGTCAAAATATGAAAATTATTAAAAATCGCAGCAGTTTGGATGAAAATCTGTGGAAAAAAAATCTTTAAGAAACGCAGATAAAAACATAAAATTCAAAGGTGAAAGTTTTACGAGTTGTAGCCCAAAATTAAATTTTTGCAATCAACAATTTTTGCTCCAGCCAAAGCAAAACTAGTCAAAATATGAAAATTATTAAAAAGCGTATTAATTTGGATAAAACTTTATGGAAAATAAATTCTTTAAAATAAAATGCGTATCAGGAAATTACCTATCCTGGGATTTACTCGCTCAACAAAAACAAAATTTGTCCTGTTTTGTAACCTGTAGCGCCATCTTGCTAAAACCACGCATGGTCCAAATGAAAGTTCAGATTCAAAAAGTTTATTATTTATGCAGTAAATTTGTCACCACAAACCCAAAATTTTTTGAAGCCTTGCAAGATTGTCACCACAAACTTAAAATTTTTTGAAGCTTTGCAAGAAAAAGTTCAACGATTTTTTAAATTGGACGATCTTGAAGACCAATTGCCATTACTGAATCACGAATTTACCCATCCTGGGACCTTCTCGCTCAACAAAAAGAAAATTTGTCCTGTTGTGTAACCTGTAGCGCCATCTTGCTTGAACCACATACACGTATGGTCCAAATGAAAACCTTGAAGTTCAGATTCAAAAATTTGGTTATTATTGGGTCATAGCGCTCATAATTGATAGTAAATTTGTCTTCTTCTTCATTTTGAAAGCCAATGATATCTTCATTTGGACCATGTGTGATTTTAGCAAAATGGCGCTACAGGTTACACAGCAAGATGGCGCTACAGGATACAATGAATTTTTCAGAGTCATTTATGTATTTTAAGTGGCCTACGTGTTGCAATTTTACTTATTTATGAAACGAAAAATGAGCCTCATCGCTTTTTCTCTCCTCCGGAAGTGCAGAGCATGTCTTTGGTAAAATCCTCTTTCTGTAGAGAGTTTTTACAATAGATTAATAGTCAAACAATTATTTATAGAAAATGGCAATTCTTAATATAAACAAATATTATCTTGAGTAATATATATGTATGCGCTTGACAGCTGTCTGAACTAATAGAAAACCTTCCCTTTTTATACAATATTTTACTTAAAAAATTATTACATAATTAATGATAATTTTATCTTTATAAGACATCAGACATATTTTTTATGTTATTAAAAAAAAATATTCTATATTTTTGTAACTTTTTGCAATTTTTAATTATCCTTAAAGTATTTGTTTTTTTTTTTTTTAAATTATTTTTTGCGACCAACTTTAGTAAAATATCAATTTTTTTCCTTGATTCTTATACATTTTAACTTCAAGTGACCCTCCGTAATCTTCTTTTCTATTTTTAATGACATTTCCCTAAATAATAAATTAGAAAATAATCTAAATCGCTTAAGGATATTATTTCTTCAAGTTTTTACTTAAAACTGTCACCGAAATTAAGAGGAAATCCTATTTAATCATTGATTGCCGTTAGCATATTTCTTCTTAAAAGCTTATTATTTTATAGACTTCTAATTTTGTAACTTATTTAGTTTCTATAAAATAATTTTTTATTTTTTTTGTTTAAATAAGATGGAAGTTTATAAATATTTAATTATGTTATTAGTTAATTCAATTTTCTTAAAAGGTTTTGATTTTTAAAAGTTTTATATTTAATTTTGTATTTTATTATTGTATATAAATCACAAAAAACCAATTAGGGAATAAATATTTATAATAAATTAATTAAAATATTGGAAAAATACTAATTTTGATAATTTTTCTTCTTTCATTGCAGGTATGGCCAGAATATGATTGATAAATTTAAATATTCCAAGGACTAATTAGAGGTTTTCATCAATAAATTGTACTATTTTTTAAAAACTTTTTATAATTGTAAATATAATAGTAAGTAGCTTTAGAGAAAAATATTGTGAAATTTTGCTACTCTCAGTAAAATATTTTTTAAAACTGTTTCTTTACGAAAAAGTAGTGAATTTTTCATATTATTTTAAGAAAAGGAAAAGAAAAATCTTTTGAAAGTTTTCATTTAAAATCCAATTGGTTTTAATAAAATAAAAAAAAAATCCCATTTAAAAAAAACAATTAGAAAATTTCTTTTTAAATAAAGAATAAGGAAGCCGAACAAACATTTACAATTAATTTTGAAAGACTATATTTTAAAATTTTTCTTAAAATTATATTCTTATAACTTAAAATAAAATATATTTTTTTATGAATTAAAGGATCTTTTACCACCAACAATTGCATATATTCAGATATTTATTACGTTTTTCGTAGTAAATTATCATCATCTTATCAATGTAGACTAATTGTCATTTGGAAAGGATATTATCAGAGGTCTTATGAAAACTTCACTGATTGAAGATTTTCCTTTAAAAACTGTTTAAGAAAAACTTTCAAATTATTTACAAACAAAAATATTTTAATACAAATTAACTGGTTTTTTTAGCTCTGGTAGCATAGTCGAGCCGGCTTGATAGCACAGTTCTTAGGGGGTTGTGGATTCAAATTCCACTCGGCATGGCCCTATGCTAATTACCTAATACAACTTTTCTTTTCATTCTACTTTAATTTTCTTATCTCTTATCTTCTGGTGACCTGTTAACAAACAACAAAGCAAAAATTTTAACCTGTAAACAAACAACAAAGCTAACTACCGTCCAAGTGGTTGTGGGCTGAATTCCCTAAGGATATCGGGTCGTGAGTCCTACGTTTATTTCCAAAAACTTCTTTTTTCCATTTCTACTTTAATTTTCTTATTTGATATCCTTTGTCGCCAAATCGCCTTTAGTATCGCGACGCTTACATTATACATTTCATACTAATATTACTTTAAACGATAACAAAAAACCTAGGGAGATCTTTATTTCACATCGGAAATCTTTATTTCTTAACCCACAAAAAACGCCAGCCTAAAATGTGTCGGAGCTCTTTTTTTCTTAACCCACAAATAATACCAGCCCAAAATATCTCGGAGATCGTTATTTCACGTCGGAGATCTTTATTTCTAACCCACAAAAAATACCAGCCTAAGATGTGTCGGAGATCTTTATTTCACATCGGAGATATTTATTTCTTAACCCACAAAAAATACCAACCTAAAATGTGTTCGAGATCTTTCTTTCACGTCGGAGATCTTTATGTTTAACCCACAAAAAATATCAGCCTAAATTGTGTCATGATGCATTAGAAACTTATGCTTTCTTTCTTATTTCATAACAATCCGAATTAATTGCAAATCACGTCGGAAATCTTAATTTCTTAACCCACAAAAAACACCAGCCTAAAATGTGTCGGAGATCTTTATTTCTTAAGCCACAGAAAACACCAGCCTAAAATGTGTCGAAGATCTTTATTTCACGTCGGAGATCTTTATTTCTAACCCACAAAAAATACCAACCTAAAATGTGTCGGAGATCTTTATTTCTTAACCCACAGAAAACACCAGCCTAAAATGTCTCGGAGATCTTTATTTCACGTCGGAGATCTTTATTTCTTAACCCACAAAAAACACCAGCCTAAAATGTGTCGGAGATCTTTATTTCACGTCTGATATCTTTATTTCTAACCCATAAAAAATACCAGCCTAAAATGTCTCGGACATCTTTATTTCACGTCGGAGATCTTTATTCCTTACCCACCAAAAATATCAGCCTAAAATGTATCGGAGATCTTTATTTCACGTCGGAGATCTTAATTTCTTAACCCACAAAAAATACCAGTCTAAAATGTTCCGGAGATCTTTATTTCTTAACCCACAAAAAATACCAGCCTAAAATGTGTCGGAGATCTTTATTTCAAATCTGAAATCTTTATTTCTAATCCACAAAAAAATACGAGCCCAAAATGTGTCGGAGATCTTTATTTCTAACCCACAAAAAATACGAGCCTAAAATGTGTCGGACATCTTTATTTCTTATGTACCACGGAGCGCTATTGTTAGACATAATACCACGGGTCTCCTACGACTATAGGCGTTGAAATATGCTTAATCGACGCGTAAAACAGAGCTGTATGATATTGGATTTCGCCTGCACTAGAAAATAGATCCAGATTGTTGCATTCAGTATGCTTGTTCACAACCTTTATCTTTTCTTTGAAACATTGCATAGATCAATTCATGCAGTCGAATCCACAGTGGCTTTTGCTTCTGTACGTGAACCACCTTCGTTTACCCATTATGACAAGTGGACTCAGCTTCCAACTCCGCTATTCTCAGCATTTAGATAACCTACCTTTCGGTTCACCTATTCATCTCCGCTCCTTCGCCTGAGCCTCATTATGTATCCTTCTTATGACAAGTGGCCTCAGCTACGAACTATACTATCTTCTGTAAACGAAACCTGCCATTTGTTCTGTGCATGAAGCTATCAAGTAATCCATCCGCTAGTTACGCTAACTTTAGGTAGCAAGGCCTACCTAAACCTATACTATCATCTGCAGTGATAGCCTCCGGGATCCTAGTATCCCCCACTTGCAGTCCTAAAACTGTACCCGTGATGTAGGTTTTAAACCATACCCACTGAGTTTCAGTCAAAGGAACCTCATCTACCTGATCAGGTACAGTATATTTTAACACCGTGGGGCACCCTGATCCCCGTGGTACGAGTTTTGTTGTACCAAGAGTACTTGGTCCATTCTCCCACTCAAAGAGCTACAGTAGCGGGAATCTTGAAAATTTCTTGGCGCCGCTAATGACAATACAGCTATAATTTGTTCCGATATACGGTATCGATCCAGCTTTGGGTCGATACCGTATATCGGAAAAAATTATAGCTGTATTGTCATAAGGTCCCATTTCTCCATAAATAGTAATGTATGCATTTAGTTTAATGCGTCAGAGGTTCGTCCAATTGTCGACACTATTTATAGTGGCGCTTTCAATAGATAAATCTGCCACCATTATTGCTATGTTATTAATATTTCATCATTTTCTGGGATGTCCTTTGTACTTAATAAATTTTGGTGCGGGCCTAGCATGCTCCCTTGAGGTACTCCTGCTTCTATTCCTTTTAGGTAAGAATATTCACTGACATGTTTGTCTCTTTGAAATACGAGTATATAAAGCGCGCAATTCAAATAATTGTCTTGGAGATCTTTATGCAGTTTGACAAACATGTCAGTGAATAAACCTCGGCAAAAGGTATTGTTTCCACTCTCCATAGTAGTTACGGAAGACTAGAATTACTTTTAGATATTATCTAAAGTATCAAGATTGCATTTTTTAAGCATTTTCAATCGTGCTGATCAGATCAGGTGATTTTAGGGGTCTGGAGTACTACAGAAATCTTTTTTTCTGAAAAAAACTCTTTGATGCCGGTGGCTGTATGGCAGAGGACGTTGTCATGGCAGAGCATCAAAGTGTCTCCAACGTTCGATATGATTTAAAAAAACTGAGCTTTTCAAGAACTTCTTAATAAAAAACTTGGTTAATAGTTTGTGTTCGAGGCACCAGAGCGCTTTAACATCTGAGCGATATTTTTCTTCTACTGCTTCTCGGCCCTCCAAAAATTTCTAATTCCACCGAAAAATCGTTGCAACATTTTGTAAGTCAAACTTGTGGATTATGTTTACTAAGTTGAACATAAATTTCGATGGTATATCGTTGCTCCAACTGCTCTTATCACACTCTTATGGGGGGTCGCTTATCTATAGGATAAAGTTCAAATTAGAAAGGGTAATTTTATAAGCTTGGCAGAGGGAAAGTCCCCGGTATTGTCAGTTTGTTCTCAATGATGTCAGTCTTTAGATTTTTTTGCAATAATTTAGATTTTTTTTTAAATTCCACTAAAATATATTTAAAAAAATTAAACCAGAATATTACTAGTTGTTAAAGGCTTTTTATTTTCAATAACATAAAATTTTTCATATTCTAATATTGCAAATAAGTACTCTGCTTCAGGAAATTTATATGTAATAATAATAAATCTACCATTTTCTTGATTAAATCATAACAACAAATCCCACATGATGTGTATGATTATCGATAAGACCTTTTGGTATACAAATAAGAGTAAAAGACTATAAAAAATGATTTTCTTTTCACACTTCCATAATCATAAGAATTCTGCTAAGTAACATAAAATTACTTCCAATTAACATGAAGTATCTGAAGACTATTAAAGAAAAAGAAAAAGCAGGGGAAAAAACCGAATATTTTTACTCTCTTCATAAGAAAAGGTTCCGTCCGATACCTTTACTTGATTAGGAATACGAACGTACTAAAACTTTGTTCATTTACTTAATGGTAAAGTTTCCATACCATTAGCTTAAGTATTTAGTGGTCACAACAATCAACTATAATTCCTCTTGTCAACTTAGAACCTACGTTCGAATATATTATGAAGACCATGCACTCATTGATAGTTGAAGGGATGGTTTGGTATACGAGTAGAAAATATATTTTCCGATTATAACCTCAATTTTCATTACTCTAGACACTAGAAAAGTGTAGGAAAATAATTCTAAACGAAACGTACTTCAATGACGATAGTTACGGAAGGTAGTAAAAGTTATCGGAAATGTTGACAGTACATTTTCGGCTACCTACACATAAGTTGAACTAACTAGATTTGATGGTTTTGGCACTTGCTGATATTGGAAAACTTCTGAACTTTTCGAATTCTGAACTCTTAAGAACCAAAAAACCAATCCGATCAAATTTGATATGTACTAATTTTTCCTAGTGAAAATAGTCGCATAAACAAATACTAATCAATATTTTTTTTTTGCCTCTCAAATTGAGATTTATCCAATTTACGCTTTGAAAAATAAAAATATATAAAATAATTTTTTAATAAAGATTTTTTAAAATATGTTATTTTATTATATTGCTTCAATCATGCCATTTTACAATACAATAAATTTGTAATTTAACTATTAGTTAATAGATGTTGAATATTAAATGGTCGAAAAAATTAACTATTGTCTGTGTTAACACAGGTCTAATAAGAAAAGGTTAATCGGCATAAAATCAGACATGTCCTGGGAATTACTTCACTTGAAATGACCAGAATTTGTTATGTTGTGTGATTTTTGTTGGAACCAAATACAATGTAGATTATAATCTTTTAGTTCAGAAATTGACGGTAACGTTCACAGTAATACTGGCCAATAACACACTTTCAGACCAAAAAGCACACCGAACAGCCACTTTTTGCCGATACAATAGCTTTTTTACAGTTCTTTTTGAATATTTGAATCCCCTGACTTGGAAATTTTCCTTATTGACATACGAGGTCTGTTCAAAAAGTATCGAGAATTTTGTGTTTTTTTTTCAAAAATAATTTATTTATTCATGAATATCTATTTAGTCCCCTTCAAAGTAATCCCCAACAGATATTATACACCTGTGCCAACGGTTTTCCAATCCTCGAAGCACTTCAAAAAATCATTTTTTGTGATCTTATTCAGCTCCTCCTTCGATGACGTATTTATCCCATCAATCGTAGCGTAGCATCGATTGAGGGGATAAATAACTTTCATGGGGCTCTTCAGTTTCGGGAACAAGAAAAAGTCACAGGGGGGCCAGATCTAGGGAATACGGTGGCTGCGGCCAATAAGTGTGTTGTTTTTGGTCAAAAATTCGCGCACAAGCAACGATGCGTGAGCAGGGGCGTTATCATGGTGCAAAATCCAATTTTTGTTATTCTACAAATCCGGGCGTTTCTGGCGGATTGCTTCGCGCAACATGCGTATAACTTACAGGTAATATTCCTTATAGACCATTCTACCCTGCGGCAAGAACTCATGATGCACCACGCCCCTACAATCGAAGAAAACTGTAAGCAAAACCTTCACATTTTACCGCTTTGGTTTAAGCTTTGGTTTCCACATCATAACCATAAACCCATGACTCGTCACCAGTTATGACCCTCTGGAGACAATTTGGGTTGTCGCGGACACAGTCCAACAGCTCCTTAGCAATGTTAATGCGATGCTGTTTTTGGTCGAAATTGAGCAATTTTGGTACGAATTTTGCGGCGACCGGTCTCACGCGCAAATCATTGCACAAGTAAAAATTCAATGGCACAAGCCAATCGATATGTTTAAGTCCTCAACAACTTCTCTAACGGTGATTCGACGATTGGCCAATACTATTTTCTTCACTTCATCAACGTGCTCTGGCGTCCGAGCATTCTCGGCCCTTTGCGAACATTTTGTATCACCGATAAACGTTGCTTCGCCCCAAGGTAGCTTCACCATATGTGACAGTCAACATTTGGAATGCGTCCACGCAATTAGTTTTGTTTGTCACACAAAATTTGATACAAATTCTGTGATCCACTTTTTGGAATGGGCAAAAATTTATGACGAGCCAAAACACGTGCAAGCAAAGCAGCTGTCAAAAATTCAAAATGGCCGAACTTATCGGCATAAGTGAGAGACATGAGTACCAACATAAAAAATCGAAAATCGAATATACGTAACCCGCGGAAATTCAAAATATTTTATTATATTTTCGTATTTACTGTTTCACCGCTAAACAAAGTTTCGATAATAATCGGCTAAGGCAGAATCACCAATTTTGTAAAAAGTTTGTAATAAAACAAAGCATAATAGCATATGACAACTCTTTATCTAAATAAATAAAACTGTAAATGACATTATTACTGAACAATTATCAAATAGCAAGTCTGTACTTTTTAAACCTCGGAATGGATAACCTTTTTAAATTTTTTATGCATTTCCAATAAAACACTTTATCATAAATCAATTAACACTTTATGAAAATTACTCTTTAATCAAATTCATTCCATTTTAGATACTATCTTATTGACGTGAAAGGAAAAAAAAATCTGTAAAAATATTCAATGTAATAAAAGTAAAGTAAAACTTTTGTGAATGGCAAACAATTTAGTTTTATTATTAAATTTCCATACAACTTATTAACTATTCATTATGGAATGGAATATTTTCCATTTTATATACTTTTATATATATACCATGTGGCCAAAAAAAAAAATAAAAACAATTCCAATAAATTAACACCAACTTACTAAATTTTGCCAGTTAGTTAATTTACTGCTGAGTTGCCAATCGTATTGCTTACATTAATAACAAATGAAGTATCGGAATTTGGTGAAAATATGTTGAAAACAGCAGGAGTAAAAATATTGACATTATAATCATTGTAATAAATTGATGATTTGGTGATGTATTTTATTGATTTATAAATATTATTTCGATTGATTTCATTTAAGTGGCTAAAAGCAAAATTATACATTTAATTAGCCGTTTTCTTGAATTTTTATTAACCTATTAACATATCACCGATACGAAGAGTATGTATAATCATCAGCACATTATAGTTTATGATGTATTTTGAAATAGTTTTTTTTTATATGATAGCATTAATAATTCCAAAACATCGAATAATTTGTAATAGACTATCATAAATTTAGAGAAAATAAGACACAACATAAATAATAAAATTATGAAGAAAAAAAATAAGGAAAAACATTTGCAGTTTTGTCCGAATTTCGATTTATGGTCAAAATAAATATTTACAATTTGTTCTGTTCAATTTGTAAGAATGTGAAAATTTTATTAAGAATAATTGTAGTTTTCAATTTAAAAAGCATTTTTTTCAAAACCCGTAAATTTAATTTATTTAATCATTAAAATAAGAAAGCAATTTTTCCAAAGTTCTCTTAAAATATCTATATTTATTTAAAAAAATAACTAAAAGTATGAGTTTATAATTTTCTTTATAAAATAGAAAGAATCCGAATTAAAAAATAGAAAAAATTATATAAATTTAAATAATTAATATTGTTTATTTGTTAATTTTATTTATGGGTAAAAAAATGGATTTTCTGCATAAAATCTATTCGTTTAAATATTTTCTAATCGATCAGAAAAAGAAAAAGATTAATTGGGATTTATTCAATGAATATTAACAGAAAGTCAATTAATGCTCAAACGCCTACGAAGATTTTCTTCTTTTCTTCTTCTTAATAGACCAGTAAAAATTTTTACTAGTCTATTAAGCTTCTTAAGAAATTGGGGTCGTTATCTTTTTTCTTGAATATTGTTAAGAGATGATTTGTATAAAGATCATCTTTAATGGTATTTCTCTAAACTTATTAGATATTTCCAATTTGTTTTAAAAGAATTTTTAAATAAATTTGTTTTTTTTTTTTGGTTTTTTTTAAACCATAAAAATTAATTTATTCTGTGGGCGAGAGCTAATATTTAACAAGGTTTTTTTTTGTTAAAATATAAACAAATCGTTTTTTTTTTGCAAAAATTTTTGCTATAAACTACAAAAATACTATAAATTCTAAATAAAAGAGTTGTTTTTTTTATTATAAAAATCGTTATCAATAATAAATAAAGATATGCTCTTAAAATAATTGGATAAAAATGTTGTCAATAATTGAAGGCGTTTTTATTTGATTTTAATTTTAATTGTAAGTTCATTGAACTATAAATATTTTTTGAAAAAAAATTGTTTAAAATTAATATTATTTATTGAATTTGATAGAAATAATTATTCAAATGATTATGAAATCACGAAAAATTATCAAAAAGGGCTCATAACCCTATTTGCAATAGGATTAACTGTCAAATCAAGTATCATGTGTCAAAATTTTTAGATAATCTTTTTCTTAGATTATATAAAAACTGGATAGGTCCCTATACAAAAATTGTGTCTGAATTTTGTTGGCAATACATTCGCTGAACGCATGCACATGCAAAATGACAGAAACGGCGTAAATCATTGGGGAGAAATTTTAATCTTTTCAGTACGCGAATAAAGGCGGTTCGTTTAAAACCATTTTCATATGTGATGTTATTTATGCGTAAACAAATAGATTTTTTTAAAAAATATTTCGGATTTTGTTTGTTTTATGGAATTAGTAGTTTTGAAAATTTGCAATAAAATACATTATTCTATTTATAAAATACTATTTATTTATTTATTATATATTTTCATTTTATTAACTTCATTTGGAAAAATGCAAAACGAATTAAATGAGAGAATGTGATATTTTATTGAAATTATAATCACACCCAAAACTTATTAAATATAAATATTAATATTAAATCAATCATTTGTAGATATTGAAAACTTCTTTATAATATAAATGTGTGTTTGAGTATTGAAATTGTCATTTAAATAGATAGGCATATGCATTTAAATTAAATTTAAAAATAAAGCATCGATTAAATAGAATATTACATTAAATTCTTAATAATAAAGAAGTTAATTGTATACAATATTCAAGCAAAAATTGCTTTAAAACTAAATTACTAGATGAAAAATTTAATGTAATTAAATAATTACGAGTAATAACCAAACAGACGCATTTATTAATCCTGAAAAGTGCGAGGCTATCCATATTTGTCGGAAACGATATTGCCAACCCCCAAGGATTGCATTTGGTGCACACCTTATTGAAAATAAGCGAAAGCTGAAAATTTTGGGACTAACCTTTACTAGTAAATTACAATGGAAAGCACATCTAAATGATATAGCCTTCAAAATATGTCAAATAAGCAATATGCTTAAATTATTTTGTGGTATTAAAATGGGTGCACATCGTACTACCATTTCCTACATTGCTAAAAATCTTGCTTATGGTACAATCGACTATCTTATCCCAATTTACGGCTTCAGTCCTGGTCACTCTAAAATCGACACTGCTCTTAACAATATCATCCGTACAGTCACGGGTGCTTTTCGCACTTCTCCAGTAGAAAGTCTTTATATTGAATCGGGATTTGTTAATTTGGAAACACGCAGAAATCTTCTGTCACTTCGTCTCATTGCGAAAGGTCTCTCTTTCCGCTATCATCCGCTGCATAAGTTAATAATTAATTTGCTGAATTTAAAGCGCATACCGCGATTTAAATCCGGTCTTTTGGAAAGCTGCAACTTGTACAAACAATGTAATATGCCCATTTCTTGCAATATTAAAAATGCTCCCATTCCTCGATACTGGTTATTAGATCCTACAACGTGCGATACTCTCTTTAGTTCGCATAAAAAGCTTTCAACTTCCACTACACTGTTTGTCCTCGAACACAACAAATTTCTGGCAACACACGTTGAAGCCGAACACTTTTATACGGACGGATCAAAAAGTGTTCATGGCGTTTCTGCCGTTGTTGTTTCACAAAATTCGGAAACTCTCTTTTGCACAAATCTCCCAACCTATTTATCTATTTTCTGTGCGGAAGCCTTTTTCATTCTTTCCGCCATTAACAAAACAGCTAATATTTCTACTCAGTGTTTCATCCATACAGACAGTCTCTAGGTTTTAAAAGCAACTTTAAACCCTTCCAACACGGATCCGATTATTCTACAAATTAAATCTAGTCTCATAAACCAAAAAAGTCGGACCACACTTCGTTGGATTGCCTCTCAGAGTCATATTTTAGGAACTACTCAGGCCGATGAGTTAGCTAAAATGTGCCATAACATGCCTCTTATCTCTCATCACCCTTCAAGCTACTCATCCATTTTAAATAAAATAAAATATTGCAAAGCATTGGACTTAAATAATATTTGGAAATTTTCAAACTCTTTTCTTAGAAAGGTATGTCTTTCAACCCAAACCCCCACGTACAACCCAGAGCTAGGAAGGTCGCATTGCGTGGCGTTAACCAGGGCGCGTATTGGTCATTGCAGACTAACAAAAGAGCACTTGCTATCAAAACGTCCACCACCTAATTGTAAGTTCTGTGGAGAAATTCTCAATTCGGAACACTTTCTCTTCAATTGTAGGCATACTAAAGTATTTCTACAGTTATATGGTATAGAAAACTTACCTGCTCTACTTTCACCCCAACAAAATCCTAATGGACCTTTTTCCTGTTGCTTAAACATCTAGACTATAGAAACCAATTGTAATGCTTTTCTTTTTTCTTTTTTTTAGTAATTTTAAATTAAGATTTTTAGTTAGCATAAGTAAATTTAGATTTTAAAAAATTTTGAAAATTTTAAATCAGTAAAATTGTAAATTTTTATTTAAATACCAAAACGGTATAACATTCTTAAAAAAAAAACTGATAAAATTAATAAGCGCCTTATGGCGCGTGCGGCAACACCAGACTACCCAGTTTTTATAAATAAATAAATAACTAATATTCTAAAAAAATTGAAAACATTATTATTTAGTAAATGCATTACAAAATGCTCTAACAGAGCATATCGAATATATTTTATTTATTTTAACACTTTTCATTGTAGCAATGGAAAACAGACTGAAAAATTCGTTCCCTTAAATTTTCTTACAAACACTTTACGTACACCAGCAATGAACTATTTTCTGGTAAACACTGAACTGTCAATATCACATTTGTTTACATTTATTGAATGACGAACTATTCACTTTTTAATGACTTTTTGGACAAAACAAATCACTAAAAACCAATTAAACACATTGTAAACTTAATGTTTTATTAATTTCTCTACTAAAAATGAAGATGTCAACGTACCGAAAGAAAGAAATTTTCGGCTTCCTCATTTCGTTGAATTACCAGCAACCCTTTATAAAAAACTTCATTTTCTGAAATAAAAACTTCCTATTAAATGTTATCAACAATATAAATACTTACTTTTACGTAAATACTTGAAAAACACATAAAAACTACACTTTCACTTGCACTTTCCGCACTTGAAAAACAACAAAAATAACCACTTAAAAAACAACAAAAGTATGCAAGCATTTCGGTATGCCACCACTTTCATAGAGAATGGCGTGTTTAGAAACTCTACGGAAGTCTACAAATTTGAGGAGGCGCTTGATATTTGATTGATATTAACGAAATAAATAATAAACCTAAAATATAATTCCATTTCCATATCAAAAAGATTGTACAAAAATTTAACATTGTCTGTCGTTCTGTTTAAATTGTATTTTTATTTTCAATAAGTGAATTAAAATGAATATAAATTATGCTTTTGGAATGCAATAAATTTTTATTACGAAAACTAGATGTCAGTGGGTATTATGTCTACATAAAAAATCTACACAAAAGTATGCAAACAGTACGATTTTTCGCCGCTTGTGCAATAACTAAGCGAGAAAATTGTGTATACATATAGGAAAATTTGACGTATGGGCCTATCCAGGTATTTTTTAATCTAAGATCTTTTGTTCATAGATTATGGACGAAGTGGATTTAAGAAGCTAATCAAATATTGAAGTCATATTTCAACGCACTACAATAAAATTACCAATACATCCAGTAAATTAGTACAGTATCAGTAATATGTTGTTGGGGGCAATATTTCAATAAATTATCCTTGTCATTTTATTATTTGGATATATTTATATAATAATGGTTCCGAAAAATTACTGTGGTGGCGTTGCACTAAGAGGTGTCATATATTGACCTATACCAATATGTGTGACTTTATAAAGACAAAAAGAAAACACAGATATAGTAAGTAAACATCGGAAATTTTTATTGAACTTGAAAGTTGCATCTAATGGAATTATGCATAAAAAACAATATCACTCATATGACCCAGTTTACAGGCCCGCATTTAAATGTCGAAATTTTCGACAATTTTTGCCAATGAAAGTGCATCAACAACCTCAATATCTTATTAAATGTTATTTTTTAAATCTTAAATTATTTAAGGATAATTGCCATATACTTTTCCTTTCAAATAGTCTCAAAGAAAACAAATTTAATGGTGTCAAATCGGACGATCTTGGCGTCCAATTCACATCAGTGTTTTGTGAGATTAGTCGATCACCGAATTTAGCGCACGTTAAATCGATATTTTGACATGTTGTGTGGCTCATTCACAATTAATTTAGTCAATTTAGGCCACAAAAAGATCGTTTACATATCACAATATTGTTCAGCATTTACTATGATAGCCTCTTCACGATCAATTTTGAAGAAACATGTCTTAATAAGTCCCCTAGCGCATAAACCGCATCAAACAGTGACTTTAGGATGCATAAGTTTTTCGTATAGCACATGAGGTTTTTTTGCTCCTCAGATATTTTTTAACATAACCATTAATGTGAAAATGTACTTCGCTGCTAAAAATTTTCAGGTCTTTCTATCACCCAATTGACGACAGTTCTGTGAGCTGCACATGATCTAATGGCTTTACTGAGCCTATAACATAAAATTGTACTACTTTATTCATGATAGTTGTAAAAAAAAAATCTTAACATTTCTGTTTTGGCAGATATTTTGAAAGTTAGAAAAAAACCAACAGATGGCGTACCCTAAACTTTCGTTAGTATTGTTTGACTTTCAATTATGGATAGACTCACATGTTTAGTGACGAGGTCTATTTTTAGCTAAAAATTTGTTAACAATAAACATTTTCTTGTTTGGAGTCAGACAAATAAACAAGAGATATTGGAGGCACCATTACAGTCACGATCAAAAAGCAATGTTATATTAATTCCCGCACGATGGCGCTACATTCCATACATCTCCCGACACACTCGATTTATTAAAGGCGACAAATTGACTTGAAGCAGTAAACCTATCAATTGTCCTGCAAAACTGTACGCTTGTTTGTTCGTTTGTAAGGTCTTTGAGACAAGAGCCAAAAGCAATTTTGTAACGACATGGCTATAAGGCCATTCCGCGACTTCATGGCTAGTATGGGTTTGCAGTTACCACTTTCTTAAAGGAATTGGTTGATATTTTATTGCGGGTAAATGTTAGAGATTATTGGGGGTAATTGTTAGAGATTATTGGACGTAAATGTTATAAGATTGTTTTATGCGGCATATTAAAATGTTTAAGAAAAGGAAAAATAGGGCTGCGAAATGGAATGTTTTGGTCTAGGAGATGTTCAATTGAAG
Source organism: Atherix ibis (assembly GCA_958298945.1). Lineage (NCBI taxonomy): Eukaryota > Metazoa > Arthropoda > Insecta > Diptera > Athericidae > Atherix > Atherix ibis. Next base: position 47,414,711 of record OY282605.1, on the reverse strand, counting down.
GAATCTTATTAAAAAAAAAATCCCGGATTTACTAGTATTCATTTAGGTCATTCAACAAGTACTTAGCCTACAAAAGAAAAACGAAAATTTTGGAAAGGTGGCAATTTATTTCTCCACATAATCTCCTTGAAGCTCGATACACTTGGCCCAGAGATGCTCTAACTTTTTTAACCCGTCCAAAAAATACATTTTCTCGAGGGAAGCAAAAAAGGCCTCCGTGGCGACGATGACCTCCTCATTTGACCCAAATCTATTCCCGGCGAGTGATTTTTTAAGGTTTGGAAGCAAAAAGTAGTCACAGGGGGCCAAATCTGGAGAGTACAGTGGATGGGGCAGCAAATCGTAGCGCAATTCGACCAATTTGGCCATGGCGACGGCGGAGGTGTGAGCCGGCGCATTGTCGTGGTGGAACAGCACTTTTTCTTCACAAAGCGGGGCCGCTTTTTCTTCAATTCGATGTCAAATCGGCCAGATAAGTCAGCAGAGTAGCGCCCCGTGATTGTTTTACCCTTCTCGAGGTAATCGATGTGGATCACACCTTGTGAATCCCAGAAAACGGTGGCCATCACCTTTCCGGCCGATCGAACAGTCTTCGCCTTCTTCGGAGCACGTTCGCCGGGTGAAGAACACTGTTTCGACTGTTCCTTGGTCTCTGGTATGTACCAGTGAATCCATGTTTCGTCGACGGTCACGAAACGACGCAAGAACTCCGCTGGATTGCGCTGAAACAGCGCCAAACACGTCGCCGATATGGTCTCACGGTTGCGCTCCTTTTCCGGTGTGAGCAAACGCGGCACCCATTGCGCCGACAGCTTTCTCATGCCCAGTTCTTCGTGTAGAATATGATGCACCGTTCCTACTGCGATGCCCACAGTCTCAGCTATCTCGTGAACCTTCAATCGACGGTCTGCCAACACGAGATCGTGGACTTTTTTAACGTTTTCCTCCGTAGCAGCCGTTTTCGGGGCACCTGGGCGTGGCTCATCAAAAACCGACGTGCGGCCACGAACAAACTCGTTGAACCAATTATTGACGGTCGCCATCGAAGGAGAAGAGTCACCATACACAGCATGCAAGCGATCTTTGATTTCGCTGCGCGTTTTCCCTTCCAAAACCAAGATTCTAATCACCGAACGATATTGTTCTTTTTCCATTTTTGTGCAACCGACCGACACGCTCGCTTTCAAAGGATCTCAAAACAAAACTGATGAAGGGAATCAACTGAAACTTTGACAGTAGTATGTACTGCACGATGGTAAATTTCTTTTGTGACAGCAGTTCCATCGGGCGGTGAGGCTAGGTACTTCTTGAATAACTCTCGTAAAATATGGGAAATGATGAACTGAAAACCACAGGAATGGCATGAAGGATGGGGTTGATTATCAAAGGTTGATTATACGCACTCGCCCAGAATTTCGTATTGTCAGTTGAGCAGACTGATTTACCGATGTTTGGCTAATGTTTTGGAAAAAAACATTTTTTTACTCTGACAACTCTTCAATAATAAATAGGCCGAAAATATCAACATTGAACACGTTATAGCAGAGATAAAGCCAGAATTATGCGACAACAGAGTTCAGAAATTAAGCCGATCGGATTAGATTCGTCAAGGACAGCCAAACTGGCCATTTGTAGGATGTTATTTTTATAGCAAGAAATTATCTTTTAAGTAATTTTTGTTGTGTATGTTAAAAAAAAAACTAAGAATCTTTTTGAGGAAACATCTCATATAATTATTAATTAAGAACTTTAACATAATTAACTTATTCATATATTGTAGAAATTATATTCAAAAATTTTCAAATTAGCCCAATTTTACCCCATTTCTACCCTTTTATCCTGTCTAATTTTATAAATTCTATAAAAAATATGATCCTTTCATAATTAATTATCTATATTTAACAATAGTTCATATTTCTAAATAGTAACTTTTATAATAATAATAATAATACAACAAACAAAAAAAATATGACTTCTACAAATTACCATAATATAGGCTAAACATGATATTCGAAAATTCCCCATACAAAACCGGAAAATGACAATTCAAATCTGTTCATTCCAAACCGGAAAATATTATCTAAACATTACCAATTTGCATAGTAAAATATCTAATGTATATAATTTAAATACTAAACGTTAACGTTCCTTGAAATTTGTTGAAATTATGCGAAAATAAGCTAACCACACAACTCTATCAAAACGGATACACCTTTTGATTGGAGAAAACCTTTTGCAGGACGTAGAGTGATATAGATCAACTTCCATACAAATAATGAAATGGCAAAAATACCAAATTTCCTTCTTATTTTACCCTAATATGTGTATGGTGTATGGTGTTTTTTTTCCGGTTATGTACTTGTACACGTATGTGAATTCCTATTTGCATAAGTGTCCTTATTTAGAAATTCAACAAAATCCGTTCAGAAAATGATGTGAATAAAAAGGCCAAAAGGGTGAAAATTTCTGATTTGTTTTTTGTTTCTCTTCTTCGAAAAATGAATAAATAAAAAACTCCTGTTCGAAAGTTAGAAAATTCCAGATTTTACTTATTCAGAGTTGACATGGTATGGCTAAAAGCCCATCATTGTGACCAGCTACTAAAGTCTATCTAAGCGACATTAATGAATATTTCCGACATCGTTCATTCGGTTTCTCCTGCCGGCCAGGTATGCTAATTAAAAATGTAAAACCTCCAGAATACCTCTGCCACTATCCCAAGGACACAGACGCTTAGTTCTTGTTACCGAATTCCATGCTTCGCAAACCTCAGAAAATGAGGTAATATGCCTGAAGCAAACCATTCTGCTATGATACACCGGATTTTGGCCAGGTACTCATACATTAACAAATTAGAAAATGGATTCCCTTTAATGTTTAGTGTCGCATTCCGATTTCATGGAATTTAAATTATTTACAAACACTGAAAGGCTAATATGGCACATAGTACATGAATAGAGAGGCGTTAAAAGTTCTTTTTAAACAACGTTAATTATCCACATACCATGAATATCCTTCCATATATAAATTTATATACGTATTGTATATACTACACCTCTATGCACTATGCTATAGTAAACATCCAAATCTCATTTTAATCGAGAAGTGTTCAAATAAAATTTATGAAAAGGACTCTGTTCCTTGTTGATAGTGTGTTCTGCATACATGAGTAATATTTTATTATAGAAACAAATTTTTATTTTATATTATTTTTAGTTTTTATAATAAATAACTACGAGTATCAAATACGAACTTATCCATTTTATAATCCGGAAAGTATAGGCTTCTTTCATTTGACAGCTGTCAAATAAATACATTATTAAAGGAAAATTTTTTTAAGGTTATAGTATGCCATTTTTTTTCTTAGCATATGCTGTAATCATTATTATATATTGGGTTGTCCGGAAGTGTTTTTTTTTCATTGCGAAATTACTTTCCGAACAACCCAATAGTTTATTTAGTGGCCTTTTTCCTTTAAGTGAATCATTCGATTTGTCCAACTGATGACATTACACTTCAGAATTGATCATTGTGTTGCTCGGTTAAAGATTCTTTTGAAATCCCATCAAACAGATAGCATAACCTTTTTTTTGATGAATATTGGCTTTCGAAGTGCTTTGAGCCCGGTTCATTATTTCTACTCCAGGATCTTTTGCACTTAACATCGTTGCAGACAACCTATTTCTCGTCCTCAGTGATGATACGCTTCAAAAACGGATCATTTTCTTGGCGTTTGAGAAGCAAAACACAAACGTCAATGCGACGGCACAACTTTTTTTTCGTAAGAAGATGAGGAACCCCCTATGTCGCGCTTTGAGATTAAACTTAGCCGTTTGAAATGATAATGAATAGTCGAATTCAAGAAATTTAATCGGTTTGCATCAATTAATGCCTTTATTGTATCTTCATCAGCTTCAACTGGCCTTCCGGAATGTGGTGCCTCATCGAGATAAAAATTACCGGATCGAAATTTGGCACTGATGCTCATTTAACACATCTTCTCCATGCACATCAAATAATTTTTTTATTTTTTTTGATTTGCTATTTTTACCTGTTTGGAATGTTATTTTTACCTGTTTGGAATGTCGAATTGGGTGCTGCAAGCTTATTATTTCAAACAAATTTTTGGTGAGCGATAAGGCCCAATTTTGTCGATAAGTAAAATTCCCATATATGGGGCTCTGAAAACTTACAAGTGACTATTTGTAAGTTTTTAGAGCCTCATATTTATCTATGAAAAGTGTTTCCTGAGTGTGCATTTTAGTCTGAAATTGTCATTTGAAAATGAAGAAGGAGTAATCGTAACCGTGAATTCTGAGCGCTATGGCCAATTAACCGTGAATTCTGAGCGCTATGGCCAACCGTGAATTATGGCGCTATGGCCAATAGGCTCCATCTGCCTATTGTTCAATTCATGCGGCACCCATTTTCCGATCTTTTCAAACTTCTCCATGGCACGCAGATGTATGGAAATAGCTGGTTGATTAACACCTAATTGCTCCACGAGCATTTTTTGCGATTGAGTATCGTCTTCGTCCAAAAGAGCCTGTAATTGATGGTCGTCAACCATCCGAGGCCGATTATCACGCTTCTTGTCCCACAAGTCAAAATTGCCGTCTTTGAACTGACGAAACCAATCTCAGCACTTTGTTTCGGATAAACCACTGTCACCATAGGCCTCCATAAGCATTCGATGCAATTCGGCATCCGATTTCTTTAAATTGAAGCAGAAAAGCAGATCTTCCCGAATATGCTCTTTTTCTAGCATAAAACTAGACATGATTACCAAAGGAAAAATGTATGTTGTTGTACGAAATTGCTGACAATGTGCACTGATTAATGTTGGCAGATGTCAAACTCACATCATTAATACGCTCAATCACGCCATCTATTACCAAACAGAGGATTTCAGCTTATACAGCTACCTGATGTATTCAAATATTTTCAAATCAGCTCAATTTTACCCCATTTTGTACCCTTTTATCCTATCCACAAGCTGTACAGCACAATAAAATTTGGTTAATTTGTGTGAAAAATTCTCAGAATGCGTAATTTCTAGAATTTGTGTTGTTAATTTACTTTCAAAATCATGCGATTAAACGTCGCTGGATTTTTTCTTATAGATCTTTATATAAAATCATGTTAACCATTATAGTTTTTAAACTTTAGCGTATTTAAAAACTAACATCAAGTAATGTCCGAGTTACATCACGAAATGTGCGAAAAACTTTAAAAAAAAAAAATCCTTTTTACAAGGATCGAGTCCCGCAAGAAGTTTTGTAATATGGAAGTTGTTTAAATGCATCTCTAATGGCAAAGTTTAATCTACGTAATAAAATAAATTCTTTTTAATATTTAAATTTATTGTTAAAAAGTTTTTATTAAAATCTTTTCAAAGCGCAAATTGGATAATCATTCATTAAAAGAAATATATAATCTTACACATATTGAAGAGAAACTTAAAAAATTTTACTCTATTTTTTTTCTTATTTTTAATTTTTATATATAAAATTTTATGGGTTTTTTTTTTATAAAAATTTCTAATTAACATTAATTTTATATTGTATTTTCTATAATAAAAATCATCAAATTTTCAGTTTAAAATGTAATCTCTTCAATAAAATCATACACATTTCAAATTCACCATGAATTATAATTAAAATTTTTTTTATGGTGTTTTTATTTAATATTGATTAATATCTATATCTATAAAATTAGTGATATTTTTTTCTTCTTCTACTGATTTATTTCACTAGTATAAACTATAAAATTCATATCGTTAAAAAGATAGCAAATTTAATAGAAAATAGAAGAAGGTAGAAAATTTATGTGCGAATATACCATAAATTAGCTAACGAGTGGGAATTTCTCACAATTCATATCAACGTGAGAAAATATGGTTAGAAGTCAATTTTAAAAAAAAATGAATAGAATTAAATAAAATAAGACTAATTGAATTAATTTGATATTTCCCTATATAAAAAAAGGCTATAATATAAGTTTCGGATGTCGTAAAATTATTCACTAGATTTTGTATGAAATTTATTTTCTTGAAAATTTTGGTGGTCTATAATTTTGAAAGCCTTTTTTTCATAAATTTTACTATTTCCACTATTTTGAAAATTCACCATTATATATAATTTTAATGCTATTCTTTTTTAAATAATACTATAATTATATATACAATAAAAAATATGTTTTATTTTCTTTTGTTTTTGTTCTATAAAAAACATAATAAGGAAATATTAATTTAGATTGCAAAGAAAAAAAAAATAGATAATGGTGCTTTACACCATGAGATCTACAATAATTTTGTAAGCTTATAAAATCTCATGGTCAATGGTTCTTTATGCGTTTTTGTATTTATTTTTAGGAAGGAAAATTGCATGTGATAACAGACAACTATTAGGAAACTTTTTATAACGAGTAACAGACAATTAACAAACGAAAAGAAGAATTAAGATCACGATGGATCACACTATTATGCAGATAATAAGGAAGATAGTCAATTGTTCAGAGAATTTTCGATTGAAGGTTTAGAATTCAAAGAGAATTCGAGCGCTCGATTTACCCCCTGACCCCAATTCCATGTGTCCATAGGGGGTCTTACTTCTGTTTGTGTATAAGTAGCTTTTGTCGACTCTTCTTTTTTAGGGAACAATATTTTTAGTAATATGCAATGGAAAGGGACGATCCTCTGTGAAGAGTAAAAGTTCAGTAAAAGAAGGAAAATTCCATGGGATAAGAGACGACTATTAGGAAACTTTTTATAACGAGTAACAGCGAATTAACGAACGAAATAAGCATTAAGATCACGATGGATCACACTATTATGCAGATAATAAGGAACATACCCGATTCTTTGAAGAGTTTTCGATTGAAGGTTTGGAATTCAAAGAGAATTCGAACGCTCGATTTAACCCCAGAGTCCAATTCCATGTGTCCATAGGGGGTCTTACTTCTGTTTATGTATAAGTAGTTTTTGTCGACTCTTCTTTTTTGGGACACAATATTGTTAGTAATATGCAATGGAAAGGGACGATCCTCTGTGAAGAGTAAAAGTTCAGTAAAAGAAGGAAAATTCCATAGGATAACAGACGACTCTTAGAAAACTTTTTATAACGATTTACAGAGAATTAACGAACATTAAGATCACGATGGATCACACAATTATGAAGATAATAAGGAAGATAGCCAATTGTTCAGAGAATTTTTAATTGAAGATTTAGGATTTAAAGAGAATTCGAACGCCCGATTTACCCCCAGAGTCCAATTCGATGTGTCCATAGGGGTCTTACTTCTGTTTATGTATAAGTAGTTTTTGTCGACTCTTCTTTTTTAGGGAACAATATTGTTAGTAATATGCAATGGAAAGGGACGATCCTCTGTGAAGAGTAAAAGTTCAGTAAAAGAAGGAAAATTCCATGGGATAAGAGACGACTATTAGGAAACTTTTTATAACGATTTACAGAGAATAAACGAACATTAAGATCACGATGGATCACACTATTATGAAGATAATAAGGAAGATAACCGATTGTTCAGAGGATTTTCGATTGAAGGTTTAGGATTAAAAGATAAATCGGACACCTGATTTACCCCCAGAGTCCAATTCTATGTGTCCATAGGGCATCTTACTAAAAAGTTTCCTAATAGTCTGCTTTTTATAACGAGTAACAGACAATTAACGAACGAAATAAGCATTAAGATCACGATGGATCACACTATTATGAAGATAATAAGGAAGATAACCGATTGTTCAGAGAATTTTTGATTGAAGGTGTAGGATTTAAAGAGAATTCGAACGCCCGAATTACCCCCAGAGTCCAATTCCATGTGTCCATAGGGAGTCTTACTTCTGTTTGTGTATAAGTAGTTTTTGTCGACTCTTCTATTTTTGGCTAACGATATTATTAGTAATATGTAATGGAAATGGGCATAAAGATGAAAGAACAAAAAAGTGTTCATGCTACTTTTACTCTTCCTCTATGAAGAGTAAAAGTAGCATGAACACTTTTTTGTTCATTCATCTTTATTCCTCACTTTCTGAACCAGTTTTGAACGGAATGAATATTTTCTATCATCAAAAGTAGACACTATAGCCAGTTACTTTGTATCTTATTTTGAGAAAGCTTTTTAATTTTTGGAAATTTTAAATAAATCAATTAAGAATTGTAAATTTTCTAATTTATAGAAATGTATCTACATTATAATCATTCTTAAGAAAGGCTCAACTAGTGAGCTAACTAATTACAGGCCAATTGCAAAGTCGCCCAGCTATTCAAGTTGAACCAAGTAGCCGTATGTGAATTTAGGTTTCTGTAGTTTTTTAAGGACATATTGAAATGACTCCTTTTTGCTCTTGACCTTCGCATATCGAATTTGTGAGGTTTATTTTTTCTGGGAAGGATAATTAATAATTATCGAATGATTCGGTTAATATTTCGTAACTTTTAATGTGCTTCAAAATTATAGATTAACTCTCAAAAAAAATATTGTTGGCATAAATATTATACAGGAGGGGGAACAGATTGCTACCCTGAGGAACATCAGCGAGGATAAAAAATATCTCATAGAATGTGACAGTTTCAGCTTCTTGAGAATATCTGTTAAAGCGGTAGGATTTGATGATGAGAAATTAAATGCAGTAAAGAATTTTTTTGAATTTCCAGAGTAGGCCCGAGTGCTATATTCGATGGAATGCAGTGGAGACATCTAGAAGTATGCTTCGACAATACTCTTTCTACTTGAACTGTGAAATGTTCACTTCCAAATCCAAACTACTAATAGGCAATTCTATTATTGTACTCAAGAATGTGGTATAAGCATGTGGTTTAAAGGTCTTTTACTATTATTGGAATCAGTTTTATGGGTCTTTATGAAGAAAATAAATTTTAAAGGTCTATTGGCTATTAGAAAGATTTTTATTAAGAAAAATTTCCAAATCAAAGGAAAATGAGTAATTCGAAGCTACAAATAATTAGGACTATTACCAATTTATAAATATATTGTTTGGGTTAGGGGGGGGGGGGTTGGTTAAAGATTATCCGAACAATGTTAAATAAAGATTGTCCCATTTAGTTATTACACGTATATGTACTGTTTTTTTAAAATAATTTGTTGCCTTTCCTCATAGAATATATAAGACTTTATAATGTCCAGAGCTTTTCCAGAGCTTCTATGAGGGAAGCATTATAAGACTTTATAATGCTTCCCTCATAGAAGCTCTGGAACTTATTGGCGAAAAACTCGAGTAACTGATTTTCACAATCTTCCCTTGATGACATGTTCTTATCACCAAGAAAGTTGTACAATGATAAAATGGTAATCATTTGGTGGCAGGTCCGGACTATAAGGGAGAGTTTCTGGCGACTCATTATTGGCCTGGCCACTCAACACCTCTCCTGTTTGCCAATTTTGGCCTTTTCCGGTCAATTGCTAGCTTCGAACGGTCCAATTGTTGATAGTAAAGATCCGAATTTAGTGATTGCTTTCCAGTGCCACCAAATGCACAGCAAAACCTTCCTAGCCGTTAGTACTAGTTTGGCCACCATTTGAGTCGCTTCATCGTGCCTTGACCACGATGGTTTTTGCACGGTATTGTCGTATGTGACCCATTTATCATTCCCAGTCACCATCCGTTTAAGAAATTAGTCGATATTGTTCCATTATAGAATATATAGAAATTCGATGCATAATGTTTTTTTACGTAAATTTTTTTGGACCTCGAAAATTGAGCTTTTTTTAAATCCAGGTTTATGCAGATGGCTTAAAGCTATTTTTTGGTCGAGCCTTAGCGCCTGGGCGATGCCAAGACCGAGACCATAAACTCCAGTATCGAGACCATAAACACCATTCAAAATTGACAGTATCGAAACCATAAACACCATTCAAAATTTCAGCAGCCTTGCTGGCTTATATTTTCGCATTTCTCAAAGCAAAATTTTAAAATATATCGAATTTTCCCTTTGTTAACTTCCATCTATTATACTCTATAACTCACAACTGAAATGACAATTAAAAAAACTGTAAACAAATTTTTTTAGTTTAAAGAATACCTGGATAAGTGCGAACGTCAGATTTTCGTATATCTATACGCCATTTTCGTTCTGAATTATCATAAAAGCGGCGAGAAATCGTACTGCTTGCATACTTTTGTGTAGATTTTTTTTATGTAGACATGACGCCCAGTAACATCTAGTTTTTGTAATAGAAATTTATTAAATTCCAAAATCACAATTAATATTCATTTTAACTCACTTATCCCAAAGAAAAATATAATTTAAACATGACAGAAAGCTATATTTATATTTATCGAATCTTCTGTTAATAAATGCAATTATTTATTTTGTAAATAACAATCAAATATTAAGCGCCTCCATTTTGTAGACTTTTTTGGAGAAATTTCAAACACGCCATTCTTCATGAAAGTGGTAGCACACCGAACTACTTGTATACTTTTCTTTACATTTTCATACTTATCGCAAATTGAAAGTTAAAGAGCAGTTTTATTAAATTTTAAATAGTTTACAAACAAGTTAGTATAAATTAATATATTTGAATAAATATTTTTATTCTTCACGACAGTAAATAAGAAGTTTCTCTTTTAGAAAACGAATTGTTCTCTTGATAGGTTATTTTGCAAGTGTGTGCGTTCTCAACGAATGTATTCTCGAAAAAATTTTGCACAGAATTTATATGTAGAGGCCTAAGGTTTGATCAATACTTTACGAGATATATATCACTACAGCCATCTAGCGGGAAAATAAAATATTTTAAATACTCTATTTTTCATAATAATATTTTTAAAAAATTCCCTTTTAAATTTATTATCTGATTTTTAAAATAAAATTCTTTATATTTTTAATAAAAAGTAAATTTTATTCGAAAAAGTATCATAACTTAACGCCATCTACCATAGTTAGTTGCACATTATGCATCGATCAAAACCGAATCGATACTCGATCGAGTTTATATAAGCAACTCATTCAATCTAGCGCTTATCCAGAGAACTGATTAATAAGAAAATTGTCCATTATAATTTAATATAAATTCAATTTTTTGAATTATTGAAACTCATTTAATATAGTTGAGTTAATAAATATCTTATAGTGTATTAAATAATATTACTAAAAAAAAATTTGTATCAACCTTAAGGAAAAATACTCTGGTAAAACCTATATTTTTCTTTTAGAAAAGAAAATAAATTCCCAAATAAAGTCAAAATTAATGAACTGCTCACAACATCAAATTTAAGTTCGTCCCATTGACCATTTAATATATCTTTTAGCAATATTCGATTATTACGCTCCAATTAATTACACGAAAATTTATTTGATATCGAATTTATTTTCGATTATTTAGCAATTTTTTTATATGAACAATTCTTATGCGAACATATTTAGTAGTAAAGTAAAGTTCAATGAAAATTATCAACAACAACAACAAAAAATAATAATAAGAAAAGTATAAAATTCAATATGATTGGAATAAATTAAGATTATTGATAGTATAAATAAGTATCCTGTCGTATAGGGAATTTTCATTTATTTTCACTCTTATAATTAACAATATTTGTTGCATGTTTCTTATGATTTATTGATTATGATTATTTTTGGTTAATTGAGTTACTAATTTATTTGCATAAAAGTTACCTTTTTTAATAAATGTTCAAATATTGTAGTATTTAAAATTTATTAGATATTATAAGAGGAACTTTAAGAAAAATCAATTTCTTTTTAGGTGGAACTGTTTAGAATTTCTTCTCCTAAAAAAATAACCTTTTTTATTATACTGAAAGGAAATGTTTAAAATTATTTGTACAAATTTAATATGTTTTCTAAAAGAAAAATTTATTAAGATACAATCGTTGCCATTATTACTATCTGAAGTATAATATATTTTTAATTTCCTTTCGGTAATATTTTATAAAACTTTGCTATCATATGAAAAATATAACAACTTGCTTTTACTGCCAAGAAACTTTGTGCAGGACTAGATCGTTTTGAGGTTAATTTTCATGACATGTTTGCACATTTCCATATTTAATTCAACCATTACGTAATAGATGCTAGTTTTTAAATACTCTAAAGTTTACAAATTATCTGTATAAAACCAATTTTGTACGTGTCCTTATAGAAGAAAGTACAGCAGACAATTAACATCACCTAATTTTGAAAGTACGCGTTCCATTTTCATGTGTAGTTCTTCCATTTTCCATCATTTCGTGAACATGATTTTTTTTCAAATTTTTCTGCATGGCTTTTGTCTATTGCACAAATAATTTTTTTTATATTTTATTAAAAAATCAGTATTAACGATTCCATTAGAGGATATGGTCGGTTTTTTAAGGATGGAAACATTCAGAGAAGCTGATCGTGGAGAATTGTTCTTGTCGAATCTGAATCTGATCGGTTAATGGTGATGGTCGGATTGAAAGTGAAAAAAAAATTGATTCTAATCCAAGCAAAAAAAGGTATACGAAAAAATATTTAAGATCTTTTTTCTTTTTGGTAAGATAAAACAGGTTTTTTTTTGTTTTTATGAAAATCCATTTTTTGAGCAGAAGCGTTATCCATTTCCTGTCCCGGAGTGTAAGTGTCTGTTATTTGACAGCTGTCAAAAAAATATTGTATGCCATTCGTTAAAATGGGCATTTCTTTAGTTTAAGATTTGCCCAAAATTATACAATATATAAAAAGATCTTTCAATCTTTTCAACTGTAAAAATGCTTACAATTTTAACGTGTTGCTCAAAGCAAAATTGCCATATATGATCCTCTGAAAATCCACACGTGACTATTTGAGAAGTCATTATCTGGTGTGCATTTTTTGTCTGAGGCTCTGAAAATCCACAATTGATTGTAGAGAAGCCATTTTATCTACGAACAGTGACCGTTAATTCTTATTTCTTTGCAAATTAAGAAAGAAAGACCGCCAATTTTCAGTTGGCTTCTAATATTGTCTCATTTGACGTTCTGCAATATTTTTTTGTCGTTGAGTCACGCAAAAGGTTCTTTAATTTTAGAGCATTTAAAGACCAACTTTCGTCAAGTAATGGCCAAGTTACAGTTCGAAGTATGCGAAAAAGTCATGAAAACTTACCAAAAAAGGGATCTAGTCTTGCAAGGAGTCTAATATTGGCCATTTTAAATATTATTATATTCCATGCATAATGGCAAGGTCTGAGTAATTGAATTAATATAAAAACCTTATCAAAGTATGAGCATAAATACAGTAGATGAGGTTCTGAAAATCCACAATTGACTGCGAAAAGTGATAGTCTAATATGGCCCGTATTTCTTTCAAAATGAAAAAGGAGAGATCCTTTTACTGTCAATTCTGAACCCTGAATTTTTTGTCTGAATTTAAAGATTTTAATCTAGACTATAGGTGTTTTTAATAAGACGGCACCTTAAGTCACATAGTACGACAGAATCTGCGCGATAAGTTTTCAGGACGCGTTATTTTGAGATTTTTTCAGGACGCGTCAAAGATTGTCCGAATAGGCGGCGGTCGACATTTTCTTTTGCGACTACTCAAAAAATCATAATTACGCAAATAAACCTTAAACTTAAGGACATTTAGAAATCAACTTTCTGTATATTTTAGGGCATTTAGAAACCATACCGAAGTATGCGAAAAAGTTATGAAAAATTACCTTAAAAGGATCTAGTCCTGCAAGGAGTCTAGTGGCAACTATTTAAATATTATTATATTGTTTTGTATAATAACAAGATATAAGTAATTAAATTAATATAAAAACCTTATCAAAATATAAATTTTAGATCTGTATTATTTCACTTTACTTTCCGAAGCAAAAATTGAATAACTCTTTTGTTCTTAAAGAAAATTTGAAAATTTCATCAAAATTGAATTTTGTTCAAAAAAAATAATTTGGTTAATCTTATACTTTAAGGGACGTTTTTTTCCAAAAGAAAAAAAAACTGTTTATTTCGCTAAATTCCATAACAAAAAAAAAACGTAACAAATCGACTCTGAAGCAGGAATTCGTTGTCCTTCTGTGATCTTTTGGCTAATTTATCTTTAAATGCTGATAAATGTTTAAGGGGAAAATAATAGAGGAGAGTTTTTCTTATAAGAGGATTGTTAGAAAAAATAACTAATAAGTGGATTGTTAGTTGATAGGATAATCGAGAATGAAACTTTTTATAACGAGCAATACATAATTTATGAGCAAAGTGAACATTTTAGTCACGATGAATAACTTTGTTACGAAAAATATTTTTCGAAGGGGTCCTAGATTGAAGCAATTAGATTTAAGAGGAGTTACGACCCCAGAAGTCAATTTTGTATATCTAGATCGGTTTTTAACTCGTATTAAAGATTAAAAATTTGTGCTTTAATGTCAGTTTTAATCGGTTGTCCAGTAGTAGTCGATAACGTCTGTTTACCACATGTATAAGCTTAAATCCGCTGTTTTTTAGTAAAAAAACCTCATGTTTTTTTCATAAAAAGCAAAAACAAATTTATTCAAAGTACTTGCCCTCGCTAGCTACACATTTTCGCCATCTCTCGGGCAATTTGTGGATACCACGCCAAAAAAATTCCTTCTCTCTCGAGGCCATTTTCGGACGTTTTCGTAAGAATCGAAGTGGTGCTCAGCGAGCGCGTGGTCCATCGACGAAAACAGGTGGTAGTCGAAAAGGGCCAGGTCTGGTGAATAAGCAGGCTGGGGTAGCACCTCCCAGTTTAGTGTATCTAAGTAGTTTGGGACCATTTTTGACGTGTGCGATCGTACGTTGTCGTGGAGGAAACTAAGCTTGTCATGTCTTTGTTGATAATCCGTCCCTTTTTTCACGCAGAGCACGGTGCAATTCGATCAGTTGTTGGTGGTAGCGGTAGGCATTGACAGTTTCACCAGGTTTCAACTAAACGCACAGCATCGTCTTCCGTCCGAAGCAATTTGGTCTTGGGGAAGATGTTAATGGTTGGCCGGGATCAACCCACGATTTCTTGCGTTTAGGATTCTCAAAATATATCCACTTTTCATCGTCTGTCACAATCCAATGCAGGAACGACTTTCTTTTTTGTCTGGCGAGCAAGATTTCGCATGAGTTTTGGCGTCGCTCCATCTGCCTATCGTTCAATTCATGCGGCACCCATTTTCCGATCTTTTCAATCTTCCCCATGGCACGCAGACACATGGAAATGGCTGGTTGAGTAACACCCAATTGCTCCGGGAGCATTTTTTGCGATTGAGTATCGTCTTCTTCCAAAAGAGCCTGCAATTGATGGTCCTCAACCTTTCTAGGCCGACTTTCACGCTTCTTGTCCCACAAGTCAAAATTGCCGTCTTTGAACTAACGAAACCAATCTTGGCACATTGTTTCCGATAAAGCACTGTCACCATAGGCCTCCATAAGCATTCGATGCAATTCGGCAGCCGATTTCTTCAAATTGAAGCAGACAAGCAGAGCTTCCCGAATATGCTCTTTTTTTGGCACTTAACTAGACATGATTACCAAAGGAAAAATGTATGTTGTTGTACGAAATTGCTGACAATGTGCACTGATTAATGTTGACAGTTGTCAAACTCATAAAAAAAGTATGGCGTGCCCTAAATACGCTCACTCACGCCATCTATGACCAAACAGTCGATTTAAATTTATACACCTAGTAGTTCTTGTTAGTTTCTAAATGCTGCAGTTTTTTAAGATTTTTCTTATGAAAATACGTTATTTTATGTAGCCTTGTAAGAAAAAATCGAACGGCAATAAATCGAATGTGTCCTGGTAAGTTTTTGGGAAATAAAGCCAAAAACTGGTATGTTATTTGACTTTCGGCGTGGTCTGATCTAAAGCATATAAAGTCCAGATTAAGGTCTTCAAATTCAAATGAAAAAAAGTCCATAAGCTATAGTGCTCAAAATTGACGACAACAATCTTAACTTCATTTTTTAAGAAATACGGACCACTTAGACCTTTCAGACCAAAATGCATATCCGCCAGTCATTTTTTTTCGGATACAATGGCTTCTCCACAGAAAAGACATGATTCACTTTTTAAAGGATACAATGGTTCGTAAGAGGCAAGAAATGAGCCTAATTATAACATCAAAAATCTCCTCTTAATTCTTAACCCGTAACTGCCGCAGAACCATTAATTTTGTAAAAAGTCTTTTGCAAATTTAACACCTAATTTAGTATTAAAACAATTCATAATATAAAATGGCAAATGTTAAACTTAATATATGTTACCATAATTAACATATGTATTTAATATTTATCAAATAATAGGGCTGAACTTCCCAAACTATGAAGTTTTTATTCTATTTTATCATTAATTTATTCAACAGACCTTTTTTCTGAAAGTTTTTTAATTAAAATTTTGGTTAATAATTTTTTTTTAATAAGATAAAAATATGGACTCTTATCAAAATGTTTATGCTTTTATTTGGGTCTACCATTTTTTATGGAAAAAAAACCGGAACCACCAACAAGCTTTTTCTTGTTTATTAATTAATCAAACGAATATATTTAAATACAACAAAATCCTCCTTCTGACTAGTCATCGTCCACCAAAAAAATTACCCAAAACTTTGGTAAATGGGGTAAAAAAAAGAGCTTTTCGATTACATTTTTCACTTAACCCACATAAGAACTGTTCATATTTTTATTAAAGTTTTTATATTTGTCATTAAGTACATAAAATTTATGTACGCTGCTTAGAGAAGCTTGTTTTATCCAAAAATGAAATAGCAATTAATCTAGATTTAAATTATTTATCTTTAGATATTTTCATTTCATAAATTTCAAACCAAAAAAAGATAAACAAACATTATAACAATTTCACCAAAAAAAAGTTTTCGTGCATCTTAGAATGTTATTCATATTTATAAAACAAAATTATACTTCAGTCTTATTTATATTATCATTGTTATTATTTACTCTTGATTGTCTTAAAATAAATTAGACTATACA
The DNA here is from genome assembly GCA_958298945.1 of Atherix ibis. Taxonomy (NCBI): domain Eukaryota; kingdom Metazoa; phylum Arthropoda; class Insecta; order Diptera; family Athericidae; genus Atherix; species Atherix ibis. The sequence goes on along the minus strand of OY282605.1, from coordinate 47,397,770 downwards.
AAAAAAAATAAAGAGATAGTAAATATTTAAAGTAAATATTCTTTTAAAGTGGAAATTGTAAAGTTTTCTTTACAAATCTTTGCAATGGTTTTACTCATATTCAAAAAAAAATATTATTTTTAAGAAAAAAGCTTAACTGTAAAAGAAAGTTCAATAAAAATTGATAGCTTCAATTTTTACTATTTCCATTTTACTATTGCGAATATTCCAAATTTTGCTACCAATTTATAACGTCAATAAAATACCTGATATAATATAAATAAAAGTTGACTAAATTGTAAATGAAATGGTTTATTTCGAAATAAGTGAGTACTACTATTCAATATACATTTAACAAATACCAAAATCAAACTTTTATGCATAAAAACTGATTAAAAAAGATATCTTACAACCCCTCAAAGGTAGCCATATTTTTAACTAGTTAGATTCCATTTTTAAGTAATGCAGAGCCTAAACTTCTGCAACAGTTAATCACTATAGAGCCTAAAGTGTATCTCTTACAAGACTTTTTTACTCATCAGAGTAACTTTAACCTATTTAGAAACTTTTATTTTAATATTTTTATTACCATGCCTAAAAGTTTTATACAAAATTTCATAAAAATTAGCAATAAAAAACATATGAATTTTAAAATTTCAAAAAATAAAAAAACAAAATAATTTAAATACGAGGTCTATTCAAAAAGTATCGCGAATTTTTCAAAAAATATTTACGTTTTCATAAATATCTATTTTGTCCCCTTCAAAGTAATCCCCACCAGATACTCGTATTATACACTTGTGCGCCAAAGTTTTTTCCAATCCTCGAAGCACTTCAAAAAATCAATTTTTTGTGATCTTCTTCAGGTCCTCCTTCGATGCCGTCTTTATCTTCTCAATCGTAGCGTAGCGTCGTCCTTTCATGGGGCTCTTCAGTTTCGGGAACAAAAAAAAATCACAGGCATTATTAATTTGTTGTTTTTGGCTAAAAATTTGCGCACAAGCAATGATGCGTGAGCAGGGGCGTTATCATGGTGCAAAAGCCAATTTTTGTTCTTCCGCAAATCCGGTCGTTTCTGGCGGATTGCTTCACGTAACTTGCGAATAACTTGCAGGTAATATTCCTTATTGACCATTCTACCCTGTGGCAACAACTCATGATGCATCACGCCCCTGCAATCGAAGAAAACTGTAAGCAAAACCTTCACATTCGACCATTTCGTCGTTCACATCTTTTCGGCCCTCTGAGAACATTTTGTACCACCGATAAAAGTTGCTTCGGTCCAATGTAGCTTCACCATATGCCACAGTCAACAGTCAGAATGCGTCCGCGCAATTAATTTTGTTTTTTCACACAAAATTTGATACAGATTCTTTGATAAATTTTTCGGAATGGGCAAAAATCGAAGTCGAGCCAAAACACGTGCAAGCAAAGCAGCTGTCAAAAATTAAGTGAACATTCAAAATGGCCGAACTTTTCGGCATAAGTGAGAGACATTAATATCAATATTACGCCACAAAAAATCAAAAATCCCGATACTTTTTGAACATAACTCGTATACTTCAAATTTTTACTATTTTAATGGTTGTTATTTATTTTCTATAAAGAAATATATTTTTTAAATCACAGTTTTGATGACATCTAGACTTAGATCTAGCATCACCGTCGACGATCACCTGCACTTTCAGTCCCCTACTTAAGCTTCTGTCATTTTTTCCCCTCCCAATTTTAATACCTTCCCCCACATTTCATGTTCCTTTCCAACAGTTTTTATAGTTTTTTTTCTAAATATTTTTTTTTCTCTCTCACATGGAGAATTTAACAACTTTGGGTGTCCACATTTACCCTTAAATGTCGAGGTAAGGTTTTTTTTTTGTTATGGTGGGTATGAGAGCCATAAACAATCTCCGCATAAAGCTAGTAGTATCAAGCATGCCTAGGAGCTTGAGTTTTTAAATTTCCAATTTTTATTTCAACCTCATTCCTAATCCACCACTCACAGAATAATTCTCAATATTCCCCTCCATCATATCATAACACGCTACTTGAAGACGCCTTGCTCATCATGTCCTCAGGACCTCATACAAAACTAAACAAACAATGCGTTATTATAAGAAAAGATTAATTTGAAGATATTTCAAAAAAAATGTTTAGCAACATCTTAAAACCATTGGTTGTGTCCATAAATGGTAATTTGAAAAAATATATTCTCTAAATTAACCATAAAACTTTTGCGTCAGAATAAATATAATTTCAAAAAAATAAACGAAAAAAAAATACATTTGCAATAATTAACAATTTTTGGAATTGAGAAATTTTTTTTCTATCAAAAAAAAAATACTAATTAAACTTTAAATTTCTATTAATAATAATATCATAACATAAATCCAAAATAATTAGACATTTTTCTTTGGAATAATTTTATTTTTCAATTACCATGAAAATAATATATTCAATTTTTGTGTAATTTAACACCCACAATTATTTTGTCATTTAAAACTCTTGAAGGAAAATAATCTAAATGGAAAATTTAATAATACTCTTACTACGCTGATGATAAGTACATAAGTAGCCGAGGGAAGAAAACCACCACCATTCAAAATGTCTGTTGACAAGATAAAAATATCAAAAGATTAAATTATGAAGATCCTTGACGTCAATCGGTACAGAATTTCTTCATTTAATTGCGTGAACATTTATTCATAAATAAATGTTTAAAAAGTGTCAGGAATAATATCAAAATCTTTATTACGTTTTCCATTTCATTTTTCATATAATGCATAATAGTATTTATTTATGTATGGGCACATAAAGATACAATATTATTAGTAGTACAGTATAGGTCAAAAGTATGCGACCATTTTGTAAATATTTAAATAAATTAACGAGAAAAATATCGATTATAATTTTTTTAAATAAATTTTTGAATTTAAATATAATAAAAAAGTATGATTATTTATAATGTTATTATTATCAAATTAAAAATATGATTTTAAAAAAAAAAAAAAAATGCTTAAATATCTCTTCGTCGAAAATAGATCCTTTAGTTACGAGAACAGCTTTTACGATCCGTGGCATTTGCACGATCAGTTTTTTGTATGGTACGAGCATCCTTTGAAATACTGTTTTAGCGTTGCAAATGAATCTTTTACAAGTCTTTCGTAGAGGATGGATTGTGATACCGTACTCTTATGTCTACCTAATCCTATAAACCTTCTATGGCGGTTGAGATCGGGTGTATGTGATGGCCATTTTATATTTTCTAATATGCCTTCTTGTTTTTTTTTTTATATTCTAAATATAGAACTAAGGATCTTATACTCGCTCCCGAGAGAAACAACTAAAAATAATACACTCAGGGTTGGCACAAAGGCATTATTTCCTCCAACACTGCGACGCACCTATATACTCTTCTTTAAGGTCTTCCAATAAGAGTGATATGATTTCTAATTGACGTTTCGGCCATTTGTAATATGTCATGATCTGTTATTTTTTTTCATTGTATTCAGTAATGTTTATAATTTTATCATGGAGAGAAATACGCAAGAACAACGTTTACAATTTATTCAATTTTATTATCAAAATAATCGTTCTCCAATTGCAACTTTTCGTGCGCTTTTTGAGGCTCACTTTCATATGATGGGTGCGGTAAATAAACAAAACTGTCGATTCTGGTGCGAAGACATTGGACATTAAATAATGGGGTTATTTAAAGTCATTGGTCTTTAGCAATAAATCAGACTGTCTTCAAGCTTTAGAAGTTAATATTGAACGTGCTATTCATGACATACGACTTGATTTAGTGGAAAAAGTGCTCGAAAATTGGGTTCATCAAATTCGTTCCTGCAAAAGAAGTCGTGGAGGCCATTTGAATGACGTTTTATTCAGAACTTAATTGTATCGATTGTACTTCACATTAAATAAAAAACATTTGAATTTTCTTAACAATTAGTGTGTTTTTTTTAAAAAAAAAGAAATCATATCACTCTTTTTGGAAAACCCTAGTTCAGTTTTAATGAAATAAAACCAAATCCGTTCAGTTTCAATGAAATTAAACCAAATCTGATCTTTTTTTATTTACTTTGAGAGTGAATTAAGAGTTTTTCTTATTGTTACGCGAAAATATTCTTAATCCTTAACTTCATTTTTAAGTTTCGAAAATATTACCTTATTATTTAGCAGTTCTAAATTATATATATTATTTAAGATAATATTTATTTAGTTTTGTATCTGCCATTTTATAAAATATGATTTGTTTAATTATAAACTTAAGCAATAAATTTATTAAAAATATTTTACAAAATTGAAGATTATAAAGTAACCACTTTTTTCGCTTTAATAAAAAATTATTGTCGGTATGATGAGGTTTATTTCATACTTCGTCAATATGCCTATTAGTGAAATTTACTATAAAACTCTCAGAAAATCTAAAAACTTATAAGAGACTGTAAAAAAGTCATTGTATCCGCAAAAAAAACTGGTCTGAGGATATCATTGACCCGTATTTCATTGAAAAAACGAAAAGCGGAAGATCTTTATCGTCAATTCTGAGCGCTATGGCCAATTTTTTTAGCCCAAACTTAAATATTTTAATCTGGACCATATTTAGTTTCAACAATACGTAACCACAAGCCACACTATCTGACCTATTTTAGCTTTACTGCAAGAAAAGTTAACAGGACTATCGTATAATATCAAAATTTGGGATTTGGTAATTTCGATTAGCCCCCAAGATCGTGCAATTTGACGTTTCTGATTTTTTTCTCATCAAAATACGAGTACATAAAAAATGTATTTACGGAGATTATTTTAAAACTAAAGAGCATTTACAAACCAACATCCATCGAAGAATTGGATATTTACAGTCCGAAATGAAAAACTTACTAAAAACTGACCTAAAAGGATCGGGTCCTGTAAGAAGTCTGTCGGTAGCTATTTAATTGCTGTTATTTATTTTATTTAATAGCAAAGTTAAAAAAAAATATAGTAAATTAAAACCACTTTTAAACCAAATATTTTATCAACATTTTTTTTTTACTTTACTTTCCAAAAAACAAGTTTGATATTCGGCATTTATGTAGAAAAAAGGATTAAATAAATCCAAATACGAGATATAAATGATAATATTTTAGCCATAGCAAAAAACTTAAATACTTTAGCTCTCTAAAAAAGAATATTACAAAAATTTCATATTTTATCTTATCTATTCCTTTTTGCCAAATAGTTGAAAAATAAAATAAATTTTATGCATAAAATTTGTTTTTCTTATCAAGGCCTGGTATTTATCATACACGCCTCATTTTGGTATTTAAATTTATATTTTAATACATCTGAGCATCGCTGAGGGGAAGCTTTCAACATCGAAAACTGATAAAACTATGGAATTAGTAAGGGCTTTTAGGCTGTCAGAATAATTTTTCAACTAAGTTTTTTATAAAAAAAAGGTCCTAGAAAGCCTCAGAAAAATGATTGTTTGCGTGAGATCGGTCATGTCCATCAAAGAGTTTTTTTTTTTTTAGAAAAAGAGATTCATGTGAACCCTTCTCGTGTGATACGATCATTTTTATTAAAAAAGCAATTACAATGACAACATTCCACTATCACCCCTCCCCCCACCACCCCGTTACTATTATTAGTAATTAAATGCACACAAATTATATATACAAAATTGAAATTACAAACTTCCTTTATTATAGCAGTCCTAAAGTGATCGAGGATCACCCATATTTTAATTATTTCATTAATTGACAAAGGTACTAAAGGTATTTTGTAGATAAAATCGATATTTTGAAACGTAATAAAAGAATCTAGCCTGATCATATAACCTAATACTTTCCAAAAAACGAACAAATTGGATACACGTTTATTCAGAAAAAAAGGATCAAATTAATCTAAATACCGGATATAAAGAATAATATTTTAGCCATAGCCATAAAAAACTTAAATAATTAAGCTCTCTTAAAAAAGAATATTACAAAAATTTTATATTTCATCTTATATATTACAAGAAGGCATAAAGACTTAATAATTTTGCTCAACCTACTGTGGCCAAAAAAAAAAAAAGGACATGAAAGGAAATGAATACTTTTTTCTAATTTGTTAAAAAATAATAAAATATTTAAACTATTATTTATTATCATTTATCATCTATTATATAATATATCGAAAAAAATTATATAAGTTCTCAATTTACTAAAAATTTTAACGAAAGATTTTTCTCGAGAATAAGACTGACTGTACTTTTGACCAGCAGTGTACTATAATATTTGATTTAAATTCAATATTTTATTTGCTTCGTCCTTTTTGTTGATTTTCTTCGAAATTTTTTTTTTGATTATTATTAATTTAATATTAAGAAATTGATCTTTTTAAAGTTGTATATACAAAACTGATGATCTTTATTATTTATGGTACAAGATACAGATAAAAGATACTTGTACGAAATTCAGGATACAGAAATGTATAAAATTGAATCAATTTGTAATTTGTTCCGTTCATTCATGGATAGTACTGATATGTTAAGTGTAATGTACACGTGTACTTACGTATGCAGGTGGTAAAGGCGTCGTGGGCTGTGTAGGTGGATTGTATGTATAATATTTATTTGGAAAAAAGGTAGTCACAATGAACAATGAGCAATGACGATGTCGATGACGCTGGATGGTTGAATGATTCAACCTGTTCACAGTTGGTATATTACTTCGTATGGCCTTTGTTATAATGTGCATAATTTCCTTTTTATGGTTATTGGAAAAAGATTTTTCGGGAAAAAATATTTCGTTTCTCCTTTCGGCAAGAGAATTTTTCTGTTATTTTTTTATTTGCCTGAATTTCTTTTCTGTTCTGTCCTTTTCCACATTTCCTTTCAAACAATAAAACTTTGATGTTGGTAAACTGGCAAAACGATTTTTATTGCTCTTTTATAAAAAAAATCCCATAACGTTCATATACATGCTTACATACTAATATACCTTTTCAGATATGATTCAAGGATAAAAAGAAAACGGCCAGACAAAATCCAAACATACGAGTATATTTTTTCCCGAATCATTTTTATGGATTATTCATGAAAAATGCAAATTACGTACTGTTGTACTTATAAACATGACTGTCTACACATGTCGATTTCGACAAGGACACGACTCCCCATGAATTCATATACCTTTTATCATGGGAGAAAAATACATATTATAATATCCTTTATTTTTTTTTTTAAAATACATGTGAAAATTTGTGTATACGATTATTTGTGAATGTAATATTGTACATGAATAGGCCCATTCAGTAGATATAGTAAAAAGAAAATAACGTTCAAAAAGTTTATTTTTCGAGGCTGTTCGAATTGGTTTTTTTTTCTTCCTAACTAATACAGCTTTTGATCACATCCCAGAATATGGTATTCTGTACTTTAACCAATAATCTAGATAAATGGTGGTCCATATTGTGAACACCTATTTAATGTTTCTTAAAAATAATATTTTCACCAGTGGCTGACTACAAGTAATAATCAAATTGACATTCGATATCTGCCAAGCGAATCGAGAAAAAATTCTGACAAAACTGACATTCTGCATTAATGTTAAAAATTTCACCAGTCAACATTAGACACAGGTTGGCATTCGATTGACCAAAATGTCTAAAGAGTAATTTTTTTTACTTCAAAAATTACATTTGATCCCATTGACTTGTTTCAATATGAAAATTATTCTATTCGAATAATAGTTTTCTATAAATTGAAGTGAAATTCTTCGAAGTCCATGTAAGTAAGATTTTTTGGAAAATTCATATCGAATAATTCTTCTCAATAAAAATTTGGGAAGATTTTCTTACACATTTAATAGAAAATGTCCTTCATATTGAAAGTATTTTTATGAATTTTTTTTTTGTTTCTTCTTTTTGACTAGAAAACATTTTAATTAAATATTTATTTAAAAAAAAAAGCACTTTATTTATTAATATTTTCTGTATTTAAAAAAAAAAAAAAATATACTCACAATATACGAGAGGATTATTATAAGTCATATGCTACAGCGATGATATAGCAAATATTTGTAAAAATATTTGTTCATTAGTTTAAGTTTGATAGCCTATAAATTTATATTAATTTATGATATAAGCCACTTTGACATTTTACGAAGGTAATATGATAAGTCCATGATAAATGCAAGAGGTGTAGCTAATATGAGTAAAACGATATTCTTTTTATCATTTTCCGTTCTTCAAAAGATGCCAAATATGAATTTTATAAATATCTGTTCATTAATCTTGTTTTGACAGCCATTGAAAGAGGCAAGATTTGTGTTTTTTATTAGTATGGAAAAAAGTGAATTTTATTTGTTAATAAAATACCATTTTTATAAAATAAAAAAATACCTAAGACCAAAACCAAGCTTGAAAGGCATAATGGGGACTCCTTATCATCGGAAGTAGTTTACTGAATTCCGTTGGGGTTGTACGAGTACCACCGAAAAAATGATTAATAACATCGGTAGTATTGTTTTATAAAAGACCGTGGAGTGAAAGTGTGCGATTGTCTGCCATAATGGTAAACACCTTACCAAAACCATGTTTGTGTGACAACTTCAATGGAGTCCAAAAACTTTTTTTTTAAACGTAATCCAAATGAATTTTTGCATCCTATCATAACATAGATTCATCATTATGTACCAAAAACCATCATAAAAAGGTAGGTTATGGCTTCTTTTTTCTGGGACGCATATTGACTATCTTTGCAAAGTAAAAACGATAACACCATAGTATCATGAGATATTATTAAACCAGGTTGAATAATAAAATCAATACAAAACATTCGATTTTGGCGAAGAAAAATATTCTCTTTCATGAAGAAAATGCACAACTGCAAACTTTTGTTATCGTCGCAGCAAAATTCCATGAGTTCGGCTATGAATCGCTTCCGCATCCATCATTTTTGCCAGATTTAGCTCTCCTTTTACCGCATAGTTGAAAAAGAAATCAAATTTTATGCAAACAATTTTTTTTTGCTCAAGGCCAGGTATTAATCATACACGCCTCGTTTTGGTATTTTAATTTATGTTTCGATACATCCGAGCATCGCTGACAGGATGACGCCTTCAATATCGAAAACTGATAAAAATGTGGAATGAGTAAAAGCTTTTAGACTTTCAGGATATATTTTCAACTAAGTTTTTTATAAAAAAAAGGTTTTGAAAAGGCTCAGGAAAATAATTGTTTGCGTGAGATCGGACATGTCCGTCAAAGAGCTTTTTTTAGAAAAAGAGATTCATGTGAACCCTTCTCGTGTGATACGATCATTTTTATTAAAAAAGGAATTACAATTACAACCTTCCATTCCCACGCCCCCCCCCCCCTCATCTGTATTAGTAATTAAATGCATAAAAATTATATAAACATAATTCAAATTACAAACTTCCTTTATTATAGCAGTCCTGAAGTGATCGAGAATCACTTAAATTTTAATTATTGATTAATTGGCAAAGAATCTAAAATACAATATTATTAATAATCAGCTTAAAAAGAAGTAAAAAGGACACAGAACTAATGAAATTTTCTATATAAAATCGATATTTTGAAAACACAATAAAACGATATAGCCTGATCGAACAAAAGTTATTGCAGCCTGCATCGAAAGCATATAACCCAATACTGGTTCAGTGTTGTATGAGCTTAATTTTATTAGTTGTCCAGCAAATCAAATATAGTTCAGAAAATCAAACACTGTCCTTAGAACTCTCAGACAGTGTTGAAAGCTACCAAAAATTTGCTAAGGACTTAAGATTTCAATGAGGCTCATTTCCCCGTGATCATTGCTTCAAGTCTTGTTGGTAAGACAAAAGAGATTTTTGACAACAAAACAAAATGGGTGGAATAAATACACAAATGATATTAAGTTCAGAATTCTATTTCAAATCAACTATTCCGCGGACACGTGGTTGTAAGGAGCGGACACGTGGTATCAGGTCATAGAAGAGAATCGACCAATTATAAATTATTTTTGGAATAATCTTCAGGTCATCAGGATTAGTCTATAACTATATGTTAGCTCATCTTCAATAATGCGGGAGACTCTAAAAGTCTGTTAACTAGCCGAAAACGAAGATTGCGCTACTTTACTCAACGGGACTGGAACCTACAGAAATATATTTTTTTTTTCCTGATGAGTCTAAATTTAGTTTATATGAACGGGATTGGAGACAACTTGTAAGGAGACCTAGAAATCAGAGACCTCGTCCAAAAAGGATGCGGTAACATTATCGTCCAAATCATCTTTTTGCATATTCCAAAAGGTGATTCAACCATTAATTGGCAGATGTTGGTTTTTAAATATTCGTAAGTTTAAGGATTGTCCTGCATAAGCACGATATTTTGCAAAGTCCTAAAAGAAAAATTTACATTACCAAATGTCAAAATAACGAACAGTTCTGTCAATTTAGCCCAAATTTGCCATGTTTTGTGGCTTGTTGCCCCATCTTTTCAAAACCACATATGGGTCAGAATAAAATCTTTAAGTTCTAGATAAAAAATTGGTCAAAATTTACGGTAATGAACTTCAGACCAAAATGCATACAAAACAATCACTGTTCTGGAATACAATGGCTTCTCCAGTGTCACTTATACGTTTTCAGAGCCCAGAAGGCGACAATTTTGCTATAAAAAAAATTAGCAACATTTAAAATCTTGCCACGGTTTTTTTTTTATGCATGAAAAAGTAAGTCCAAATGCAAAATTACCCAGAATTTACTAAAACAAGCAAACCATGAAATCGATCAATTAGGGTCTTAGGCTACACTTTCACTAACATGAAACGTAGCTACAGCAAAATAATCACATTTTAACATATTTTTTTTAATTAACTATTAATATTCTAAAATGGCAAATTAAATAATAAAATAATAATATATCTTAAATGATATATTTATTTCACAACTATTAAATAACAGAGCTGTATTTTTGAAACCGAAAAATGGATAATCCATTATACGAGGTCTGTTCAAAAAGTATCGCAAATTTTCTGTTTTTTCAAAAATTATTTATTTATTCTTGAATATCTATTTTGTCCCTTTCAAAGTAATCCCCACCAGATAATATATGTGTACACTCGTGCCAACGTTTTTTCCAATCCTCGAAGCACTTCCAAAAATCTTTTTTTGTGATCTTGTTCAGCTCCTCCTCCGATACCGTCTTTCTCCTCAATCGTAGCGTAGCGTCGTCCTTTTATGGGGCTCTTCAGTTTCGGGAACAAGAAAAAGTCACAGGGGGCCAGATCTTGGGAATGCGGTGGCTGCGACATTATTAGTGTTTTGTTTTTGGCCAAAAATTCGCGCGCAAGCAACAATGCGTGAGCAGGGGCGTTATAAGGGTGCCAAAGCCAATTTTTGTTCTTCCACAAATCCGGGCGTTTCTGACGGATTGCTTCACGCAATGTGCGTAGCACTTTCAGGTAATATTTCTTATTGACCGTTCTACCCTGTGGCAAGAACTCATGATGCACCACGCCCCTGCAATCGAAGAAAACTGTAAGCAAAACCTTCGCATTCGGTCTTGGCTCGTGCAGCAGCTTCCATTGGGATGTTTGAGCTTTGGTTTCCACGTAATAACTATAAACCCATGATTTGTCACCAGTTATGACCCTCTGGAGCAAATTTGGGTCGTCAATTTTTTTTTTTATTTTGCTATCGGCACCTTGTTTTGTCCCCAAAAAAAAAATAATCCTTTTAAAATAAAAATCAGTAAAAATAATCCAACTAATTTATAGTAAATAATATTATTTTTAAAGAGTCTCTGCTCCAAGTTTTTCTTTTTCATTTTAATCAATAAAAAATTAATTGCAATCCTAAACTATTTATAAAGATAAATAAATTTAAAAAAGGAATATTAAAGAAAATTTCCACAAATTTTAACAAAACTTTAATTTCAATTAAATTATCAAACTTAGCCAGTTAAAATATGGAGAGAAAAAAAAAACCCTTTTTCTCCCCAATTCCCATTTTAGGAACCAGTATTAATAATATTTGCTCAAAAAACAAAAAAAAAAATCCTTCCAAATTTGTTTCGGAAAGGAAAACTTTACACATTTTTCTGAAAAATATTAAAAACTTCCTCGTACGATAAAAATGAAATTTCCAAAAATAATATTTTTAACGTGTTGAAATTTAATTTATTGTGCAACAGCATAAACAGCATATATGCTAAATCATAATTTATTTGGCTCCCAATCTATCAAGGATATAGTAAACAGTTTCGTTTATGGAAATCAATATTACTAAAATAAAAACACGAGAGTATACATAGACAAAAATATATTATAATAAAATCATCCATTAATAAATAAAATTTCCATTCTAATAAACCAATTTCGAATAAAACAGGATAATTTTCAATGAATTTATCACGTTTAAAATAACAAATACAATCTCAACGATGGTAAATTATCTGTTCCAATAGATTTTGATAATTTCTTCTTTTTTTTCCCCATATTTTTCATTGATAAAGAATCTATCGAAGTGGAAATTTTAAGTTGAATTTACCTAAAATAGATGTTAAGGAGCAGAGCCCCCATTATTTATGTGCGTCTTAAAATAATGTCTAAAATAGTATTGAAATATTGTCGTACCGTTTCATATTCGTATCAATAATTTACGCTCGAAATTGCCAAACAATCTTAGCTCCGGAATCTATTCGATTCGATTCGATTATAGACAAAAATAAAGGCAATAAACAGAAATAATTGCCCAATGAATAAACGAATTTTCTTAAAGAGTGCGCGTAGGGTGGAAGGGAGGGGGAGGGGAATTGTGCCCTACGCATAAAATGACAGACATACCAGATTGAATTATGTCTTAGCTCGCATAGGACACCAACATTTTACAACGCATTACACCATATTACAATTGTAATAGGTCTGAAATCAACACGATTCTCTCGTTGACGTATAACATAATTTTCCAATCACAGCATTACACGAGGAGTGGGCAAATAGAGTCCGTAGTACGGGTATGTGTCCATGGGGCTCATGTTACCAATGACAGCTAGGGCAATGATAGACAGACGAACATTTGGATGGATGGATCGATGGACACAGATGAATGCGGCACAGAGACAACATCTTGGCAAAAAGAGTCAACAACAAATTGGGGGAAAATTTCTAAAAGAATGCTACCCAAATGACCCCGATTCGTGTGTGTCAATCAAATTGTAAAAAATGTCGATCTCAATCATGGGAAACTGATTTCGGATATTGTCTGTGTACGCTTTTGCATATACATTGCCATTGGAGAAACGAAAAATAATATCGTCCCCATTACCCCCGGGAGCCCAGCCGATCAGCATGGCAAACGAAAATCATTATGAAAACTCGAAAATCGATCTGAATTGATAGAATGGCACTCGTAATTAAACGAAAATTAATCAAGAGTGAAAAAATTTCTAATTGAAATTGAAGCCCCAACCAACATCAGACCGAAATAATAGCCCCATTCGACGTATGGTGGTCGGGTCTGTGTAGTAGAAAATTGAAAATACTTTTTGAAAATTACTCTCTTGGAATTGACTATTCTTTCAACAATGAATAAAAAAAATTAAACTAAAAGAAAAGAAACGCAAATCAAATGATTTCACTAAAAAAAAAAAAATATTAAAAAATTCGTAAAAAAAAACCATCGCTCAACTGAGACTGTAGATTCAAAAACAAATTAATAACGTCAAATTTATAATCGAATTATGGAGAGTAAAATGACAAAATAAAAATAAGAAAATAATACCAACTGGCAAATATATGCGCGACATAGCCCTCTGTGGTTTGGTTGCTGTACCCCCCCCCCCCCCCATTTTTTAAATTTATTTCAATTATAATAATTCCGAACTGAACATCGTGAATAAAGATGCTCCTCAAACTGAAAAGAATCTATCGAAATTTGTAGATTTCATTCGTGGTTGGTTTGACCATATACAGTAGCCGATAGAGGTCCTATTGTACTCGTATTTAGGCGAGTGTAGAGTATATTTAAAAATTGTTGCTAGAAAAATATTTGTGCGGGTTTGAAATATGGAGTGACATCTGCTCTGGATAGAGCATTGGAATTTTTGAATTTCGTGGCAATTCCATCGTGGGTAGTAGCCATCTAACATTTCCATTTTCATTACCATTTCAAGTCTATCGTACCATCTATAAAAGTAAAAAAATACCCTCGCCGTGATTGAATTTTTCATTTGTCAAAGACAGAACTTTTGGACAGAAAAAAAATATCTTATCGATTTTTAAAAGTAATTAGTTCTTCTACAGTTGCTAAGCTTTAATGTACCAGTATACGTATTTGGTTCTATTTGAATTTTAATATTATATAAAATTGTATACAATATAAAAAGAAGATAGTTTTGCTAAAAAGTTGATGTTTTTTCTTTAAAGTCCCTCTGCTTTTTGTTGTTGTCTTGAAATACCTTTGATTCATGCCAAAAAAAAACCCACTGCCGACTATTGAACTGGCAGTAACCATTTATAGAAAAGACGATTTATTTGGAAAAAAAACTGGTAAATATTGTTTAATTCTAAGCTTTATATTTACAAAATAAAGTAAGATTTTTGTTTTCAATAAAAATAATCCTCTTCTGAAAAAGACCATTTAACTATAAAAAATAACTTAAAAATTTAGTCAAATAACTCGAATTATAGAACAATTTCTAAAAAAAGACTTTTGTATAAAACTATATATCTGAGGAAATTCTGATTAATATATTTCCAAGAAGTTTTTTTTTTGTAAAAAAAATACCATTTCTAACTTTTTAAGAAGTAAGAAAAAATGTATCCTAATTTATTTTAGATTTTAGAAATCTACTCTAAATAATTTACAATCGACTCTAACATACACTCTAATAAAAATAATAATAATAATAATAAATTACAATTGTACACGTTATATTGTGTCTTTTTTTCAAAAGGGGTAAGGGGGAGGGGGGTAAAATAAATAATATTTAAATTGAAGATAGCAGAAAAAATTTCGTTCAAAAAATGAACTTAAAAAAATTTTATTAAATAATTTTTTTTTTTAATTTTATGAAACACCTACAAATAAACACTTAATACTGTTACTGTTAAAAAAAAAAAAGAAGGACGCGTTTCTGAAATAGGTGTTGAATTTTTGAAATATTTGGGGCAGAAGTGAATATTTTGTTGTATAAATGAACTTTGCGAAAATAATTCTTTTAATTAATAAGTCAACTTTGCGAAATTCTATTACCTCTTATTTTTTTTTTTAAATTTTAGTAAAAATCTATAAATAAACACGTTACATTTGGATACATGGCCACCCCTTCTTTTTTCTTAAAAGATGTAGTAGTATTTAAAATGGATATAGCAGAAAAAATTTTGTTGAAAAACTAAACTTTTCGAAATTTTATTAATTAATATTAAAAAAAAAAGGAAGAAAGACATTTTGAAATAGGATAAAGCCCTTTTGAAATTTTTTTTTGGAAAAACTGCACTGCGAAAATAATTCTTTTAAATAAAAATTAAGTAAAAATTCAATTTTATTAAATATTATTCTATTTAATTTTTTTTAATGTACAAATAAACACGTTATAGATTTTTCAAATAATTTATTTAATTAAGTGGGTGGGGGGGTTGCTGAGTGAAGGTTACAAGAAACTTGGGATAGAAGAGAAAATTTAGTTCATAAACTTAACTTTGAAAAATTTTATTCATGCAAAATTTTATTAATTATTATTTTTTTTCAATTAAAATAAAAAGCTTCAAATAAACACATCATAAAATTTTTTTTTCAAAAAAATTTATGGAGTGGGGAATACCATATTTAAATTAGGGATAATGGAGAAAATTTTGTGGAAAAACTGAACTCTTCGAAGTTTTATTAATTAATAATTTTTAAATTTTATGAAATAGGTACAAATAAACACTATATTGTTATTATTAAAAAAAGGGAGGAAGACCTTATGAAATACATTTTTGAAATGGAGGTAGAGCTTTTGAAATAGGGGCAGAAGTAAAAATTTTGTTGTAAAAATGAACTTTGCGAAAATAATCTTTTAATTAATAATTAATTTATAATTCAACTTTATTAGCTATTAATTTATTTTTTAATTTTTTAACTTATAACTAAACACGTTTTTTTTGGTTGTCGGGGGAGGGGGGAGGGGTAGGAGTTGGAGGTTACATAAAACTTGGGATAATAGAGAAAATTTAGGTGAAAAACGAAATTTTGCAAAATTGTATTCATGCAACTCTGCGAAATTTTATTAATTATTATTATTATTTGGAAATAAGGAGTAGGAAATATATAAATTGGGGATACCGGAGAAAATTTCTTGAAGAACTGAAGTTTGCGAAATTTTATTATTTAATTTTTTTTTTAATTTTATGAAGCAGCTACAAATAAACGCTTTTTACTTTTGTTATTAAAAATAAAAGTGCACTTTGCAAAAATATTTCTTTTAATTATTAATTAATTAATAATTCAATCTTAGTAAATATTAATTTTTTTAAATTGTTTTAACATACAAATAAACACAATTTTTCTTATTATATTTAAAAAATAATTTTTTTAATAGGGAGGGGGGAGTTTTTAGTTTACATATGAAACAATTTGGTTGAAAAACTGAACTTTGCGAAATTTTATTAGTTCAAATTTGGAACATTTTATAAATTATTAATTTTTTTAAAATTTTTTTGCGAAATAGCTACTAATAAACATTTAATATTGTCATTGGTTAAACAAAAAAGAAGAAAAGCTTTTAAAATATTGAAGTAGGGACAGAGCTTAAAAATTTGATTGATAAACTGAACTTTGTGAAATTTTATATACAATAATTCAGCTTTAATGAACATTATAGAAAATAATTTTTTTATAGGAAATTTCATAGGTTTTTTTTTGTTTTTATTTCACAATATAATAAAATTCCAATTCTAGCTTAATTATTTTTCAATATTTAAAAAAATTCTTAAAATTTTTATTTTCATTTATTCAGCAATACTTTAAGTTTAGTTACTTTTAATTTTAATTATTATTGTTAAAAAATTAATTATCAAAAGAATTATTACGATAATAGATAGAAAAGTAATGAGATTGTATTTTGGTTTTCATTACAGGTATGCACCGGATGTGATTGACCAATATAAATATTCCAAGGATAAAATTCATAATAATTGGAGGTTTTCATCAAAAAGTTGTACTATTTTTTTTTTAGACTGTTTATATATACTCATGCCAAAATAAGTCGTACATTATTAAATTTTTTATTGTGATCAGTAAAATTTAAAATAAAAATAAGAAATTTTTTTTTTCTATTTTGCTGTGTTAAAAATTTGGTTTTTTAATTTTTTTTAAAAAATTCTTTCAAATTTATTAAAAATTTTTTTTTAAAATTATATCTATTACAGCTTCAACAAAATTATTTTTTATTAATAAAGGGTCACATTGTACTCAAATACTTATTTGTGGTTGGGGGGAGAGGGGTTTGCTAATCCTAAAAATCCCTGATATATTGTTTATAGAATAATTTTATTTATAACTTATAAAAATGAATAAAAAAATTTTCTTTAACTTTAATTGTATTCGAAAAGAATGCAAACTTCACCAACAGAAAATTTTACTTTAAAAACTATTTTAAAAAATCTTCAAAATTACTTACACAAAAAATTACCTTTTTTACCATAAATTAACTAGTATTTTACCTTAATTATGAATTATAAAATTATTTATTTTTATTTTTATAAACGTAATATTCAAAATTATTACGAGCTAAAGAACAGTGAGTACTACTCATAAACATATTTCCCGTCTAATAGGAAATATTAAAAGCGCTTTATTACTTTGTCGGAAATAACATAGATGCGCATAATTGTAGTACTTCCAATAATGAAGAAACGCCATCTGTTGCATTTTTATAACAGATGACATTTCATCATTTTTGGAAGTACTAGAATTATTTGCATCTTAGTTATTATTATGCCATTTAACAACTGATAATCTAAGCTTTATTTTAAAAATAAAATTAATCCAGTTTGTTAATAGATTACGGATTTTACAATAAGTTAAAAATGGAAGACGAAACATTGTATTTTCACCATATTTTATTGATTTCCTTTCGTAAAGAGAAGAACGTAAATTAAGCGAGTGGAAAAGATGCATAAAGTTTACGGTGACAATGCTCTACAATAGCGTCTGTACCAACGATGGTGGACGAAATTCTGTGCTGATGACTTTCGATCTCAACGCTGCCCCTCGGCTAGGAAAGAAAACCGAGGTTTACGACGAATAAAAAAAGGTGTTAATTAAGTCAAACCAGCGTTACACCACACTAGAGATTGCAGAAATATTGAACATCACTCATTCACGGCTATCTGAAGAAGCTGAGCTACATAAGCAAGCTCGATATTTGGGTTCCTCAGGAATTCAAAGAAGTTTAATCGGTGGCACGCATAACCATCTACAACATCCTCAGTAAACGTGAGGAAAATGATCCTTTTTTTAAACGATTGATAACTGGTGATGAGAAGTGGATAATTCACAACAATGTTGTGCACAAACGGTCTGGGTCACGATGTGATGATCCACCTGAAACGACATCGAAAGTGAATATTTATCAAAGGAGGGTTATGCTCTTAGTGTGGTGGGGTTTTAAAGGTGTCGTGTTTTTTAAGCTTCTATCAAGGAACCAACAATCAATTCAGAAATAACTCATTTACGATTAACGAGCTCCGGACGTTTCTCTTCCAGAAACGTCCGAAGCTCGTTAATCGTAAATGAGTTGTTTTGCGTCATGACAACGTAAGACCATACCCAAGTTTGATCCCACGTCAAAAAACATTGAAGCTTGTATGGGATGTGTTGCCACACTCCTTATACTCGCCTGATCTTGCGCCGTCAGACTTCGATCTCTTCAATGATCCTTGCGTGGTATGACGTTCAATTCAGATGAGGCTTTAAATCAGCACCTCGTTCAGCTTTTCGCCGTTAAAGACAGATCCTTTTATAAGGAATTATGAAACTCACTAAAAGATAACAAAAGGTTACCGAGCAAAATCGGTAATACATCTTTGTGGTTTATATCATGGCCTTGCCGACAACCCACTAGATACGATAAGCGGCTAAGAAGTAATAAGATTAATTTTATTATTTTCTCAGCAATATTGTTTTATTTTTGTATATTAATAATATTCCTATTAAAGTATATAGTTCCCTTGTGCAAGTATATATCGGTGGAGCCATTGTTTTTAACCCTGGAAATAAATTCTGGAAGGTTTCAACTAAAAATCGCTTTTCGGTTATACTTCTGTGGATGTTATTGGCGGTACCAAAATGACATCTTTCAAGTTTTTTTTTTTGATCGGACTATGATCAGATAAATAGGAGGGTGAGGAAACACAGCAATATCTTTTCAATAAAAACTTTTTGATGAAGATCATTTTATTTCTGAATTAGTGATCACTGATTCGATTTTGTCAAGAAGATCAAAACCGCCATCCTTTATATTTTCGTTTTGTATAACCGTGTGGTTTTTTAAGCCACAAAAACGATTGGAATTTATCTCAGTACTTATTAGATTCAATGTCAATCTAACAAAATCCTTCACTTCTTTCGAATTTTGAGGGTAAAGGCCTTCCTGAATAAGGTTTGTCTTTCACTGAAAAAATTCTTTATGCCACCGAAAAACGTGTAATTTCTAAAACGGTATATTCCCCATGGGCTCATTGCAATTTTTCGTTAGTCAAACTAGCAGTTGCTCCAAATTTTAGTATTACATTGTTCGTAACGCACTATAAAAGCTTGTCTTCACTTTTCACGCATTAAAGAATTGCGTAGGAATTAACGGACTAATATTTTTCTTTAATTCTTTAAGAGCTTGGAGATTATTGAAAAGGATTGGGAAAATTTTTTCTTTTAACAGGCTTCTTTCACCAATTTCTGACAACAAATCTATTTGGGATCTTGTCGACGCAATACTTCCATGTCCCTTCCAGAATTTTAGTGAAGGTTGTCTTATCTCTTGCAACATAAGCTTTCCGATCAAGGATATATAGCTTTTAGTTACTTCTAATTCACAAGTTTCCATCTTCACAGACAGGGTCATAAATCTTCCGAAGGACTTCCGTTTTGAAACGGCCAATCTGAGTAATACATTTAAATCGGTAGTATTGGAGCTTTCTAAATCTGCAAATGATCAAATCTCAGAATTATTTTGAGCAAAAATATTTTAGAAGGAACTAACGTTCAAGCTAGTTGGTTGGGAGTTCCATAATACTGCCAGATTACTCTACCAAATAAATAAAATTTTATTTTATTTAATAATAAAATTCCTATTTTAATAATTTTATAAAAATAATTAAATATTTAATAGTTTATAACAGTTAGAGATATAAGCAAACGTTTACGAGCTTTGAAAATGATCAAATTTGGTGAAATTTCTTTTTAAAAAAAACCCACACTTTTCTGCAATCAAATTTATTTTGCCTTAAGCACTAAAAGTTTTATAATTTTTTCTACTATTTGAATAATAATTTTTAAGTAGTTAACATAGAAACTCTTCGTAAGACACCAACCAACAAACAATAATATAAATATTAATATTCATATAAGACATGTCTACTTAAAGTACTTTTCAAGTTTATATAATTTTTTCTATTGCAAATTACTATCAAGTAGTAGTTTTAATAGAAAATACTATCGCAACCACAGGACTAGATTTTCTTTTAATAAACTTTATTCATTTTTTTTTATGAAGACTTGAATAATCAACTGTTAAATTTTCTAGACAGAGTTTAATAAAAAATTTCTAAAGAAAAGTAATTGCAAAGAAACGGAAGAGGAGCGAAGGGGAGAAGGGGTAAATGATTTATTGATTGATAGATTTTGCAATCATATTTTAATCTAAAATGAAGGAGGAAAAAAACAACTTCGTTTTTGCGACACTTAATTAGCTGGCGACTAATACTCGTAATTCCAGTAGCTGTTGGTCCATATTATCTTTGATCTTAAAAACTGGTGACTTGACAGTGAGTGGTTGGAAAATTTATTACCAAAGTTAATTTATCTTTATTGGTTTTCCTTCATTCAAACACTTCAAATTAGTTTTTTTTTTCTTTTGCACTCATAATAATCTAGTCTGGTTCAATTGACTTTATTCAAAATGACTGACATATACACCCTTGGTACACCGGAATTCCTTATGAATTTGCTTGAAGCAAGACGTCAACATTATTGAGAATATAAATAAGTACTTTCATAGATTGGATATCTTTTCTATTTCTTTTATCCTCATCTTATTCCTTTTCAAATCTTAAAATTATAATATCATGTGGTTGGTTTGTTGTATTCAATCAGATTTTTTTTTTCTTAAAATACTAAAATATGCTTTAAAATTTTTTTAAAAAATACTTTAGAGTTTGTAATTATTTGTTAAAAATATTTTTTTATAAAAATAACCTAAGTGATTTGTAGCAAATTCGTTTAGTTTCTAAATGCTGATTATTTTGTATAGAATTTATTAAAAAGGCTGAAAATAAATGTTTATAAACATTTTTTATAGGTTTAAATGTTTATAAACATTTTTTTAGAATAAAATGTTTATAAACATATTTTTAGAACAAAATGTTTATAAACACTTCTTTGAGATTAAAAAAAAATATTTTTTAAAATTTTTTATTATTTTTGTAAGATTTTTAATTTAAGAGTCAGGAGTCATTTGTGTAGTAGCTCCACGACCATGAGGTCATTTTACGACTTTATGTAATGTGCGGGTTAGTTCGTTGAAGAGAGCAATTTGCCATTGTAAAATTATATGGAGGATATTTTGTTATTTTAGCTTGGGAAAGAAGGTGTTGGGGCCAGGAGCTCCACTATAGAAGGAGTTCTATTCAAAAAGAGTTTTTGACCTAAGTGGAATTTGCTTAAAATTATTGGGAAATAATAAGTTGATCGACTCAGGAATGGTATGTGGGATGATATTGAAGTATTTTTGCCCAGAACTTCGGAGTGGTTACTGAGAATTATTTTTGCCCAGAACTTCGGAGTGGTTATTGAATAGTGTGGTATCCCAAAGACAACCTAAAAAAAGGCAACATTTATTCAAATATTTTTCTATAGAAATAGAAAACAGTCATTTGGTTGGGAATTATTTATGGTAAATAGTATTTACTAAATTACCTTGTAAAAAGCATCTGCCCTTTAGGTGATATTTTTCAATACGCTAACACCCATTTCCGGGTTAATTTCATTGATTTTATTACTTTTTATAAAGGGATCACAATTTCTTTTGGAATTATATGTTATCTAATTCCAACTGGTCCAACTTACGTCATTTTATGAGGCTGCTACGGTCATTTGTGAATCGCTTCTACATTTTCACGGTAGCAGAAATAAATATTTTCGCTTTAATCAAAATGATTTTTTAAATAAAATTCAGGATATTATTTATGGAAATCTTTATTCAAAATTATTTTACACAATATGGATCCAGAAAAATTCAATTATTGTGCATGATTCTTTTATGGGCGTTCTCAATTTCAGCAACAATTTAAGTAATATTCTCGGTTAAGCGTTTTGAAAGTACTTTATTCCCTCGAAATTTTTGACGTGATTTTCTGACCGTTATAGTAGTTCATGAATTAATTTTATAAAATTTTTTTACAATAATAACACGCTAAAATTATAATAATTACACGTTAATTTACAAAAAAAATACATCATTAAAATTTTTCGGCATCCACTCTCTATGACTGTCAAAAATGACAGTTAACCTAAAAGGCATTAAGTTAAAATTGTAGACCAAGTATTGGGCTTTTATGGGACTTTATCTTGATGAATATTACAAAAATAATTGTGTCTTCATGAACACAAATTTTGATTGATTTAAGAACTAAAGCCATGAGACCATGGAAAGCGTCAGACGTTCACTGAATGAGCCCTTGAACAGTTCGAAGTGGATCCTAGATTTGGTAAAAAAAATTTGCATAGAATGACTATGTAAACAAGCAAAGTTGCTTATGTACCCCAAATACAATAGTTTTAAGGTCTCTCTATTACTGTCAAAAATTTAATGCCGGGAATGACAGTTAACCAAAATGGCATTAAGTGAAAATTTTAAACCAAGAATTGGGCTTTGATGGGACTTTAACTTGATGAATATTGCAAAAAGAATAGGGTCTTCATGAACACAAATTTTCATTAACTCAAAAACTAAAAGCATGAGGCCATCTGAAGTGTCCGGCGTTCACTGACTGGGCCTTTGACCAGTTGGACTCTAGATTTGCTGAAAAAATCGTCTTCAGTGACTGAATGGTTACGTTAACAAGTAAACTTACTGTCTGACCTTTCTTTACATCCAGAAAACCTTACTGCCTAATGTGGATTTTGGTAAAAGAGAATCATCGGGCAACACTGCTTTCGAAATTAGGCCGGTGTGATCGTAACTGTCAATGGCGATAAGTACCGAGCGATCGTAATATAATTTTTTTTGCTATCAATATGGAAAATGTTATTTTTAAATAATAATGGCATTAAATTTACTTTATTTTGCAATAAAAATATCGAGTATAAAAAAATTAAATACGCTCTAAATAAAAAACTCTTCTATAAATTCGGAAACGAAGAATTAATTTGCGTTTTGGACTTTTTGAAGTGTTGGCATTTTTTCCACAAAATTTTAGTAGATGCATAAACAAAACTCTTAATTTTATTAAAATGATTTTTTATTAAGTACACATGATTCTTTTAAAATTTATAGTTAGTTGAAGAATAGTCGAGATACTCTTCTGTTATCACAAAAATGCACTGGATAGTATTAAATAAATTACCATAAACTTAATTTGTATAATATATTCTATAAAAATGATATCAGAAAATATATTTGTAGTAAACAAAAACTCTCTTAATTAGACTGTGAGTTTCATAAGATCATATTACTTTTAATTATATATACTAAGACCAATTCTACGTTGAAAGAATAAACGAATTTTGGGTATTGTCAATGTTACTAAAAATACATAAGAATACTTAGACGATCTTTACAGAATATTATTTTGATCAAAGAATTCTTATTCGTAGAAAATTCCTCTATTTATTTATATAAAAACAAAGTACATCATTGCCTATATTCATCTGGTCAAAGTGTATATTAGATACGAAAATGCTTACCTCATTATAGTTGTTAGTCTTTTTCCATTATAGTTATTAGTTCCTTTTAATCATTTAGATCTTCTTAAAGACTCCTCACTGATATAACATAAATACTTTGATAGGTTTTTTTTCTTATCGTCTAGTAATACTTTGCAAATAATATGATGACTATTAGAAAAGAAATATTTATCAACATAGAGAATCAAAGCAAAAATCATTTATTTTGTCACAGGAAAAAATCTCTTCGTAAGCCTATTAAGGATAATAGGAAAAAAACTTACCCAAAAAGGATATGTACAGAAAATCTAACAAATTTTATTATAATTCTATGTTATTACTATAATTAATATGGAAAGTGTTAACAGATTAAATACTAAGTGATTTTTAATTTGTTACTTTTGACTTAATACGGTTTATAGTTGCGTAAGTGGACATGACATCTTTTAAATACATTTTTTTCAGATCTTTTAACTGAAGACTCATTATTCTAATAATACTTTAATAAAAAAAAATAATAATTAAATATTTAATTGAACCAAAAAAACTACTGACCAAACTTAATTTATATAAACTTAATACTTAAAAGGTAATTCCACTTCTGAATATAAATAAATAAAGCTCAGTCTATATGATACGTTAGCATAGAAAAAAAGGTATTTTATTTTTGAAATATTTTTTTTAAATTCAATTCAAGTAATCTACAATACAATAGAAATATTTTTTAGCCTAATTTGAAAAAAAAAATCTAAAAACCGTCTTACCAGTTTTGATTCTTATCGAGGTTAAATTAATACCAGATGTATAAGCTTAAATCCGCTGTTTGGTCATAGATGGCGTTAGTGAGCGTATTACGCTATCATGGGCACGCCATACATTTTTTTATGAGTTTGACATCTGTCAACATTAATCAGTGCACATTGTCAGCGATTTCGTACAACAACATACATTTTTCCTTTGGTAATCATGCCTAGTTTTGTGCCAGAAAAAGAGCATATACGGGAAGTTCTGCTTTTCTGCTTCAGATTGAAGAAATCGGCTGCCGAATCGCATCGAATGCTTATGGAGGCCTATGGTGATAGTGCTTTATCGGAAACAACGTTCCAAGATTAGTTCCATCGGTTCAAAGACGGCAATTTTGACTTGTGGGACAAGAAGCGTGAAAATCGGCCTAGGATGGTTGAGGACCATCAATTGCAGGCTCTTCTGGACGAAGACGATACCCAATCGCAAAAAATGCTCGCAGAGCATCTGGTGGTTAATCAGCCAGCCATTTTCATGCGTCTGCGTGCCATGAAGAAGATTGAAAAGATCGGAAAATGGGTGCACGATAGGCAGATGGAACGACGCCAAAACATAGCCGAAAATGGAAGGAATTCCTTCGAAAGAGGAGAAATTTTTTGGCGTCGTATCCATAAATTGCCCGAGAGATGGGAAAAATAGGTAGCTAGGCGAGGGCAAGTACTTTAAATAAATTTGTTTTTGCTTTCTATGAAAAAAAAACAGGTTTTTTTGACCAAAAAAACAGCAGATTTAAGCTTATACACCTGGTACTTAATTTATCGCACATGCTAACCAAATAGGAAATTACACCCTTTCTTAGTAAAGTTGTAGAGTAGATTGGTTGACCATCAAAATCAGTCTGCTCGACGGTAATACCAAAATTTTGAACTCGGAAAGTGCTCAGAATTCGGATAGGACATTCTTCTCTAACACATAACTATCCTCCTCCCATCTCTCATTTCCTAACGGAATATCACCTTATCCAACGTTTATTTTCTAATGCAATTCCCTACATTGTGAAGCTTTAAGAGCCCGTAATAACTTTTCCAAGTTCTTTTTGTAATTTATTAATATACTCTTCAAAATCTAACCACCTATAAGTGGTCCATCCAACTAACAAAAGATTGATTCCATCTAACCGACGCACTTGCTGAATGTTAATTGGTCGTATGGTCGTGGCACTCATGTCCTAAGCGCCTTACATGCATACAAATAAACAATCCTATCAAAATTATTCATTTGTATGTAAGGTCCCTTCGACATAAGCTAGGGGACATTTTTATAGGAACACCACCATGAGGCTATTTACCGGCTTCAAGTTTCAAGTCAACAGTTTCTGAAGCAAAGCTGGTCTGTATTGAAAAGATGAAAAAACTTATTTTCTCTAATCAAGTTGAATAGTGCATATGGAATTTTAAATTGATGAATCTAGGAGCTGCACTAAAAGTGGAAGCCTACTTCAGGTCCTATATTATTTTCTACGTTGGCTGAGGTTGTTGTTTGGCATTCTGTAAGTAAGAAAGGCAAATTAGGAAGAGCACTGGGCACCAGAGAGTTTCTTCAGTCAACTTTTCTTTCATACCGCGACACCTCATGCAACTCGACTTTCGTATAACATGTCGTATACCATTAAATACACGATAATTTTTAGAGCCGCGACAAAATTCAGTAAAGATGATGATATTGCGTCGATTGAAAAATATGCTAGCTATTTCAACTGCCGATTCTATTGCCCACGTCCTGTTCGAAAAGACCACCATAAATCAATAACTGCACAGAAAGTGCCATCGAAGTTGGTCTTCGCAATGGTGGACAGGAGTAAACGGTCTTTGAGCCCCACTATTTCCAGTGGATAGACAAGTCGCTAATTAACTTCTGAAACCTATCCAGAGACGTAAATATTCTTATTGAAATGATTAAAAATAAAGAGGATGTGTTACTTCTTAATTTAGGGGTGGTAATAAAATTTTTCACTATATTATAGAGGGAATAATTGGTATAAACAAAATTGAAGCTTTCTGAGGCTGAAATAAAAGTTTGATTTTCAATCAGTTTCGATTTGAATTGACTTAACCATCGTGGAAGCTAAAAGTGATATACTGACTAGTCTGATAAAATGGTTTACTGTTGTTTTCATTCGCCCTAACCCTAGTTTTAGTAATCTGACGCACATAGTAAGGAAATAGAGAACTTTTCCTTGTAAAAGAGCACTAGTTACTTTATGAAATTGCCTTACATTGTCTAACCTTATACGCTCTACTTACTAATTCTCTAGATAGCATTGGAGGTGACTTGGTTTCCTGCCCCCTCTAGGGTATGAACGACGAAGTTCCAGTGTGGTCAAGTCACCTCTCTAATCCGTTAGCTAAAAATGATTTTTCGTGGGTAAATTCCGTTCCATGCGTTTTTTAAATCGAACGGTAACGCACAGTACAAAATTTACATTTATAGCAGTTAATTATGGCACGTTATAGTTCTAGTAATCCCTAGTCAGAACCCCCCAGGCCGACTTGTAGATACAATGATGGGGAACTAGCTTCTTAACAAAAATCTGGTTCAACATTTTAGCCAAGACTTTTTCTATAATAGAGAAAGTTGTTGATTGTTGAATACTAGCCATTATTTCCTGATTAGAATCGCTGCGGGAACTTTCTAGGTGTTTGGACGTATGATGGTTGAATGATTAATACCTGGCCTTGACAAGAAAAAAGACATTTTTTTGTGTGTTATAAATTTTTCTATGTAACACTTACTCGAACGTTTTCAATTCTATGCACTTAGTCTAACGTTTTTTTATATTTTGTATCCTATCTAATATGTAAGATTTCTTCAACCCTTCAAAATAGGAGTTACTTAATGATAACATCATCTTTCCAGCCAAATCTCTTTGCATCGAGCCATTTTTTCATATTCGGAATCAGTAAATAAATAATAAATCTGGCGAATATGGTCGTGGACTTTTGTTACGGCAATGACACAAGTATGCATGCTCACATTGTCTTGATAAAAAAAAAGAAGTTTTTTCTTCAGCAAATGTGGTCCTTTTTCTTTTTACACCATCGTTGAAATGATCCAATAATTTGGCATAATAATACGTTGAAACAATCCAATAAGTTGGCCAATAATCGTTTTGCCTTTTTCAAGACAATCGACGTGGATTATGAATCGATATCAGAAATCATTCGGAATGCGCTTTAACATCGCCAAATATTCTTTTGAAGTGAAGTTTACACATGTGCACCCAATTTTTCCGAAAATTTTCTCATAACAAAATTAATTTTTAAAATGTTCTGCACCCACTTCGGAGAGTGAAAGTGGAAAAGATTCTGCACTGCTTCAAAATTTCAGGATTTTTTTCAACAATTTATGATGTGGAGACCTAAATTGGACAATCTGGATAGTTTGCATCATGCACGATTACACGGCCACGTTTAATCAAAGGTGCAGAGACCTCATAAACTTTTCTGAATTCCCTTATTATCTTATAACTTATTTTCTTTTTCAAAATAAAATATTTAATCACTCCTTGATATTTAATTTTTTAAATATTATTTTAAAAAAATGATATAAAATCATAAATATTGTTCAGTTTAAATAGCTGTCACTTAAAAACTAAATTACACAGCTGACTAGACCGGATTCTTATGAAAGGTTATATTTACAAAAAAAAAGAGTTGTTTTAATAATAGCAGCACCATCTCTTGCTGAGGATTAGTTATTTATCATACAACCCTTGTGTATTTGTGAACACCATCAAACATTGTATCTATTTTATGCAACAGCTACACGTATGATATACAATATTTGTATAAATTTATAATTTTTTCTTGTGCGTTTATAAAATTATGTTTTACTTGCAAATAAAGTTTTAAGATATCTAGAATTTTTCCATTTATCAAAAATAGAGTTGTTTTAATAATGAGCAGTACTATATTTTTCAAGGCCAGGTATTAATCATACAACCATCGTATCAAGAATATTACTAAAGAATATATACAAAATTTGGAATAATACAGAGAAGATTAGCATGGGAGATTATTTTTTCTATTAAAATTATTCACCAAATAAATAGTCGATAATTTTTACAAATACATTATTTGAAATATCCCAAAAATTTTATAGTAAATTAGTCAAGTAAATATTCAACCAAGTAATAAAAATTTAAGAAATCAAATCGAAAATTCTCTCTTGTAGAGTAAAATATTAATTTTAAACAATTTTCCCTAAGAGAACATTTAAAAAAATAGGTAAAAATAAAATATATTAAATTTAAACGAAAATCAATTTTGACTTAATTATATTGGGAGATTCCCTCAAAAATTTATTATTAATTCAACATTGACTTAAGTGTGGCCGTAAATTCGATAAGTTTTCGATAAGGATTTAGATACACTTTATCTGAATTATCTACCCGGAAGAGCCAAAGCCCTTTTGTAAAAGTTTCCTAAGAAAATATTGACAAAAGTTTAACTCCCAGAACTTGATAACAGGATGTGGTATGTGGTAGTGGGTAGCCTTTGTATACTGATTTTATGGAATTTATTAAGAAATAATCTTTCCTTTTACGATTCGGTGTATAAGACCAGTGGGTTAAATCTGGCACAAAATCAACTCATTTGGGAATCTCACTCAAATCCGGAAGCATATTGATTGGTTTGCCTTTATTGAACAAATTTAGCTGCATTGAAACCACTAAGGCGACACTGGTCATTTCTTAATGAAGACATTAACCAGAATGAATACACACTGCATTAGTTGACCAAAATAACTAATAAAACTTCCGTCCTTTTTGAGTGGTTTTGTGGTTCAATATACGAGCATAAAATTGAATGTGTCCTGTGAGAAGTCGGATGTGGAGTACATTATCGTAAGTAGTCAGTATAGACTGTGATCTAATGTGGTCGATGTTCTTTGGGCATATTCATATTAGTAGGAAAACAACTGCAAACATAACACAAAAGAAGAAGAGGATTTTGTATTTTTTTTAATTCAAATGAAAAACCGATAAAAAAATTTTAAAAAAATAAACCTAACAAAAGGATAGAAGACGAAACAAATTTATACTGAATACACTTGTTATTCTCGGTTGGTTATTTAGAGCACTACCACTCATTGGCATGATTTAGAGCACTACCATTCAAGAGCTATACACATTGTGGAGTTTATAAGAGTTTGAATTTTGTACAATTATTCAGAATGCAAATTTCATAAAGAAAACACTTTCCGGTCTGATACAAAAATTTTGTTTTTACGTAAAAAGGATATCCCAATTGAGTTTTGAAAAGTAAAGTTTCATAGCAGCTACTTTAAATTCAGAATTTTATAAAATTTTCATATGGTAATATTGCTATATATTCTTGGTATTATATATGATTTATAACATTAGCCAAATAGCTCGCAGAAATTTTCTTGCAAATTATCATCCGTCAAGTAATGGTCAAATTACAGCCAAAAAAAACCTTTTGAGGTAATTTTTAATACCTTTTTTGCAGTTTTTTTTTTTGGCTGTAATTTTGCCATTATATGACGGATAATAGTTTTTAAATGCTTTGAATTTTAAAATTTGTCTAAATAGTCTTACAAGAAAATGTGCAAGGGCGTCAAATTTCATGATCTTTGACGACAACTGATCTCAAAATTATGCGTCTTGTGCACTTTGAGCACATCATAACCAAAATATGTAGTATTATGTGGCACTATCTGCTAAGACCACATATGGTTTTGATAAAAAAAATTCAGGTTAAAATGTTTTCAGGTCACTTTTTGTCATTGTGTTTTTTGTATAAGCTTAAATCCGCTGATTTTTAGTAAAAAAACTCATTTTTTTTTCATAGAAAGGAAAAACAAATTTATTCAAAGTACTTGCTCTCGCTAGCTACACATTTTTCCCATCTCTCGGGCAATTTGTGGATACCAAGCCAAAAAAATTCCTTCTTTTTCGAGGCAAACCACTCATCAACCCAATTTCGGACGTCTTCGTAAGAATCGAAGTGCTGCTTAGCGAGCGCGTGGTCCATCAACGAAAACAGGTGGTAGTCGGAAGGGGCCAGGTCTGGTTACAAAGCGGAGTGGGGTAGCACCTCTCAGTTGAGTGTCTCCAAGTAGTTTCGGACCATTTTTCACGTGTGCGATGGTGTTTGTCATGTCTTTGTTGATAATCCGTCCTTTTTTCACACAGAGCACAGTGCAATTTGATCAGTTGTTGGTGATAGCGGTGGGCATTGACAGTTTAGACGATACTCTGCTGACCCCACAAAACGCACAGCATCGTCGTCCGTCCGAAGCGATTTGGTCTTAGGGGAGATGTTGATGGTTGGTCGGGATCACAATCGATGCAGGAACGACTTTCTTTTTTGTCTGGTGAGCAAGATTTCGCATGTGTTTTGGTGTCTCTCCTTCTGCCTATCGTTCAATTCATGCGGCACCCATTTTCCGATTTTTTCAATCTTCCCCATGGCACGCAGACGCATGGCAATGACTGGTTGAGTAACATCCAATTACTCTGCAAGCATTTTTTACGATTAGGTGTCGTCTTCGTCCGAAAGAGCCTGCAATTGATGGTCCTGAACCTTTCTAGGCCGATTTTCACGCTTCTTATCCCACAAGTCAAAATTGCTGTCTTTGAACCGACGAAACCAATCTCGGCACGTTGTTTCCGATAAAGCACTGTCACCATAGGCGTCCATAAGCATTCGATGCAATTTGGCAGCCGATTTCTTCAAACTGAAGCAGAAAAGCAGAGCTTCTCGAATATGCTCTTTTTCTGGCACAAAACTAGAAATGATTACCAAAGGAAAAATGTATGTTATTGTACGAAATTGCTGACAATGTGCACTGATTTATATTGACAGATGTCAAACTCATAAAAAAAGTATGGCGTGCCCATGGTAGCTTTATACGGTCACTCACGCCACCTATAACCAAACGGATTTAAGCTTATACATCTGGTATTAATTTAACCTCAATTAGAATCAAAACTGGTATTACGGTTTTTAGATTTTTTTTTCAAATTAGGCTAAAAAATATTTCTATTGTATTGTAGATTACTTGAATTGAAATTTAAAAAAATATTTCAAAAATAAAATAATAAAACTTTTCTCTTTCGCGAAAGTCCGCGAAAGAGAAAAGTTTTATTGTGGAGTCCCTCCATCTGAGCATTTTGAAGATATGGAGCTGGGGAAACACATAAAATACTTGGCTGGTGAAGGATAATGCGAGACTTGTAGGACTATCATGAAGGTGTCGGCGATATCATTGAAGGGAGATTAGTGATATTTGAGCTCCTGACAACTAATGCTACGGAAAAGCAAATCGCACGTGAGTGATTTATTCCGTAAGTCCATGATTTCGAGCTCAGTAACCGATGCGGTATATCAGAAGATGATGGATAAAAAAACAGCGTATGAAATATGGGAAACGTTAAAGTCGAATGTTGAGGTGTCAACCAAGGATCTGCTGTTAAAAATATATAACGATTCAGTTGGATTAATGGATACGAGGTTGTTGCGATACATTAAGCAAAATTAAGAAACCTTTGGATCTAACTCAATGGCGGGTTAAAATCAAAGAAATAAAATACTCTATCGGATCTTATCTTACAAAAGTTTACATATTATACCGGATGATTAATAGAATTGGATGCCTTTGTCAAAAAATGACAAAAAGTCTTTTGAAGAATTTATCACCAAATTGTGAAAGAAATTTCAGAAAGATCACAGGGGGCGCCACTGGAAAAGCTTTATTCGTGAAAAGTAGAAAATTGCTGCCAAACAAAAAGTCAAACGAGAAAGACAGTTGTCATTACTGTAAAAAGGAGAGAGCATTGGATATCAACGTGTAAAAAGTGGATTGCTGATGGACGACCGAAGAAGAACGCCCCTCCGAACAACTTATTCTTCAAATGGACAACATTGTCCGGACCACTTTGTTGAGTTTATACACGTAGAACTTTCAAAGTCCCCGCATGATCAAACGAAGTTTGCAAGGCCGCCGGGAAAGGAACTATTGAAATTTTATTTTTTACAGAAGATATCACAAATAACTTTGACCAATGTTTGATATGTCCTGAAAATTTTGAAGAACTTATTTTCGGTTGTAGCAGCTCAAAACAGAAATGGAAATAGCAGATTTCACTCAACAGCATGGAAAAACAGTACTGTGCGTAAATCGCGAGATAGGTGGAACTTTGTACAAGGCAGCCATTGAACCAGTCTCATTCCTGAGTAAGTAGAAAGGTTCAACATTTCTGAAGCAGAAATTTCGACACTGCAGCTGTATCAGGAAAGATGGGGCCACCAAGACAAGCGACACGTAAGAGAGATGGTCAAGAGAGAGTTGGGTATCACCGAGTCCTGCATTTTTGGCAAAGCACATCGTTTGCCTTTGGGTACTAGAGTAAAGTCGACGAAACCAGGAGAACTTATTTCAACTGATGGTATAGGCCTATTTTCCGAGGCCTTCCCCGTTTGCTAAGATCTACTGAAAGATAATGGAGGAGAATTCATATGCGGAATTATCAAACGCATTCTAGCAGAGAGCGGAATGACGCAGAGACTGGTAGCAGTGAGCGTGCAAATCGCATGACTGTCGGCAGCGCAAGGACATTCAATTATTGAAACTGCGAAGTTGAATTCCTAGATGCGATATGGACAGAACTAGTGACGACAGCAGTTTACATTCTCAACAGGACTGGAAAGCTTAATAATTATCATACAGCCATACCTCTCATATTTAACGATAACCGTATTACGGTCGAACCAATGACACCTTCAGACCAAAGTGCACATTAGACAGTCACATTTTCCGGATACAATGGCTTCTCCATAGTCAGTTGTGGATTTTTAAAACCCCTAAGACCGATTTTTTTGTAAATTAAGAAATTTTTATCTAAAAGATGAGTATTAAGAAACTGTAGTTTCAGCGTTAAATCGGTGTATATTCTAGTAATAAATGATTCATAATATAAAATGGCAAACTTTATTACAATTAAATGCTATCTTGACCTTAAATATGGATAATCCTGACTTTCGGTAACAATATTTTGTTTATAAATTTTTTTAATTTTTATTTTTGTTTTATTTAGAAAATGTTGTTAAGAAAATTATCCACACAAGCGAGGATGAATAATAGAAGATACTTGTTGGTTTATGGAAAAGTACATAGATTTTACCTTCGCAACCTACACGGTTTACTACAGTTTATTTTTATACTCTTTTATACACTATACCGTGTCAAAGTACTCGTAAAAACAGTAGTTTTTCTATTCATTCGCATATACATATGTGAAATGTTATTAAAAAAAAAAAATAAAATAACAAATTGGTAAAAGCTAAACGAAATATGGAAAAAAAATAAAGATAGTAAAATAAAATAGATATTTGTAGTTGTTATTTTATTTTTTTGTTAAAAAATAGATAATAAAAGAAAGAAAATTGACTTGTTATTTTGTCATCATTTTAGAAGCATATTTTTTTGCGCTATATTTAATCGTCAAAGAAAAGAAGCTTTAGGATTAAATGGAAAAAAATAAAAATAGAGGAAAAAACTTTGAGAAGAAATTCTACTTTCCGCTTACTTGCTTTTTTTATGGTTGTCCAGGAAATGGGAAATGAAAATAGTAAAAATTTTATGATTATTTTCCAAAAACAAAACAATAAATATACAAGAAAATATGGCAACATGTATATTTGACTACTCGTAACATATTTCAATGGAACATAAGAGAATATTTTACAATTTTTTTTTTTGTGTAAAATTTTACATGTCCTTTCTAGTATAAAAACAATCGCCATTTCCGGTATAGGAACCAAACCGTTCTTCTTGTTCTTTTTCTTCTTCTTCAGTTCACTTCTGATCATAGGCCCCATCCAGTTTTTTCCATGATGTGCTCTCTTGCTTAATTTTCATGCAATTTTCCCCCGAATGCTGCAGGATATCACCCCTCCATCTTACTTGGGTTCTCCCGACACTTCACCTCAAATCTCTATGATTTTTTTGGTACGTTTGAGATCATCCCTTGATATGAGGCCTGACCATATCCGTTTTAGACTTGTAATGCGTTGTACCACATGTTCTTCTGCAAATTTTTTCGTTGTGAATATGATAACACAAGCTGACGCCTATCATTAATATTGCCATCGCTAGCTAACAAACTCTGAGTCAGTTTATACTGTTGACTGTGGTGAGTGTCGCAGTTTGGAGCCTATAGGTTGTAACCTATAGCCAAACACCTGGAGGACCTGAAAGCCGCATTCTCCACCACCATCCGGAGCATAAGACAGTGGATGACATCGGCAGACCTGTCTTTGGCGGAACATAAGACCGAGGCACTCCTTGTGAGTAGCCGGAAGAAAATGGAGACCATCACCCTAAGAGAAGGGTGAGAAGGGTGACGACATCCGGTCGCTACCCTACATCCGGTATCTAGGAGTGGTCTTGGATGCCAGACTCAAGTACAAAGAGCACATCTCCAGCGTCAGCAGGAAGGCATCAGCAGTAAAGGACGCACTTTCGCGGATAATGCCCAATATCGGAGGCCCCAGGCAAATCCGAAGGCGACTACTGGCAACTGTGGTTACCTCCGTCTTGCTATACGGAGCACCAGTGTGGGCGAAATCGCTAGAGCTAACAACATACCGCAAGACAATGTCATCGGTCCAGCGGCTCTCAGCGATCAGAGTGGCATCAGCATACCGAACGGTATCACAGGATGCGGTCAACGTCGTGGCATCATGCCCACCCATCGACACACTGGCAGGAGAGCGGGAACGCCAACATTGTAGGAAGAAGGAAGAGCGGCGAAAAGTCCTCTGTGAAGAGGAGAGACCCGAGAGTCTTCGCCTCTGGCAAGAGAGATGGGACAACTCGACGAAGGGTCGGTGGACTCATCGGCTGATCCCAGATGTTACCAAATGGGTCACTCGCCTACACGGGGAAGTCGGGTATTTCATCCCCCAACTCTTGACTGGGCATGGATGCTTTCGGGCATACTTGCACAGATTTAAGAGAACTGACCCCCAAACTGTCATCATTGCCGCGATGTGATCGAAGACGCAGAACACGTGTTCTTCCAATGACCCCTCTACGAGGGGACACGGGCAGAACTGATGAGAAATCTGGACCGTTCCATCAGTCCAGAAAACATAGTGGAGTGCATGCTGAAGAGCCAATCGGCTTGGAACAGAATTGCAGAGTACGCGGAATCCATTATCAAGGATCTCCACACAACGTACGAAGAATAGGCCGCGAGGCGTCATGACATCGGGACAGCAGTAGCATCAAATAAGAACGCCCCGGCGAAGTAGTATTTATAAAGAGTGCCGCCGGGAAGCCATCGTTCTGGGAGCAAGGTTAGAGGTGCAGGTTAGGTTTTAGCGAGGCAAAAATCCCGCAGGAAAAATTTCCAGGCAAGTACCTTTCGAAGGTTTCCTTCTGTACCTCATTAATCTAAACATAAAAAAAAGGTTTAAACAGGGAGGATACACTTATTATGGACTTTCCTTTTAAGATGCATGAACTTTCCTTTAAAATCTTTTTATCTCTAATTATATAGCTGAGCTTACCAAAAGCTGCCCAAGACAAGCTCATCCTTCTGTTAATCTCCGGTGGCTGATTTTCTCGTCCGAGTTTTATCATGTGTTCCACACGTGGTGTTATTGATACTGATCTGTAAGCTATCGGAACTCATAATTTTGGTTTTAGGAAGATTTATTTTTAGTCCAACCGAACGAGAGGTTTCTTCCAGCTCCTTCAACATTATTGCGACCTCTTATGCTTCATTTACTAACTAGAACAATGTTATCGGTAAAGCGTAAGTGGTTTTCCATCGATTTTTATGCGTCTTTGATCCCAAGACTTTTTTTTGAATACGTCCTCTAATACCGAGGTGAAGAGTTTGGGTAAAATGGTATCCCCCTGTCCCCCCTCTCTCTCAGTCTGGACCATCTCAATAGTCTATTAATTTTTTTAAAATTTGAAAATTTCTGGAGCCTTTCAATAAATATCCAAATTATTCGCACTAAAAAATAGGGTTTTTAAAAAGTTTTTAGTAATTTTTTGCGATTTTTTAAGAGGGCTCTTTTTTTTGTTCTGATAGATACGTGAGAAGTAAAATTATTGTTTTTTAAATGAGATAAATAAACAAGAAATATTGGAGGAACCATTGGAATCACAAAAGTACACTGTTTAGTGTAGATTTAATGCCGATACCATCGTCGATTTCGTACTTCTTCCGAAATAATATCGGAGCTCGCGTAATCGTCAATGCGTTACCGGACTATGATTTAAGCTCGATAACTCTGTCTATTCACCGTTTTAGAAGCATGGAATATAAAAACTTGGACGATATGTAATTCTTGCGAAATCGTCGATTTTTTGGTAAGGTAGTATGTAAAGTCGTTTGGTGTATGCTGATAAGTCTGTAATAATTGACGCTTCGAGAGCCAACATTATGAAAGTTATAGCATAGATAGAGCCGTATTTACTTGAAAAACCTGTCAAAAAACTGATCCATCAGATAAGCTTCGTTAAGAACAGTCTAGGTCGCCCAAGGCTCAAAATAATTTCTAAACAATAATGGCAAGGAATTATCATTTGTAAAGTAATAATTCTTAGTTGCTCTATCAAATTTCTTATCCTGGAGTACATACACGTAGGAAACGCTGCAGAAAGACGCTTTTTATAAGTTTAATGGGTTAAAAATGGGAAAAAAATTATGTTTTTGCTCTTATAATTTGGTTGAGAGGTTTTCTTAGGTCTTCATTATTTATTAATAGCCTAACAAATAGAGTTTTAAAAAAAAAGAACTTTTAACAAAATTAATTAAATAGAAAAAAATTAGGTTTTAAAAAGTTATTTGCAAAAATCAATTTTATAGTTTGAAAAATGCAATCTTCTCATCTGACAAAAATTGCCCAATAAATATGTTATTTAGGAAATATGCCTTTAGCCTTTTTTTATAAATTATATCGTATTATTAACAAATATTGTGATAAAATATTATGATCAAAAAGACTAAATTTCCTTCCGCAATGAGGCTCATTTCTCAGTCGATGAATATGCCAACATGGACAATTTTTACATGTGAAGGTCTGAAAAATTGGCTGTCCATTGTGCATTTTGGTCTGAAGGATCATTGACCCGTATTTCTTTGATAATAAAAGCGAGAAACTGTTACGGACAATTCTTAGAGCTATGGCTACATCATAATCGACGTTTACAGTCTAAACTTAAAATTTTTTATATAATTGAAATGCGATTTTAGAAAAATGATGCTCTCAAGTCACACAACATGACAAATTTTGGTTTTGGCGCGAAAAGTTTTCAGAATGCATACTTTCACAATTTGGTAGTATCAATTAGCTTTCAAGATCGGCAAACTTGATTCTTATAAAATTATATGAAAAATTCAATTTACGAAGATAATCTTTAAACTTTTTTGTACACTAAAAAACCAATATGCTTAAATTCGCTGTTTGGTCATAGATTGCGTGAGTGAGCATGGTAAGCTACCATGGGCACGTCATACTTTTTTTTATGACTTTGACACCTGTCAATATTAATCAGTGCACATTATCAGCAATTTCGTACAACAGCATACATTTTTCATATGGTAATCATGTCTAGTTTTGTACCAGAAAAAAAACATATGCGGGAAGCTCTGCTTTTCTGCTTCAATTTGAAGAAATCGAGATCTATGGTGACAGTGATCTATCGGAAACAATGTGCCGAGATTGGTTTCGTCAGTTCAAAGACGGCAATTTTGACAATTTTTTGTGAGAAAAGAAGTGTGAAAATCGGCCTAGGAAGGTTGAGCACCATCAATTGCAGGCTCTTTTGGACGAAGACGATACCTAATCGCAAAAAATTGAACGATAGGCACATGAAGCGACGCCAAAACACATGCGAAATCTTGCTCGCCATACAAAAAAGAAAGTCGTCCCGGCATCGGATTATAACAGGCGATGAAAAAGTGGATATATTTCGAGAATCCTAAACACAAGAAATTATGGGTTGATCCCGGCCAACCATCAACATCTTCCCCAATACCAAATCGCTTCGGACGGAAGACGATGCTGAGCGTTTGGTGCGATCAGCAGGGTATCGTCTACTATGAAATGTTGAAACCTGGTGGAACTGTCAATGCCCACCGCTTCCACCAACAACTGATCAAATTGCACCGTGCTCTGCGTGAAAAAAGAACGGATTATCAACAAAGTCATGACAAGCCCCTTCCGACTACCACCTGTTTTCATCGATAGGCCACGCGCTCGCTGAGCAGCACTTCGATTATTACGAAGACGTCCGAAAATGGTTTCATGAGTGGTTTGCCTCGAAAGAAAGGGAATATTTTTGGAAAAAATGTTTAGCTACCGAGGGCAAGTACTTTGAATAAATTTGTTTTTGCTTTCTATGAAAAAAAATATGTTTTTTTGACTAAAAAACAGCGGATTTAAACTTATATCTCAGTAGCTCAGTGGTAAAGCATTGGCTGTTAAACAATTGGTCGCTGGTTCGAATCTGCCCCGGAAGCTCTTCTCTGTTGCAATTTAGTGTTGATTTTATATGGGCATTAAACCAGTCGTTTTATGTATACTAGATGGCTGTGGACATGGAGTAGAGAACAGTATATAATGCAAAGCCACCTTGATGGCAATATATTAGCGCTAACTATCCAAAATACAGTTTATCCGCCTATATGCGAAAAATTTTAAAAAATTACATCGCAAGGATCAAGTCCTGCAAGAATTATTGTGACGTCCACTTAAATGTATATTAAACATTTTAAATAATGGCAAAATTGAGGTAATATAAAAAAAAAATCTGAACGTTTTACAAGCAAAAAATTAAATTGTCCAAGAAATTCTAAAACTTAATTAAAAAAACTGTCAATTTTTTTCATAATTTAACCTTAAATATAAAAAAAAAACTATTGCAAAAAAATATATTTTTCAATTTGGTATAAATTGTCAAATACAAAAAAAATCCACTTACTTTCTAAGCCTCTTATAAAATATCCAATTTTTGGATAAAATCACCTCCAATTTCATGATAAAATAATCGAATATTTGAAAATTTCAATTAACATAATTCAACCTTATTAAGCTTATCTGATCAATAAATACAAATTTATATCTTAATTATTATTGAAAATTTATTATAAAATAATATCCGATAAGAGGGTAGAATCTCATAATGAATATAAATTTATCGTCACGTTTACAATTGAGAAAAGAAAATAATTTGAGTAGGATAAGCAAGAATCGATATGATATCCTTAATAATAGAATATGAAATATTGTTTATATTAAACTCTGGAAAATGATATTCATTCATTCACTCGCTTATTCATTTATTTATTGATTCATTCATTCATTCTTTTATCTATAGTTTAAGCACATATCACCGATATTCAATCAGGACTAAATTCAATACGATTACAACCATGATAAAATAGATGATGATAGTCTTTGCGAAAGGATATGCAGCAGAAGTGTTGTAATGAATAGAATTAGTAGCCCTAAGATCCTAAGTGGACAGATCATTTGTACACAAAGAGAAGGGAAAATTAGCCCATACATGAAAAGAAGGCCCCCAGGATCTGTTAAATTACCAATCACGTCAGAAATTTTGTGATATCGCCTAATTGAACTCCATTCAAACACATGTGCAACCTCCTACCTTCTCTCCCATATCAGAAAATATTAAAATGACTATTGATAATACTTGCTCATATACTATCATAAATTGTATGTCCTTGCCAGATAAACACTTGTCCGCCCAAATTCTTATAGGAATGGAATTTATCACGTCATAAAAATATGTCTTATAATCAACGTATTTGCCGATGACTGATGATAGGTCTTGAACGAATTCAAATAAAATGTCCGATGATGGTTTATCCAAAAAAAAAAGATAGAAAAAAATTGTACTTTCTCTACGAAGCTAGAAAGTTGTCAATGTGATCGTAAAATACCAATTACATCGATGTAATAAAATCTGAATCGATTACTCTCAGAGAATTTTCGAATAAAACAGATGACACACAAATGGTGTCTTCACGACAAAAACTCAATCCTCTAGAAATGTCCCCAACTCTTATATACGCACAAGAGAGCAGATAACCTAATTAACTGGACTACTAAGAGTAGCCATAAGGGATAGAGGATAAACTATCAAAGACATGATAAATAAGGATTCATAAGGTTCTTATGTACGTTGTAGATGGTACCATGCAGCTTCCAGTTATACTATAATAGTCCACATGTCACGATAGACGGTCTCGACCATCAAACTTGCACATCTATATTATCATCAGATGAAGAGCATAAATACGATTAAGATTGCAAGCAGAACTAATAACAATAAGGACTCGTTTCTCATCGTTAGACTTTCTGGATCATCGACACAGACTTTACCACCAACAAGGACGAACAATATCCAAACGACATCGGCATCGGCACCAATATAAGCACCACCAACTGAAAAGCTTTCAATAGCAACAAGAGGAAAAGTTAATTACTAATTACCAAATTATTTTCTTCCCTTGTTAGCTTCAAGAGCAACGGCATTAAACACAAACTTAAACGGAAAACTATCACACATCCTTCGGTGGTCCTATCTGAACGTCCTTACATTTATATTCAGTTGATGAGAATTCAACTAGAAGTGCTTGAAAATGACGTCAACACTAGAACAGCAATGAATGGGGATCCTCCTTCAGACATAATATTTTCAATTTATTCACTCCCCAATCTTTACTATATTAACTATATCAGTTCTGGTTGAAGTTTATATAATATAAATTTTTCTCATATTTTTCTTCAAGAATTTTAGTTTTTTGCTTTATTTTGTTTTTCTTTTTTCTCTATTGTCGTTCTATTTTTGTTTTGTAATTTTTCTCAACATTTTCCCATTAAGGATGAAGATGTACGTTAAGAAAAAATCATTACCATCACAATGTATTTTCTATTATGAAATGTTTCGTTTAAGCGAATGTCCATGGATAACTAAAAGGGATGATCGACTCTATTAGTCGTAAAAACATTTATTATATTAAACTGGAATGCCAAATAAAAAGAGTATAAACAAGAACAACATAATAACTTGAAAAATGACATTGTCTAATGATAAGAAAATGACAAGGATATTTCTTATACTAACAATAATAATAATAATAATAATAATAATAATAATAATAATAATAACAATAAAATTTCAGTGAATCGATTTGGTTGCATCGTAATCATCTCTAATAGGGTAGATGTGATTTTATTAAAA
This sequence comes from Atherix ibis, assembly GCA_958298945.1. Lineage (NCBI taxonomy): Eukaryota > Metazoa > Arthropoda > Insecta > Diptera > Athericidae > Atherix > Atherix ibis. The sequence continues at coordinate 47,355,609 of OY282605.1, read as the reverse complement.
ATTAATTTTTTATTTAATTAAGGATTCATCTTAGGTGGTAGTTTTTTTTTTTTTACTATATTTCGAATACCGTTAGTACTTTAAGGATAGATTCTAAGAGACATGCCACTGAAAGGGATTTCGGGACAGGATATCCAAAGTCCTATACAAATTCGAGTACGCTTGCGCGTAGTAGTTCAAAACCTACTTGATTATACCATACCAGGAAGTCATTTAAAGGACTTTTCACATATTTTAAAGGATTTAATTAAACATTAAAATTTTGCCTCTCATCAGAAAGATTTTGAAAATTTACAGGCGTTAATAAAATAATTATTAACATATTTTTCATCTAGCATTTCTATTGAGGATATTCAATTTTATAATAAGGTCTGGTCAGGTCCTTTTTTTATTATGTTTTTTTCTTAAAGTTATTTTTAGTAGTTAGAGTTAAGAGTACTAGACGTAGACGTTCCGAGTGCCGATAGATCAGAAAACATTAATAAAAAAATAAACAAATTTGATAGTTGAAATTAAACAATATCAAATACTAAAAAAAAATTATGGTTACATTTTTTGGTTAGCCGGAAAAAAATATGAATGGAATCGATGCTTTTAACCCTTATGGTAATAACAAGGTCTAACCAGAATCTTTTGGCTATTAAACAGGTTTTTTTTTAAATTATTTTTATTATAATTTATACTAAATTGTAAATTTTATTCTAGAACTTAAAACTGCTGCATAATAGATCAGAGTATATTTATAAAAAAAAACTCACAATTTGGACATTTCTGTTTAAAGTATTTTTTGACAAGGTCTGAACAGGTCCTTTTGAATTTTAAACACGTTTAATTCCACAAATAATCCATTATCGAAAGTTTAGCCATAAACAAATATTTGTAATTGTTTCTGTATGCACACACCATTAAATATCAATATTTGTAGCTAACAAGGTTAATGAAAATGTATTTTTTGTGGGCTTATAAATATAGATTGTCTTTTTTCTACGATGGATAAATGTTATTATTTTATTATTTTTATAAAAAGTCATTGTTGTAGGTAAAAAATAATTATTTTCAATAAAAATAGGTTTTTTTCTATTTTTTTGCTTTATTATCAAAAGACAAAGTGTGGAACTTAAACCCACTAAAACCACTGTGCTTGGTCAAATTTCTATATTTCTGCATGGAGCCGCCGTCAGGCATTACTTTGTAGGATAAGAATTGATCGAAATCACCATTTTGGTTAGTTATTGTTTTTAAATAATTAAACAGTTAATTAAGACTGTTGTCGCAAGGACTTCGGCAGCCTCCTAAGCCGTCCTCGAGTCCAATATCAGGGCTACGACATTCTACAGCGTTAAGGGCCCGCTAGCGCACTTTTGTGCATCTTTTCTTTCCGCATTTAATCTGGTGCAGTAAAATAATACATGCTCCGCGGTCTCAACTATCCCGTCACAAGAAGGGCTACAATCCAATTTAAATCGGTATTCGTTAGCCGGAAAATATCAAAAATTGGAATAAGTAGTTGCCGACATCGCCATGGAGCCACCGCCGAGATTAGACGGTGAGACCCTCTACCATCGGGGCAATATCGCAACGATTTTGCCTTCTCCTCTTGGACTCATTTATTTCCTCCGTACGAGCTTTGAATCGCGCTACAGTATCACAACGATCTCTACGACTGTACAGCCTCTGTCGTTCATCTGCCAGTATTTTTGATCGGTATCATTTCGGCCATAACTCTTATGAATTCCTATGACACAGTTAGGAATGCGTAGATACAAGTCAATGCGCTCCTACGGTATACTGAGATAACCCCACATATGTAGGTTGCTCTAATCAACCCATCCTCCCAAATTGACCCAACCATAGTCATCAATAGAGTTATCCTACTCTGCCTGAAACTACCAAGATTCGTCATTAGGCGCGCTAGTGCCATTATTGTGCCTGCAGCCTTCCCACCAACGTATAGTAGATATTCCTGAAACCACAGCTTCGCGTCAATCATCACTGCTAGGTACTTTATAAATGGTCCCGAGATTACCTTATGTTCGACAATTTTAATGGTGATACTCCCTCTACTCTTCCTGTCCTTTGATAAAAGCTGCTTTTTAGTTTCTCTGTTTTATGGTCCACAAGCCTAAGACCAGCTATCAGGAGCCAACTTCTAACTGAAGCAACAGTTTCATTACGGATCTGTTCTACCTACTCCACACATCTTGCCACAACGATGATTCTGGCCTCCTTTGGGCTATTGAGCCTAAGAGTACCATCATACACCAAATTACACAACAGAGGGCTCAGAATCGATCCCTGTGGGACCCCCCTCGTGATCTTGTACGATAACTCCTCACTGTACAAAAGAATTCTACTACTCAGGTAGTCTTTTATTATTCTGGTAATGTACTCTGGGCATCAAGGATACAATTTCATCCCGCCGAGTTGAAGGCGTTCTTCACTTCAAGGGTTACCTTAAAATAGGTATAGACATACTGGGGAAAAAATAGTTTCATGTAAATCACTGTTACTGATTTAAGTATAATTAAAAGCTTTTTATAAAAAATATACTTTTTGTGTACTGTAAGAATTTTTTTATGTTTAAATGGTTGATGATATATAGACTGATACAAATATCTAAAGCACGAGGAGAACTACTTATAGACAGACTTATCCAAGTCCATGAAGATGAGAGTAAAAGTGACAATATGATTTTAGTAATGATGTAAAAAGCTCTGCTCTAGATGCATATAGTAATGATGTGGACTTAGAATCGGTGCTAGGAGAGCTTAACAACATGGAAGATAGTGAAGATGAAGAAATTGGAGCGGAGGAACACGGAAAAGAGGGTTGCCCAATAATATTAACAGTACGAGATTACTATAGACCTTATTAAGCTTAAGTTTGAAGTTTGAAGAAGCTGCGTTATTTAGTATTTGTTTGACAGCCATTAATAGTAAACTTGAAAAAAATTAATTATCGTTATGTAATAAAATAATTTCTTTTGAAAGGTCTCAGTCCAACCAATATACTCTGAGGGAGTCTGCTCATTCGTTTACAAAAATAAAATATTGGGTAGCAGACATGATGGGTATTTCAAAAAACACTGTACATCTGATATTGACTAAAAATTTGAGAAAGCAATGCGCAAAATGGGTGCCGCGTTTGCTCACAATGGAACATATAAACAGCGTCGTGAGGATATTCTTAATCGTGTTTGGCGATGTTTCGCAGCAATAAAACCGATTTTTTGAGTCGATGAATAACCATGAATGAAACGTGGCTCCATTATTTCACATCTGAGATGAAGAAACAGTCAAAATAATATACTAAAAAGGGAGATTTTACTTAAAGGAAGGCAAAAACAGTTCCATCTGCTGACAGGGTGATGATGTCAGTTTGTTGGGATTCGCGTGGGACAATTTTTAATAATTGTTTTCAAAAAGGAAAAGTATTATTTGCTTGTGTGGAGCCAAAAAAATCAACAAAATTGAAATGTTGGAAAATACAAAATGATTGAAAGCAGTGCGCAAGATGGGTGCCGCGTTTGCTCGCAATAGAACATATAAACAACATCGTGAGGATGTTCGTAATCGTGTTTGGCGATGTTTCGCAGCAATAAAACCGATTTTGTAAGTCGATGAATAACCATGAATGAAACGTGGCTCCATTACTTCACAACTGAGATGAAGGAACAGTCAAAACATAAGAATCAACTTCGAAGAAGGTAAGGACAGTTCCATCTGCTGGCAAGCTGATGACGTCCGTGTGTTGGGATTTGCGTGTGATGATTTTTTTTTGGGCCAAATACATCACCAAGATTGAAATGTTTGAAAATACAAAATGTTTTTAAGCAGTGCATAAGATGTGTGTCGCGTTTGCTCACAATGGAACATATAAACAGCGTCGTAAGAATGTTTCGCTCGTGTTTGCGATGTTTCGCAGCAATAAAGCCGAGTTTTTGTCGATAAAACGTGTCTCTATTACTTCACAACTGAGATGAAGGAACAGTCAAAATAATGGACTAAAAGTGGAGATTCGGCTCAAAAAAAGGCGAAAACAGTTCCATCTACTCGCAAGGCGATGATTTTAGTTTATTGGGATTCACGTGTGATAATTTTTAATATTTGTTTTTAAAATGGAAAAATATGATTTGCTTGCATGGGCCAAAAAAAATCGCCAAAATTGAAATGTTTGAAACTACAAAATACAAAATTTTTTTAGAAAAATTTTTTTTCATTAAAATTTTCGCATGGTCATTATAAAAATTTAAGCACCTTCTTGTTGGTGTAAGCACCTTCTTGTCGTTAAATGATGCTAAAAGAAAATTAAATTTTACAATTTCGTGAGCACTACTTTAAAGACTTTTTTTTATATAACTACGATTATATTCAATAATATTTAATAAATAATTATGGGTTTTAAAAGAGAATTTTTTAATATATTATTCACTTTAAAAATAATTTAAAAACTCACAAAAAGATAATTTTTTTTATGCTGAGAGTTTATTGCAAAAATTAATTTTTATAAACAATTTATTATCATTCCTGTATTAGTAAATAATATTTAAAAAATCATTTTTTAACTATTTGTTAGTGATTTTTTATTTTTTTGGATAATATTTTCTTAAATTCATTTTTAGTCATATTTATACTAAAGAGACACAGACGTTCCAGTATTACTAAATTAGAGCATTTTCATATTTAATGAAATAATTGTTTTTATTTTATTTCTTATTGAAAGTAAATATTTTTGAAATATTTTTAAAACGTCCTTAAAGCTTGCTTATCTCACTTGTTATTGAAGAAAAAGGCGGAGAAAATTTTTCTCCTAAAATATTCAGAAAAAATATTATTTTTTAAAAATTACGTGCCATTTTTTACCATTAATAATGTGATACGCTTAAAAACTTTTCACTTGAAAATAAAATTATAAACTCTTTTACATTTTAGTATATTATTTTTATAATTATTAATATCAGCATATTAATAAATTTTACCTGTACTCAATCATTTTGCTTTAATATGAGATTTTAAAAAATGAAAAAAAAAATCTTAAAAATATTCTATATTTTTGTTGTAGGTCAAACAAAAAAAAAAGAACATAATTTCCCATAATTACCATACCTCAATTGAGACATAACTTACTCCCCCACAATATACAAAAGAAAATTAAAATATCGCATGTGTTGATGTCGCGTTCTTTCTTTTTTTTTTACTTCTGTATAGTCAGTACTCGTGCATACGTAGTAGGTGGACTTGTGTAATTTTTTTCACAAATATGAACTGTGCTCTGCACCTTGACTTTAGTTCGAGTTCGGGGCAATTCCATATTGTACCTTGTATCAAATACCTTTTGTACTTTAGTTGAATTAGCCACGATGAACGTGTACAAAGCAACCAAAACACTTTACCAGATAATCATAAACAATCAAGTAGGTTAATCAACAAAAAAAATATGTTTCTACCTTTTGCCATTGCACTACCGACATTTCAATTAATTTTCATTAAAAATTGACGACCGTGACCAGGTGATATTGATGTAAACAACACGAACAGCATGAGCACAGGTAAGAGTAAGTTTTCGTGCAGTTTTCGACTTCAATTTGGCCCATATTCATTTATGTAATTGAACATGATATTTCCGCTTATTATTTTTGAAAGCTTTTTCGGTATTTTTTTTGTTGAGACAAGAGGGTGAGGTGAGAAGTATAAAAGAACGGGCATATTACCTAACCAGAAGCTATATTATTAATTTTGTCTTATCATTTTTCACCAGCCTGTCATTTTCATTTATTTTCCTTTCTCGAAACAAGGTCAATCATAATTATTCTAAATCGAATATTGATTTTATCTATAAAAGTTTATTTTTCTTATTTATCAGATACCTATACATCTTGATTAAATATAATAATACCTTTTTGTATTTTATACAATGAACAAACAACTATGGTGTATGCACATGTTATTTTAAGAACTGTTTTGAGTAATTTTCGTATTACGGTATTCGAACATCAGTCAATCGAGTTAGTCGTAAAAACAATCACTTATTAAATAACAATTAATAAAATATTCTGAGTTAGTTTATTTTTAATTTCTATAATAGATCCTACCTTAAATGGTTACTTCCACATTCTAAAATCCTGTCCCTTAGATCGATATTCACAGATTACTGAAAAGATTGAGTGTTTTAAGATTTACTCCATCACCGACGGTGTTTCTCAGGGTAGTATTCTAGATACAATCCTTTAGAACATGTATACCCGTTATATTCCTTTACAAGATAATATCCTTATTATAACTTGTGCAGACGATACAGGAATCATTACCCAGCATAAAAATCTTGAGAGATTATTTTATAAAACTACATCAACTCCTCAGGTATTTGGTGCAAAAAAGAGGACAATACAATTAATAATTCCAATTCCCATGTTCCTTCGAAACATAACTAATACTTAAGAGGCTATTTTCCCCTTTATGTCTTCATTTCCTTTTCTTTTCGCCAAAAAAAATCAGCTTATTATATTAAAATCATATCAAAAATGAATTAAACAAAAATCTATAAAAAGTTAACTTGCTCATTCTTTTAAAATTTAGATCAGTAAGTGTCACGTGACTAAAAGAAAAAATTTCACGTGACTCAGGTTGAAAATGTAAATTATTCTTGAAAATAGTAAAGTCTCGAGACAATCGGAGAATATGTCCAAAAATTTATATTAAAAATATCATGTCACTTACAGTAAATATGTCACGTGGCTGTGAAAAAAGTAGGCACGTGACTGTTAGAAATGATGTGACCGCTATAAAAATACATGTACCAATATTCATAATAAAAACATCATGTAACTCAGACCAAAAATGTCACGTAACTGTTAGAAATGTCAGTAGCCTGTCACGAAACTATTAGAGTAGCTGTCACAAAATCCATACTCAGATTAAAAACGTTACTTTACTATAAAAAAAAATATATTTCGTAGCTGTCATGCCAAATGTCACAAAATCAATATTAAAAATGTTACGTAACTTAGTGAAGATATCTCGTTATTATAAAAAAAAGAACACAAAACTATTGTAGAACATGTCACAAAATTCATATAAAAATGTCACGGTATTCAGAATAAAAATGTCACATGGCTATTAGAAGAGATGTCATAAAATCACCTCTAAAAATGTCACATCACTCAGTTTTAATATGGTACTTGACTTTTAGAAAAAATGTTACGTGACTCAGATTTCCTTTGGCACGTGGCTATCAGTGAAGATGCCACGACACTATCAAACGCAAAGTCACAGTGTTATTGGAGAAGATGTCACCATTCTCACATGGTATTCAGAGTATCACGTGACTCTAAAAAAGATTTCTCTTAACTAGTAGAGAAAATGTAACATAACTGTTTACAAAAATGACTCAAAACCTATATAAAAATAGCACGTGACTTTGATTAAAGATGTCACGTGACTATCAGGAAAGATGTCACAAAACTCATATAAAAAATATCACGAGACTCAGATTAATAATGTCACGTGGTTATTAGAAGAGATGCCACAAAATCCCCTCTAAAAATGTCACATTACTCAGTTTTAGTATGGTACATGTTTTTTAGAAAAAATGTTACGGGACTCAGATTTGTGTTGTCACATGGCTATCAGTGAAGATGTCACAATACTCACACGGTATTCAGAGTATCACGTGACTCTGTTAAAAGATGTCTCTTAACTAGTAGAGAAGATATAAAATAACTATCAGCAAAAATGACACAAAACCTATATAAAAATAGCACGTGACTTTGATTAAAGATGTCACGTGACTATCAGGAAAGATGTCACAAAACTCATATAAAAAATATCACGAGACTCAGATTAATAATGTCACGTGGTTATTAGAAGAGATGCCACAAAATCCCCTCTAAAAATGTCACATTACTCAGTTTTAGTATGGTACATGTTTTTTAGAAAAAATGTTACGGGACTCAGATTTGTGTTGTCACATGGCTATCAGTGAAGATGTCACAATACTAACACGGTATTTAGAGTATCACGTGACTCAGATAAAAGATGTATCTTAACTAGTAGAGAATATTTAACATAATTGATAGCAAAAATTACACAAAACCCATAAAAAATACCACGTGACCTAGATTAAAGATGTCACGTGACTATCAGGAAAGATGTCACAAAACTTATATAAAAAATGTCACGGGACTCAGATTAAAAATATCACGTGGCTATTTGAAGAGATGTCACATAGTCCCCTTTAAAAATGTCACATCACTTAATATGTTCGATGACTTTTAGAAAAAATGTCACGTGACTCAGAATTCTGTTGCCAACTGGCTATCAGTGAAGATGTCACGTTACTAACAAAAAAAAGCAACAGAACTATCGGAGAAGATGTCACAATACTCATACAATATTTAGAATATCACGTGACTCAGATAAAAGATGTCTCTTGACTATCAGAGCAAAAATGACACAAAATACATATTTAAAAAATCACGTGACTAAGGTTAAGGGTGTCACGTGACTATTATAAATGATGTAACATAACAATCAGAGAAATTGTCACTAAACACACATTAAAAATTTCACCTGGTTAACATTAAAATTAGAATCTGACGCAGATCAAAGATGTCCTAATAATAAGGACTCAAAAAGTCACGTGACTCAAAAAATCACCTCATATATCACTTTTTAGGATTTTAAACTTTTTTTGTAAAAACTATAGTAAGCAATTTGGAAAATATCTACTATTAGCTTGGTTAGTTTGTTTATTTATTGTAAGGCTCTGAGACAAGAACCATAGTCCATTCTATAGCGCCACCACCATGAGGCCATTTGGCGAACTCATTGCGTATTTTTTATCTTACGGAACTACATGCATATGAGAGAATATATTTAATGCATTTGTCAATGGAAATATTTTTCTATCTAATTTGATAAGGTGGAATTTCTGAACAATATTTATATAGAAAATTTTGAGAAGTTATTACCTCAAAAAAAGTTACGTTCAAAAATAAATCACTCTAATTAACTACAATATAAAAATTTACTATCGAGTAAACATTTACTTTTTAATTAAAAAAAATTTCAAAAAAAATATTGAAGTTTTTAATTTTTGTTGTTAATTAAAAATTGTGAGTTTTTTAACAAAAGATATTTACACATAAATTTGAAAATAATTTTATTCTATTTTCATTAATATGTAAATTTTTTTTGTACGCATTTAAATATTTATTATGTTTGCTGCAATAAAATGAGGATAAACCCAAAATTTACGGCCACTAAAATCAATTCTAATATTTAAAAACATTGTTCTAAAACCAATTCGAATTAGCAACGATAGTAAATGAAAAACAATTTATTTTCAACAATCCACATTGTTCATAGTGCACATGTTTGAGGTAAATTTCTTCGAGTTAAAAATTCGTTAGGAATTTAATAAAAATGTTCGATGGTATTTGAAATATTTCAATAAAATTCTTTATTTATATTATGGCAATTTTTTTCTCAATACGAATTTTTTCATCACTTTATTTACATATTTAAATTAATTAAAAACGTATTTTTTTCTTTAGAGGAAAATTTCAATATAAAAGACTTTTTTATTACGAAAACGTCAAATAAAATTTAATTTCTATCAACTCAAAATACTTAAAATTTCCATCACAACGTTATAGTATTTTTTCTTTTTGATATTCTTTACAGTTTTATATCCTAATTTATTATATATTTTATCCATTTTATAGTATAATTGATATTTTATATTTCGGTTAAGATTAGATAAAAAAAAATAAAGATTTTTAAATTGTGTCTAGTAGAAAATTTATGAACATGACGTTTGTGAACGCATATTTTTGCCTTTGAAGAAATATGTCGTCTCTCAAATTAATCCAAGTTAATTGGCTGATATAAATTTTTATTAATTTAAATTTTATTTTCATTTATTTTTTATTTTTATTTTTTATCCTTACAAATATATAGAATTTTTTTTTTATATTTTCCTAATAAGAAAAAAATTGATTTTGTAAAATTTCTATTTTGAATAAATTAATAAAAATATCATGAGAAAAATTGGGGGTACTTGAATGATGTCGTTGAACTCGTAAAGTAAATATTCTTTTTAATATCGATTATTTATCAAAAATATTAAAATATATATAATAATTTTAAAAACTTCAAAAGTAAATCAATCTGCAATAATTATTCTGTCATTTTTTGCAGTTTACATAGACTTTGTATGGGTTATAAAGTGTAATCCAATTTATGCTTTATAAAATGAAATTTTAAAAAAATCTTTTCGATTTAGATTTTTAATAAATTTTATTCGATTTATATAACGTATTTTGTTACATTATATAAATTTTGCCATTTTAAAAAACCATTAATATTATTCAAACAACTATAACAGGATATCTTGTAGGGCTCGATCCTTTTAAGGTAATTTTTTAAAAGTTTTTTCACATATTTTAGGCTATAATTTTAAAGGATATTAATTTTTAAATGATCTAAAGTTTAAAACTTAAATGCGTAAATTTAGTATTTTTTTGTAATTTTACGTCGTCAAATTGCACGATCTTGGAGACCAATTGACATTCGAAAATCTCGAAATTACGAGTTATGGCAACTTTTCACGCAATAAATACAAAATTTATCGGGTCGTGTAGTTTGCAATACAATTTTATTTAAACCACATACGAGGGTGGTTCAAAATGTATCACGAATTTTGAATTTCCGCGGGTTACTTATATTCGATTTTTTTGTGGCGTTATGTTGGTTCTCATGTAAAAAGCGTTGAATTTTTGAGATCAATTGACATTGAAATTATGGATCGTGTTAGGTTTTTGCATAATAAGTCCAAAATTTTTTGCGTTGTGTGGCTTGTGGTGCTATTTTATTAGAAGCACATACGAGGTCTCAAATCACGAATTTTGAATTTCCGCGGGTTATGTATATTCGATTTTCGATTTTTTGTTGCGTTATGTTGGTACGAAGATCTCTCACTTATGCCGACACGTTCGGCCATTTTTAAATGTTTAGTTAATTTTTTTCGATTTTTGCCCATTATAGACCAAAAACAGCATCGCATTAACATTGCTCTCTGTCTGTGACGACCCAAATTTTCTCCAGAGGGTCATAACTGGTGACAAATCTTGAGTTTATGGTTATGACGTGGAAACCAAAGGTCAATTATCCCATCAAGACCGAAAAAAGCGCGCCAATTTCGGTCGAATGTGAAGGTTTTGCTTACAGTTTTCTTAGATTTCAGGGGCTTGGTGCATCATGAGTTTTTTCCACAGGGTAGAACGGTCAATAAGGTATATTGGCTTTTGCACTATGATAACGCCCCTGCTCACGCATTGTTGTTTGTGCGCGAATTTTTGACCAAAAACAACACACTAATAATGCCGCAGCCACCGTATTCACCGGTCGAAATTCTCCGGTTATCATACGAAATTCGTCGGTTATCGTACGGTCATAGCGCTCAGAATTGATAGTAACTGTCTATCGTTCCTCATTTTCAAAGAAATACCAGGCAACGACACCTTAAGACAAACATTGACACCAGATAATCATTTTTTGCCACGTGTGGCTTTTTAAGCCTCTCTATGTTTTGGCTTTTTTAACCCCTCTATAAGTTTTATTATTATTATTAATATATTCACTGAACGAGAAATAAATATAAATCTTATTATAAAAAATATATATTTATTTAACAATTATCAAAAAGCAACATCATATTTTCCAAACTATAAAATTTATAACCCTTTAGTTATTTGAACAATGTGAATTTTTTGGAATTTTAATTAAATAATTGTTTTTGTTTTATTATATTTTCTTATATATATATTTTGCAAAAATAAAAAAAAATATTTTTCTTCCTATTGATCCTGTGTTATTCATATAAAATAAAATATAATATTTCGTGCATAGTAAGTTAGAAAGAAATGAGAAACAAGAAAAGCCGACGATAAAACGTGAAGTTCTTTTGCCACTAAAACTCTAATGGAAAACGAATTTTGCCTTAAAAGTAGCCAAATTTTTTCAATAATTTAAATTCAGAAGAAATTTTTTAAAATTTTGTTTTGATTTAAAAAGTCTTTATAAATTTTTCCTATTAAATTTTTGCTCTTTTATCCCTTGAAAAAAAAAGGTTTAAATAATAATTTTTAAATGAAGAAAAATCAGGAGCAAAATTTTTCAGAAATTTTATTAGAAACATTTTTAAATGAAAATATTATCAGGAGCACAATTTTTCAGAAATTTTATTGGAAAAAAAAAATTTGAAATTTCAATCAATTTTTACCTGTACGAGGAATTTAAAAATTATTCGTTTCAACAATGATGTCATAATCCTTAATTTAAAATATTTTTTGTCAAATCGTCATTTTATTATAAATAAAAATTAATGGTTTATTGTGCAAAAAATAATTGTCTTCCCATAAATTCCTATCGAAGCTTTCTTAGCCACAAAGCTTTTTTTTTAGATAATTGCGGAAATAGTAGAATAAATTTTTGTTTTTGTATCGGTTTTTTTCTTTTTGATTAGTTGATATTTACCTACAAACGATCACGTTTATAAAAATTAATTGCAATAAATTGTTTTCAATAATATTCAACTTTTCATAAATAACTTCATTGACGATTGTTGAAATTGTCGTTAAACGAGTGCGCCAATAGATAATGAAATTTATTAAGACACTTTCATAAAATCGAAACACTTCGAGAACTAGAGGAACAGGTAGTTTCAGCCCACACTGACTTCATTATTTCAGATAAAATTGCTATCGAACACCCAATTACCCGTGATTGCCATACAATAATTTTAGTATAAATTGCCATGACTCCACTATCGAACTGCAATTCCATGTTCATCGATAGATAATTTTATGTGTTTTCCGTTTCATGGAGATTAACCACAGAAATCCAAACTACACACTGAGTATCTTCTCTTAGTAGCTATGTGAGTAGTTAGTGTTATTTTGCAGGTGTGATTACATCATAGAATATTATTGGAATTTTTTTTTTATATGGAATTTTTGAAGAAGAAAAAACAGAAGTTGCCTAATTAACAAAAAAATAGTGGAAAAAAGTGGAACGGTCCAGTTTCAATTGCCAATTCAGTCAAGTCTACCAACACGAATTGACCAGTTTGTCAACAGTGGTTATGTTGCTGGCGATGACCACTATCAGCATCATTGCGGACATTAATGCCCGGAAGCAATATCCGAGCACGAATTGCTTCGGACTCAACCTCGTTTGTGGTCAATCCGACTACAACAATGGCTTCTATTGATTTCGATTGAGAGGTCGTCTAACGAGCATTCCCAATACCAATACACCAATAAATGCCAATCAATAGTCATCTGCCTTGCAAAATAGCGAATAATCTCGACTACAAGAGCAGGTGGGACGAATCCAATTTTGACCAGTTAAATTCTAAGAACCCAACCGAAAAGCATCTGCTCCTCTCTAGATTCGGTTGGTGGCCATAATCGCATTTGTTGTTTTCGCCGGCTGTGGTCTCAATCGTGGTCGTAACATTCAGCTACCGACTATTGAAAATTAGCAAAGTGATTCATGAGATGTTTTGTTCAATAACAACAGTGCCATGGATGCTCGGCTTACGGGTCATTGTACCCCATATCTCCAACAGGTGGGCCTTCATAGGTACAACAAAAAATAAAAATAAAAATAAAAAAAATCTCATTACAATCTCGTTCAATTCAATTTCTTATTTATTTAATTTCTTTTTCCTTTTCAATGTTCAATTCAATCTTATCCACTATAAGATTTATTAAATATTCAATCGGATTCGTATTTGTGCAAAAGAATAGCACCAAAATCGAAAAACTAAACAAGTCAGCCACACTGAATAGATACATTTTGCTACCGATTCCCAAAAGTATTGAATTAATTGAGAACGTAACAAAATAATTGATGGAACATTAATGTCTTCCCATTCGCAATGATTAAATTCTAATAATTTAAATAAATCACAATCAAAAGCTAATTGAGCTTTTTTGTGATGTTTCCATTTAATTTTTGACGGTTTTTCTTATTTTTTTTTAATGTCAAATTTTGTTATTTTTGCAATTTAATTATTATTTGATAATATTCAGTTGGGATTTTTTTTTAATAACAAACCTTTTCATAAGATTTTAAAATATTTAATATAAAAATGACATTGTAAAAGTTTTAGAATTTTTTTGTAATTTTCTTTGTTAGTTGGTAAAAATATTGTAAAATTTGTTATCATATTTTTTGAGCTTTATTTTTGAGCTTTGTTAAAAAAAAATCTTTTTTTATATCAAAAGAGTTTAAAAATAATTGTTCATAGAAAAATAGTAACTAATTAAAAATATATTTTTATATTTTAAAAAAATTGATAGCAAAGCAAAAGCTTATTGCCAAGAGACTAGAATACCCAGCAACAAAACAAAACTGAACAAACTGCAAAAAGAACTACGGGACGAAATCTCAAAGTATAATACAGAACGCTTTAGAAACTACACTTCATCACTCACGAAAAATATAACTCGATGGACTGCTCCAAGACAAATATTATCTTATAAAAAAAAAGAACGCACCCTTTACGAGGCACACAATTTTTCAGAACACCTTGCACAAATATTTACTCTTCATGAAGACATATTATACAGGACTTAATATACTAAAATCGTGATAGAACTATCCATTCCCTTACCCATGAGTCTTCCCCCGAAGGGAAGTTCCCAATTTAATCAAACTCCTTCGCAAAAACAAAGCTCCTATCTATGATCATATCACCTCCACTATACTCCAACAACTTCCTGAAAGGGCAACAATCTTTCTTGTTACACTATATAACTCCATCTTTCGAACAATATATTTCCCAATTCTCTGGACATTCTCCATTATAAAAATGCTCCCTAAACCCAATAAACTAATAAACTGCCTTACTTCCTATAGACTGATAAGTCTCCTTCTACTCAAGAGCAGATAAGTCTCCTTCCAGTAAAAAATCTTTTAAAAAATAATCCTCCGCCGCTAACGTCCGCTACTCGAATCCTGAAATTAAATTTCCAATCATGAATTCGATTTCCCCGACGAACACTCCACTACCCAGCAGTGTTATCGAGTTGTCTCCGTGTGTTCCTTAATGAAAGTCAAACTTTTGACACAGTTTGGCACTTGGGCTTGCTGTGGAAACTCAAGAGGATTTGTCCCTTTTACCTAATTCCTAGTCCTAAGATCATTCCTTTCCAACCAATGAACTATCTAATATCTCTCCGATATTAGCTGGTGTTCCACAGGGCTGTTTACTTAGACCCATCCTCTACAATACTTACACATCCGACATCCCAATCCGTCTCAATATCTTTTTTGCTATACGAGGTCTGTTCAAAAAGTATCGCGAATTTTCTGTTTTTCTCAAAAATTATTTATTTATTCATGAATATCTATTTTATCCCCTTCAAAGTAATCCCCACCAGATATTATACACTTGTGCCAACGTTTTTTTTTCCAATCCTCGAAGCACTTCAAAAAATCATTTTTTGTAATCTTGTTCAGCTCCTCCTTCGATGCCGTCTTTATCTCCTCAATCGTTGCATAGCGCCGTCCTTTCATGGGGCTTTCAGTTTCGGGAACTAGAAAAAGTCACAGGAGGGCAGATCTGGGGAATACGGTGGCTTCGGCATTATTAGTGTGTTGTTTTTGGCCAAAAATGGTAAAAGCCCATTTTTGTTCTTCGACAAATCCGGGCGTTTCTAGTGGATTGCTTCGCGCATCTTCTTGCAGGTAGTATTCCTTATATTACCTGTGGAAAGAACTCATGATGCACCACGCCCCTGCAATCGAAGAAAACTGTAATCAAAACATTCACATTCGACTGAACTTGGCGATTTTTTTGGTCTTGGTTCATGCGGCAGCTTCCATTTTGATGATTGCGCCTTGGTTTCCATATCATAGGGTCATGTTATGACCCTCTGCAGCAAATTTGGGTAATCGTGGACAGAGTCCAACAGCTCATTAGCAATGTTAATGCGATGCTGTTTTTGATCGAAATTGAGCAAAAATCGAAGACGAGCTAAAACACGTACAAGCAAAGCAGCTGTCAGAAATTAACTGAACATTCAAAATGGCCGAACTTGTCGGCATAAGTGAAAGACATGAGTACCAACATAACGCCACAAAAAATCGAAAATCGAATATACGTAACCCGCGGAAATTCAAAATGCGCGATACTTTTTGAACAGACCTCGTATATGCCAACGATACGGTCTGCCTTGCATCTAGTAAAAATCTCCAACATCCTTCCGAAATTCTCCAAACCCAAGTCCAAAAACTCCAGAATTGGTTTACTAGGTGGAAAATAAAACTTAATAAACGTAATTCAACCCACGTAACTTTTACTCTCTGCCGCTAACTATGTCCTCTTATATATCTTAATGGCAGTACCATACCACAACACACCAAAGTTCGATCACTAGGACTGAACTTAGACAAACGCTTGATATAGAACCCATATACAAGACATAAAAGACAAGAACTACAAAGACGATACCTACAACTACTTCGAGTTTTAGACAAACTATAGACAGCTAAGTACTTTTATACAATGCCCAACCGAAACCCATATGGACTTACTGACTAGAATTCTGGGCCTCTTCTAAGCCATCCAATTCCCATCGAATCCAATCTTTTCAATCAAAAATACTCCGTAGAATTTTCTACGCTCCCATTTATGCTCGCAAAAATGTTATTTATCGTGATTTTGAAGTCCCTTTTGTGTTCTCGTTATAAAAAGTTGCATTCTCGTACGTCCAATCATACCGGTCCCCTTGTTATAAAACTTCCTCTCCTCGAAAGACCCATCGAAGACTTATGCGTTACTGGTCGCGGACACAATCATGTTAATTAATAATGATTACACAAATCACCTTCTTATCATGTATAGTTGTAGATATCTGTAAAAAAGTTTTAAAAAAAATTAACACATTAAATTTACTGAATTCTATTGTAATTTAATTATTCAAAAAGAAGAAAATATAATAAATCAAAATAAAAGCTTTCAATTTTCTTTTAAAATAAAAATTTTTGTAATTGAATTGGAAATTATTCAAGAACTATTATTATTAAAATGTTCGTAGCAGCTTGGCTATTATTATTACTATTCCTAATAAAGAAGAGGAGAAGAGGATAAAGTTAGTAATATTGTGTAGAAGGTGTAGTAGTACCATAAATAGAGAATATTTACTTCTGTTTTTGTTGTATATTGCTAGAGCAGTTGAAAACTTGGATTTAATTAAATGTAAGAAGACTGGCTGTAATTAGAGAAGTCTGATCGTTCTACAAGTAAGTAATTGCTGGTTGGAATTATGCACAAAATAGTTGTTATAGAGAAAACAATACCTGCAAATTAATATTGCAATTATTTTAGTTAAAATTTGTTAGTTTTGTATAAATAATATATAAATAAATGGATAAATTTTCAGTATAAAATCTGAACTTTCTAACATGTACCCTAATAAGGGTATATGTTAGAAAATTATCCAATTTGCACTTTGAAAAGTAAAGTTTCATAATATGTCCTTTTAATTCATATTTGGTTAATTTTTTTACTTTATAATATTTTATATTCTTTGGCATAATATATGATATATAATTTATTGAAATTAACACCATTCAAATTTCTTGCAGGACTCGATCGTTTTGTGACAATTTCTGATCACTTTTTCGCATATTTCATGCCATTACTTTAAGAATATACTTTTTTAAGTATTTTTCACTTTAACAATTGTCGACGTAAACACAATTTTTTACTTAATAAGTATTAAGAAGAAATTGGCACGTTCTTGGAGATCAATTGACATCAAATGGCGTCAAATGGCACGATCTTGGAGGTCAATTGACATTACAAAATGCCTAAATAATGTGTCCTGGAAATTTTGCGCGTAATAAAACTAAAATTTATTATAATGTATAGCTTATGATATGGTTTTGTTAAATTTACATATGATTCAGATTAAAAGTTTTCAAGTGTAGGCTTTTAAAAATGTTCTTTTTCGTTTTCAAAGAAATAATTTTCATCAAGTGTAAGCTTTAAAAACTGTCCTTTTTCAATTACTTTTCACTTCTCCATATTAATTTATAGGTTCTTAAAGCCTCATAAATAGAAATGTTACTTATTATGGTAACA
Source organism: Atherix ibis (assembly GCA_958298945.1). Lineage (NCBI taxonomy): Eukaryota > Metazoa > Arthropoda > Insecta > Diptera > Athericidae > Atherix > Atherix ibis. The sequence goes on along the minus strand of OY282605.1, from coordinate 47,337,450 downwards.
TACACATATTCACACAAAAAAGGAGTGAACATAGAATAATATCCTCTTAAAGCGCGAAATGTGGATATAGCAAAATCACCAATTTTGTAAAAAGTTTAAGCAATTTTGAAATATTGTCGATAATTTAAAATGGCAAATTATTGTCTTCATCAGGTTTATTAAACTGCTGGTCCATGGACCCCTACACTGACACTATCTCCAGCTTCTTTAAATGTTATTAAAGTTACTGATTTAGTTGAATCTTTGTCCTCATATTTCCCATACCCTCCAGCACGTGCCTCTGTGGTGGGAAACGAAGCAGGAATCGAATCTTTGCTCTTTTTGGAGCCGTCCGTATTTTCAACCACTTGTTCCTGAGTAGCTTTGCTCCTATTAGAGATCTGCGACCTACCAGTCCTTTGTGGTAAGCAATGTCAAAAAATGACATATTCCCTTTTGCTCGTTAACGTTCGCCTGGCACAACTTTCAGGCCTCCTCTACTTTATTGTTTTTACTCAGAAGCCGATTTAACCTTATTTTTGAGGCATTGTTCAACTTAATATGACCAGGCGGCACGCGACTCTTTTACTCAGAAGCCAATTGAACCTTATTTTTGAAGCATCGTTTATTTTATTTCCACCTGCTGGATGATCAAAAACTATCTCGGAGAGAGTAGAGATAATAGTAACAATATCAAGAGAGTCGATATCAATTCTACCGATTTTATTATGCCTCATATTCGAAGATATTGGACCCGGCTGTCTCGGAAGTGAATTGTAGATCCAATTTGTTAGCTAGCAGAGTTCATTTTTGGGGCACATGAGGCCCATGGTCTACAGCAGAAGATAGCTACTCGTTCACAATGGAAATTAATTCACACTGACCTCATCAGAAGGCAAGAGCTCAACCAGCCCCATCCTTCGTCTTTTGCATTTTCAGAGGGCCGCACACATTTAAAATGTAATTTTTTTTTTGTTCGAGTTCATTTGAATGCCACGAATAGCTTGGAAAAGGAAGGTCACCTCTGCCAAGGGCCAGCATAACACAGGGAGGCCTAATTAAACTGGTGGTCGCCAGGTATACATAGTTCGCATACTAACAACTGAGCTACCCCTTAGCCATTCAGCCCTCGGTGTAAGCTGTTCCACGTTGGCATTCGGTAGATGACATGAGAGAAGTCATGGTCATGTCTCACGGCAGATGTATAAGTAAGCCGTTAGACATAACCATGACTTAGATTATAGAAAAACTGGTTAGGTCTCTACACCAAAATTCTGTCCAAATTTTTTCACACAAAAAATTCTGTCCAATAAGAACGCACATACGTGCAAAATTACAGAAACGGCGTAAATCAGTGGGGGCCAATTATAAAGTTCAGTATGCAATTGACGCGGTAATTTTCAAACCATTTTCATTTATGATATTATTATGCGTAAGCAAATATATTTATTAATATTGTGAATTTTGTTCTTTGATAGTATAATTTGTAATAAAAGGCAATTTATAAAACTAAGTAAATTAGTGGAATGGTTACTAATAAATACTTTAAATTTTTTTGTATGCGGAGTGCTACACAATTTTTAAAATCGCCATCGTAATTTTTTTATATTGTATATTTGTATTGCTTAAATAATTTAATTAGTTTATAATATGCATTATGTTCAATTTAATATTACCAAAATTGTGTTCCTTATGCAATATTAAAATTTCTTCACCATTCCGTTAAGGCGCTCTTAAATCATTGAGATTCTTTTCTAATTATTTTTCGCAGTCGTTTATGCACTCCGATTATTTTTTAGATTTCAATTCGAGCAGATATTACTTAATAAATTTATTGTCAGTCTAAGAATCTATTACATACTTGCCAATAAACAATTGCTAAAATCAATAATAAGATAAATAAAAATAATCAATTCATATACTTTCCAAATTAGTATTGATTAACCAGTATTGATTTATATTATTTCTTTGCAAAACTGTACACATCCTTTACAAACGCCGGCACTGAACTATTTACCGATAAACATTAAACTGTCAAAATCACATTTGCTTACATTTATTCAACAACGAACTTTTCACTTTTTTACCACTCTTTTTAGAAAATAAATCATTACAAGACCTTTAAACACATCACAAAATAAATTTTTGTTATTCCTCTAGTAAAAATAAAGATGTCAACTTAACAAAAGAAAGAAATTCCCAGTTTCCTCATTCCGTTAAATATCCGGCAACCTATTACAAAGATTTTTTCATATTCTGCAATAGAAAAACACACTTTAACTTGCACTTTCCGATAAGTGTCAAAATAACAACTTGAAACACAACAAAAGTATGGAAGCATTTCGGTTTGCAACCACTTCATAGAGAATGGCGTGTTATAAAACTCTGCGAAAGTCTACAAAAATAAGGCGTCTTAAATACTAGAAGATTGGCAAAAAATAATAATTGCCTTTTGCTGTATTTAAATTATATTTTTATTTTAGAATAAGTGAATTAAAATGGATATTAATTATACAAGACATCCACTGACATCTAGTTTTCGTTCTGCTACGAAAACTAGATGTCAGTGGATGTCATGTCTACATAAAAAAATCTACACAAATGTATGCAACCACGACTGTTCTCATGTCATCTTAAAGTTTTAGCAGGGAAGTTTTAACAAGGACACATTGATGGGAAAGTATGATGAAGCAGTTTCGCTACCTGTGGTGATTATTTTAAGAGATTAAAAAAATTAGTAGAGAATAGATCTTTAACAAGAGTATTTTAAAGATTACTTAGACGGGAATGAGATGTTTTGTTTATGGACAAAAGGAACATTTAGGTCACGGTGGATAATATTATTGCGAATATACTATACGGCCTTGACGATTTAACATAGGATTTTAGATTGTAGTGAAGTTGGAATGCTTCGTCGAACCCTAAAGTTCTTACGTCTAGATTGGTTTCAGTACTGTAATTTGGTATTGATTGATAGCTTTGATCTTGCATCTAGACATGCAATATTATACAATTGTGCCAACGTACACAAGAAAAAGTCACAGGGGGGCAGATCTGGGGAATACGGCGGCTGCGGCATTATTAGTGTGTTGTTTTTGGCCAAAAAATCGCGCACTGTAATTTGGTATCGCAAAGAAAAGTACTGTAATTTGGTATCGCAATATTATACAATTGTGCCAACGTACACAAGGAAAAGTCACAGGGGGCCAGATCTGGGGAATACGGTGGCTGCGGCATTATTAGTGTGTTGTTTTTGGCCAAAAAAATGCGTGAGCAGGGGCGTTATCATGGTGCAAAAGCCAATTTTTTTCTTCCACAAATCCGGGCGTTTCTGGCGGATTGCTTGGCGCAACTTGCGCATAACTTGCAGGTAATATTCCTTATTGGCCGTTCTACCCTGTGGCAAGAACTCATGATGCACCACGCCCCTGCAATCGAAGAAAACTGTAAGCAAAACATTCACTCGACCGAACTTGGCGCGCTTTTTTCGGTCTTGGCTTGTGCGGCAGCTTCCATTGGGATGATTCAGCTTTGGTTTCACGTCATAACCATAAACCCATGATTCGTCACCAGTTATGACCCTCTGGAGCAAATGTGGGTCGTTGCGGACAGAGTCCAACAGCTCCTTAGCAATGTTAATGCGATGCTGTTTTTGGTCGAAATTGAGCAATTTTGGTACGAATTTCGCGGCGACTCGTCTCACGACCAAATCATTGGTAAAAATCGAATGGCACGAGCCAATCGATATGTTTAAGTCCTCAGCAACTTCTCTAGCGGTGATTCGACGATTGGTCAATACTATTTTCTTCACTTCATTAATGTTTTCGTCTATTGTTGACGTGCTCGGGCGTCCGGCACGCTTTTCGTCGTTCACATCTTCTCGGCCCTCTGAAAACATTTTGTACCATCACCATATGCCACAGTCAACATTCGGAATGCGTCCGCGCAATTAATTTTGTCAAAACACGTGCAAGCAAAACAGCTGTCAAAACACGTGCAAGTAAAACAGCTGTCAAAAATTAACTGAACATTCAAAATGGCCGAACTTGTACCAACATAAGGCCACAAAAAAATCGAAAATCGAATATACGAGTATGTGCGTTCCATGTTAATCGTTTATCAAACTTGAGTTCTAGATAACGTGCTTCATCTTTTGGTGGAATTATGTTGACATTCAAGGTTTGTGGAAGAAGATGGTTCTTAACGAAGAATGCATTTTTGTTCGTTCACTTTCACTTATCAATTTTTGAACCATTTTTGAAGGGAGTAAATGCGGGTTTACTGGATGATAGGGTTTTTGTGATGAGCTAAGATACTAGGTTTTTACTATTGTTTGGAATATCATAAATGTACATGTTGTATAATAAAGGACCCTCTTAAGCTTCCCGAAAAGATTATAATACCATCGTCGGTCGAAAGCCTATGCTATGTCCAAAAATATGGCTGAGCAGTACTTTTTCTGCTCAAGAGAGGATGCAATGAAGTCGACCACGCGATGACACTTCTAGATAGTAGAAGAGTGTTCACTTCTAAAAGCTAAATTGATGATGAGTGATTATATTTTCGTCTTCAAGGATGGAATAGGACCATTTCAACATCAATCGTTCCACAATTTTTGCAAGAGTTGAGAGTAGGCTTATGGGTCTATAAGGTCAAGGAAGTTAAGCCAATTCATTTGAGCTAAGGGATCATTTTTATTTTTGAAAATTTCCATAGTTCAAATATAATTTTAGGATTTTTTTTAAAATGTGATATAGCTTGCGTGCTCTGAATTAATATGACCTTATATATTATATGCACGTTTGACAGCTGTCAAATGACCGAAATAGATAATCCTGTACATCAATACAAACTGTCTTATATGATTTTCATTTAAACATTCCCCAATGTTATTTATGTATAAAATTATAAAATGTGTAAAAATATTCCCAAAGATTCACTTTATGTAAATCGGTTGAAATCCTGAAAATTGCCTTTAATTAAATCGTTAAAAGCGCACAGCAATAAAATTTCCTACATCGACTCGTATGAATAAGATTTGCTTTTATAAAATTTTATAAAAATAAATTATAAAAAAAAACACCTTCACTTCCTTATTCAGCTCAGAAGTGCCAGTAAACTTTTAATAAACACTCACTTTTAGTACATTCCTTATTTAGTAAGAAATTACAGAAATTTATATCCTTTAGATTTCGAAAGCTTTCCAAGTAAATGTTATTCACTTCGTATCCAAGAGTACTTATGAATTCATTCGTGAAAATAGGAAAAAATTTACATTCGTACGATTTTAATTTGCAACTTGAGAAAATATCCTGTAAGTATAAAAAAAAAATAATCCTTTTCCCATTTCATTTTTTCAATACTTATTTTTTCCAACTTTCTTTTTTTTCATTTTCTTTTTAATTTAATATATGAAGTCATATGCAGACATTTTCCCCTCATATATTAGTGCATGAAATTTGAAATAAATTGCTTCCTTGTCAAGTTAAGCATATTTTCTCATTCCATGACCTTTATGGAAATTTACTCTCAAAAATATATTTAAAAAAAAATACAAAAAATGACTAAATAAAACAAATTAAATATTTTCAAAAGGACGCAATTTAAATTGTGCAAAATTAACTATAAATATTAATATAGTATTTTGAGCACTTTTTACCTAAAAGGTAAAAAAAAATTCAAAATGAAGAAAAAATTCAAGTTGACTAATTACTTCCTTGTAGTTAGTTTTTCAATAATATTTGTTTTGATTAACTTACTTTTGTAAAGGACTGTATTTATTCCTTTTTTCTTAGAATATTAAACCTTATTTGAAATTTTCAAGTGCCTAAATCTGTTGTGTATGCAGTTAAGTGTGTGTACCTGAAATGTTTGCTTATTAAAATATGCTTTCTTTTATATAACAGATTCAGAAAATGCAAAGAAATTTTTCAAGGATAATAATTGTTAAATGTGAATTAAATAGAAGTTAATTTAGGTACTCAGTTCATATCGTTTTTATGAAGATTTGAAAGTAATTTTTCTCTCACTTGAAAAAAAATTCTTTTGTTTTCCTAACCCTTAATATTTTTAAGTAAATTTTTTTAAGCCCCTTTGTTTAATAAATGTATTTTTACAGGGAAATAGGGGAAGTTCATTCATGATATAATATTTTAAAGGATTCAAAAATTTTTGTTTATACTTTATTAATTGTGTATTAAATAGAAATTAATTCAAGCGCTCAGTTCATATCCTATAAAAAGAGTTATTAAGAAAAATTCGCTCCAAAATAATTTTGTTGGCAGTTTTTTTTTTATTAAAAAAATTAACAATATTTTAATTAAAATTTTCAAAACATAAACAACTCTAGTTTTTAGTAACTCATTCTTTTAAAATATGTATTGGCGATAACGTTAAGCTTTTAAATGGATTGCAAAGAACCTAGTACAATATTATGCATTTTGCGATTCTAAAAGAACAGCACCGTCATTTGACACCTGTCAAACGTATATATCATTTAAGGTAATATTTTTTTTGTTTTTAAGTCCACCATTTTATATTATAGATTGTTTAACTGCGGTTAAATTGTAAAAACTTACTACAAAATTGGTGGTTCTGCCATAATTAAGGCTCATTTCTAGCTTTGTGAATTCGTCAATAGGTAAAATTTCAATATATGAGGCTCTAAAAATCCACAAGTACCTTTAAAAAAGCATTTTATATTACAAATAGTTTAACTGTGGCTAAATTGTATAAACTTTCTATAAAATTGGTGGTTCTGACCTGGTTGAGGTTCATTTTTCACTTGGTGAATACGTCTATAGTCAAAATTTCCATATATGGGGCTCTAAAAATCCACAAGTACCTTTAAAAAAAACATTTTATATTATGTATTATATAATTTAACTGTGGTTAAATTGTAAAAACTTTCTATAAAATTGGTGGTTCTGCCGTGGTTGAGGTTCATTTATAGTTTGGTAAATATGAAAATAAACAAAATTTCTGCATATGGGGCTCTAAAAATCCACAAATATTTTTTAAAAAACCATATTCAATTATGGATAGTTTAACTGCGGTTAAATCATAAAAACTTTTTACAAAATTGTTAGTTCTGCCGTGGTTGAGGCTCATTTCTTGCTCGCTTAATATGTCAAATTAGCAAAATTTTCATATATGAGGCTCAAAAAACAACTGTCTGATGTGTCAATTCCGTCAATTCTGAGCCGTATGCTAACCAATTTTTTTAGCCCAAATTTAAAGACTTTAATCTGAACTTTATATGACATTTACAAAACGCCGCTGTTAGCCACACACCATAGTAAGTATGCTGTTATATGCCGACAAGTTCCCAGAACGCATTCGCTTCCAATTTCGTGCGATTTGAAGATCGTAAAAACCATATTTTACACAGTTCTTTATTTAACTATATAAAATATTATTTTTACGTAAATAATTCACAATTTAAAAACCAACATTCACCAAATAATGGGCCAATTACAACCCGAAATGTGCTAAAAAGTCATGAGAAATTACCTTAAAAAGATCGAGTTCTGCGAGAAGTTTAGTGACAATTATTTTATTAATATTATATTTAGTCTATAATGACAAAATTTGAGCAATACAATGAATTAGTAATTTGTCAAAACTTAACCTTTAAATTAAAAGTCATTAAAATGAATTTTCTTTTTAGAATAAGTTTCGTCACCTCCCACAGCTGGCAAAAATATTTTAATAATTTATTAACTATTTATTTATTCCTAAAATAGTTATTTCAGGTTATTAATGTGCATATAAAAAATATTAAAATAGTTTTTTTTTTATTTTTAAAGCAAAACACAATTTGTTCTTAAGATTAATTTTTATTTAATCAAGAAGAAAAAAATACGAATTAAAACTGGTTAAATTTTTAAAATAATTTTATATAATCTTGCTGAGTCAATATTATAATTTTCATTAAGAAAAATTATAATAAAAATCAATCGTTCCATAATAAAAACAACTATTTATCCACCAACGCACTGATATTAACTGAATTTAATAAGGGAAAAGAAACAAAATAAAAAAAATAAAAGATTTTTTTAATTAAAATATGAAATTTAATATTCAATTAGTTGGCACTTACCTCTTTAATATAGAAATTATACTAATTTTAATAATTTAATTTTATTATATAAAAGAAAAACAAAAATAAATGGTAAAATTGATTTCTTAACTGCACATTTGCATGTCAAAAATCAGTAAAAAAAAAACGCTTTTTAATATTGCTAAATATGTAAAACCGAATAAATGGTGAAAAGAAACAATTTAATTTGTAAATTATTCCATAAAAGTTTTGAGATCTGATCAAGTTTAATAAAATTTATACACTTTCTTAATTCGGTTAAAGTAGCACGTCAGAGTGCACTTTATTTGATAATAAATTATTTTAAAAGTTTTCCATTTGCACTTTGCATAAGTTTCATTCTAAAGTCGTTTTTGGTTTTAATATTTTTACCCTCTTCGTAAAATAATATATTCCTTTTTGGCATTTTAACCAGAACAAAAAAATTTTATGCCAAATGAATTAAAATTGAATTTTTTTGATTGCGAAAAAAGAAATAGTTTCATTTTTTCCAGAAACTTTTTAGTCACGCTTCTTTAACTTCTCACACTTTTTGGTCAATTAGCTTTCCCATATTTCATCCAAACTGCTGTGAAATTATTTTTCCAATATCACCCTCTATTTTGACAGGATTCAAAAAAATATGGTTCGTTGCAGTTTTTATTGATGAAATAATTTAAGTTTAAATGGAAATGTTTTCTTAGGAAAGAAATTAATTTTCTGTAAAGTTAGTGTTGGTTGGAAATTTTTCAAAATTTAAATTTAATAATAGGACGAGTATTCTTAGTCTTCTATTATACCCATAATATTCTTATTAATAACTGATATTGCATTTTATTAGAAAATTCCTATCATTACATCGACTATCCTACAAAACAAGATGAACAAGCTTCAAAATTTATTTAGAAAATAGAGCCGCTGAGTATCCAAACGAAAATGCTGAAAACCATCTCCTTTTATATCCTTTACTGGCAACATTACTCTACAATAGAACAAGATACGATATCTAGAACTCTATATCGACAAAACGCTGTACTTTTTAATTACAAGATCAAAATGAACTATCCGCAAAGAACCCAAAATTACAAGTTCGTATGTCCAAATTGGCTTGAGTACTACAATACAGTACTGAAGCCAATTTGGACGTATAGACTTGAATTTTGGGTTTCGACGAAGATTTCAAATCCTTGAGAATCTCTAACCACTAATGTCCCTTTTATATGCAAACTGCGCATAATCCATTACAAAACAATTTATTCCAGTCTGAGTCACCATTACAGCTTCTTTTATTAAAAACTATCCTCAAAAACCCTCCAAATAAATACTCTTTAAAGTGATTTATTTTTCTTGGGGAACATAAAAAATCCTGTGAATATGGGGAGACTCAGGAATCGCAAAAAAAAACAACTTTGGCCAACACATTTTGATGCAGGTGGCCGTGTTACAGGTAGGGTACGTTATCATGGTGGATCATAAAAGTATCTATTATGTGCGATATGATGCGAAAAACCTCTTTTGTTGAAATTTTTAAGGATAAAAATTCTTTGTTGACTTTTTGCTCTGAAGGCACAAAAAGCCCTTTATAACAGTTTTCGATTTTTTAAGGCGTCCTTGAGCGAGTCTTGTTTTCCACTCGTTCTCGACATTCCAAAAATCCTTTCTACCACAGATAAAATTGAGTTTTTAATGGAAAACGTTCCTTTTTTTTTAATCAAACTCGAGGATTAACCAAGTTTATTAAAAATTCCATTTTACGTCACGGACTACAAAAACTAAAATTCACTTATCACTCTTTGTAGGGTTGCGTAGTTACCAGTGGAAGCCTGTTCTGCTCCTTTTAAGAAAAACCTATAGTGTGAAGGATTTTTACCCACTGAAACCGACATCCCTTTTCTTCATATATGACACCCCATGGAACCATCGTCAGGTACAATTTCGTGAGGAGTACACTGACATCGTCTTTTTTTTCAATTTAGACTGCAGACTATCCTCTTCTCGTGCTTTCTTTCTGGTGGAGCTCCTTTATTACTCGGGATGCGTATTCTGATACTGCATCCCAACATGCCTGTGATATTATAATTTGTGTCATGATATGCTTCAAGTTCACCAAATATTTTTTTCCAATTCCTGCTCCACTAAAGCATGGACAGTGAAAGAAGACATGTTACCCATCATCGAGTGTAGGCCAACAATTAGGGCATGTCGAATCAACTTCCATCCCAAAGCAATATATAGAGCACCCACGACCTGACAGAAATTGTCTGTCAGGTTGTGGGTGCTCTATATGGAAAAGTGGGCCATATAATGAACCACTTTTCCATAGCCTCTTTTGTTCCACGTGGCTATGCCAGTAATGTGTCTTTAATCGATTATTGCCAGTGTTGCTGTCATTTCGCCACTGTCTAATATTTTTCCCTCCCTGCTGACGGTGAGCTGATGGATAATATTTCTCTCCTGTCATCGATAACATATTTTGGTATTTGTATCCGCCAAAAGCTCGATACGAAACAGTACGGAATGATTTCGAGACTGGAAGTACGCTTCGACAATGTACTGCCATCACCTGACGCTTGTATAAACGTTTCCATCACCATAACTTCTGTTCTTATTATGAGAGTATCATAGAGTTGATAATTATATTGTAGATAGAAGCCTTCGTCTAAGAAGGCTTCTATCTATTAGAAGCTATTCATGTCTGTATAAGCTTTGCGAAAATACGAACCGCAGCGTTGCCAGATTGCTCTCTCTGATGCCATTCCCATTACTACAATATTTTTTGCCGCACCTCACGTTATTTTTTAAAAAAAAAACTCCTCGTTTTTTGAAAATAATATTATATAAAAATTACTAATATTTAATTTTACTCTGAACTCAGTTCAATTAATGGTAAAGAGATTTTATGCAGCAATATTTCATTACAAATTTTTTATAAGGTCAAGTTACCTTAAAATGGTTTTTGTACAAAAATATCTGCTCCCAAAAATATCCTCAAATAAGTTGTTTAAAATGTTTTTCCTAATCTTAATTTAAAAAATATTTAAACAATTGCTAAAATGTTACCAACTCTCGAAGATTATGGTCCGAAATTTTAGATCTACTTCTTAAGCAAACTCTTGGGACAAACTCTTGAAAATGGAAAATGGTCTCAATTTATATTGACCAGTATTTTTTTTAAATAGTCACTTTCATATAGTTGCCAGAGCTCATAAAATCACTCGTGACACGTGACGTGTATTAAAGTCAAAAGTGATCAGTTAGCATTGCGATTTTATCGTGGAAAAACATACACTCGAACAACGCTTACAAAATTAATAATTTTTATTATCAAAATTCGTGCTCTGTGAGAAATATATTTTGTCATGATCGACCTACTGACTAAGCAATCAATTCAAGCCATAGTGACAAATTTTCGCAGCAATTTCACGCTATTTGACATCAAACCGCCAACCCATGTGCGTAGAGTGCGTCCAATATTGGTGAAGATCGCAATTGTTCCATTCGTCACCGTGCAAAGCAATTGGGATTATGTCAATCGACTATGTGGAAGATTTTATGCAATCATCTTAGTTTTAAATCACATAAAATACAGCTCGTGGACGAACTGAAGCAGAATGACTTATCAAAGCCTTAAATTTTCGGTGAATGAGCCTTAGAAATTGCGTTAAGCGACGAAGCCCACTCAACCATTTCTGATTGAATGGGTATGTGAATAGGCAAAATAAGAACCAAAAATTACACTGTTTGATGCGGTTTATGGGTCGTATTTCTTTAAAGATGACGCTGGCCGCAACGTTACCGTCAATAGCGCCCGATATCGCTCAATGATGTCGAACTTTTCTTTGCCGAAAATGCAAGAACTGCATCTGGTAACATGTGGTTTTAACAAGATGGCGCTACAGCACTTGAAACAATGGAAATATTGAGTGATGAGTTCGGTGAGCAATTTATCTCACGTTTTGGACCGTTGAGTTGGCCGGCTAGATCGTGCGATTTGATGCTTCTAGACTATTTTTTATGGGGCTACGTGTAGTCACTTGTCTGTACCGGTAAACCAGCGTCACTTACAGTCTTGTCAGACAATATTACACGTGTTATTAGCGAGATACCAGCTGAGCTACTCGAAAAAGCGGTTCAAAATTGGACCACGATTTATATGAAATAATCTTAAAAAAAATAAATGGCAAGCATTGATTTATCGACTCAAAAAAAAATTTTAGGCTCTTTTGCAATTTTTTTGTTTTTTTTTTTAAATTTTAAAAAATAAAGATTTAAAAAATCAACCGTTATAATAGTATTAAAATTTCTGATAATAAAGGACATATTTAAAAAAAAAAAAAACAATATATTTATTCTTAGAGAACAATTGTACTGAAAAAATTTTTTTTCTTTTATTTATTATATAATGTCTTTTGTATAATAAAATATGATAAATCCTTTTATAAATTACCTTCAAAAATAAATTTTTTCCAAGGATTAATTGAATTTCCTTTAAAAAAATAATTTCATAAAAAAAGAAAAAAAATATTTTTAATTTAATGAAATCTAAAAATTAATTCATTTTTCAATTGTGGAAAGGTGCTTTAATAAAGAATGCCAAGTAATGAAAAAAAAGGATATTATTATTTATAATGACAATTACAATGACGATAATGATGATGATGATGGCGATACCAAAATAAAAATGAATAAAAGCGTACTCAATGTGTAGCATAAAGAACAAATGATAACAATAACATTCAATAATATAAAAAGGACAATAAAAGCCCTAAACTGTTCAGCTTTATTCAAAATCACAATAACCCCCATCCACCCTCGCTAACATTTCATCAACAATATAATAAAATTTAACTTTATTTAAAGTCAAAAAAAAAAAAAATTTAAAAACATTCATAAAAATGAATAAAAAAAAATTTTTACAAAATTTCCAAGTATGAAAATATTAATGTTAATATTAAATACAAGCGAAGAATATATATTTTACCAGGATGTACAATCTAAGGAAGAATTTTCTTTTTCTTTTTTTTTTAGCCAAATAAAAATAAATCCATTCAAAGCATGCATACATAATCAAGGACATAACAAAAATATATGAATATTAGTTAGGAAAAAAAAATGTAATACTAAATATTTTTGAAAGAAAAAAAAAATCAATGCAATTTACCCTAAAATTATTGTTATATGTAAAAAGGAAATGATGGCTTTATATAATCGATGCTTGAGGGGAGTTCTGGCAAATAAAAAGCAAATTCAACAAGAAACTCGAAATATTCTTAGTACTTCATATGGACACATCGAATATTTACAAAGAAATACCCGGAGGAGGCTTTCCTCTCTTTAGCTTAAATGGCTTCAAGAGCTTGTGATGATGATTCTATAGAACGTTTTCAGGCAAATCTTGAATCGTTTATTCAGAAGATGTAACCAGTCATAAAATATTCATCGTTTGCCGTAAAAGTGAACAAATCCCATCTACAACAGTGGCGCCATCATTGTCAGCACTGTACCTCCTACTCTACATATTAGAATTGGGCATGTCGACCTTGTCACCCATCTACGAGTATATATAAGACGATACTCGACCGTAACCTCACTCTTGTGTACACAGATAGAAATTCACTTTTTGGTCCATTCTAGCATTCAGGATTCATGTAGTAAGCAGTAAATGTTGTTGTGCTCGTATCTGATTGGATATTATTATTTAAGGATATGCTTCGATATCTTTAAGGTATTAACACAAAAAAAAAATATAAAAATAATTCAATATTTTTCAAAAGTCCTTCCTTATTTTTGGTGATAATTTTTTTTTTAATCAAAAACATTTTTTTTCTATTGTACAAAAACCGGATTCTTAAAGTTTTGGTAATTTAAAAAAAAAAAATCGAAAAATGAACCGAAATTAAAACTTTGGAACATTTTTACCATAATGAGCTGAATAAACTTCAATAGTTTGTTTGTAAAGCTTCTTTTTAACTATACGAATTTATACTTAATTCTGTTTATTTGACGAGTGATTCGAACAGAATAGTAACTTGATTTTTTAGACAATTTTAATGATAATCTACACAATTCCCGGTAGGAGTTTTATAGATAACATTCTGACATCTTATCCAAAGCATATAGTATTCAACAAAATTCTGTTAGATCACATAAAACTATGTTGTTCATGTGGTTCTCGTGGGAAGATGTTCTATTCCTTTTTTTCTTTATCTTTGATTTTTTTTCTCTCTGACCTTACAAATTTCCTTAACGAAGTCTTGTACGTACATATCTTTGTATATGTTTAGATTTCCCATTGGCCAAAATGTCAATTTTATTTAAAACAGAGAAACTCTAACTGAATATTTATACTCAAAAAAATAATAAATAAAAAATATAAAAGACAAAATAGAAATAAGATTAATATTCCAAAATATTTCGAAACAAATAAAAAGCATAAAATTTCATTAAAAAATTGAATCATAAATTTCATAAACTTAAATAAAGATATATTATGTTCAAGTGTACTAAATATTTTTTTGGGAACTTTATAAGGCAATGGAAAATAATACATTTGCAATTTTTAATAAAATTTTAAAATTACCTTTTTAATAAATACAATATATAATAAATTTTCTTATATATTATTAAGCTGTGGACTTTTTAAATAGACAAAAAAAATGTCCTTTTTTTCAGTAGTAAATCAATGTAAATGATTATAAAGTGAAATTATAACAAACGATCCAATTTAAATATTACAAACAAATTTTTATTTTTGACCAATTGTCCTTAATTTGATTTTTTTTTTCTGTTTTGTTCATAAATTTTTTCAATAAATTTTAATAAAATTTGTATTTTTTTTCTTTAAAATTATAATTTAAAAGTGGTTTTTTTTTTCAAAAAATTTATGTGATATTGGGTGGCAAAAAGGAGCAGCAATAAAAGAAATTTATTATAAGCCAGTCAATTTTGTTTTTAAGTTATGTGAGAAATATTGGAAAGGAAAAACCTCGTCCTAATGACCTATATTTATAATAGTATCCTTTGCATATTATTTTTTCGTTCCCTTTGAAAGTTTTCCATAATCAAAATGATCCCTAAGACTAACAATTCCAAAAACTTTCCTAGCGCATGTAGACCCATAAGCCTCCTAATTAATTCTGCCTGAAAAAAGGATACTTTAGGATTAAAAAATAAATATATTTACTGGACCAGAACCTTTCTGTGCAATTTCAAAAGGGTCACTTGGGTCAATTATCGAGTGCTGGGAACTCGAAGTTAAAAGCTCACACTGACATAATTTCCTGGGCATAAAAGAGTCTAAAAAAAAATCATCGCCTTTCATAAAAATAGAATGTTAGAGGTCCTCTGGGAACGCAAAGTTAAAAACTAAAAAACCTGACCTAAGGCTGCTCAGTGGCCTATGCCATCATCTTAACAAGATGGGCAAATCTGACACGACAATCTGTTGCTTTTGATCTGAAGAGGATAAATTGCTGGAGACTTTGGCATCTTGGTTTGGGAGTCAATAATCCCTACGAGATTTTCCAGCTACCTGCCAATATGATATTGAGCTTCAATATTATTACTATTTGAGTGAGGGTTATTCACCACAAAAGACCTCATTTTTTTTTTTAGTTTAGATTAATGAGGTACACTGGGAAACCTTCAAAAGGAAGACCTTCTACCTGCCAGGCGAGTTATGCGGAATTTTAACGCCGTTAAAACTTACCTGGACCTCTACCCTAGCTTCCGAAACGATGGTTCCCCGGCGGCACTCTTTGTAAATACTACTTCGACGGGGCGTTCTTATTTGATATTACTACTGTCCCGATCTTATGACGCCTCGCGGCCTATTCTTCGTACGTGGTCCGAAGATCCTTGATTAAAGAGTCCGCGTAC
Organism: Atherix ibis; assembly: GCA_958298945.1. Classification (NCBI taxonomy): domain Eukaryota; kingdom Metazoa; phylum Arthropoda; class Insecta; order Diptera; family Athericidae; genus Atherix; species Atherix ibis. Next base: position 47,321,513 of record OY282605.1, on the reverse strand, counting down.
TCTGCAACTCTGTTCCAAGCCGATTGGCTCTTCAGCATGCACTCCACTATGTTTTCTGGACTGATGGAACGGTCCAGATTTTTCTCTTTAGATCTGCCCGTGTTCTCTCGTAGAAGAGGGCATTGGAAGAATACGTGTTCTGCATCTTTGATCACATCGCGGCAGTGATGACAATTTGGGGAGTCAGTTCTATTGAATCTGTGCAAGTATGCCCGAAAGCATACATGCCCAGTCAAGAGTTGGGTGATGTAATACCCGAAATCCCCGTGTACGCGAGTGACCTATTTGGTGACATCTGGGATCAGCCGATGAGTCCACCATCCCTTTGTCGAGCTGTCCCATCTGTCTTGCCAGAGGCAAAGACTCTCGGGTCTCTCCTCTTCACAGAGGACCTTTCGCCGCTTTTCCTTCTTCCTACGGTGTTGGCGTTCACGCTCTCCTGCCAGGATGTCGATGGGTGGGCATGATGCCACGACGTTTTCCGCATCGTGTGATACCGTTCGGTATGCTGACGCTACTCTGATTGCTGAGAGCCGCTGGACTGATGACAACTCTAGCGATTTCGCCTACACTGGTGCTCCGTATAGCAGGACGGAGGTAACTACAGTTGCCAGTAGTCGCCTTCGGATTTGCCTGGGGCCTTCGATATTGGGTATTATCCGCGAAAGCGCACCCTGTACTGCTGATGCCTTCCTGCTGACGCTGGAGATGTGCTCCTTGTAGTTGTGTCTGGCATCCAAGACCACTCCTAGATACCGAATGTAGGGTAGCGACTGGATGTCGTGGTCGCCTACTCTTATGTTGATGATCTCCATTTTCTTCCGGCTACTCACAAGGCGTGCCTCGGTCTTATTTTCCGCCAAAGACAGGTCTGCCGATGTCATCCACTGTCTTATCCTCCGGATGGTGGTGGGGAATGCGGCTCCAGTTCCTCCAGGTGTTTGGCTACAAGGACAACCGCTTCGACGTCCGCGAAAGCCACGATTGTTGTGTTCGGCGGTAATTGCAGATGGAGTAGGCCGTCGTACATAACGTTCCACAAGAGTGGCGCCAGGACAGAGCCCTGAGGTACCCCTCCCGTGACCCCATACTCCGCTGGTCCATCCTCCATCTCGTAGTGTAGTAGTCGATCACTGAAGTATGATCTGACCATCCTCCATAGGTAGTAGGGCACCCCCATGTTCTCAAGAGCCTCCAAGACTCGGTCCCAGCGGGCTGAGTTAAACGTATTCTTGATGTCCACCCTAACAAGGAGGCAATACTTTTTGGAACCGCCTTTTCATCTCTTTCCTGAGATGACTTCCTTTGCGATGTTCGTGACGAGTTCCAGCGCGTCGATGGTCGATCTCCCCTTCCTGAATCCGAATTGGAATTCGGAAAGTTGAGGATCGATGTAATGCTCCAATCTGTCGGCCACTATCCGCTCCAAGTTCTTCCCGTCCGAATCCAGCATGCAGAGTGGACGATAGGATGCTGGTTCGTCCGGTGGTTTCTTCCCTTTTGTGATAAGAACCAATCTTTGTTGCTTCCATCGAGTCGGAAATACGCCTTGCCGCAGGCAGGCGTCGTACATGCTTATGAACATGTCTGGCCTGGCGGCAATTGCACTCTTCAGTGCGATGTTGGGTATGCCGCTTGGTCCTGGTGCCTTGCCATTCTGCAATCTAGTGCAGGCCCTTGTGAGTTCTTCCATGGTCACTCCGGCAATTTCCACTTCTTCATCCTCCGGGTGGTAGTCGAGGAGTTCTGGTTTCTCCGGGAACAGATGTTCTACTATTCTGTGCAACATGTCAGGACAGGTTGGTTTTGTTGCGGGTAGGCTTTTAATCCTATGCATGACCGTCTTATACGGTCTGCCCCACGGGTCCCGGTCCACACAAAAGACCTCATTGGTCGAGGGGATTTGAGACTATGTGTCTATTGCTACTTTCTATATATATTATTATTATATTATTAATCCTAAAACTTTTTTATGCTATTTTTAAAACCGAGGGTGTGATTCCTGAGCATCCCAGGTACATTTCTTGACATTTATCTCTATTCGAAAAGTCCACAGCTGAAAATATCGCGTAGTCTAACATTTATCCTAATTCCGCCGATGTGCCTCAGGGAAGTATCCTAAGTCCAATCATGTACAATATTTACACCTATGATTTTACTTATCACACTGATATCTTTAACGCAACATCTGCGTTGTTCCTAACACGAAAACTAAAAGAAGTGAACTTAACGCACAATACAAACAATTACTACGACTCCTAGACAGTAGGTCGAAACTGGCAACAGTACTGAAACCAATATGGACATACAGACTCGAACTTTGCAGTTCAACTAAGCATTCCAGTTCAAACCCTACAAACTCGAAACCTTCGAAAAATTATCAATAGTCGCTTTTAAGTACGAAACACTGTTATTATCTATCCTACCGGTCCTAATCCTTTAGAAGGAAAAAACTGTTCATTCCCACCCTTCCATTATACACTCATCAACGTTTAAAGCGGCAATAGCCTCGAGATTTTTTCAATTTTTATTTAGCTTTTAATGTAATTTATATTAAAAGTACTTAAAAGTTAAAGAGTATTTCTTTTAAAAATTATTTTTATAAGGTCTAAGTTATAAGATCTGTAAACGGTCCTCTACAACAAAGTCATTACAAGTTACAATTTCTTATCCTTTCAGCATTCATTTAGAGTTTCGTTCCCATAAAGGGATTATCACATTGCTAACTCCTTGAGGAAAAATTCTTCAAAAAGCACGTTTTCATACATTTTACTAAATAGTTATCATGCACAACCCCCTTCCCCCACCCCACTCCCCTTTAATTAAAAAATAGTACTCAACTTCAAGGACCAAACTTCCCAATATCCTTGATTACTTTATAAGTCCTCCTTCAAATAATTTTAATTACAGTATTGAAATCCTCTGCGATTTAGATTTTTATCAAAGCCTTATTTTTCTTATCCCTAATGTAGAGCAAGTCTTAAGGACCTTTTTTCATAGACTCTTTTATGAAAAAATTGATAGCAATATAAATTAAAATAATTGAGACCAACAAATTCACTTAAAAGGAATAGTTTAAAAAACCAAACGAAATTCAAATAGAAATTTAATTGACCAGAGCTGAACATTGAAATTAAAAATTACTACCACTAAAAAAAACCAACTAATATTCCCAATCCAAATGAGTGTACCTGCCAGAAATTTTGAACTCTTCACAATTAAATCTGTTATCCTTTATCTTTCCCATAAAAAAGCTCTTGGTTACAACCGAAGAACAGCTTCTAACCTGAAGTAAATTTTCAAAAACAATATAAGTTGTCACTATACACATTTTGAAAGGTATCCTTTGCAAATCCATTTTTCCCTTAGTTAGGAAACTATCAGAAATTAAAATGATTCTTAAACCAAATAAACTCGACAATAAGACTTTTAGTCTCCTACCAATCCTGGTAAAAAAAAATTCCATAAATTTCTCCGTAATTAAATCTGTTATCGATTCTATCTTTTTCTAAATAATAATAAACTTATCAATTTCGCTTTTGATAATCTTTCGATTACAAACCAGCAATGCCACATTGCACAGAAGAGAGACTATTCCCCAGAAGTATAATGTGCTCCTTTAAAAACTCTAGAGCTTCCTTCATTCTACATACTATCTTATCTTAAATTCATGTCATTCACAACGTTATTCCGAAGTAGCAGTTCATACAAAATCATCAGAAATGAATCCCATTTCATCGGATGTACCACAAGACCGTATTCTTGTACCCCTTTTTTTACATAATATTTATACCCATGACATTCCATCTGATTCTTAGACTATCATTACGATTAGGATTAAAAATCCCAGCATAGATTCTAGTAATTCACAATCTCTTCAATCCTTGTTTACGAGATTTTAAACAAAGCTAAATTGAGCAGAAAAGTGCTCGCATTACTTTTACTCTTTGCCAAAATCCGCCTACCCCTCCTCTATATCTTAATGGCAACATGATTCCACAATTTGCTAAAAAATGTTAATTAGAAATTAACTTAGGCAATATATTGTCCTAGAAGCCACATATTAGACTAGAAAAAACTTTAAACTAACGCACCCATAAAACCTGTTTGGACTAATGGCATTGAATTTGCACTCCGAAGGACTCCGCAAAAATTATTGATGGCTCTTTTTATGTTCGTAATAATGAATACCATCCTGATCTAAGTGTCAGTTTCTCTTGTTCAGAACCTTTAGCATTTCCCTCTACTAAAACTTTAATTCCCATTTATTGTTTCACTATAATCGACTTGAAAGAAATGTTTTCTATAGGGTATCTAAAACTGCATGGAAGATTTGCAATTTGTGCCATTTGTGCGGTAAAGTGTTTCCAACGAAAAAAAGACTGCATGACAGCTCACAGTTCAGGGGTATTAAAAAATTTAAGAAAATTGGATTAATTAATGATTGTAAATACTCTGTTCGTCCTCCAAAAAGCCGTTCAACACAAAACATCGAAGCAGTTCGTGAGAGTGTCGGCACACTGGTCTCCATCAGATTTGCATCTTCATGCTTACAAACTTCAATTGACTCAAGAACTGATGCCCAGTGAGCCATGCACATGGTTCGTTGAATGGATTGTGGAACAAAATCAGATGCGAATGGGGTTCATTGAATTGATTATGGAACAACACTGATTTTTCGAACAAAATCATCTTCAACGATGAGACTCATTTTATCTTAGTTAATCGAGAATATTGTTTTATTTGGGGTGCAGAAAATCCATCCACCACGTGTTACTGTTTGGTGCGGATTTTGAGGCTAGAAGCATCATCAAACGATTTTTCTCCGACAATGAAGCTGGTCAAACAATAACAGCTAATAGAGCTCGTTGACAAAATTATCGTATTTGGGGTTCAGAAAATCCACAAGTGATTGTTGAGAAACAAATGCATCCACGTGTTACTGTTTGGTACGGATCTTGGGCTGGACGCAGCTGGGCAAGCAATACCAGTTAATAGAGCTCGCGACATGATAATCCAGTTTTTTATATCTTAATTAGAAGATATGGATATGGATGATATGTGGTTTCAACAAGACGGTGCTACATACCATACAGCCGAAGAAACAATTACTTTTTGTTTCGAGCGTGAAGTTTGGGACACCCTATATTACCCTCTTTGGAAATAGTCATCGGATATCTTGTTAGATGAGGAAATTCCAGATACGGTGGCTAACTGCTATTTCACGTTACAATATATTTAATTGTTGTAGATAAAAATAAAATTTAGAAAAAAAAAGTCTACGAAAAAGTAGATTTTTCGCAACTGGATAATTGCAAATCCTATTTTTAGTTAATATTTTTTTTTTAAAAAGTTTTTGTTAATATTTTCTCAAATGTTATTTGAAAAATTCTCTTAAATTTTATTTGAAAAATTCTAAAATATTTATTTTAGTTTTTGTTTATGTCAGTAGGACGTCATTTAGTGTAGCTTTTCTAACAACATTGTCAAAATATTTTCCACTTTTCCACTTTCTTATTTAGAAAAATTACTATTTCGTGTTCTTTATTTATTTTTTCTCTTTAAGAAAATAAAAACATTCTTACAAAAAAAGAAAGAAAAAATAATTTCCAATAACATTTAATTTATTTTCTTTTTTTTTCTTTCTTTTAAATGAAAGAAGAAAAATTTATTTCTAGTGTGGACACTTTGAAAACAACTGCAAATGAGGTGTTGACTGTATTAATTGATTTCGTAACATTTTAGAAATTATTTACTTATTGACAGTGCAAAATTCAAAGAATTTAGTTCAATTAACAAATATGACCTAATTTTTTTTTGTTCAAGTGTAGTTAATTTTTTCTTCTTTATGTGATTTAATATCGATTACAAAAGATATTGAAACCATAAAATTATTGTACACAACGTTCATGTTTTTGTTTAATAATATAACTTTTTGTCTGTTCTTATTTTGTGCTACAAAAATAAATAATTATTTATAAAAATATTTTCAAATTATGTAAAAATATTAGTCCTCATATGTTACCAAATTCATATAAATTGTAAAATGGCGGCCAAAATTCAGACTTTCTATTTAATGTTTAACTAATAATAAATATAATTAAAATAAAATTAATAGTTTTATAAAAATTCAATTTAAAAAATTTACCTAAAAAATTACCAATAAGTATAATTAATGACAATTGGTAAAAAATTATAAATATAAAATCAATTACGAGATTATTTTATGAAGATTATACCTTACAAATGTTGACAACAAAGCGTAACGTTTGATTTGCTTGTGATTTGTTTGTGAGAAACGTCCCAAAGATATGTGACAGGGGGACCCTAGGACCATTTGGTGTCGCATGCATAACAGTTTAAGTGTTTAAATAGACTATCTTAGGGAAAGTTATTTTTTTTTTTTTTTTATTTGGATATCATCACTGAAAATCTATTTGACAGTTGAGAGGTTTTAGAAAAATATTCAAACTTATTTAAAATGGCTTCATTTATTGTTTATTCAAATTTGAGTATTACTTTTGAATTAATTAGAATTTCAAATTTTATTTTAAATAAAATTTATGTAATAATATATCGAAAAAAGGTATTTTAAAAATAAAGTATTTTAGATACACTATAATTATTTTGTCTTCTCATTTAAGCTCAATTACAAGGAAAATTAAAAAAAAACTAACCTTAATTTCCTAATTTAATTCTAAAAGCTTCTATATTTTAAAGATAATCATAAATATAATATACTATTTATCAGTATCTGTAATGATTTTCATTAATAAAATTAGAATATTGTACTATAGTTAGCTAAATGGCTATTAAACAATTGTATGGTTTATAGATCGTTTGTTTGTTTTGTTTGGGAGCAAGGTCCGAAAGACATGTGCCAGGGGCCACCCTTAGATTAAAGAATACCTGGGGATAAGCTCGTACGTCAATTTTCTGGCCGAATTATTGCAAAAGCGGCGAGAAATCGTAACGCTTGCATACTTTTGTGTAGATTTTTTTATGTAGACATGACACCCACTGACATTTAGTTTTCTTCATAATAGAAATTTATTGAATTGCAAGAGCATAATTTATATTCATTTTAATTCACTTATTGGAAACAAAACTACAATTTAAACGCAACGACAGGCAAAGTTTATTTTCTGTACAATCTTTTGATATGAAATGGAATCAAGCACCTCAGTTTTGTAGACTATGGGAGAGTTTTTAAACACGCCATTCTCCATGAACAATTTTCCTGCCCAGAATTTCGAATTGATTGTCTAGTACATCAGTTCCCAAGTAACACCAGTTACGAAAATTAAGCTATTTAACGGAACTCTGACGGCACTCTGTTCCGTCATCTAATTACGAATTTGTTCAAGATGGGTTCAGAAACAGTTAAGAAACTGTTTTTCCTTTGTCGCTAAAAGCCGGACTGAGAGAAAATTTGTTTGCTTTCATGAACTAAGAGCCGTCAGACGTAACAAAAACGGAACTCATTGACGGCACTTATTGAGTGGGTTCCGAGTGCGTTACTTGGGTTTGGCAATGGTCTGCCAGTGTGTAGCGAAGAAAATTTCACTATTTTCCCATTCTGTGCATCTGGTGTGGACGTTACTGCTGTGAGTTGCCACAAGATGAGTAGGTTAATGAATGCTTCGAATACTGTGTGAACTGTGCGGAGGGGAACCTCTTTTGTAAACCGATCAGCATATTCATTGTCCGGAATGCCTACATACCCCGGCACATACCACAACTGAATAAAGCGTTATTTATTAGGCGATGGTCTGATAGCATTTAGTACCGGGTCCGTTCTGGAACTACGAATAGCGTTTAAAGCAGCGAATGGTACTACCCAGAATTCTGTAAAATAAGGTGCTACCTTGTATAGAAAAATTCCATAGTGTACCTTCTCAAAGCAACTGACCGCTTGTAGTAATGGTCATTCGTTGCCGTATCAGTATAGTTAATTGCGGCATTGCCTAATCGAATTGTATCAAGTTCATCTCAATTGAAAAGCGCTAGTATCTATTCCATGCAGAATTTCTGTGTTTTATTAGGTTATAACGTTTGATTTTGCGCCAAGAAAATTAGAAAGTGAAATTTCTCAGTCACCAAATATTTTTAATTTAAAACATCGAAATAAGCTTATAGATTAGCCAATTTAGATTTTGAAAAGCAAAGTTTAAGAAAACATACTTCAAAAAGTGATTTTTTTTATATTGCTTAAGTTTTGTCATCATGCATAAATTATAACATCATTCAAGGAACTACCGTCGGAATTCTTGCAAGACTTGCTCCTTTTTAGGTATTTTTTTGATGATTTTGGTGAGAAATTCAACCATTACTTAAAGATTGTTGATTTTTAAATGCTCTCAAATTAAAAAATTATATATAAGTAAACACAATTTCTATAAGGAAAAGTCTAACGCTAGACTTTTTCTTATAGAAATTGTATTTCAGAACGTACGATTTTGGAGTCTAAATGGCATCACTAAATCTCGAAATAAGACGTTCTGGAAAGTTTTCGATTTATAAAGCCAAAATAGATTGTACTTTATTATTACTGGCACCTTATAAGACTATGATTAAAATGTTTAAATTTAGGTTAAAAAAAAGCTGATAATCGTATGGCCATACGAGGGTCATTCAACTTAGCCTACAAAAGAAAAACGCAAATTTTGGAAAGGTGGCAATTTATTTTTCCACATAATCTCCTTCAAGCTCGATACACTTGGCCCAGCGATGCTCTAACTTTTTTAACCCGTCCAAAAAATACATTTTCTCGAGGGAAGCAAAATAGGCCTCCGTGGCGACGATGACCTCCTCATTCGACCCAAATCTATTCCCGGCGAGTGATTTTTTCAGGTTTGAAAACAAAAAGTTTTGAAAAAAAAACAGGGGGCCAAATCTGGAGAGTACGGTGGATGGGGCAGTAATTCGTAGCGCAATTCGACCAATTTGGCCATGGCGACGGCGGAGGTGTGAGCCGGCGCGTTGTCGTGGTGGAACAGCACTTTTTTCTTCGCAAAGCGGGGCCGCTTTTTCTTCAATTCGACGAAAAATTGCAAAGTAGCGCCCCGTGATTGTTTTACCCTTCTCGAGGTAATCGATGTGGATCACACCTTGTCAATCCCAGAAAACGGTGGCCATCACCTTTCCGGCCGATCGAACAGTCTTCGCCTTCTTCGGAGTACGTTCGCCGGGTGGAGTCCACTGTTTCGAATGTTCCTTGATCTGTGGTGTATACCAGTGAATCCATGTTTCGGCGACGGTCACGAAACGACGCAAGAACTCCGCTGGATTGCGCTGAAACAGCGCCAAACACGTCGCCGATGTGGTCTCCGGTTGCGCTTGTTTTCCGGTGTGACCAAACGCGGCACCCATCGCGCCGACAGCTTTCTCATGCCCAGTTCTTCGTGTAGAATATGATGCACCGTTCCTACTGCGATGCCCACAGTTTCAGCTATCTCGTGAACCTTCAATCGACGGTCTGCCAACACGAGATCGTGGACTTTTTTAACGTTTTCCTCCGTAGCAGCCGTTTTCGGGGCACCTGGGCGTGGCTCATCAAAAACCGACGTGCGGCCACGAACAAACTCGTTGAACCAATTTTTGACGGTTGCCATCGAAGGAGAAGAGTCACCATACACAGCATCCAAGCGATCTTTGATTTTGCTGCGCGTTTTCCCTTCCAAAAACAAGAATCTAATCACCGAACGATATTGTTCTTTTTCCATTTTTGTGCAACCGACCGACACGGTCGCTTTCAAAGGCTATCAAAACAAAACTAATGAAGGACTGAAACTTTGACAGTAGGCTACTAAAAGAATGTACTGCACAATGGTAAGTTTCTTTTGTGACAGCAGTTCGATCGAGCGGTGAGGCTAAGTACTTGTTGAATGACCATCGTAGTGCTTAGAATTGACCTTTACGATCTCTTGTTTTCATTTAAAAAAAATACCAATCTCCCCTTCTTAATTTTTACCCTCTCCAGACAATTACTTTTCATTAATACAATGGCTCCCTTTTAGGCATTTTTGCGGAGCAAAAAATGAGCCTCATCACTTGAGATAATTTGCTATAAAAATCCGCACCCCAAAGCCATGTGGTTCCAGCACTCAATCGGCGTGTCTTTTGTGCAATTTTATTGCATTTTTTATAAATGCTGTTCAAAATGTATCGCGAATTTTACATTTTGAACAGCAAAATGTATCGCGAATTTTGAGGTCTGTTCAAAAAGTATCGCGAATTTTGTGTTTTTTCAAAAATTATTTATTTATTCATGAATATCGATTTTGTCCATTTTAAAGTAATCCCTACTAGATATTATACACTTGTGCCAACGTTTTTTCCAATCCTCGAAGCACTTAAAAAAATCATTTTTTGTGATCTGGTTCAGCTCTTCCTTTGATGCCGTCTTTATCTCCTCAATCATAGCGTAGCGTCGTCTTGTCATTGGGCTCGTCAGTTTCGGGAACAAGAAAAAGTCACAGAGGGCCAGATCTGGGGAATACGGTGGCTGTGGCATTATTAGTATGTTGTTTTTGACCAAAATTGCTTTGCGAATCTTTCGCATAACTTGCAGGTAATATTCCTTATTGAACGTTCTACCCTGTGGCCAGAACTCATGATGCACCACGCCCCTGCAATCCAAGAAAACTGTATGCAAAACCTTCACATTCAACCGCACCAAAGCTTTGGTTTCTACGTCATAATCATAAACCCATGATTCGTCACCACTTATGGCCCTCTCGAGCTAATTTGGATCGTCGCGGACAGAGTCCAACAGCTTCTTAGCAATGTTAATGCGATGCTGTTTTTGGTTGAAATTGAGCAATTTTGATACGAATTTCGCGGCGACCCGTCTCACGGAAAAATCATCAGTAAAAATCGAATGGTATGAACCAATCGATATGTTTAAGTCCTCAACAGCTTCTCTAATAGTGATTCGACGATTGGCCAATACTATTTTCTTCACCACCGATAAACGTTGCTTCGGTCCAATGTAGGTTCACCATATGCCACAGTCAATATTCGGTATGCGTCGGCGCAATTAATTTGGTTTTTCACACAAAATTTGATACAGATTATTTGATCCATTTTTTGGAAGACGAGCCAAAACACGTGCAAGCAAAGTAGCTGTCAAAAATTAACTGAACCTTCAAAATGGCCGAACTTTTCGCAAATCGAATACATGTGTACGTAACCCGCGGAAATTCAAAATGAACGATACTTTTTGAACACACCTCGTATACTGCCAATAATATAAAATGGCAAAAATTTGAGACTATATAATTTTTATTCTAAACAATAAATTTTTTTAAACCTATTTGTCAAATTATAGAGCTGCAATGATAAAATGGATAAAAAGTTATTATCAGACTTTAAGTTTTATTTTTTACTTTCACAAAAATTTATTTTAAACTTATCCAAAAAAAAAAAAAAAAAATATTAAACTGATTAAATTATTCTGTATGTTTAGTAATTTTAAAAACAAATTTTTTATTCATAAAAAAAAAGGTTCGATATAAATTTTTTTTTTTTTTTTTTGAAAAACTCCAATTATGAATTTTTACAATTAAAATTTTACATTTTCAAAAAAATAATAAATAAATTATGAAAATTACTAGAAAACTAATGAATTTTTTTATTGTTGTTTTTATTCCAATTTCAGATCAAACAAAGTGTAAAGAATGCCCTCCTGTGAATTTACAATGCCCCGAGGGTACTATGCTATATTTACACTATAATGTACCGCCCATCTATGATCAAACGACACCGAATCATTTGACCACCGAACCAAACAATGCAAATAACGAAAACGATAGAATCGATATTAATGATAATACGAAAAATTCTGTCTTTTCAATCGATATGAGAGATACCGAAATTCAATTGGATCACTTCAATATTCATAAGATTGATAAGACAGAAAACGAACATATCTTAACGAAACGTAACACAGAAATTGATCAAAATTCATATAATCGTCTCCAAATTGATACCATCGATGATAGTTTACATAATAATAATAATGGAACAGATAATTTGGACAGCACTGAAGCTCCATTGGATGATTGTTGTCCAGTTGCCCAATGCATACAAAAACCGGAACATTGTCCAACAAATTCAGATTCGCGAAATACGTGGCAGGATAAATGTCATCATTGCCATTGTGTGTCTGGATTTGTTGTTTGTGTAAACTTCTGTCCGCACAGAGAATCAGAATCGTCGTCTTGCTTTTCAAGCTATCACTCAAGACCGTTCCCGGAAGGTGAGCATTGGAATGAAGGTGATTGCACCCATTGCCATTGCCAAGCGAATGAACCGAAATGTCAGGTTAGCTCTTGTCGTGGAGTTTCGTGTTCGAACCCAATTAAAGTGCCGGGAGAATGCTGTCCCATATGTGATAACTCAACATCCACAACAACTATTGCTACACCGGAAATTGCAATTTCCACACCAGTAACTACAGCATATCCAGACACTTCAGTCTATGATGAACTCACAAATACCTCAACAACAGGTGTCGACATAGCCGATACAACAACAATAAAAACAACTTTTGTTAGTACTTCAACAACTCCTCCAATTACTGAAAGTACTCCACTTATTCCTGCAATCGAAATCATCAATACCACCACCATTATCAGTTCCACAGAACATATCAGCAGTTCTACAAGTTTCTCAGAACCAACACCCATCACTACAGAAACTACAATTACAAATACCGTGTCCGAATCAACCAAATCATCCGAAATACCAGCACAGGAGATATTGCAACCCATTTCCGATCAAACAACCCCATCTCCAGCAGATACTATAGCAAATACTATACCAATTACGACCGCATCTAATCCAATAGATAACACCAGTTTAGATAGTACAACAGAACGTGATACTTCAGCTGAAAAAAGTATTGAAGTTGAGAAGACAAAATGTTCACCAGAAGATCATAGTTTCCTTACAAATCCACTCGTTCTATGGGTTACTATTGCATTTTTAGCCACCTGCCTTATCTTCTTTATTGGTATGCTATATCGTAGCAAACATAATAATCAATCGTATTTATCGGTGCCAAGTTGTGATTCAAATTTAAATAAAATCCAACCGAATATGCTTGCTTAAAAATACAAAAAAAAAAAAAAAAAACACCCAAAAACCTAACCTAACAAAACAGAAAAATTTTGTGAAAAAAAAAATAATAAAAACAGTAAATTTTCATTTGTTTTTATTGTAGTTTTTTTTGTTTTGTTTTTAATTATTATTATTTTTATCTTTAACAGAATTTTAACATGCTTTTAGGCATAAGTATATTTTTATAAAAGCAATTATATTTTTATTGCAGAAATTCATTTAAAAAAAAAAACATTTTCATAAATAACATAGCTGTAAGCATAATACATATTATATATAATTACACATGAATTAAAAAAAAAAATTAAAATCTATTAATCTATATTTCTTTAATTGAAAATATAAATACGATTTTAGAAAAAGATTTATTTCATGCTTAAAAGAAATTCGGATAAGATTTTCTATTAATTTTTTTTTTCAATTTAAACAAATCAACAAAAAAAAAAGAAAAAAAAAGTCAAATGTGATACAATTTAATTATATATAAATTACTTATATTTGCATAAATATCCTTTCATATTATTTAAAATTATTGGTTTTATTTTTGCATATTTTTTTAAAAGTTTTTATTTTTTATTTTTTAATATTAATTCATCATTTATCCATCATGCACAACGTAAGATAGGTGCTTCTTATTTTGTAGATAATTTTTTCTTTTAAATAAATTAATTAAAATTTTTAAATACAATTTATTTGTTATTATTTTTTTTTTTTTTTTAAAAAAGAGCATATTTTTAGGCAAATAAAAAGAGTATTTTCATGTTAAAGTAAAACTGTTATACGCACAGTCCGAACTGTTATAACGCAATTTAATTAGAAGCCACCAATCTTTTTGCGATGGTTTTAAACATTTATCATTTTAATATTTTTTATTAATCAATTACAATAATAATTATAATTTTTTTTTTGTTAATTATATTTATTTATTTGCTTAGAAAATTGTTCAATTGAATTTTTCAATAATTTATTCTGTCTGCTTTTATGAATAACAGAATATGTTTTTTTAATTTGAAATTTAAATGCTTTATTTACCATATTTTTATTTTTCTTTTTTTGTTTTTTAAAATTATTTCTATAAACATTATATACACGTACATAAATATATTCTTTATTAAAAAAAACATTAAAAATATTTTATTTTTATATTACGAGGGTTGTATGATAAATACCTGGCCTAGACAAGAAAAAAACATTTTTTTTTGTAAAATTCAATTTTATTTTTTAAGATTAACTTTTTTTTTAAACTTGATACCCTAAGTCGAATGATTTTCTATCTATTGTGTCCTATTTAAAAGATACGATCTCTTCAACTCTGCAAAATAGGCGTTTTCCGCTGGTGCATTCTTCCATATCCGGTAATGGGAAATTATCGCTGGAGGCTAATTCTGGTAAATATGCTGAATGCGGCAGTAAATCATATTTCAACTTATTGGATTTTTACAAATCTATTGTCTTGATGGTAGAGAATTTTTTTCCCTACTAAATGAGGTCGTTTTGTCTTGATTACATTATTCAATTGGTTTAATAATGCAGTCCTCGTTATCTTGTTTCCTTTTCTAACATAGTCGATAAAGATAATATACCATGTGCATCCTAGAAAACCGTATTCATATCCTTTCATGGTGTAAAAATTCTTTTGGATTAAGCTAAAAACTATCCAAACACTTCATTTGACCATTTGAATTGTTACACGATGTTAGCAAACGCTGAATCCAATTTACCGATTTCATGTAAAATTTTACCAATACATTCTTTTGAGATATTTATCATGTCGGATATTTTATACATTATCATTAGATGGTATTTTAAAACAATATCATAGATTTTATTAATAATTTCTTTGGTGATGACCTAAATTGGACGTAATGAACGTTTTTCATCCAAAATCCTTATACGACCGCTGAACTCAAATTCAGCTCTCCAATATTTTGTGATCAATAACAAAGGTGCATACTTTATCGATTTTTTTGTAATAGTCAAAAAAGTTGTTCACTTTGACTGGCTGTATCATACATAAGCTAAACGACGCACTTAGTTTTAAAAAAATCCAGGACCATATATTGAAGCTTTTCTTTATAAAAGGTTATATCTATTAAAAAAAACAGTCATTTTAATAGTAGTAGCACCATCTTTTGCCGACGATTAGGTATTTATCATACAACCCCCGTTTGTTTTGTATTTTTTTTAAATAAATCAAATTTTTTGTTTCTTAAATTTTTTAATTCATAACTTATAATTAAATTTAATTGTTATGCATAATTCTATAAGATAAATACGATTATAATAATTATAGAAATACTAAAAAGAAAAGAAAAAACTGATTCTATTCTGATCCTATTCATTTCTATTCGCAGTTTCATTTTTGTCTTTATTATTATTATTATTATTATTACTTTGGTTTTCTTTTCCAATTAATATTAGTTTAAAAAAAAAATTTAACTAACATTATTAATTAATTTTAAATAATTTAATTTAAAAACAAAAAAAAATTAATTAAGATAAGAAATAATAAGAGAGAGAAAGGAAGAGAAAGAAAAAAAATTATTATTATTAAAAATTTAATTGTACACAGAAATGATTTTATGGCTGTTTTTTTTTATTTTTCTTTAATAAAAGAATAATGATATAAATATTCTAAATATAAAAATTAAAAAAATTATTAAAAAAACATTTTTATTTAATTAAAAAAATAAATATTGTATCATAAATATTTGTTTTCACTAAAAAAAAGATAATATCAAATTTATAAAGGATTATTTATTATTATTATTATTATTAATATTATTATTATTATTATTGTTATTATTATTATTATTATTACAATAATTTAAAAAGAAAAATGCGAAAATAAAAGCATATTTATTATAAATATAATAAATGATAAAGAATTTTTTTTGAGCAGGTGGTTTAAAAATCTAAATAATAATTTATATTATTATGAACTATAGCTAAGACGAGTACACATATAATCGAATCCGTTAAGGATAATAACAAATCATAATGAATTTAATATAATATATATATTTACGAATAAATACATATATGAATTGAGCTAAGATTCTAAGATTACTCCACACCCCCTTCCCCCCACTTCCCCCTATTGATTAAAAAGTATTAAAATAAATTATGTGGAATTTAAAAAAAATTATTTACTATCTCATAGAAGATTATAAATGTATGTTGTAAAAAGAAAAAAAAATTAGTTATTATTCGTATTCAGAATGGATATTTTTAATATTAAATTTTCATCAAATCCTTAGTCCCAAATTATAGTCAATTACAAAAATGTTTAGTCCCAAATTTAGCAATTACAAAAATGTTTTCTTTTTTTTTTAAATTAAAAAATTTCATAGCACAAACTTTTTTTTAAATGAAAATAAAAAATTTTTATCATTAAAATGTCCTTTTTCATTTGAATAATAAAATTCATCTAAATATTAATAAAAGATTTGGCAAAAATGAATAAATAATTTTAGTTTACTAAAATTTTATATTATTTAATTAGAAAAGAAAAATTTTTCAAAATAATTGTGGAGTTTTTGTTTTTATTTAAGAAGAAAAAATAATTGTTACTTTTTCAGTATAATTGTATTAATCCTACAAGCTACATTATAAAACATCAACGAAATTATAAAAAACACTCAAAAGATTTTTACTAAAAATACACAAAAAAAAAAAATCTTACGAGTTGTTAAAATTATATATATTCGAAAAAGGATCAAATAAATATTAAAATGATAATAACTAATACGGATATGATAAAAAAAAATATTTCAAGGATCTATTTTACATACAAAAAAAAAATATCATGTAAACAAAAAAAATCAACTATGTTATTGACTATAAATATTATATTATAATTACAGCATCTATTATCAAATGAAATATTTGCAAAATAAATAGTATTATCAAAACTTACATGAAGCTATCATAATCAAGAATAGATTATAATATACAATATTATATACTATATAAAAAGAAGAAGAAGAAGAAAAAAAACCAATTAAAAGCTAAATATAAATTTAATATAAATTGAAACAAGATATACGGATTTGTATTAAATAAAATTAAAAATATTGAATTTTCTTTTTCGTTATATTAAAGAAGCATAATAACGAAAAAGAAAATTGCAAAAAAAAATTGTATAAAAGAAAATCTATCCCAAATATGTTATTGTAAAATTACATCAAATAAATTGTATAACACAATTAAAAGAAAGTAAAAATTAATTAAAGGAAATATAATCGAAAAATAAAATTTGTTTTTAAGTGATTTATATTTAATAAAAAAAAAAATTTAACAAGCAAATATAAAAAATATATTTAAAAAAAAAAAAAAAAAATAAACAAATTAATTATTTATTAGTTATTATAATAATAATAATAATAGTTATTTAACAAACATGCATAAATATAAATATAATAAATATTTATATACATATTCATATATAGTATATAGTCTATATATTTATATATATATACAATATATATAAAGATTAGAAAAAAGTATGAAGAAAGAAAAATTATAAATAAATAAATAAGATTAAAAGAATTATATATAAAAAAAAATACATGTTTTTAAATATTAATAAATAAAAATACTTTAAATAATACAATATATAAATTTATAAGGCGCAGATAAAATAATACAATATCAATGTAATGTAAAAAAAAAGAAAAAATCAATCAAAAAAATAAATAAATAGTAATAATATTGTAATGGAATGCACAGAAAAATCAAATTAAATTAGGCGCCACCATGCTATACTGTTGACAACGAGAAATATCTTCAAAACCATACAAATGTTAACCAAAAATACATTTCAGCAAATAAATGGTTTTTCTGTTCTCAAAGTGTAATATTTTTGCGCCTTTTTGAATTATAATTAATTTTTTTTAAATTGTTTTCAAAATTATATTTTCTTTTTCATTTATTTCGAATTAATACTATTATTATTATTATTACTATTTTTAATAAATTATTTCGTAAAAAAAAAAAAATTATTCACTATTTTTATTTGCATCAACAAAAAAAAATTACCTTTACTAATAATAATAATAATAATATTGGAAGTAATAAAATAAAAACTAAATTAATTAAAAAAAAATATTTTTATGATAAAAAACAAAAAAACACTTGTGAATATAATAGAAGAAAACAAAATAAAACGAAAATAAAATTTTTAGTTTAAATTAAAATTTGTTTTATTTTTAATATTTTAGTATTTTTTTTGTGGAACTATCGTTATTTTTTTTAATAATAATTTTTACATTATTTTTGTTATTATAATTTTTTTTTTATACAATTTTTTTATATTTTTTTTAAGGTTATTAAAAGTTTTTTTTGGTGTAGTAGTTAAACATGCTTAATTCAGGAGTAATTGAAATAATAAATTTAGTTTCAGGCAGAAATCATTGAATATTTTTAGAAAATCAATTTCTTTTTAAAAGAAAACAAAATAACTTCGATAAAAATAAATAAATCCTTTTGTAAAAGGTTTTTTTAAAATTATTTCTCAATTAAAACAAATTTTAAAAATATTTTGAAAAATACCAAAATTTTCCAAGGTAGTTTCAATAAATTTACAATAAAAAATGCTATAAAAACTATTTTTTTTTAAATTAACCATAGATAATTTTTTTTTATATATTTCCTTAAATATTTTAATACAATAAAAAAAAAGGATATGAGTTTGAAAATATTTTCCTTTTTTTTTAGAAAGACTTCTTTGAAAATTAAATTAAAAACAATTTAGAAAGTGTTTGGAAAATGATTAAAAAATTAATTTTAATAATAAACATTTTATTAATTTTTTCTGAATTTTTGATTTTCTTTTATAATTTTTTTTTTATTAATATATTTTTTATGATTTTTAAATGTTTTTTTTGCCATAAAACTGGTTGATGTAGTAATTAAACATGCTTAATTCAGGAATAATTGAAATAATCAATTTAATTTCAGGCAGAAACCATTGAACTTTTTTGGAAAATAAATTTCTTTTTAAAAGAAAACAAAATAACTTCGATAAAAATAAATAAATCCTTTTGTAAAAGGTTTTTTTTTTAAATTATTTCTCAATTAAAACAAATTTTAAAAATATTTCGATAAATACCAAAATTTCCCAATGTAATTTCAATAGATTTACTATAAAAAATGCTATAAAAACTATTTTTATGGTAAATAGATTATATTTTTTTATTTATTTCCTTAAATATTTTTATACAATAAAAAAAAAGGATATGAGTTTGAAAATATTTTCCTTTTTTTTTTGACTTTTCTTTGAAAATTAAATTAAAAACAATTTAGAAAGTTTTTGGAAAATGATTAAAAAATTAATTTTTATAATAAACATTTTATTAATTTTTTCTGAAGTATTATTTTTTTTAAATAATAATTTTAACATTTTTTTTGTTATAAATTTTTGTTTTTCTTTTATAAAATTTTTTTAATTATGGTTTTGAAAAGATTTTTTTTTCCCTATAAAACTGGTTGGTGTTGTAGTTAAACATGCTTTATTCAGCAATAATTGAAATAATCAATTTAATTTCAGGCAGAAACCATTGAACTTTTTTGGAAAATAAATTTCTTTTTAAAAGTAAACAAAATAACTTCGATAAAAATAAATAAATCCTTTTGTAAAAGGTTTTTTTTAAATTATTTCTCAATTAAAACAAAATTTTTAAAAATTTTGAAAAAGACCAAAATTTTCCTGTTAAATTTTAGTAGATTTACTATAAAAAATGCTATAAATAATATTTTTTAAAAATTTACCATAGATAATTTTTTTACAATTTTTTTTTATATATTTCCTAAAATATGTATAACAATGATAAAAATAAATTTTTAAAATTTTTGAAAAGTATTTTTCAATTAAAATAAATTTTTAAAATATTTTGAAAAGTACCAAAATTCCCCTGTTTAATTTCAGTAGATTTACCATAAAAATGCTATAAATAATAATTTTAAAAAAATTTACAATAAAAATTTTTTTTTATATATTTTCTAAAATATTTTTATCAATAAAAGTATGTGAATTTGAAAATATTTTCGGTTTTTTTAAAAATTAAATTAAAAAATATTTAGGAAGTTTTAGGAAAATATTTAAAAAATTAATTTTAATTAAAAAGAGTTTATTAATTTTTTTCTGAACTAAAATTTTATTATAATTATTTTTTTTAAATATATTTTTTACAGTTTTTAAATGGTTTTTTTTGCTATAAAACTGATTATAATGAAAATTGTCTAATACCTTCAATAATCAATTTAATTTCAGGCAGAAATCATTGAATCTCTTTGGAAAATCAATTTCTTTTTAAAAGAAAACAAAATTAATTCGATAAAAATAAATAAATCATTTTGTAAAAAGTTTTTGAAAATTATTTCTTAATTAAAAGAAAATTTTAAAATATTTTGAAAAATACCAAAATTTTTCTATGCGTAATTTCAGTAGATTAACTATAAAAATTTTTTTTTTAAATTTACTATAGATAATTTTTTTTATATTTTTATCAATAAAAGTTTTATATTTTTATCAATAAATATTTTAAAAATTAAAAACATTGATTTCGATAAAAAAAATTGTTTTACCAGTAAAATAGAGTTTTTTTTCTTTAAAAAATCTTAATTAAATTATAATAATTTTATTAATTTTTATTTAATTATAATAAAATTATCGTTAAGCTTTTTGATTTTAAAACCTAAAGTTAATAATCTGGAAATTCTTAATTTTCTTTTATTGCTAATAATTTTAAATATTTTTTTTGTGAATTTAATTATTATTTTTTAAAGTGAATCAATTTTTGTTAGAAAAAACTACTCTAAAAGTTCCATAAGATTTTTAAGGAAAAAACTCTATACTTTTTCAAAGATAATTTTTCATTGTCATAAGCTATCATAGTGAACAAGATATAATTTCTTCAGTATAATATTGTAGTATCCAAAAACTTAACAAAATATACAATTTAGATTTAAAAAAAAAACCAAAGTTTCTTCTTTTTATTTTCTTTAAAAAATTTATTACAAACAGAATATGTATTCCTCAAAAAAAAAAAGAAATCATTTAAAAAAAAACTTCATTCTTATTACATTAGGAATTATTTATGAAAAATGTCATCCGGGAAAACTTTAAATTTCAAGCGTTTAATTAGAATAAAATTAATAAAACCAAAAATTCTAATAATTATATACGTCCTACTATGACGACTGTCAATAAATTTTTCATTGCAAATACACAAAAATATAAATACAAAAAAAAAACTATTTAAAAAAGTAAATGAGAAATATTTAAAATACAATAACAAAAAGATTGATAAGTAACAATAATTATTATTTAAATATATAAAAGTAATTATGCAATTCACATTAAGCGATCATAAAAAATATTTAAAATTATTTGTTAAAATAAAATCAGTACAATTTATTTCCATGTACGAAAAATACCACATGTCTCATATATATGAACATTTTGTATGTAAGAAATTTAAAAAAAAAAAAAACAATATTAATCTTTACTATATAATATATGCTAAAAAGATTATTATATGAAAATTTTTGAAAAGAATAATATATAAACAA
The DNA here is from genome assembly GCA_958298945.1 of Atherix ibis. Taxonomy (NCBI): domain Eukaryota; kingdom Metazoa; phylum Arthropoda; class Insecta; order Diptera; family Athericidae; genus Atherix; species Atherix ibis. The sequence continues at coordinate 47,299,814 of OY282605.1, read as the reverse complement.
AAAAAATGTCAATAAATTATAATAAAAACAAAAAAAGTAAAAATATAAATAAATAATAATGATAATAAAAGCTGCTTTCAGTGTACATATTATAAATATTTAAAATGAATTAAAAAAGAATATTAATTGATAATAATAATATTAATATTATTAGTAATATAATAATTAATATTAAGAAAAGGATGAATATAAAAAAGAATTGTATGTACTCAAATGGACCATGGAATATGGTTTATTTAATTGAAAACTGAAAAATCAAATACAATAATTAAATTATAATATAGAGAGTATATCAATAAGATACAAATACAAAAATATATTCAATAAAAATTATAAATAAAAAAAAAAACATTATAAATAAAATATGATTTTTTCTTTTTAAAAAAAAAACCGATTTCGGTGTTTATTCCTTTTTAAAAAATTATAAGTGACTGAACGGGAGAAATTAAGATACTGGCAGTTCAGAGTATTCTTTATAGATGTCTCTGTTTGGGATGTAGTGTGACTGTAAGGCTATATAAAAAATACTTTAAATTCAAATTTAGGATAAAAATTTTTATTTATGTTAATTTTTGGACTTTTCCTTTTTTTATAAAAACTAACTTTATTTAAATGGCTGCCCCAAAATTTTTTTTTTTTTGCAGTACTCGATTCTTTTAAGTACATTTTTGATGACTTTTTCGCACATTTTGCGCTCTAAATCGGCCATTATTTGACAGATGTTAGCTCTTTAACTCTCAAAATTTTAAAGATTGTCTGTGTAAATACAATTTTTTATGTTACCTTAAAATATAAAGTACAAAAGCGTTGAATTTTTGAGATCAATTGACATTGAAATTATGCATTCTGTTAGGTTTTTGTGCAATAAATCCAAAATTGTTCGTGTTGTGTGGCTTGTGGTGCTGTTTTATTAGAAGCACATACGAGGTCTGTTAAAAAAATATCGCAAATTTTGAATTTCCGCGGGTTACATATATTCGATTTTCGATTTTTTTTTGTGGCGTTATGTTGGTACTTAGGGCTCTCAATTATGCCGACAAGTTCGGCCATTTTGAATGTTCAATTAATTTTTGACACCTGCTTTGCTTGCACGTGTTTTGGCTCGTCTTCGATTTTTGCCCATTCCAAAAAATCAAAGAATCTGTATCAAATTTTGTGTGAACAAACCAAATTAATTGCGCGGACGCATTCCAAATGTTGACTGTGGCATATGGTGAACCTTCCTTCGAACGAAGCAACGTTTATCGGTGGTACAAAATGTTCTCAAAGGGCCGAGAAGATGTGAACGATGAAAAGCGTGCCGGACGCCTGAGCACGTCAACAATATACGAAAACATTGATGAAGTGAAGAAAATAGTATTGGCCAATCGTCGAATCACCGTTAGAGAAATTGCTGAGGACTTAAACCAATGATTTTGGCGTGAGACGGGTCGCCGCGAAATTCGTACCAAAATTGCTCAATTTAGACCAAAAACAGCATCGAACTAACATTGCTAAGGAGCTGTTGGACTCCTTCCGCAACGAACCAAATTTTCTCCAGAGGGTCATAATTGGTGACGAATCATGGATTTATGGTTATGACGTGAAAACCAAAGCTTGGTCATCCCAATGGAAGGTGCCGCACGAGCCAAGACCGAAAAAAGCGCGTCAAGTTCGGTCGAATGTTAAGGGTTTTGCTTACAGTTTTCTTCGATTGCATGGGCGTGGTAAATCATGAGTTCTTGCCACAGGGTAGAACAGTCAATAAGGAATATTACCTGCAAGTTATCCGCAAGTTGCGAGAAGCAATCTGCCAGAAACGACCGGATTTGTAGAAGAACAAAAATTGGCTTTTGCACCATGATAACGCCCCTGAAATTCGCGACAATTTTTGAACAGACCTCGTATGGTCAAAATTAAAATCTTTAATTTTAAACTGAAAAATATTGATTATGATAGGATCATAGTACTCACAATTGAAGGTAACGGTCTCTCCTTGTTCATTTTCAAAGAAATTGGGCATTTGACATATATAGACAAAAATCCACGCTAGCCATTTTTCACAAATTTCACAAAAAATTTTGCTTATTGACATATGCACGGAGCGAGAAATTCGCTATAAAAATTTACAATTAAGTGTGAAAAAGCCATTGTATCTATGAAAAATTACTATCTGGCGGTGTAAATGCTTAATACTTGGCCTTGGCAAGAAAAAAATATTTTTATATATCAAATTAATTTTATTTATTAACATAGGCATTTTTTAGCTCAAAATACTTAGTCTTATTGCTTAAAGAAAAAAAAAACAGCGTTTGTTTAAGCAATCACCTCAACGTTTGAGCATAATCCTTTTCCGCCGAGGCATTTATTTATTTATTTACGATAACGCAAAAGTGCAGGTGGGCATTGTCTTGATGAAAGCAAATTTTTTTCGTCGCCAAAAGTGGTTGTTTTGTTTTGGTCTAATAATGCCCCAAAAAATTATCCTGATATCGTTTTTCCTTTTTCAAAATAGCCGATAAATACCATGTACATTACAGAAAATAGTAGCCATAACCTTTCCAACTGATAGAACCGTTTGTACTTCTTTGATGCTCGTTCGTTATAAAAAATCTATTGTTTTAGCTTTTCGTACCGATAGCATTCTCTTATGGCATTTTTTAAGAATAAAAAAAATATCATTTTACCGTTATTAGCTACTTCTTTGCATTTGTCATTGACTTATCATATTGCCCATGTAATTATATTTTTTATTTTTCCACTCTTATTTCGACTGTATTCATAAATATTTTAATGTACTTAATGTTATATTTTAACGCTGTATCACTAAGCGCTTACACTATTTTTACAAATAATACATAACATCATAAAATCAAGTGTACACATACGACTACATTGATTATAGCATTTACTATTTTCAGAAAAAATTTACTGCTGTTTAAGAGTACCAGCATTTTTATTATTTTACTAATATTTCACTTTAAAGTCATTGTTCAAAAGTTTTTTCTTGACTATACCAATGGTAGTGTTTGGGAATCTGTATGTTATCTGTGCTTAAATGTAAGCTTTTTATAAAAAAAAATTTGTTGTTGAATTTTTTAGTTTGGGAAAAAGTTAGGCGTTGGGTCATTGAAAATTGTGACGAGGGTCAGTCTGTTATCGTCGGGTCATAGGTTTGCCATCACTAGTACAGGGCTCTGAACAGATTTATCCTTTTTTCATTATATTGCTCCTTGTTTTATTATTTTTACCTTTTGAATTAAAATCTCTCACCATCACAATAACCTGGATAATGTTTATATCACTTTTGGGTAATTGTAATTTTTATCCTAGGTATATGGCCGTCTCGTTAATTGACCTTTTACGTGTATCTACTTACATACAACTGACATTTGTAGGTTATAAGCCTATCGTATATTATATAAACTGTCAAATATAGTTCAGTGATTTCCTCACTTCGACGGGCACAACCCGGGTTGGAAACGGTTCGCAGAAGCAAACTTGGCAATATGCACCCGCAAACTATTCCGTGGATTTTTTTCATCTTAAAGCTCACGTATTATTAATAAGCTGTAGGCAATTAGGACAGGAGCTGAGAATGTGATCAACCACCTTATCAACAATAAAATATTTATTGATCCGATGCCCAATAAGATTCATCGGAATTTACTAATCAACAGATACGTTGGGTTTGCAGGTTTGTCGGATCATTTTCGCATAAATCATTTTTTGAGGGCTAAGAAACAGTAAACGAATTTTATGAAAATCCGAATGAGCGAAATTGAACCGTCAATTAGCATTTAAGCTGATGAAGTGCGTTCTTGAAAGACTCAAAAAAATGTTTTTTCGCTTCAGATCGTAAATTGAAGACACTTGGACGCATTTCATATGGCCATCTCTATCAACATGTTTTTCTCTAAAAGCAGGACTCCTGTCAATTTACCCTCATCTAAGTCCGGGGGACTTTTTTTGTTCCAGAAATTACAAAATAAAACACTTTATAATCTGGTACTGCCGATAACATTCAAACAGGTGTAATCGAGAAGCTAAAGGCGGTTTCAGTTGAAGCCATCCAGCACTACTATGAAAGGTGAAAACAACGCCGCTGCCGATGGACATTTTTGTGTAGACTTTTTTTAAGACTATTTTATATTAAAAAATATAAAAAACTAGACTTTACAAGTGATTTTGATTAAAAAAAATATTATAAAATTATATGTGTGAAAATAAAAATTTATAGATAATATTTTAAGACTTTAAATAAAAATAAATAATTTCAGAAATTTTTGAAAATGTTTAATAATTTTGATAAAATAAATTTTCTAAAAAACACAATTTTAAAACTGTGGAAAAATACTTTCAGAAATTTTGTGCAGTTTTTAAATTTTTGGAATTATAATTTTCTAGAAAAACTATTTTAGGACCTTAAAATTTTAAATTTAAGACCTTAAAAAATAAGAATTAGTAAAAATTTAAAAAAAATATTTTTTAAAGCTTTTAAAAAGATATTTTGCAAATTTGTGCAAATTTTTATATTTTGAAAAATAATTTTTTTTTAAAAACAATTTTAAGACCATAAAAATATATTTTTAGGATTTGTAAAAATTTTGAATAACTTCGATAATAATTTAAAAGAAAAAAAACAACTTTAAGACCTTACAAAAATATTTTAAGAAATATGCACCATTTTTGCTTAATTTTGGGATTAAATTTTCGTAATATTTTACGAATTTTTTTACAAATTTTCTACAATTTATGGATTAACTTTTAAAAAAAAACCAAATTAATTAAAGATCATAAAAAATATTTTCACAAATTTTTATAATTTTTTGGGAAAGAGTTTTATTAAAAAACTATTTTAAGACCATAAAAATATATTTTTAAGAATTTTTACAAATTTTCTACAATTTGTGGAATAATTTTTTAAGGTACAAAATTATTTTAGGACCTTCAAAAATATTTTCATAAATTTGTGCAAATTTTTATAATTTCTTGGACAAGAATTTTATTAAAAAACTATTTGAAGACCATAAAAATATATTTTTAGGAATTTGTGCAATTTAACATAATTTCGGTAATATTTTTTATTAATCATAAAAAAAGTGTTTAAAACTTTTGGAATTATAATTTTCTAAAAAAAAACTACTGTAGGACCTTAAAAAAATACTTAAAGATATATTCACTATTTTTGTATAATTTCGGGAATAATAATATTTAAAAAAAACTACTTTAGGACCTTGAAAACTATTTTAAAAACTTAAACAAATATTTTACGATTTTCTAAAAAAAATTTCTACAATTTCTGAAATAATTTAAAAAAAAAAACATTTTGAGGCCTTAAACAAATATTTTCGAAATTTAAAAAAAAAACGAAATTTAAGTCCTTAAAAAATTTGTGCAAACATTTTGAAAAATTTTGATAATAATTTTAAAAAAAACAACTTTAAGACCTTGCAAAAATATTTTAAGAAATATGCACCATTTTTGCATAATTTTGGGAATAATTTTCTATAAAACCTATTCTAAGACCTTAAAAACTACTTTGAGACCTTAAACAAATTTTTTACAAATATTCTACAATTTATTTTAAGAAAAAACAAAATCATTTCAAGAGCTTAAAAAATATTTACACAAATTTTTATAATTTCTCGGAAAAGAATTTTATTATGATAAAAAACTTTTTTAAGACCTTAAACTAATATTTTACAAATTTTCTACAAAAATTGTCTACAATTTCTGAAATAATTTAAAAACGACAATATCTTCAGACCTTAAACAAAAATTTTCTTAAATTTAAAAAAGAAAATAATTTAGGACCTTAAAAAATTTTAAAAATATATATATTTAAGACCTTAAAAAAATATTTCCACAAATTTGTGCAAATTTTTATAATCTTTTTTTTAAAGAAATTTGTGAAATATGCACCATTTTTGTATAATTTCGGGAATAATAATTTTCTTGAAAAAACTATTTTAAGACCCTAAAAACTATTTTAAGACCTTAAATAAATATTTTCCGAAATTTTTACAAATTATCTACAATTTCTCGAATAAGTTTTTAAAGCAAGAAATTATTTAAAGACCTTAAAAAAATTGTTTATAACTATTTATGCAAATTTTTAGAATTTCTTGAAAAGTATTTTAATTTTTAAAAAAATTTTAACATCATAAAAATATATTTCTAAAACTTTGTGCAAATTTTGAATAATTTTAATAATATTTTTAAATTTACTTTTAAACCATAAAAAAAATCTTTTGAAATTTGTGCAGTTGTTATAACTTTTGGTATAATAATTTTAAAACAAAAGAATTTTTTAAGACCCTAAAAAAATATTTTAAGAATATTTTCTAGGAATACGATTTTAAGACTTTAAAAACTATTTTGAGACCTTAAAATATACGTGGGCTACTATATATATTTCTGGCCTAATAATGAAAATGCGAATATTTATCAACGAAAAAGGTTTTATTGTTTTTCAAAATATTCTCCATCAAGATTTATACACTTTTGCATGCGCTCAAACCAATTTTCGAAGCACTTTTTCCACTCCGATTGAGACACCTCCAAAACATGGTTTTTGAATGCTTCAACAGCATCTTCTGGCGACGAAAATCGTTGAAAGTCATTGGGTGCCAAGTCAGGGCTGTACGGAGGATGACCCATCAATTCGACGTTTTGTCCGGTCAAAAAGGCGCTGGTTTGAGCCGATGTGTGAGAGCTCGCATTGTCATGGTGCACAATGATTCGACTTCTCTTGTTCGTTTTTCGAATTTCTCCGAAGACTTCAGGCAAACAAATGGTGGTGTACCACTCAGAATTGACCGTCCTACGTTGCACAAGCGGAACAGTCGCCACATGACCAGTTTTGCCAAAGAAACAAGCGACCATTTGCTTCGAAGTGCTTCTTCCACGAACAACTTTCGTTGGATTTGACTCGTCTTGGAAGACCCACACGATCGATTGCTGTTTTGTTTCGGGCTCATACGCATAGATCCATGATTCGTCACCTGTGACGATCTTATAAACGTCTTTTGAAGCACCGCGATCGTATTTTTTCAGCATTTCTTTACACCAATCCACACGAGCCTTTTTTTGAGCGATTGTCAAATTGTGCGGGATCCAACGAGAACAAACCTTTTTTACGGCCAGGTGTTCATGCAATATCGAATGTATGCTGGTGGGAGAAATGCCTAGGCATGCCTCTATCTCACGGTATGTCACATGACGGTCTTGCATTATCAGTTCACGTACGGCATCGATGTTTTCTGGAACAACGGCTGTTTTTGGACGACCTTCACGGAATTCGTCTTTGAGCGAGCGTCGGCCACGATTGAATTCGTTGTACCAGTTTTTCACAGTGCTATAGGATGGTGCTTCATAGCCATACAAAGATTTAAGTTCATCGATGCACTCTTGTCGTGATAATCCACGTCGAAAGTTGTGAAAAATGATCGCACGAAAATGTTCACGAGTTAATTCCATTTTTTTGCCAAATTGATTTTTTCAAGTCACTGTAAACAACACAAATGATAGTCGTACGTCAAAACGTTCTGAGTACGTTTATGCTAAAAAATGTCAAACTTTCCAATGGAAATGTCAGATCGCACCTGGCAACACTTAGTGTTGCCTAGGCCAGAAATATATATAGTAGCCTACGTATTATCAGAAATTTTCGCAAATTTTGTATAATTTCGATAATAAAAATTAAAAAAAAAGAATATTAAAATATTATAATAACAATAAATTGTTGCAAAAAAAATCAGTCTCAACTCGTATGTAAGGTCCTAAGGCTCCTGTTTACAAACATACATAATTATTACAGCATATTGGACTCAAAATGCAATCTTATTAAATGGAATGTGATTTAATATAATATTTAGGGACTCTTAATGATTAATGTCATTATTAATGATGGTATTTTTTACAAACCGTTTTTCTAACTAAAATAAATTTTTATAATTTTGTCCTTAAATAAAAAATTGTAAACTTTTATTAAGTTGAATAAAATTAATTTAATAAGAATCAAATTTAAATAAAAAGAATATTCTTGAACATATGATAATTTAGCTTATATGCTAAAATATATTTTGTTTTGTAACATCTTCACAGGATGAAAAATGGATTTGCATAAAAGAACTTTATATTTACTACGTGTATGCATTTTTATTTGTTCAACTTCATCAAATAAATAAACAAAAAGTGTAACTTATGGTTTTCCACAGAAATGCCGCAACTAAAAAAGCCTTAAAAATTTCTGTCTGCATACAAACCGATTTGACACTTGTGCCCTTTTCCGAATTGACTTTCTTTATTTATTCAGACGTTCAACTTTAAAAAAATACAATAAATTTTTAACAATTGAACGATCAACTCTGTATGCAAAATTTCGATTAATGATTATTGCAAGAAGCCATAAATGCAAATAGGTCAGGCCATCCTCTCCTTGAAGTTTTTATTCACTCGTTAATAAAGTCAACCGAAAATTTTTACGTGCAACTTTAATGGTTTCATTGCGTTTTCTATATAATCAAACCGTCTAACTATTTATTTACAAAAACTAATGAACTTTTCAAAAGTTTTTATCAAATATGATTAATTATATTCAATAAAAAAGTTTATTCTAAAAAGAAAAAAAAACGCATTCAAAAAGAAAAATTAAAAGTTTTTACAAATAATTCACTCAAATTGAGTGCGCTAATCTGATATAAATCGTCTGGGGTTTTTTTATTTTATTTACTTATTATGATTTTTTCGTGACTTATGATATTTACATTTTATTTGGAATAGAATTTTTTTCTGTAAAATTCTTTCAATATTATTACGAAAAAGCACGTGTTGTTAGTTATTCGATTAAATTCAAGCAAAATGTTTCCACAAAAAATGTTTCTATGCAAAATGTTGCAGATTCTCTTATCGAAAACCTTTCAAATGTTTTGAAATACATTGTGCTCATCTTTTAGTTAAATTTTATTAAAAACTTTAGTTTAAACGCAAAATATATATTTTCTTAATACTTTTAAGTTATTTTTCATATTTTATTTGCAATAAGAATAATTATGTAGTAAAAAAAATCTCCAAACAAATTTGAGTAAACATTTTTAAAATGTTGCTAAGGAAATTTCTGTGTTCTTAAATTTTGTTTGATTTCAATTAGTTTTAAAACGAAACTTTTTCTTTTATTATTGTATATTAATAGATAAGTTTTTTAATATGTAGAATGCTATTTTGAAAATAATAATTATTTATATTATTTTTTATATATTGTAACAAATTAAAATTATTGTAATTGTCTTAAGAGGAAATGTTGCTAAGAGGAAATGTTTAAATGGTGAATTTTTCAGTTTTTTTGTTTGTTTTAATAGTTTTTCTTCGATTAAATATTTTTTTAATTTTTTTAAATAATAATAATTTTCATCTGAATTATTTTCATTCAATTTTGATTATTTAGAAAGGAAAATTTTATTATTTGTATGGAAGGTCTGTGTCTGTGTGGCAAGAGCCAGTGGCCATTTTGTGGTGCAACGAGCATGAGGCTACTTGAGGGTGGCTTTGCGTTGCCGGCTTCCCTAAGGAAATTGATCAAAACTTAGTTGGAGTGTAATGTCAGAGATAGTTTTATTTTTTTGGGGTATATTTAAACTTTTTAAAAGGTTAATAAAGAGCTTGGTTGGGTTAAAAATCTCCGCAATGGAAAGAGTTCTATTCAAATATAAATTCTGGGTTTAGTGGCATTCAGTTAAAATATGGGGAATGGTGAGTTGAACGCCACAGGAATGGTTGATTATCGAAAGGGGAAATCATGGGTAAGTGCGGTTGCCCGAATTGGATTCTGAGAAGTTTTCTTGAACTTAATGATGTTAAGTTTCTTTTGTTAGCAGGCAGAGAAAGGTCGCGGATTTAAATTACCTAATGAAACTCGACTTTTCTGTTGTTGAACAAATTTCGACGACATTTTCTGAGCACCACGGATAGCTTTGAGGAACGCCATAAAAGTTTTACATTTTTTGTGAACTGTCCTTATTGCCCTTAGCTCGAATTAGGGGAAGGGGGGAAGGTTTATTTTGAAGTAAGAAAAATATTGGAACCTAACATAGTCCATCCAACAGTTGTAGGAAAAATTTACTGTAGCTAGGTGAATGTGTGTTTGCCTGATGAGTAACGAAGGCACCCACAAATCCACTTTCAATCAAGGTTTCCAACCTTCGAGATCGTATGGGAAATGGAGACGAATTTCTTTTTGAGTACGAGCATCTGATAGTTATAGGGTTTTCCAATAAGAGTGATATGATTTCTAAGTGACGTTTCGGCTATTTGTAATATGTCATGATCTGTCTTTTTTTTGTCATTGTATTCAGTAATGTTTATAATTTCATCATGGACCACCGTAAACGTCGTAAATTTGCTGATTTTGTCTTGGAACAACTTGAAAACGATAACGATTTTTTTAGAAAATCATCTTCTCCGATGAGGCTCACTTTCATCTCAGTGGTGCGGTAAATACACAAAACTGTCGATTCTGTTGCGAAAAAAATCCACAAATTATTCATGAACACCCATTACATTCACCTAAATTGACAGTTTGGTGTGGTTTTTGGTCTGGTGGAATCATCGGTCCGTAGTTCGTTCGAAATGAAGCTGGTAACACCGTTACTGTCAATGGAGATCGGTATAGATCGATGATAACCAACTTTTTATGGCCGAGATTGGAAGAAGTTGATCTTGACAACATCTGGTTCCAAAAAGACGGGGCTACGTGCCACACAGCACGTACAACTACCGAATTATTGCGAGAAAAGTTTGGAGATTTGATTATTTCAAGAAATTGTGACATTGAATGGCCTCCAAGAAGTTGTGATTTAAAACCATTAGACTATTTCTTGTGGGGTTATTTGAAGTCATTGGTCTTTGGCAATAAACCAGACTCTCTTCAAGCTTTAGAAGTCAATATTGAACGTGCTATTCATGACATACGACTTGATTTAGTGGAAAAAGCGCTCGAAAATTGGGTTCATCGTTCCTGCAAAAGAAGTCGTAGAGGCCATTTGAATGACGTTTTATTCAGAACTTAATTGTATCGATTATACTTCACATTAAATAAAAATATTTGAATTTCCTTAACAATTAGTGTGTTTTTTTGTAAAAAAAAATCATATCATTTTTTTGGAAAACCCTATATAACTTGTTTTAAGACAGTTTATATGAATACACCTCATACGGGACTTATACAGACAGTACCGGGGAAGTTTCCGGCCCGTTTCAATCAGAATAGAGTCACCTGGGAAGTCCAATGTACGCCACTATCAAGTCGAATAGGTGCTGCGACTCACCTTAGACCTGACACTCGAATTCTTACGCATAAAGTAAGGGAATTCAGCAATGTTCATTTCAGTAGGAACTAGCGTTAGCTTCTCTGATTGCCCAACTTCAGCAATGTTCCTTTTAGTAGGACCTAGCGTTAGCTACTCTGATTGCTATACAAAGAATCATGAAAAAACAAATAAAATCACACTCAACACAACAACAACAAAAAAAGCAATAAACAAAATAGGAAATAATATAAAAACAAATTTTATATTTTTGTCCAAAATTAGTTTTTTGTTTAATACAAAAGAATTTTGGTTTTTTTTTTGTGCATATTTTCCCAAAATAATTTATTTTTACGTTTATACATGAAATTTTCTCTTTTTTTATATTTGCTCTATTCTCTTTTTACATTTTTTTTTTTTAGTTTTACATTTTCATATTGACTCATAATTCGTTCAAGAATAAATATACCATATCGTTGGAAATTGTTTGTTTAAAATTTAGAATCAGGTATTAGTGACATAGTAACAATCGAAATGGGGGACACAGTGAACGTTTTTTTTTTATCCGCGGAATGAATCTTTTTCTGTACGAAGGGCAGCCATGGTGAGGATTGGGTCAGTTTCTTTAGCGTGTTTTTGGACATTTTCTTCGTGAACTCGCATAAATGGATTGAAAATTTTCTCTTGTGCTATTGTCGACGGAACGGTAGGCAGACCACCTGCTCGTTGTAGTTTAGACCATTCGATTCTATTCAGAATTTGTTCGTTTTGTGGTTCGACGTGACGTGCAAACGATAAATTTTGCAGTGTATATTCATGGCCGCAGAACACTTGAGTATCATCGGACAGGGAGGATAATTTCTCGCACAAAGCTGAATACATCTGATCGGCGGTGCCTTCAAAGAATCGACCACAACCACCTTGGAAGAGAGTATCACCAGTAAATACAGCTTTCTCTCCTGTTGGCGCTTCTACGAAATAGCAGATGTGACCAGTAGTGTGACATGGGGTGAAAATACATTTCACCGACAATTTTCCAATATTGAACGTATCGTCTTGTGTCACCTTATTAGTCAGTGCACCAATACGTTCATCACCTCCGTACACTGCCAACTGACCGTACTCTTGGTACTTTTTTACAAGCTTTTCATTTCCGCCAGCATGGTCCCAATGATGATGTGTAGTCAAAACTTTTGTCAGACTGCAATTTTCGTCTCGTACTGCTCGCAACACTGTATCTGGATCGACGGGATCTACCACGGCTGCTTCTCGCGTGGAAGTGTCGACAATCTAAAAAAGAAATTTTTTTCTAATTTTACATATTTTCTTATTATTTCAATTAATTTCAAACATAATCACCGGACACACTTACCAAATACATGTAATTATCTTGTAAGGCAGGAAGAATTTTTATAAGCATATCGGACATTTTTAGATTTTCTGGACAACTATGTGATCCACGAATTCCAACAGCACGAAGTTTTTGTACTAAAATTAATAGTATCACATCGTTATTATTAGGTTAGTTTGTTAGTAAGAAAAAACAATTTTTGTCTAATTCTCTTAAAAGAATATAAAACAAACAAAAAAAAACTATTTTTAACTAAGAAATTTAAAATAATAATAAAAACTCGAAAAGTAATCTGCTACTACCACAGAAGCAAACAAAACAAAATTAGCTACACACAACAAAAAAAAAAAAAAAACAGGGAAAAAACGGAAGAATTGAAGCAAAATTCAAAACGACAACTTTTTTTTGGTGAATGTTAAATTCTCTTAATTAATATTAAACAAATTTTAATTGATTAATTAAATTAGCACAAGTTTTATAATTATGTTAATTTAGACATGAACATTTATTTACAGATGATTTCGAAATACTACTGCACGTTAGCTACTATCGTGAAAAATTATGGAAATTTCTAAAAGAATTTTCAAAATCGAATGGAATTTTTCCAAAAAAAAAAACAACAACAAAACAATGGTTTTTAAAAGATTTTTGCGAATTCTTTCTTTTTAATTAGTTGTACGTCATCTAACGGTGAATAGATGATAATATAAAAGCCGGCGCACCTGTCTCCACTGACTTTGCTAAATTGCAGTTCGCAGCAAATGCAAATTGCCTTTTTTTTTGCCTGAAAACTGCTGCCTCGATCTGACACTGACACAATAATAGATACCAGAAAAATTAGCACAACAATTGACCTTTTCTGATAATAAACCGATAGAGGAGAGTTTTAAGGAAACTGACAAATAATAAAAATTGAAAAAAAAAACAAATAATGATTAAGGAGAGATAATAATAATATTTAAATTTATAATTTTTTTTTTATTGAAATTGTGATAATTTTCGAATTGTTTTTGATAAGAACCTAACCTCGAAAATAAGCCGCTGTAACGTTTTGTGTAAAACTAAACGAAAAACGTCGCCACAATCTTGATAGCATTTAAATATAAAATGATGGCAAGCACACCGAAAAACAAAAAAATCAAAACAAATTGAAAAAATTAAAAGAAATTCAGCTAGAAATTACTTTTCGAAAAAGTATAAAAACAGAAAACTTTTGTGCGCGCCGTAACAGAACCAGAACCACGTACGTATCTGTACACACTTTTGCCAATTGACAAATTTTGACAGTCAAAAACAACATTGGAAAAAGTCTAATATACAATTAGGTAAGTATTGCCAGCTAGTATGTCTGGTTAGTTAGAATGTCATTGAAAACATGTATAACAATTGAAGGGTTTTTCATTTGCAATTTAACGAATATGATTCAGACAAAATAACTTTTTAAAAAATACACAAAATAAATACAATATAAATATTTAACTATATTTTTTTTTTACGAATTTTAAAAAAAATAAAGTATATATTAATTATAAAAATAAAAAACATCACATATGTACTCTTATACTAACATAAAAGTTATAAATGAAATATAAAAATTTCGATCATCACTAAAAAATCTAATTGACAGTTAAGAGGTTTTAATACCTTTAAAAAAAAAAGTATTTTAGATATGCTATAATTATTTTGTCTTCTCATTTAAGTTCAATTCAATTGCAGGAAAAATGAGAAAAACTAATTTTAATTTTCTCATTTCATTCTAAAAACTTCTATATTTTTAAGTTAATCATGTTTTCATTTACTAACACAATCTTTTCATACTTCTTACTATTTTGTATGTTCTTTTTGTTTTGCTACAAAAATAAATAAGTATAAGGTGTAGTAAAATGTAATCTATTATTTTGCCAATAGATGGCTTTAGGAGTCTGTATCTCCCGTTTTAAAAGTGCGATTGGGTTGCACTAGATGGCGTTAGAAAGATAAGATTTCGTACTAAAAAAGGTTCTCATACAGTTTTTTGATTACTTGACTCAGTAAAGTTTTTAGCACGCGTCAAAGATGGACACCAACAAAGAGAAAATACGCCATATTTTACAGTTTTTCTTCGATAAAGGCGAAAACGCAAGCCAGGCAGCTGAAAATGTGAATAGTATTTATGGTCCTGATACTGTAACAGTCAATCATGCGTAATTTTGGTTTCGTCAATTCCGTTCCGGTAATTTTGATGTCAAAGATGCACCACGCTCTGGAAGGCCAATTGTCGAAAATATCGATAAAATAATGGAAATCGTCGAGTCCGACCGTCACATAAGCACTGTTTCGATTGCCCAGGGGCTAAACATTGCACGAAAAATCGTTTGGAACCACTTAAATAAGGCTGGATACAAAAAGAAGCTCGATGTATGGGTGCCACACGAGTTATCGCAAAAAAACCTCATGGACCGAATTTCCATCTGCGAATCGCTGCTGAATCGCAACAATATTGAACCATTTCTGAAGCGGATGGTTACTGGTGATGAAAAGTGGGTCACTTACGACAATATCAAGCGACAACGGTCGTGGTCAAATCGCGGTCACCCGGCGCAAACGGTGGTCAAGCCAGGATTGACAGCCAGGAAGGTTTTGCTGTGTGTTTGGTGGGACTGGCAGGGAATCATCTACTATGACCTGCTCCCCTATGGTCGAACTCTTAATTCGGACCTATACTGTCAACAATTGGACCGTCTGAAAGAAGCAATCGCCGAGAAGCGGCCAGCTTTGGCCAATGGGAGAGGAATTGTGTTCCATCAGGACAACGCCAGGCCGCATACATTGATAGTGACTCGCCAGAAGTTCCGGGACCTTGGTTGGGATGTTCTTATGCATCCACCTTATAGTCCGGACCTGGCACCAAGTATTTACCACCTCTTCCTGTCTATGATGAAAGATTTTGCAGGTGAAAAATTCGCCTCAAGAGAAGATTGTGAAAATCGACTGTCCCAGTTTTTTGCCAATAGGGACGAGGGTTTCTATGAGAGAGGCATTATGAAATTACCTCCGAAATGGCAACAAGTTATCGAACAAAATGGTGCATATTTGACCTAAAACGTATCATTCTATCTATGCTAAATAAAACCTTCAATTTAATGCAAAAATAATGGATTTCTTTTTACTACAACTTATATTTACAAAAATATTTTTCATATAAATTATAAAATGGCGAAAATTCAGAGACTGACTGTCTATTTAATGTTTAACTAATAATAAATGTAATTAAAATATTCTACAATAAAATTAAGAGTTTTATAAAAATTAAATTTAAAAAATTTACATTATAAATTACCGACTTTAATATAGTTAAGTGTAATGACAATTGGTAAAAAATTATAAATATAAAATCAGCTACGAGATTATTTTATGAGGATTATACCTTACAACTGTTGACAACAAAGCGGAACGTTTGATTTGCTTGTTATTTGTTTGTGAGAAAGGTCCCAAAGACATGTGCCAGGGGGACCGTATGCCCATTTGGTGTCTCAGATATAACAGTTTAAGTGTTCAATTAGACTTTACACCCATACCTCGCTTTACGGCCTAGATACGTTCCACGAAACTTGGCCGCAAAACGAAAAGCCGTATAAGGAATCAATTATTCTAATACAAATTCATACAAATCCAATTGGATCGGTTCCAAATTTGTTAAATTTGTAACATGGTTTATCAATCAAAATGCATTTTATCTTTTTATTTCATTTAAATCAAAAATACATACATAACAAGTACATACATTTGTACATAAAATAATAACAGACTCCAAAAACCAGCAATAATCTATAAACAAAAATGAAACAACTTCATGTTACATAAAATATGTGTATGTATGTGTATACCTAATTAATTTTTTTAAAAATGGCTTTAATCTGAAGACGATGAAGAAATGGTAACCTCCAGATCACTGTCGTCATAATTTTTCGCTGGTAAGGATGGGCCTGGCTTAAAAAGATTTTTCAACGTTATTTGTCTTGCCTTCTTGTCTATTTCGTTGTTCAGTGGTTTATAACAGCTAATGGCTGAGTTAATTCCTCGAGAAACTTTAGCGCTACCTTCGACGTCAGGATCGTTTTCAAGGAGGATGTTTATTTCTTGTTCGAAATAGGAAAAAGCTTTCGACAAATTTTTTGATGTTAGCTGTTTGGATACAACAGGCTCTGTCTCTTCATCAAATGCCGGTTCTGCTTGCAACTGAATGAGTTCCTCATATGAAAGGGGTTCCCTATCAGCTTCAAGTAGATTAAGCACATCACATTCGTTCAAACCTTCAAAGCCGAGATCATGTGCTGGATCCAAAATGTTTTGCCTAATTTCAGGAAGGAAATTAACTTCTGCATCAGTACTTTTTACACATTCTGGCCATATTTTTTTCCAAACATGGTTCATTGTCGTTAATTTTAATTCCTTCCATGATTCACTGATGCTGTCAACAGCATCCTTGATGTTATAGTTTTTCCAAAATGTTTTAATTGAAGATTTACCATCGGTTTCTCTTATAAATTGTCGGAAAGTTCGACGTAGGTACGAGGGTCGTTCAATAAGGCCTTAGAAAAAGATGGAAAAAAACTGTTTTTTAAAAAAAAAAAATTTTTAATTTTTAAACATAATCTCCTTTTAGCTCCATACACTTTTCTAACCGTTTTTCCAAAATTTTTATCCCGTCCAAAAAATAGGATTTCGGAAGTTCTGCAAAATACTCATCCGTTTGAGCAATGACGTCCTCGTTGGAAGTGAACCGTCGTCCACCAAGCCATTTCTTCAGATTGGGGAAAAGAAAATAGTCACTCGTGGCCAAATCTGGTGAATAAGCGGGATGCTGCAACAATTCCATTCTCAATTCCACAATTTTGGCCATGTAAACAGCGCATGTGTGCACACGCGCATTGTCCTGATGCAAGAGGATTTTTTTCTTCTTCAGATGGGGGCTTTTCTCTTTGATTTCCTCGCTCAACCGTTGCAATAACGACGCGTAATACGCTCCTGTTATTGTTTTTCCTTTTTCCAAGTAGTCGATAAAAATGATGCCCTGCGAATCCCAAAAGACCATGGCCATCACCTTGCCGGCCAATGGCACAGTTTTTGCCTTCTTCGGAGGCCGTTCACCCTTGAAAATCCACTGTGATGACTGTCTCTTCGTTTCTGGAGTGTAGTAGTGTATCCAGGTTTCGTCCACAGTGACATATCGACGAAGGAATTCGGCAGGATTTTGATGAAAGAGTGCCAACATAGCCTCAGAGTCCACTACACGATTGCGCTTATTCTCCTCTGAGAGCAAACGCGGCACTCATCTTGCCGAACTTTTTTTCACAGACAATTTTTTTTGCAAAATTGAAGCGACTGTACCTTGTGATATGCCCGTGGCCTCAACTAATTTGCGCACTTTAATTCGCCGATCGTTCAAAATCAGATCGTGGATTTTGTCGATAATTTCAGGAGTAGACACCTCAACTGGGCGTCCTGAACGATGTTCATATTTTGTGGATGAACGGCCACGTTTAAATTCATTCACCCAATTGTAAATCGTCGCAAACACAGGTGCAGATGTGCCATGAACTGCATCCAACTCGGCTTTGATTTCTTTCGGGCTTAAGCCTTTCAAATGGAGATGTTTGATGACAGACCTTAACTCGCTTTTTTCCATTGTTATGCACAAATAAATGTCGTTAACTTTAATCGACGATAGAAATTGACCTACGCTATGGATCGAGCTGAAATTATGACAGCTTTCCTGTTGGTACTTACAAAAAAAAAATCTTTACCGACACTACGAGCGCAATTACTTAGATTTTCTAAGGACTTATTGAACGACCCTTGTAATATCCTTAAAAGTGGCTATTGCACCCTGATTCATTGGTTGGATCAGAGCTGTTGTATTTTTCGGAAGGTACTCAATCATGAAATCTTCAGATTGTAGTTCGGATAAATTAGTAGGATGCCCTTGTGCATTATCCAAAATTAGCAAAGCCTTGTTGCTTAAGTTATTGTCTCGCAAATATTTTTTCACTTCTGTACAAAAGTGATTTTTGAACCAATACTCAAAAGTAGCTTTAGTCATCCAAGCTTTCTTGTTGGATCTCCATATGACGTGTAATTATTTTTATTTAGTCATTTAAGAGGCCTTGGATTTTACGGACAAATATATTTAAAGTGGTTTTAGCTTAAAATCACCCGCGGCATTTGCACCAAATAGCAAGTTTTTTTTGCCGTTATAGCGAAACATTTTAGGTCGTAAATCGAAAACGTGCCTTAATTGAAGAGGCCCTTTATAGCGAAATGCCGTATAAAGAGCGGCCGTATAGCGAGGTATGGGTGTATTAGGAAAAGTTTTTTTAATTTTTTTATTTTTTTATTTTAATTTGGATATTATCACTGAAAATCTATTTGACAGTTGAGAGGTCTTAGAAATTTATTCAAATTTCAGTATCAATTTGGAATTAATTAGAATTTCAAATTTTGGTCAAATAAAATTTCTTTAAGAATATATTGAAAAAAGGTATTTTAAAAATAAAGTTCAATTACAAGAAAAATAAAAAAATAACTATAATTAATTAATTTAATTTTAAAAGCTTCTATATTTTAAAGATAATCAAAAATATAATATAGTATTAATCAGTATCTGTAATGATTTTCATTAATGAAATTAGAATATTGAACCATAGTTAGCTAAATGGCTATTAAATAATTGTATGGTTTATGCATCATTTGTTTGTTTTGTTTGAGAGCAAGGTCCGCAAGACATGTGCTAGGGGCCACCCTTAGATTAAAGAATACCTGGGGATAAGCTCGTACGTCAATTTTCTGGCCGAATTATTGCAAAAGCGGCGAGAAATCGTAACTCTTGCATACTTTTGTGTAGATTTTTTTATGTAGATATAACACCCACTGACATCTAGTTTTCTTCATAATAGAAATTTATTGAACTGCAAGAGCATAATTTATATTCATTTTAATTCACAGGCAATGTTTATATTTTGTACAATCTTTTTGATATGGAAATGGAATTGTATTTTAGGTTTATTATTTATTTCGTAAATACCAAGCGCCTCCTCAATTTTATAGACATTCGAAGAGTTTGTAAACACGCTATTCTCCATGAAAGTGGTAGCATACCGAAATGCTTGCATACTTTTGTTGTTTTTCAAGTAGTTATTTTGGCACTTATCGGAAAGTGCAAGTGAAAGTGTAGTTTTTATGTTTTTTAAGTATTTACGAAAAAGTAAGTATTTAAAAAATTAGTTATATTGTTGATAACATTTTATAGGAAATTTTTATTTCAGAAAAGGATGTGTTTTATAAAGCGTTGCTGGTCATTTAACGGAATGAGGAAGCCGGGAATTTCTTTCTTTCGGTAAGTCTTCATTCTTCATTTTTACTAGAGAAATTAACAAAAATTTAATTTATAATGTGTTGAGATAGTTTTGAATGATTTCTTCAGTCATAAAAGTGGTTAAAAAATGATAAGTTCGTCATCCAATAAATGTAAACACATGTGATGTTGACAATCCAATGTTTACCAGAAAATAGTTCAGTGCCGGCGTACGTAAAGTGTGTGTAAGAACATATAAGGGAAACTAAGTGCAAATGGGTTAAATAAATATTTCAAGTGACCATGCTTATTTATTTAACCTATCTGCACTTAATGAATATAGTGAAAAAGTGTCGAATACATATCAGGCTTTATTGTTTTTTAGCTAGGCAAGTCTTTTTATTGCGCAGACTGTCTTTCAGCTTTAGGAGAATTCACATCAAACAGTTTGATAGTGTAAAAGTCCTTTGGCTTCTTAAAGTACCCTTCTGAACTGTGCGGAAGAAAACCTCTTTTGCAAGCCGATTAGCATATTCGTTGCCAGAAATGCCTACATGCCCCGCCACAAACCGCAACTGAGGAAAGCGATTATTTATTAGGCGATGTCTGATAGCATTTAGTACCGGGTCCATTCTGGAACCACAAATAGCGATTAAAGCAGCGATGCTATCGTTTCGTGGCCATTTTTATGTTTATTATTACTTGATCCAGAGCTCTACAAAATAAGCTGCTACCTTGTATGGAAAAATACCACAGTGTACCTCCTCAAACAAACTGACCGCTTTTTCAATTACCGCAAAAGATGTTAAATAGTCATTAGTTGCCGCATCAGTATAATAATGTACGGCAGCACATTGAGTTGGTTGTCTTCTTTTTCAAGTGGGACATATCAACTGAAATTCTCATTCAAGGCATCCATGCTCCCATCTGGACAGATATTTGGGATGCTGTGAAGTGGAATGTACAGATTTCTTTCCATTTCGTTCAGGATTAGCAAGAGGAACGAGAAGCCTCTTTTGCGAATGGAAGTGCTCAATATGTTTTTAATCAGGGAGTGAAATGGATATTCAGCGTAGCAGAGATTTTTATAGATGACTTCGTACCTAACTTTAAGGAGAAAGTGTAATAAAGAAGTTCGGCCAGTTTTAGAGAAGCTACCAGTAAAGTACATTGAGCTCCACTGGCTAATCCCATGTACCGGTTGACCCCTGATTCAATTTTGTAGAGATACACAAGATGAAGCAATAGAGCAAGCTGCCTTCGAGAAGAGCGTTCATCCTGTCTGACCTTACTTTTTCTGCCGACAAGAACTCTAACCAATAGGTGGATTGATAGGACCCCATCAACATTATGTTTAGTTGGACGGTTCCATCTACATCCGCGGGTAATCGAGTCACCTAGAGTACTAATGACATTCGCCAAGGGAAGGTGTTTGTTTACTTAAGCGGTACAGGAATGGTACAGCAATCTTTCATGCGACTTAACATACATGCTTTGTCGAAATCTACACTTGTATCATTTTTAGGGCACTAGGACCTAACTCGATGTTGTGTGATACGAAGTTTTGAGGCGCCATTCACTGTGGTTTTTTTTCCAGTCACCAATGTAAAGATATTGTCCGTGTATATGAAGTAAGGAATATTGGCCAAAGAGGAGTATAAAGAATGCAGATATATATTAAATATAGTAGTGGAAAAAGAAGATCCCTGTGGAATACCATTCTCCATGTTGCAATATATGAACATTAAAATGGTCTGGAATAGTAAAAATATTCTCGTAATAGTAAAAATATTCTCGCATAAGACTGGCTAGTGGAACTCACCGCACTTTTAATTAAAACCAGTCGAAATTATTTATGATACCTTTTCATCAAAGGCAGAAACCTCTGCTACTCCAACCTGTTCGATTAAGAATCGGAAACCCTCCCAATAAGAGGATATGATTTCTAAGTGACGTTTCGGCCATTTGTAATATGTCATAATCTGTAATTTTTTTTTATTGTATTCAGTAATGTTTATAATTTCATCATGGAGAGATATACGCAAGAACAACGTTTACAAATTATTAAATTTTTTTATCAAAATAATCCTTCTCCAATTGCAACTTTTTGTTGAAAATCATCTTCTCCGATGAGGCTCACTTTCATCTGAGTGGTGCGGTAAATAAACAAAACTGTCGATTCTGGTGCGAAGAAAATCCACAAATTATTCATGAACACCCATTACCTTAGATTAAAGAAGTACTGGATAGGCCTCTATTCTGTCCAAATTTTGTTGGCAATACATTCATAGAACGCACACACATGCAATACAACAGAAACGGCGTAAATCATTGGGGGCCAATTTAAAAGTTCAGTATGCGATTGAAGCGGTTCGTTTAAAACCATTTTTCATGTGTGATATCATTTACACATACACGTATGCGTAAAGAAGCAGATTTTTTAATATTGCGGGTCTTGTTTGATGGAATTAGTTTTGTAAATATGCAATAAAACACAGTATTCTTTTTTAAAATATTTATTTATTTATTATGTATTTTCATTTTATTTATTTCACTGTATATTATTTATTAACACAAAATTTTTAAAGTGGGGAATAGTTTATAAAAATATGAATTGTAAGTTATTTGATTATATGAAAGCAATTATGTGCACAATAAGATGTTAATCGTATACAATATTAAAGAAAATCTTTTAAAACTAAATTACAAAATGAAAAATTTAATGTACTTAAAAACTTAATAATTAATATTTTTAAAAAATTAAAAAAATATTATTTAGTAAATGCATTATAATGTGGTATAATAGAGCAAACAAAACAAATTTATTTAAATAATAAGCTTACCGAAGAATAAACTTTATTTATTAAAACACAATGAAAACAGCAAATGGAAAATAGACAGAAAAATTCGGTCCCTTAAACTTTCTTCCACACAATTTATATACACCGGCACTGTAATATTTTATGGTAAACATTGAACTGTCAACATCGGATTCACAAATGACAAAGCTTACCCCCAAGTCTCCACTTTCATGGAGAATTAAAGTTTTCAAACTCTCCGAAAGTCTACAAAATTGAGGCGGTTTATATTTGATTGATATTTACGAAATGTATAATAAACCTAAAATAGAATTCCATTTCGTATCAAAAGATTGTACAAAAAATAAAAATGACCTATCGTTGTATTTAAATTGTATTTTTGTTTCCAATAAGTGAATTAAAATGAACATTAATTACGCTTTTGCAATTAAATAAATTTCCATTACGACACATAGATGGCAGTGGGTGTCATGTCTACATAAAAAATGTTTGACAGTCATATCCCCCTCGTAAAAATTTGTACACAAAATTGCGTATACATATACGGTAAGGGCCTATCCAGGTATTCTTTAATCTAAGCCCATTACTTTCACCTAAATTGACAGTTTGGTGTGGTTTTTGGTCTGGTGGAATCATCGGTCCGTACTTCTTTCGAAATGAAGCTGGTAACACCGTTACTATCAATGGAGAACGGTAAAGATCGATGATAACCAACTTTTTATGCCCCAAATTGGAAGAAGTTGATCTTGACAACATCTGGTTCCAACAAGACGGAGTTACGTGCCACACAGCACGTACAACAACCGAATTATTGCGAGAAAAGTTTGGAGATTCGATTATTTCAAGAAATTGTGACATTGAATGGCCTCCAAGAAGTTGTGATTTAACACCATTAGACTATTTCTTGTGGGGTTATTTGAAGTCATTGGTCTTTAGCAATAAACCAGACTCTCTTCAAGCTTTAGAAGTCAATATTGAACGTGCTATTCATGACAAACGACTTGATTTAGTGGAAAATGTGATCGAAAATTGGGTTCATCGAATTCGTTCTTGCAAAAGAAGTCGTGGAGGCCATTTGAATGACGTTTTATTCAGAACTTAATAGTATCGATTGTACTTTACATTAAATAAAAAAACATTTCATTTTCCTTAACAATTAGTTTGTTTTTTTTGTTCTCTTATTCGAAAACCCTTTATATTGAACAGCATTAAATAACAATTTTAGATCTTTTGCTGAATATTGCTTTTAGCAGGTACACGATGGTATTTTTTCATACAGCTTATTTCACAAAACTATTGGCATAACGCTTAGAATTACAAGATGCTATAAGCACTAAACCAAAAAATGGCCACAATATAGTTCAAAATAACCTCAACGCTATTTGTGGCTCCAGGAGAGGGACCCGGTACTAAATGATATCAGGAATCGCCTAATAAACAATCGTTTTATTCAGTTGCGGTGAATGCTGGGTCATGTTGGCATTTCTGGCTTTCAAAAGAAGTTCTATTCCTTTTAATTCTCACAGCATTCCCGAAATTCATTAAGCTAGTTACCGCATGGTAACTAATACTGGCAGACCATCATTAAACCAAATTATTCGACAGTCAATCCAAAATTTTAGCCAAAAAAAAATTCCTCAAAATTTGCATTGATTATATTACTATCACCCACGACTTTCTTATACCAGACATATTGGCTCCCTGTCTGTCATGCAAAGAAGAAATTTCTTTCGAGTCAAATTCCACCTATAACAAAACTCCTATGCTTTTCCTCTATTCAAATTAATAAAACGACTACAAATAAACACTACAAATGTTTACCATAAAACTAAGTGTATCGAATAATATTACAGCTTTCGAATAAATATAATCAAAAAAATTATGAAAAATAATAAGAAATTAATTAATTTTGATAAATATTATTTATTGATAGCTTAAATATTAATTATAAGGAGGAATTATCCTTTTTTAAAAGCGAAATTTAATACCGACAAATGTTTACTCACCTTCACTTATTCTGTAGATTCTCAACTTGTACTAATGCTATTCGGCATATAAAAAAAAAAGATGAGCAAACACCAAATTTCCAGATAAAAATATATAAGAAAAGAATCTCTTCATTTTACTATAAAGTTCTAATAAAATAAATAAATATATTTTAATAAAAAAGGACAAATAATTGTAAAATAATTTATTTTTAATTGCACAATATTAAACTTATTTACTATAAAAATGTAATTCTTATACAAATACGTATTATTTAAACTATTCTTAAAATATTACACAATTAAACTAATTAGATACTATATATTTATACAGTATATATATATATATATATATATATGTACACAATTTTGTTTAAAATATATATTTACTTTTTAAATTAAATTTTAAATTATCTCTCTACTGTCCATTGAAAACGGATTCAGGATAGTAACTGGGAGCGTTAAACATTCGTGGAAATCCCGATGGATCGAGTTGATTTACTGGAATCACTGGCATAATATCACTGAAATTAAATGACCTTTTTTTCATCATTATAAATGTTCTCAAATTAAAAATATATACAAATAAATATATCAAAAGATATTATCTTTGTATGGGCATAAATATTATTTTTATTTGTTAAAATTTTTTGAAGTAAATTTTCTGTGAACAAATTATGCATATTTCTCATGTGTGTGTGTGTGTATATGTTCGAAAAACATATTCGCTTTTGGGTGAGTTCTTTAAAAAAAGACTGACTTTTTTTATTAAATTAAAAAGAGAAACAGAAAAAAAAACAAAAGAAAATAAACGCCAATCTATCATTTTTAAACACCAGGTGTATCCGCTGTTTGGTCATAGATGGCGTGAGTGAGCGTATTAAGCTACCATGGGCAGGCCATACTATTTTTTTATGAGTTTGACAGCTGTCAACATTAATCAGTGCTCATTGTCAGCAATTTTGTTCAACAACATACATTTTCCCTTTGGTAATCATGTATATTTTCGCGCCAGAATAAGAGCATATTCGGGAAGCTCTGCTTTTCTACTTCAATTTGAATAAATCGGCTGCCGAATCGCATCGAATGCTTATGGAGGCCTATGGTGACAGTGCATTATCGGAAACAATGTGCCGAGATTGGTTTCGTCGATTCAAAGAGGACAATTTTGACTTGTGGGACAAGAAACGTGAAAATCGGCCTAGGAAGGTTAAGGATCATCATATGCAGGCTCTTTTGGACGAAGACGATACGCAATCGCTAAAAATGCTCGCGGAGCAATTGGGTGTTACTTAACCAGCCATTTCCATGTATCTGCATACGATGGGGAAGATTTAAAAGATCGGAAAATGGGTGCCGCATGAATTGAACGATAGGCAGGTGGAGCGACACCAAATCACATTCGAAATCTTGCTCGCCAGACAAAAAAAAAGTCGTTCCTGCATCGAATTGTGACAGGCAATGAAAACGCAAGAAATCGTAGGTTGATCCCGGCCAACCATCAACATCTTCCCCAAGACCAAATCGCTTCGGACGGAAGACGTTGCTGTGCGTTTGGTGGGGTCAACAGGGTATCGTCTGCTATGAGATGTTGAAACCTGGTGAAACTGTCAATGACCACCGCTACTACCAACAACTGATCAAATTGCACCGTGCTCTGCGTCAAAAAAGGACGGATTATCAACAAAGACATGACAAGCTGATTTTCCTCCACGACAACGCACACGTCAAAAATGGTCCGAAACTACATCAAGCCATTTTCGGACGTCTTTGTAAGAATCGAAGTGATGCTCAGCGAGCGCGAATCCCATCACCTGTTTTCGTCGATGGGCCTCGCGCTCGCTGAGCAGCACTTCGATTCTTACGAAGACGTCCGAAAATGGCTTGATGAGTGGTTTGATTCGAAAGAGAGTGAATTTTTTTGGCGTGGTATCCACAAATTGCCGGAGAGATGGAAAAAATGTATAGCTAGCGAGGGCAAGTACTTTGAATAAATTTGTTTTTGCTTTCTATGAAAAAAATATGTGTTTTTTTGACTAACAAACAGCGGATTTAAGCTTATATACCTGGTACACAATTAAATATTCAAAAATTCCTAATTCCCAATAAAAAAGCACCTGATTATGTCTATAAAACAGCTCCTATTCTGAAGCAAATTTCCTGAAAAGCTTTAGTTTTAATTAGATATATTTTTAATTGTATCCTGCGTGCACTACCTATTTTCCCTTACTCTGGAAATTTGCTATCATTAAAATGATTTCTAAACCAAATAAATCCGTTATTTTTTTTAACGCCTATTAAAACGACTCTGCCCTGTCCTAGTTAATAAAATAATTATTCCTGATTACCAATTTGGCTTCTAATCTGAACAATCCTCAATCCAGCAAATGCCATCGCGTTGTTGATCACATTGGATCTTCTGTTAAGAGGAAAGAGTATTGCCCAAAAGTATTTTTAGATACCTCCAGATCTTTTGAACATGTATGGCATCCTGGACTCCTCTGGAAATTCAAGAGCATCCTTTTTTCAACATACTACATTTATATAAATTCATTTCTCTTTAATGTCATTTCCAAATTACAATTAACTCAGAATCCTCAGAAATATATCCTATTCTAGCTAGAGTCCCACAAGGCAGTATTCTTGGTCCCATTTTATATAATATTTATACTGTCTGATCCTAATACTATCATTGCTACTTATGCAGATGATACAGCCATACTTGCTACCTATACATTGCTTCTAACAATTAACAATCCCATATCGACAACCTTCAATCCTGGCTTAAGAGATGGAGACTGAGGGTAAATGAACAGAAGATTGATCACATTACTTTCACACCTTAATAGCAACACGATTCCACAATATGATAAAGTACGTTAATTGGGACTTTACTTGGACAAGAGATTAACATGAAACCCTCATACTAGACTAAGACCCTCAAACTAGAAGCCATTAGACGTTACTTACAACTTCTTAGACTACTGGACAAACGCTCGAAACTAACAAGCAAAAGTAAAATTTTAATATACAATACAATTATAAAACCTATTTGTATATATGGAATTGAACTTTGGGGTTCAACGAAACCAAGATCCTCCGTAATAACGTAATACATCAGGATCTAAATGTTGCCTTTGCTCAGGATCCCTGTGCATTTCCCGCTATCAAAAATTTCATTCCCGTTTATCCTATCATCATACTCTACTTTTTGAAAAAATTGTCCCGTAACAGATTTTCTAGAGGAATCTAACTTCCATTAGTTGGAAAAATGTGTTTCTCCACTTCATTATGCATAAGTTGCAGATAAAAAATAAAAAAAAAAATTAGTGTAAAAAAAAATCGGTTATCATACGACCATAGTGCTCAGAATTAACAATAACGCCTTCTCTTTCTTCATTTTTAAAGAAATATGGTTCAATGATATCTTCAGACCAAAATGCACATCACTTTGAGTGAATACAATGGCTTTTTTACAGTTACTTGTGGGTCTTGGAGCCTTATATATAACAATTTTGCTTATTGACGTATTTAGAGAGCCTCAACATTGAAAAAGAGCCTCATTGTTGGCAAAAAAATTTTGCTCGAAAAAACTCGAAACAGAATTAAAGGCCGATTTACCACATTTAGCAAATTTAACTTAGATCTTTTTTTAAGATTTTTTGGATTAGATTAAATTTTTGACAAAACAAAAGTATTATTATTTTCAATTTTTGGAAGTGATTTTGTTAGCGCTGACTTATTTGCAGATAAAAAAAAATAAAATAAAATAAAAAATAAAAAATTCGACGACCAAATTGTTATTCGCAATTCTGAGCATTTTCAATAAGATTGTGTAGATTTTACTGTATGGGGGATGGTAAAACACAATTCCGACTGAACTGAAAACTGCCTCCAGTCGAAATGTCAAAATTTTTAAACCTTTATAATTTAGTGGGAACGCACAAAATGCTGATAGCATAAAGCAGCATTCTGACTGTTTTATCAACGGTAACTGCAAACTGCATATAGATGGCGCTGTCAAAATTTTGAAACTTTCACAATCTAAAGGGAGTCCACAAAATTCCGACGACAGAAGGCTACTCGTATTTTTATCGACGACAACAGAAAACTGCCTCCAGTCGGGCTGTCAAAATTATATAACCTTCATAATTTTATGGGAATGCACAAAACAAAAGTATTAATATTTTCTATTTTTGCAAGTGATTTTGTTAACGCTGAATTATTTGCAGACAAAAAAAAAATAAAATAAAATAAAAATAAAAAATTCTATGGGCAATTCTGTGCATTTTCAATAAGATTGTGTAGATTTTACTGTATGAGGATGGTAAAACACAATCCCGACTGAACTAAAAAATGCCTCCACTCAGACTGTCAAAATTTTTAAACCTTTACAATTTAGTGGCAAAGCACAAAATTCTGATAGCAGAAAGCAGCATTCCGACTGTTTTATCGATGGTAACTGGAAACTGCATATAGATGGCGCTGTCAAAATTTTGAAACCTTCACAATCTAAAGGGAGTCCACAAAATTCCGACGACAGAAGGCTACTCTTATTTTTATCGACGACAACTGAAAACTGCCTCCAGTCGGGCTGTCAGAATTATATAACCTTCATAATTTTATGGGAATGCACAATACTCCGACGAATG
Organism: Atherix ibis; assembly: GCA_958298945.1. Classification (NCBI taxonomy): domain Eukaryota; kingdom Metazoa; phylum Arthropoda; class Insecta; order Diptera; family Athericidae; genus Atherix; species Atherix ibis. Next base: position 47,270,389 of record OY282605.1, on the reverse strand, counting down.
TTTTATCGCCGAAATATAGTAGGTCTTATTTTAATTTTGCAATTACAGTTCAAGTACTGCCATACATTTCTTATATGGCAGTATTGTTATTTGTCAGTTAAAATTAAAAAAAATTTACTAGTTTTATTTTTTAAAATATTGAATAAAACATCATTTATAAATAATAAATTTTGTTAATATGGTATTTAATTGGTTGATTTAAGCGAAATTCATCATCAATTTTTTAAAAGTTTTGCTGTACAAATTTTCAGTTATTGTCGGAATTGTGTACCTACTATAAGTTGGTAAGAAGCAGAAACCGCGATTAGACTTCCATTAAAGTATAATGAGAAGAACTTCTACTAAACTAGAATTTTAATAAAAATTATACTTTGAATATTTTGGCAACCCTGGAGGATCCACATAATTTTTAGACGCATTCCACAGTTTTAGCAATCCTTAATCTTTGCCAGAATATGTTAATTCAAAAGTGGTCGTTGTATAAACTGGCTTGGATTCCAAATGAGAACCAAGTCTAATTAACTACGGACAACTTTTTTGGCCTGGAATTTAGCTAGATTGATCTGGAAAAAGGTACTGCTTCGCTAGCTTCGATACTAATATTGTAAAATTAAGCAGATAAGCCTGCATTCTGGAATATTAAAGCTTTTTTACAGGAATGCGCGTCTTAATATTCAAAGCTATCACTATGATATCTAATAAGATGGAAGTTTTCGAGTGTTTGCTCACCTTTAAACATTAGTTCCGGCATTGGAAAAAACTGGGATGTTAAAGATTGGTACGTCTTTTTGAACTGGCTTTTTTTTCGTCTTTTTTTTCGGTTTTGACAAATGAAAATCGATACAGCATTTTTAAAAAAAAAAATATTCCAAAATCCATACTTAAAAAAATATATTGTACAAAAAAAAAACTACACACACCAATTCATTTTACTTTAAAAGTAAGAGAAGAAAAACTACTATAAGAAATAATTATTTTTAAATAGCGTTAAAAAAATGCATAAAATATAAAAATCATAAATGTCATATGCAGTTTTGGTAGAAATTTTAACGATCGTCAAATGTTTAAAGCAGAAAACAAAAAAAATATTATTTAACAATTGTCCTCTGAATACTTTCATTCTGACCATTTATTAAGTTGAAAGAAACTTTAAAAAAAATGCATATAAATAAAACCAAATGGGAAAAAAGGACAAAAACTATAAGAAATTTCTACTAAAAAATTCTGTTGGGTCCAAGGCTTCTTAGAATGGCAATTACCAATGTACGCGTACATGTCAAGTGTGCTGTGCACGTGATTGTAAAAGGACAATTTTTCATTTATTCATAACAAATTCCCCATATGGTAAAATTAGAACCTAACAGGGTGCTATTGTTTTGTATTAAAAAAAAAAAACAAAACACCCGCTGTGATCTCTGAACACCCACTATCCCTTCTTTGGCATATGCCTTCGACAGATCTCCAGCAGCATTTAAGATACTCGTGTAAGACCAGTTGGTCAGTTGGAATAGTAAGAAGAAGAAGAAACACAATTTAAGTAAAATAATAAAATGTAAAAGAAAATTCCTATTTTCAATCACGTTTTGTTATGTCTTAATTGATTTAGTTCTGATAATTGAAAATTTTTAGAATTTTTTTTTTTGCAGTAAAACAACTGCAATTGGGTACTCTCCTCCATATATAATTGAACAGGCAAAAATGGAATGGGGTACACAAAGTTGCATTATGAATGGATTTGGATCAGATTACAAATAATCATAAAGGCAAACAAATAATATGAGTATACCGTATGGATGGAAATCCTTCTGCGAATGAATAAAATCGACAACACACACCACAATCGGGCATAAATAGTTTTCCTAAAGACCTAAAGAAGTCATCGATAGCAACTTACGTTCTGGACTGTGGCGTCCTATCCCTTTGGCGTCTATTTTTGAACCAATTGGATACTTGAGTTAGTGTAAGGTCCGTTTTCTTGGCTAATGTCTTCTTCTCATCTGGAGTTGGATATCGATTCCGGGCGTAGCAATCTTTCAATGCATTTCGACTTTTCTCTTTGAAGCAATAAACCGTCTCTTCACCATCCCATATTGTCTTCGGAAGTGGATATTTTTTTCGCAAACGATATTTATCAACTGCACCCAAGGGTCTGCCGCGTACCTTCTCCGCTTCCTTATAGTGTGCCTTATACCATAAAATTTGCAGTTCCGAATGATATTTGGCCGAAAAACAATGTGACTCCAGCAGACTATAGAGTTCATGGTAGAGACCTCGATGATATGTCACTATTGCACGAGCTCTAAAAAAATCACGTTTCCTCTTCATAAATTTCAATGAAATAGAAAGAAGGAAAAATACAATCTTTCACTACTATTAACAAAATTTCGATTACCTATGAGAGCAATTATTGAGCATTGAAAATCCACAAATATTATATTAAAAATTATGTTTTTAAAAAAATATTGCAATTTTTTTTTTTGCTTATATAAAAATGGATTTTTCTTAGCCGATTTGAACTGAATTTAAATGCAATAATTTCCTTAAAATTTATTATAAGCAATTCTATTGTTTTTTCTATGTTTTTCTTTTTATAAATTAATATTTTTAACTTACCTCAAAACACTCTCATTTGTTCGTAATAATTCGTTTGGGGGTAAACTCCAAAGGAATGTTGCCAATTTATCCACATCACCTTTTTGCTGTAACGCTTCGCACATGCATTGTACCTTTTTGAAATAATAATAATAAAAAAAAAGAAATATTATTTATAAAAAATCTGGGATATTTTTGTTGTTTTTTTCTTCTTCTACCTGATCAGGACTAAATGTGAGACATTTTCTACCAATTTCAAAATTAACTGTCGAACTTGGTAAATTATTTAAAAATTGTGTATTTTCACGATTTTGTACATCGTTTTGGATCGATTTTGTATTATTTGAAATTCCATTTGTATGATTATCTGAACTATCATAGAATCCGTTCAATTCGTGTTGGGGACTCGGCTTATCAAAAATTCCATTAACTTCATTATATTTTCTTCCTAGTTCTTTTTCTGTTGAATATGTTTGAAGTTTCTCCGAAAAAAATAACGCCTTACAAGAGATATTATTTCGATAACCTAAAATGTAATCACAATAAACGAAATATTAATCATAAAAATATCATTCTACTTTTAATTTTATTTCTATTTAAATATGTTATAAATACTTTTAAAATTAATTTTCGACTTTTTGTATTTTATTTTAATTTCAAAATTTTTCTTTGGAATTAAATCCATTTTATAGTTTGGAAAGTACAGCCTTATAACAATTTAATAAAGTTAAATGTAAAAAATATTTAGAAAAATATTTATTTAGCTTCAAATTTGCCATTATATAATATAAAAAAAATCTTTTAAATTTTATACTAAAAATTATGCATTTAAATTACGTAGAAGAGGTACCCGGTTAGGGTGCTTAAACAACACCTAATCGGGGTATGTTGTGCGCAATTATTTGTTGAGTTTTCAAACAAAATTTTGCTCATGGATGAGGCCCATTTTATGCTCGTTGGATTCATAAATAGGCCAAATTTCCATATATGAGGCTCTGAATATCCACAAGTTACTATAATTGAGATCAGATTCATTTTATAAATAGGCAAACATAGAGCAAAAAATTTTTATTTGATCGCAGCTGCCTTCTATTCGTCAAATTTTTTTTAAAAATTTCTCCGCTCTGCTATTTCACAGTTCTGAAGTAAATATATTATTTGTGGTAAAATATTTTACATAAAAATTGGATTGTTTTTATTCAAAATTTTTTCGCATTGTCACCATATATGGGGCTCTGAAAACCCACATTGTATCCGGAAAAAGGGGCAATCTGGCTTGTCTGAAGGCGTCATTGGCCCTTATTTTTTTGAAAATGAAAAAGAAGATAACGTGACCGTCAATTTTGAGCTCTGTGGGCGTGTGATATCCAACATTTTTTTAACCTTGGATTTAAAAATTTAATTTTTGACGAAATGTAACTTTAAGAAAATAGCACCACAAGTCTCACAATACAATAAATTTTGGCTTTATAGCATGAAAAAATTCCAGGACGCGTAATTTTGAGATCCGGTGCTCTCAATTATCCTTTAAGGCTATGTGAATTGACATTCTTAAACCTTTTTTATAAGGCTACATAATAAGAAGATATTAACGCAGATAATGTGAAAAGTTTAGAATATTTAAAAACCAACGTACTTCAAATAATTGCCTAATTACAGCCCGAAATGTACGTAAAAGTCATCAGAAAGCCACTGTATCCGGAAAAAGTAATTATCTGGCTTGCATTTTTGCACTGAAGGTGTGATTGGTCCCTATTTTTTTGAAAATGAAGAAGAAGATACCGTGACCGTTAATTCTGAGCTTCATGGGCGTATGATATCCAAGTTTTTTTTTAACTTGGAGTTGAAAATTTAATTTTTGACAAAATGTAACTTCAAGAAAATAGTACCACAAGTCTCACAATACAATAAATTTTAGCTTTATGGCATGAAAAATTTCCAGGACGAGTAATTTTGGGATCCAGTGATGTCAATTATCCTTTAAGGCTATGTTAATTGACACCAGTAAACCTTTTTTATAAGGCTACATAATAAGAAGATATTAACGCTGATAATGTGAAAAGCTTAGAATATTTAAAAACCAACGTACTTCAAATAATTGCCTAATTACAGCCCGAAATGTACGTAAAAGTCATCAGAAAGCCACTGTATCCGGAAAAAGTAATTATCTGGCTTGCATTTTTGCACTGAAGGTGTGATTGGTCCCTATTTTTTTGAAAATGAAGAAGAAGATACCGTGACCGTTAATTCTGAGCTTTATGGGCGTATGATATCCAAGTTTTTTTTTTTAACTTGGAGTTGAAAATTTAATTTTAGACAAAATGTAACTTCAAGAAAATAGTACCACAAGTCTCACAATACAATAAATTTTAGCTTTATGGCATGAAAAATTTCCAGGACGAGTAATTTTGGGATCCAGTGATGTCAATTATCCTTTAAGGCTATGTGAATTGACGTTGTTAGACATTTTTTGTAAGACTATATAACAAGAATATATTAACGTAGATAATGTGAAAAGCTTAGAATATTTAAAAGCCAACGTACTTCAAATAATAATGCCTAATTGCAGGCCGAAATGTACATAAAAGTCATCAAAAACTACCTCTAAAAGACGAGTTCTTGCGATCGTCATTTAAAAAGTGTTATATTTCATGTATAATGGCAAAATTATTAAAATATAATGAAATAAATATTTTGTTAAAATCTTAAGTTAAAAAGATATTTTTTTAAATAGTTTCTTTCCAAATCACATATTGGATAATACTTCAGAAATGATAATGCATTTTTATGTCGCTAGTCTTTATATTATATTAATTATTATTTGAGTCATAGTTTAAAAAAAAAAAATAAGTATCTAAAAATGTTTAAAAACTTTTTGTTAATTTTCTTAAAAACTTAAGTAAAATTAAACTTTTTTTTTTGGTTTGGGTGAATCTTGGGTGAAAAGATTTTTTGGTATTTCTAACCACAATAACACTTTACCTTTTCTTATATGATAGGTATTTTTTTCTTTATTTATTCATATAAAATAACTAACTTTGAGTAATAGAAATACGAAAATTATTATAATTAATGTATTAAAAAATTAAGTGTCAATCATAGAAATTACTTATTTGTGGACGGCAATGATTTTTGCTCTATACTTTTAGATAAGAAAATTGCCGTTTTAGAAGCGAACAAAAATTCTTTTTCCTTAATTTTTCTAAAATCCCATGTTATTATAAATTTTTGTTAAAAAAAAATTCTTAAAAATAACTTAAACTACTCACAAACTAATTACCAAATAGAAATTTTAATTTATACAAATTTAGATAATCAGAAATAAATGGTGTCCTTTCAGTTTCAATCAATTGTAATAATTCTTAAACTCTTAAAAATAATAATTAAAAATTAAATAATTATTCTATAATATAAAAAATATTTTACAATAAAATATAAATAAAAATTTTAAATATCGATTACAATTTTTTTTATTATATCATCAACAAAAAATATTGTTTTGTGCTAACAGTTATTCTTCATTGATAGTTTCCAGAGAATTGCAAAAAAAAATTAATTTTTAAAATAATTTACTAAATTTAAATTTATAATTAAATATGATAATTTATAGAAGATTTTTTTCTCTAAAAAAAAACACACCAAAACAATCAAACGAATCTTTTTGAAAATAAATCATTTATTAATGTTTTATATAAAATTTATCATTAAAATTCCATTTAAATTTAAAAATAATTTTATTCAAAGCTTATTTTAATTATATTTATTTTTAATCAATTATTAAAAATAATTTTGAATACTTAGTTTAAAACAATTTTTTAATTAATTCAGAAATCTTTTTGTTTTATCCAAAAAAATTATGACAACGGCTGACTGTTTATATTTAGTTAAACTTAAGCTTTTTTTTTAGGGGAAAGTAATTTTTTTTAAATAATTTTATTAAAAATATCTATTTAAATATATATGAATATATAATATGATATTTTGCCATCTAATAAAGTCTTTAAAAAATATGCAAGTTAAGAATTTTGGTTCTAAAAAAAAAACAATTTTTTTGAAAAAAACATTGTAAAAAATTGAATTTGTTAATTCAAAAAACTAAAACATTTTAAATAATTTCAAAATTATACATTATAATATATGCGAAATCTTTTTTAATCTTAAAAAATTCCGCTTTTATACAAAAGATATTTTTTGTGTAATTTTAACTGTGCTATTAGAAAAAGGGCAATTTTTCCTAATGTATTTATAATTAAAAACAAATTAAAAAAAATCTAAATCAAAATTAATTTGAACAAAAACCTCATAATTAAAAATATTTTAAGTTAAATTTTTTTTTTTATAAACTTTATACTTAAAAATATTTTTTTCAAACAGCAATTCCCTAGGAACTCAGAAGTTTAAATGGGAATAAGATTAACAAATTTATTTGAATTATGCAAAATTAATTGAGAAAAATTGATTTTCAATTTCTATAAATTATAGTTAATTTATTGAAAATAAAATAAATTAATTAAAAAGTAAATTATAGTTCCCAAAATTTAATGAAAATCTAATGGCGCCCTTCAAAATAAAACAAGTACAAGCGAGTAATAGTGTTTTTTGTGCAACTATTGATTAATTATTGCATTAGAAATTATTAAAGTAAATTTTAAATAATTTTTTTCCAGTAAATTTAAATATAAATTATTTGACTTTTTTTTGAATAAAAAAAATTTTATTATAATAATTTTCTGTTTATTTTTTACTCATTATTACTAATTTTTTTGTTGTTGAAATTTTATAAAATATCGTAAAAATAAATTTTCTTTTTAATTCAAATTTTACAAAACTAACCGGAATTTTGCATAAATAGTGGTTGATTAGCATATATTTGAATTCCACTATTAGTTCCAGTTTCCGATACAGTTCCGGCGGAACTTGTTGAATCCAAATCACCAGCTATTGGTGATAGTCCATTATTATCCATATTTGAACGAATTTGCGTTTTTGAATTTTTGTATACACTTTTAAGGAAATAATACAATTAATCACTAATTTACAGTTTTTTTATACATTTTATCACAAATATTAACTGCATGAACAACACACAAAAGTCCTTTTTCGATTCATTTTCCGAATTTTGTTATCACACTATTTATTTTATCACCAATAAACAATTTTTTTATTCATTTCGTACACATACACACATTTATATTATAAGTAATTAATTTATTAAATTTGCTAATTCTATGTAAATTGTGAAAATTCCAATTTAGTTTAGAATTTGTTCGATGTGAACTCGACCAACGTTTAATACGAACTGTCTATCGTCTGACTCGACGGTTAGTTGTGAAGGTGGTCAACACAGAATCGCATGCTAAATGGCAGTACTGCCAACCAAAAAATGACTGAGACACTGAAAACGTGAATTTTGAGGGGTGTTTATAGACTTGACTGCGTCTGTATGCATTGTCATGGTAGTTTACTACCAGAAAACCGTTTAAGTATATATGAGAGAGCAAATTGGAAACAGTTTTATTACAAATTGTTTTCAGGATAACTCAAATCTTCTGAACTAGTTTTCAGGATAACTCAAGAAATGAACTGATTTTCTTATTGTACAGACTCTTTTGTATGATGTCGACATTTTGTAACCAAGTAAACGGTAAACACGCCCCTTTCAAAATTTACACATATTTTATGAAATATTTTATGTTTACAAATACATATTACCGAAATGTTTATTTAAAATTTGCACAAAACTATGGCATAATTAAAATTTGAAAAAAAATGTGAACTTCTTTGAAATAAATATTTTTTATCACCAAAAGCACAATACTTTGAGTATCTTATAACTTAAAAACATATTAATATATTACAATACAATATAAAAAATTAAAATTGCCATTTTTTTAAGTAATATAAAAAAAACCTTCCAGATTTTTACAAACTATAATTTACTGTGCAAAATTTTCTAATAATTTTTTTTTAATGAAATAGCTTTAAAAAATTGTATATTATAAATGTTTGTTTAGTATTTTTTATTGTTAAATTTAAAAAAAAGAAATGTATACTATATTTCCAATATCTTTCTGTATTTGAATAAATATTTAAAAAGTTAAACATTATATAAATAGAAAATTTAAATTGTTATGAATTTGTTAAAATTAATTTTAACAAAGGCTTTTTTTAAAAATAAAAGTTATATTTTTTAAATTTATTTTAAAAATATTAACTCATTTATATTTTATCATATATATTGGAATATACAATATTGTATGGTTTTTAGATTGTTGGGATGATCCCTTCTCAGTTAGTTGGCTGATGAGAAATGATATGGTAAAAAATATTATTTAATAATGGTAAATAATTATTCTGTTTTTTTTTTTTTAATTCAATTTTTTCAAGTCTGGTTTTTTTAATAATAGTTTTCCTGTTTTTAATTACATTTTTTTTGTTGGCAAATATTCTCCAAAAACTACTTTTTTTTATTTATTTTTAACATACTTATTTTTATGTTATCTAATAAAAGTTATTAGTTATTTTTTTTTTCTAAATAAAACTTATATAAAAATGTGGGCAAAATTATAAATACCCTGAATTTTATAAAAAAAAATAGAAATATAAGAAATTTATAAAAAAAATATTTTAAATTTTTAAGATTTTTCATAGATACAATACTAATTTTTTTATATTCTAAAAATAATTAAATTATTATTTTAAAAGTAAAATTTACATAAAAACGGAAAAAAAATTATAAATACTAAAATTCCATACAAAAAAAACTTAATTTTTTTGCTAATTTTTCATAGATACTAATTTTTACTTATCTATTAAAAATTATTCAATTTTATCAAAGTATAATTAATTAAATAAAACTTATATAAAAACGTAGGCAAAAAACTATAAAAAAATCTAATTTATTTTGTTAATATTTCGCAGACACTATTTTTTTAATTAATTATTATCATATTAACTAAATTGAACTTATAAAGAATTATCCAATAAGCGCTTTGGAAAGTAAAGTTTAATAAAAGTTACTTAAAACTCAGATTTTGTTAAAATATATATTAATTTATTATTTTATTTGAAACTTGCCATTATAGATGATATATAACATTATTCAAAAGACTATCCCAAGACGTCTTACAGGACTCGATTCTTTTAAGGTGGTCATTACTTGACGGATGTTGCTTTTCAGCTGCTTTAAAGTTTGCAGATTATCTGCATAAATAAGATTTTTTATGTAGTTTTACAAAAAATAGTGTCCAATGACGTCAAATTGCATGATCTTGAAAGACAATTAACATCACCAAATCTCGAAATTACGCGTTTTCGGAACTTTTCGAGCAATAAAACCAAAATTGGTCGTTCTCTGTGGCTTGTGATGCCGATTTGTTGAAACCACATATGGTCCACATTAAAATCTTTCAGTTGAGGCTTAAGAAAGTCAATAGAGCTCGAAATTAACAGTAACGGGATCTCCTTTTTCATTTTTATAGAAGTACGGACTAATGGCAAGCTTAGACCAAAATGAACAAACTTTTTGTTTAAAAAATCAGCACTCGAAGCCTATTCTTCTAGTACCCAGCCGGCGTATCTTTTTCACATTCTTATTTTTTTAAACTATTTTTTACATACATATATCTACAGATTATCTGCATAAATATGATTTTTTATTTAGTTTAACAAAAAATAGTGTCCAATGGCGTCAAATCGCACGATCTTGAAGGCCAATTAACATCAGCAAATCTCGTAACTAAGCGTCGTTTCCTGTGGCTTGCGATGCTGCTTTGTTAAAACCACATATGGTCCACATTAAAATCTTCAAGTTCAGACTTAGAAAAGTTAGTTATCATACGGCAGTAGCACTCGAAATTAATGGTACCGGTCTCTTCTTCTTTATTTTTATAGAAATACGAACCAATGACAACCTTAGACCAAAATGCACAAACTTTTTGTTCGAAAAATCAGCAGCCAAAACCTGCTGTTCTAGCATTATTTTTTTAAAACTATTTTTTTACATATATCTACAGCTACACATAGTAAGAAACAGATTTATAAAATAGTAATAATTATTACTATTTTATAAATCTGTTTCTTACTATGTGTAGCTGTAGATATATGTAATCTACAGCTACACATAGTAAGAAACAGATTTATAAAATAGTAACCAGTTTTCGATGGAACTTTTTATAACGAGACAAAGTCATAGCAAAAATAAATGGGACTTGAAGATCACATAGTATTACGAACATAAAAGGGAGCGTCGTCAATTGTACGAAGTATTTTTAATTGAAGTAAATGGTTTCGACGGGAATTGGAAGGCTTAGTAAAGCCTCAGATTTCTAGTCCGTAAGTCCATATGGGTTTCGGTTGGGTATTGTACAAAAGTACTTTGCTCTCTATAGTAAGTTAAGAACGTTTGTCTAGAAAGTCTTTTAAGTCTTGTATATGGGTTCCATGTCAAGCGTTTGTCTCAGTTCAATCCTAGGTACCGAACTTCGGTGTATTGTGGTATGGCACTGCCATTAAGGTATATGGGAAGACATGGTTAGCGGCAGAGAGTAAAAGTTACGTTTGTCGATTAACGTTCTTTAATTTTTCTTCTCCACCTGGTAAACCCATTCTGGATGGTTGGGATTTGGGTTTGAATTATTTCGGAAGACATTAAGACAGCTTGGGATGTCGGATGTGTAAATGTTATAGAGGATAGGACCAAGTAGACAACCATGTGGTACACCAACCAATATTGGAGAGTTTGTTGGATTTGTTAATTTAGAAAGTATCGCATTTTTGCATTCTAAAATCAATAAAATGATCTAGAAAATAAAATGTCCAATTTTTTGTTAATCAAATATTATACATAATAAAATTTATATATAATAACTGCTTTATAAAAATAATTCTATTTTCCAAACTACAATATAAAATGGATAATCCGATACATATTAAATTTTAAAACTATTTAAGTATGAGTAAATTTTTTTTTGGTAAATAAATTTTATTTAAATTATAGGAAAAGAAAGTTGAATTTTTTTTATAAATAAATAATCATATGATTGTGAGATACTGCCAAAAATTATCGATTTCAGAAAAATAATGCCAGCTTTAAGATTAGCCTAAAAAAAATTATTGAAATAAGTCCAAATTATTTCGTAAGAAATCTTAAATGTCTTAAACACTCGGTAGAGGTTGAAAAAAAAACTTATAAAAATATAATAGTTTATTTACGGGTATTGTTTTTAAATTTATTAGCATTTCAAGAATATTGAAAGATATTTTTTTTTTCGTTACTATTGGTATGATGAGCATATGTAAAAATTTTCTGAATTTCTGTACTTAGAATAGATACGCATACTTTTATGAGTAAAACAATTCCCATAAAATATTTCAATTTAATTAATATCGGAAATTTAATATATAATTTGAGAAAACATTTAACGATCCATTAAGAAAATTAAACAATAACGATTAATATATTGAAAACGTGTTCCTTTATAGTTTATTAACTGAGAATCCATTCGGTTTGCATTGCTATTAAAAAAAAAATTATCTAAACTAGTTAATAAAAAATTATTCTTTTTTTTCTCTATCATTTCTCTTTTATCTTTCTGTTCACTTATTTTATATTCTTTTTTAAGTTTAGACAAAATTATAATATATTGTAAGTAGTTGTTTAGGAATATGTTTATATTAAAATGAAATAAACACCAAATTGCTACTGGCGAACGTATCATCTTACATCGTAAGACAGGATAAATATGCTGATTGTTAGCTACTGTGGACATAATCTGCTCGTAGTGCTTATTTAGCATCATTTCCAATCTGGCAAAGAAGTCAAAACATACAAGTTTTGTGATGCTAAACACTCCTGATATGTTCTATAGAAAAGTATTTATATATGATAAGCGAATAAATTTTGTTTGACAAGGGGAAAAAAATTAAAATAAATAAATAATATTACGAGTTTTAGGAGGACTATCGATTGACTACTGGTCTTGGTTGGGGAGATGACTGATCTTGTATGAAAATTTTTATTTATGGTAGAAATTTTTTTACTTATGTACATCGGGAGATATTGTAAAATTTTTTGATTAAATATTTATAATAAGAAATCTGAAAATATTTATTCCTACAGAAGGATTTGATCAAGAAACAAATGCACTCCTACGAAAGGTACCAGGTGTATAAGCTTAAATCCGCTGTTTAGTCATAGATGGCGTAAGTGAGCGTATTAAGCTACCATAGGCAAGGCATACTATTTTTTTATGAGTTTGAAATCTAGTAACATTAATTAGTGCATATTGTTAGCAATTTTGTACAGCAACATACATTTTTCCTTTGGTAATCATGTCCAGTTTTATGCCAGAAAAAGAGCATATGCGGGAAGCTCTGCTTTTCTGCTTCAATTTGAAGAAATTGGCTGCCGAATAGTATCGAATGCTTATGGAGGTCTATGGTGACAGTGCTTTATCAGAAACAACGTGCCGAGATTGGTTTCGTCGGTTCAAAGACGGCAATTTTGACTTGCGGGACAAGAAGCGTGAAAATCGGCCTAGGAAGGTTGAGGACCATCAATTGCAGGCTCTTTTGGACGAAGACGATACCCAATCGCAAAAAATGCTCGTGGAGCTATTCGGTGTTACTCATCCAGCCATTTCTATGCGTCTGCGTGCCATGGGGAAGATTGAAAAGATCGGAAAATGGGTGCCGTATGAATTGAACGAAATCTTGCTCGCCAGACAAAAAAGAAAGTCGTTCCTGCATTGGATTGTGACAGGCGATGAAAAGTAGATATATTTTGAGAATCCTTAATGCAAGAAATGGTGGGTTGATTTCGGGCAACCATCAACATCTTCCCCAAGACAAAATCGCTTCGGACGGAAGACGATGCTGTGCGTTTGGTGGGATTAGCAGAGTATCACCTACTATGAAATGTTGAAACCTGGCGAAACTGTCAATGACCACCGCTACCACCAATAACTGATCAAATTGCACCGTACTCTGCGTGAAAAAAGGACGGATTATCAACAAAGACATGAAAAGCTGATTTTCCTCCACGACAACGCACCATCGCACACGTCAAAAATGGTCCGAAACTAATTGGAGACACTCAAGTGGGAGGTACTACCCCAGAGGTACCAGATCTGGCCCCTTCCGACTACCACCTGTTTTCGTCGATAGGCCACGCACTCGCTGAGCAGCACTTCGATTCATACGAAGACGTCCGAAAATGGCTTGATGAGTGGTTTGCCTCGAAAAAGAAAGAATTTGGCGTGGTATCCACAAATTGCCCGAGAGATGGAAAAAATGTGTAGCTAGCGAGGGTAAGTACTTTGAATAAATTTGTTTTTGCTTTCTATGAAAAGAAAACATGTGTTTTCTGACGGATTTAAGCTTATATACCTGGTAACAAAGTATAATCCAATTTGCCCTACGGATTGTAAAATTTAACTAAATTAACTTTTAATTTAGATTTTTTTTTTAATTTATAGTAAACATTGCCATTATACATAAAATATAAAAATTTTCAAAAATTTAGCATAAAACTTCTTCCACACTAGATTCTTTTGAGGTAATTTTTTAATGGCTATTTCGTACATGGCTTTTTGTTCACAAAAGCAGTGTTTATTTGAAGAAAAATAAATATAAGCTAATAAGAATTTTAAAAACTTTAGATAAAAAAAAAATTAGCAACTGTTAAATAGCTCCTCTAGTAAACAGATTGACTGTTAAAGGAAACTGTTCTGATTTGCAATTATGTAATTACGAGTATGTTATCGATAACATATACGATTATGGTGGCAATGAAAACAAAATTCAACCCCGAGGATCGTGCCTAAATAAAAACGTAATTTAATCAGTTAACATTTGGTTCTGTTGTTGTATTTTGTTCATACTATGGCTCCCTCAAATATTCTTAGAATTATTTTTGCAAAGAATTATTTTCAAAATTGACCAGAGACACTCTGCGCCTTTCAATAACAATTCGATCATTAAAATTAATTGTTGGTTGAAATTGAACTTGTTGAAATGATTGTTTTCATTTCGATAATAGCAGCTACTATTTGGTTGATGTAAGAACAAATAATTATTATATTTTTAAAACAATTTCTTTTTGATTATAAAAATGTACTTAAACTTTATAAGATAATTAACAAACAGTTGGAATAAGGATGCATAATTTTTATACACTTTTTACTAAGTAAAAAAATCGCAATGTGTTTTTTAAGAGAGTATTTTTTTACAAATTTTTTTTCTTTAGAAACTAGTATTAAAATATTTTTATGCCATTAAAGATTACAATTGTTAAGGCAAAAAATTTCAATTTAACATTATACGAGGTCTGTTCAAAAAGTATCGCGAATTTTGTGTTTTTTTTTCAAAAATTATTTATTTATTCATGAGTATCTATTTTGTTCACTTCAAAGTAATCCCCACCAGATATAATACACTTGTGCCAACGTTTTTTCCAATCCTCGAAGCACTTCAAAAAATCATGTTTTGTGATCTTGTTCAGCTCCTCCTTCGATGCCGTTTTTATCTCCTCAATCGTAGCGTAGCGTCGCCCTTTCATGGGGCTCTTCAGTTTCGGGAACAAGAAAAAGTTACAGGGGGCCAGATCTAGGGAATACGGTGGCTGCGGTGCTATTAGTGTATTGTTTTTGGGCCAAAACTGGCGAAAGCCAATTTTAGTTCTTCCACAAATCCGGGCGTTTCTGGCAAATTGCTTCACGCAACTTGCGCATAACTTGCAGGTAATATACCTTATTGACCATTCTACCCTGCAGCAAGAACTCATGACGCATCACGCCCATGCAATCGAAGAAAACTGTAAGCAAAACCGTCACATTCCACCGAACTTGGCGCTTTTTTCGGTCTTGGCTCATGCGGCAGCTTCCATTTTTTGGGATTGAGCTTTGGTTTCCACGCCATAACCATAAACCCATGATTCGTCACCAGTTATGACCCTCTGGTGCAACTTTGGGTTGTTGCGGACAGAGTCCAACAGCTCCTTAGCAATGTTAATGCAATACTGCTTTTGGTCAAAATTGAGCATAAATCAAAGACGAGCCAAAACACGAGCAAGCAAAGCAGATGTTAAAAATTAACTGAACATTCAAAATGGCCGAACTGGTCGACATAAGTGAGAGACATGCGTACCAACATAACGCCACAAAAAATCGAAAATCGAATATATGTGTACGTAACCCTCGGAAATTCAAAATTCGTCATACTTTTTGAACAGACCTCGTAGATATTTTTGTTGACTATAAAATACGCATAGATACGTCTCACGTGTGCTGTAACAAGAGGCTTTAGACCCTAATTTTTCGAACAAATTTTATTTAGCGATGAGGCTCATTTCACGATCAATGAGTATACCAATAAGCAGAATTACCACATAAACGAGTAGTATAAAATTTTACATTTGACTTTGTAGAAGCCATTGTATCCGGGACCGTCATTTCATTGAAAATGAATAACCACAATGTTTTGGATTCTTAAACGATTAGGCTCATTTCACAATCGATCGGTATACTAATAAGCAAAATTACCACATATTTTGTCAAATTTACAAGTAAAAGCCATTGTATCGGAAAAAAAAATTTATGTTTTTGGGTCTGAGAGCGTCATTTTTTTAAAATGAATAAACCGTTTTGTTTCAGCCTAAACTTAAAATTTTTAATCTGGACCATATACAATTTTAACAAAATTGCACCACAAGCCACATATTATGACAAATTTTAGTTTTATTGCATGAAAAGTTTCCAGGACACATAATTTTGAGATTTAGTAATATCCATTGGCCTCCAAGATCGCGTGATTAGACACTGTTGGAACTTGTTTCTCTAAAACTGCATAAAAAAACGCCAAAATTTAGAGCATTTACTCTTCAACAAGCGTCAATTTATGGCCAAATTACAGACATCAAAAATTACCTCAAAAGAATTGTGTCCTGCAAGAAGTATTGAAGCAGCCTTGCAAAAAGTTTTATTTAATAATATTAGGCATGATTGCAAAATTGAAGTAATATAACTAATTAAAAATATAATTAAAATTTTAATACATCAATTATTATACATAATCATTTATTATCCATATCAGTTGTGTTGAAAAAAAAATTGTGAATCGAATCGGAAAATATCTTTTTAAAACTTAAATTGAAGGAAAATCTATTTTTTTTCCTCTTTCCATAAAAGTTAGTATAAACATTTTTTTATTTTGCATAAAAATATTTATTATTTAATATTGGTATTCACAAAAAAAATTAGTCTTGTATTCTCCCCTTTCTGTTTAAATATAAAACAAATATTTTTCTTATTATATTGGCAAATACTACATATATTAAAAATAATTATAAAAATTAACCTGGCAAAATTTGATTGCACTTTTAAAAAAAAATCTTTTAAATTTCTGATTATTTTTATCAAATTTAATACTCTTCTTAAAAAGCATCTTTAAAAGGAATTCTTTTTTATGTGGTTTTAATTTTCTAAGTTACCTTCTTGTGTGCCGTTAAATTACGAATACTGGAACATTTTTTTTTAAAACCACGGCCAATGTATTTTATTAACTGGTGTTTTTATTACTATATAAATTTCAAAATATATTTAATTTAATTAAAATGATCATGTTTTTAACAAAAATAAATTAGAGTAGACTAAAAATTCTAAAAAATCTGTAATAATCAGACATTGAGCAACATTTAATATTGACATAAGTAAATCTGATGTTTATAAACATAATTCCATTCTCAACTGTGATCATTTTACTTGAAATTTTTTTGTATTGTTAATTTAAAATGTATTTTTTTTTACTTTTTTTTAAACATTATAAAGATTATATAGGATCTAGAAATTGGAACTTTTTTTTTGAAATTTGTATGAAACAAACGTTTCACAATTCCTTATTGAAATATATTGTAGAGATTTTACCATTTATGAGTAAAAAATAATATCTGGCAAATATCTACCATGACTATGTTTACAGCTATCGATCCTTTCGACCAGATTTTTACTTAATTGTGGCTCTATTTCACCGATGGCGCGGTTGATTTTGTTTTGAGCTTATTTATCACATAGCTCTACATAAAGAAGTCCAATTGTGTTAAATTGTACGATCTTGGTGAGTATTGACATCACCTCTTGGCGAAATTGGACACTCATTAAATAACAATTGTTTTTTGGGCAGTGCGGCACGTAGCACCGTCCTGTTAAAACCATGAGTCGGAGACTTTCATGTTATCATAAAAAATTGGTTATCATGTCTTTCTACTATATTCCATTGCAAGTAACAGCAGCACCAGCCTCATTTTCGAAAAATACGGATCTATGAAGCCTCTGGCAAATAAGACGTACCATACACATATAGTAACACGTGATGAATTTAAAGGTTGTTCAAAAACAGCTCTTAGATTTTCAGATGCCCAAATGCGACAATTTTTAGCGTGCAAATAAGTTTTGTCCAAAAAGATGATTTTTTCTGAAAACCCCAAAAAAAATATGTCCACTTAAGCTGGAGACATGCTAAAAAATTGCATGACACAGCTGTCAACATGGCCAATTTTAATTGTATTGAGGCAATGGAAAATTTCTTTTCATGGGGAACTGTAGGCGATCAGGACTATAGTTGAGACTCCAATTAATCTGCACAAAACATCGGCAACATCTCAATTTTTAGCGATCGTCTCGAAACCTTAGAGTCCATTAGTGGCTCATCAGTTGACTCGGTATTATGGTATTGAAAAAATACTGTGTATTTTTTTTGAGTGTTGGAAACAACGGGAAGGTATTAAAATTTGGATAAAATTAAAATGTCCATGAACGTGAAGTTACACAGGAGCATGGCCAATGACGACCATACTCAGATAGCACATGTTTCTGCTAGGCATACTTGTCGCTTGCTTTTTGCGAAGATTGCGGCGGTTAGAAGTCTAAGCAGAGAGACGTGCTCCCACACCCACCATAAGCAGATGGTGAAATTGGAAAATATAGGGGATAATGCGAGAGGAAGAAGAAAAACAGAAAAAAAGAATAGTGAAACCTAAAAAGTAATGACAAAATAAAATTAAAAAGAAACTATCCATGCAAAAAGAAAAGGAATAGGATTGGAGAGAGAAGGTATAAAAATTTGGAAGGTAAAAATGAATAAAAAATAAAATTTTAAAAAATAAAAAATATTGACTTTTTAAAAAAATAAGAACCCAAAAAAAAACAAAGAAAATAAAAAGAAGTGAAGCCAACCGTCGACATTTTGGGGAGAGACTCAGATGGTCCTTCTCTCCTTGGGCTATTCCCAAATACACCCTATAATGGTCCGCGGCCAAAAAAAATTTGGAGTGACCCTTCATTGGTTAACATTGGATCTGAAATGCATTCGATAAACAACCAAAATATTGAATTTAGTTGGGTTTCTGGACAGACTGGTATCCTCGGAAAGTAGCAGATTGATCAACTGATATGGCCGGGAGGAGTGGGGGTGGGTTTGTTTAGCAAGATTCAATGCTAACTGAAATTCTAAAAGACTCTTTCCACATATTGGACAAACCATTCGCAAATTCTAGGAAAAATAAACTTCTCTATAGCTACTCTTGTCCTTCATGCCGTTCCTGTGGCGTGCGACTCACCACTCTCCATATTTTAATTGAATGCTATTTAACCCCGAATTATGGAGGATTTTAGACACAAAAATTAACTGTCCAAGCCCTCAATTCAACCTCCTTGAACATTTAAATATGCTCGCCAAAAATTTTGACTTTTCCCTTCAACTGACTATCGACCAATTTCATTAAGGAAGCTGGTAACGCCAACTCACACGAAACATGAAATTGTCAAATGACCTCATTCTCATGGTGCTACACAATGGCATCTGGTTCTATTCTTAAAGACCTTACAAACAAATAAATAAACAAACAATAGTTTTGCTACTTTAATAAAAGGATTCAATATTTAAATTTATTTACCAATAAGAATATGAGGTTTGTTCAAAAAGTATCACGAATTTTGAATTTCCGCGGGTTACGTTTATTCGATTTTCGATTTTTTGTGACGTTATGTTGGTACTCATATCTCTCACTTATGCCAACAAGTTCCGCCATTTTCAATGTTCAGTTAATTTTTAACAGCTGCTTTGCCAAAAACAGCATCGCATTAACATTGCTAAGGAGCTGTTGGACTCTGTCCGCGATGACCCAAATTTGCTCCAGAGGGTCATAACTGGTGAGGAATAATGGGTTTATGGTTATGATATGGAAACCAAAGCTCAATCATCACAATAGTAGCTGCCGCACGAGCCAAGACCGAAAAAAGCGCGCCAAGTTCGGTCGAATGTGAAGGTTGTGCTTACAGTTTTCTTCGATTGCAGGGGCGTGGTGCATCATGAATTCTTGCCACAGGGTAGAACTATCAATAAGGAATATTACCTACAAGTTATGCGCAAGTTGCGCTAAGCAATCCGCTAGAAATGCCCGGATTTGTGGAATAACAAAAATTGGCTTTTGCACCATGATAACACCCCTGCTCCGCATCGTTGCTTGTGCGCAAATTTTTGGCCAAAAACAATATACTAATAAAGCCGCAGCTACCGTATTCCCCAGATCTGGCCCCCTTTAACATTTTTTTGTTCCCGAAACAGATTCTTTGATCCATTTTTTGGAATGGACAAAAATCGAAGACGAGCCAAAATACGTGCAAGCAAAGCAGCTGTCAAAAATTAACTGAACATTCAAAATAGCCGAACTTGTTGGCATAAGTAAGAGACATAAGTACCAATAGAACGCCACAAAAAATCGAAAATTCAAAATTCGCGATACTTTTTGAACAGACCTCGTAAGTACCTTTTTCTATTGAAGACAACTTTTTTCATATCTATATCTTACTTACCCCTACACCTAATACAGACAGAAAATGTAATTATCTAAAAATCTACTATATAAACTGCAATAATTATTATATCACTTTTTTTTATTAAGTGAGTTGCTCTTTTAACACTACCCCTTGTACGCTTTAACAAATATTGTAACTTGCGCATTTTGAGTATAATTTTGTAATACTTTCTGACAAATGCAAGGATTTAAAATTTTTTTGAAATAGGGTAACCGGCATAACTTTTCTAATGCAACAGTTTATAACTCCCCTGGGGCTCAATTACTACAATCATTTCATTAAATTGGTCGAGTACTCGTTGAAAATATTACAAGGGAGACATACCAAACCGGAGAAATGAACAATTTCGATTGAATAGAATATATTCCATCACAATGTGATTCGCTGTTATATATTCAATTTTCAGACTATCGCACATTTATAGTATAGGGTAAGGATTTTCAAATATTCGACCCTGTTTTTTTACCACAGCCTTTTTTTTCAACCTAGATAAATCTGGTATAGAAAATATGATCGGCAAATAAAAAGGTAATATTTTTTTTTGCCAATGTAAAACGATATCCAAATTCTGACGCCATATTGAAGGGAAAAGGGACATTAATGGTATGGAATTGAGAGAACACATTTTTCCCATCCTAATAAATAGAAGCCAGAAAGGCTATGTAGTTATATGTACAGATACCTATACTAATGCATACATTTGTAGTACTTAGACTCCGCCTCTATAAAGGATAACTGACAAATCAACGTTGTCCTTAGCAGCTAATCAGATCTTTCCATTGAATAGGAAACAGAATTTTCCCCGACAACTTAGTGAAAATTCTGCGCATACCTAAACACTAGTGTATTGGGGGCGACATTGTATGTTTTTTTATGTTTTTTTTTTTTTTGGTTGATTTTGGGAAAACTTTTTTCTAAAAAAAAAATGAAAATATTTGTCATCGCAGAAAACTAATTTTCCAAAAATAATTCATCGTCGTATTACTCAACAATAGTTAATTTTGTGTACCTTTTGTGTCTGTAACATTTTTGACAAGTTCTCATTTTGTTCTATTTTTGTCGAATCACAATTCAAAATCGAATTCCGATGACAGAAGGTGTCACTTTCTTGTGGTTTTCAATTACATTCAAAATGTTCGTACAAATCTTCTTGAACATGACTGCATAATGTCTTCAATTAATCTAAGAAATTATTTTTTTTTTGTTGTTGAAATTATTTGGATTTTTTTCCAATTAGCTCATATTTATTTGATTTGATGACTGTGAATCGACACACCATTAAATGGTAAATTATATTTTACCTTCAGTGTGGGGTTGGAGGGGGGTAGGGTCTTGACTGAGGGAAACTTTTAAATTGATTGCCAAACAATCAATGGCAAATTCTTTCTATTTAGCAATACTTGAGACGTTCGATGAAAAATAATCTTTAACAAAATATATTTTTCCACCATTGACGATATTTATTTTAAAATATTTTACATTTTAAAATTATTGGAATTATCGATTAAATAAACAAACATAAAAATCCTTTAATTTATTGAAGATATATTTTCATTATGGTTGACATTTTATTCATAATCGAATGTGTAAACAAATGATCCGATTTCGTCTTTATTATAACGAAAATATATGAATAAAAATATTCGATAAAATAAAATTGTATCGTGCTTTTATCTATTAGATATGAGGAGGTATATCCAACAACTTAATTTGTATAAAATAATAAAAAAAGAGCTACTGTAAAAAACATTTCTTCAATTCAACGGAAATAATTTGTTTATCAGTTTACTTTTTTTTCTTGTTTTTCTTGTAACGTCTGTGAGATAAGAGCCAGAGGTCATTTTGTAGCGTCATGACCATGAAGTGGATTTGGCAACTTGGAAAAAGAGTTTTTGAGTCTAGGAGATCCACAACGGAAGCAGTCCCAGTCAAACGTAAATTCTGGGCTAAATTGCATTCAATATAAAAGTGTGAGAAATTGTTAAGAAAAATGGCATAAGAGAAATGGCATAAAGAACGGCAGTGGTTACCGAAAATGTTTCCTTACCCAGAATTCCAGAATGAGTTTGAGTAGACTATAGTGGACACATGACGATGAATACCTTCTTCTCAATGCCAAAGATGTTAGCGTAACCTGGAACTAAATATTGGGTTGTTCGGAAAGTAATTTCGTTTGATTCTACGCTTATAAAATAATTTCGCATGATTAAACGTTTTATCGTCTAAAAAATTTTTTAGAGACCGGAACAAATGATATTTGGAAGGTGGTAGGTAGGTCTGGAAGAAAATGGAGACCATTACCATAAGAGTAGGCGACCACGAGATCCAGTCGGTACCCTACATCCGGTATCTAGGAGTGGTCTTGGATGCCAGACTCAACTACAAGGAGCACATCTCCAGCGTCAGCAGGAATACATAAGCAGTAGAGGGCGCGCTTTCGCGGATAATGCCCGATATCGGAGGCCCCAGGCAAATCCGAAGGCGACTACTGGCAACTGTACGGAGCACTAGTATGGTGTTCTATGAGAGGACACGGGCAGATCTGGAGAGAAATCTGGACCGTTCCATCAGTCCAGAAAACATAGTGAAGAGCCAATCGGCTTGGAAAAGAGTTGCAGAGTACGCGGAATCTATCATCAAGGATCTTTGCACCACGTACAAAGAATAGGCCGCGAGGCGTCATAACATCGGGACAGCAGTAATATCAAATAAGAACGCCCCGGCGAAGTAGTATTTACAAAGAGTGCCGCCGGGGAACCATCGTTCCGGGAGCAAGGTTAGAGGTACAGGTTAGGTTTTAGCGAGGTAAAAATCCCGCATAACTCGTCTGGCAGGTAGAAGATCTTGCAGGCGAGTACCTTTTGAAGGTTTCCCTCTGTACCTCATTAATCTTAACCTAAAAAAAAAAAAGTTGGAGAATATTGGTTTTCGAAGTGCTCTGAGCCGGTTCATCTTTTCTACTCCAGAATCTTTTGCGCTTAACATTATTGTAGACAACCCATTTCTCATCCCCAGTACCGATACGCTTCAAAAATGGATCATTTTTTTTGGCGTTTGAGAAGCAAATCACAAACGTCAATGCAACGGCAAAATCAAAAACGAGCCAAAATTTTTTCCCGTAAGAAGATGAGAAACCCATACGAGGCGAATTTTGAATTTCCGCGGCTTACGTATTATCGATTTTCGATTTTTTGTGGCATTATGTTGGTACTCATGTCTCTCACTTATACCGACAAGTTCGGCCATTTTAAACGTTTAGTTAATTTTTGACAGCGCTTGGCTTGCACGTGTTTTGGCTCGTCTTCGATTTTTGCCCATTTCAAAAAATGGATCAAAGAATCTGTATGAAATTTTGTTTGAAAAACAAAATTAATTGCGCGGACGCATTCCGAATGTTGACTGTGGCATATGGTGAAGCTACCTTGGATCGAAGCAACGTTTATCGGTGATACAAATTGTTCTCAGAGGGCCGAGAAGATGTGAACGACGAAAAGCGAATGTGAAGGTTTTGCTTACAGTTTTCTTAAGATTGCAGGGGTGTGGTGCATCATCACTTCTTGCCACAGGGTAGAACGGTCAATAAGAAATATTACCTTCAAGAACAAAAATTGGCTTTTGCACCATGATAACGCCCCTGCTCACGCATCGTTGTTGTGCACGAATTTTTGCCCAAAAACAACACACTAATAATGCCGCAGTTACCGTATTCTCCAGATCTGGCCCTCTGTGAATTTTTCTTGTTTCCGAAACTGAGGAGCCCCATGAAAGGACGACGCTACACTACGATTGAGATATATTAAAGTGCTTCGAGGATTGGAAAAACGTTGGCACAAGTGTATAATATTGAAGTGGACCAAATAAATATTCATGAATGAATAAATAATTTTTGAAAAAACACAAAATTCATGATACTTTTTGAACAGACCTCGTATGTTAAGCTTTGAGATAAAATCTAGCCATTTCAAATGATCATGAACTGTCGAATTCGATAAATTTAATCTCTCAGCGATCTTACGAGTTGTTATTCGCCAGTTTTTATCAATTAATGTCATTATTGTGTCTTCATCAGCTTCAACTGGCCTTTCAGAACATCTTTGAGATCAAAATTGCCGGATTGAAATTTGTCACTGGCGCTCACTTAACACATATTCTCCACACAGATCAGACAATTTTTTTCTTGCTTGAACAGCATTTTTATCTTTTCTATAGTAAAAAAAAGTAAAATATGCCGAAAATACTGTTTTTTACTTTCCATATTTAAAAGGGTATCAACCAAAAAATACTGTGCAAAATCAATCGAATGTTTTCATAAGCAAGCCTTGCTATATCAGCTGTCAAAATACATGTGATTATAAAGCTTAAGTATGAAGTTGGTTGCGAAAAAATACAATTAAGTCCTCTGTTGGGCAAAAACATAATTCAAATTGTTGGTAATTCAGCAACCAAGTCAACTGATAAGGCTGCGGTACTATTGCTAAAATTTATTATTTTCTGGTGTTTTGAGGAGATTAATTGGAGTTTGAACTACTGTCTTGATTAGCCACAGTTTTCCATGGACAGGAGAACTTTTTGCAGCTAAAATTCCACACTGGGGCTCATGACATTCCGATTGAAGTCTAATTAGTTCGTAGTACTGCCATCGTATTTTAATATTTTCAATATAGTTTCATATGGCAGCATTGGGTTTTTTTTACTCATCATTACCTCACAGTTATTTAACTAAAATAGGCTCTATAAAAAATTATTCGCTATCAAATAACATAAAAGTATAGTTAATATTATGTATTTTTTTTTAATTTGATTTTATTTTTTATTAAAGGAAAACTTCCCCTGAAGATATTCACTTATTGAAGAGGTCATGATGGTCTTTATAAGACGCCACAAATAATACGCTTATGGCTATAGGAAATCCCCAACCCTATATGGAAAATATATTTTTGATTAAAAGAATATCATTTTCTTTTGGATTTACTTTGATTAATTTCAAAAGTTAGCCATTTACTTGTAGTATGAACAAACCAATTTTAAAAATAACAAGAATAGGACTAAATCCAGCTGGGTTATTTTTAATATTAGCTGCTGGTTATCAGAAAATATGGCTGGTTAACCATTATCGCAACAGTGAACACGTACCGAATAAAAACTGCAATCCCGGAAGATGTCCATCTGGGCACAGCCTCCTTCATCCAATAAATTCCATGAGAATCTTCGAAGATGGAATCTGCAAATTAACAACACTTCCAACCAAGTCAATTCTATTTTACAATTGGTCAAAAATTCTGGTTGGTAATAATTGTAAGATTAGAGAATCTATTGGACGAAATATTTCTCTAGTCCATAACTCTGTGCGTCCGAATGCCAATGGCGGTCAATTGCGTATATTCAATGAGCCGTTGGATCACACCGGACTTCCTGGTGGACTCTATCTTTATTTAAACTAACATAGTCAAAAATCTCCAACATATTATCTGTAAATATCTCATATAAATCTTATTTCAAATAATACTGGTTTCCCCATTTATCCCCTGCATAATAATTTTTAAAAACTGACTATTTTCAATACTTCCATTTCCCTAAAGATATCCCTTCTGGAATACTGTGGTTTGGAGTAGGCTAAAAAACGTCATTAGGAGCGGAGTTGAGGGTATCTACGGTACTCAGTAAGTACAATAAGGCAAACATCAATTCGATCAGCTACAGTAATTTTTTCGTAGAACTGTTTGATAACTAAGAACTATTCTCTGGAATTTTTCTTTCCTAAAGCTTCCATTTCAACGTTGAACTATAGGCAATTACGACATAGCTATTTTTACTAGCACTCTGTTAATCCTCGGGGCTATTTGTGGATCCTCAAATGATATGGTGCGTAATAAAATTCACCTCGATTTGTTAAACAACACAAACGTCGTGTTATATTAGGTTATGT
This sequence comes from Atherix ibis, assembly GCA_958298945.1. Lineage (NCBI taxonomy): Eukaryota > Metazoa > Arthropoda > Insecta > Diptera > Athericidae > Atherix > Atherix ibis. Next base: position 47,244,001 of record OY282605.1, on the reverse strand, counting down.
TGGCATCCTGAGTAATCAGTGGGTTGATAAGTTGACGAGTTGGACTCCTTTAATTATGGATCGCCTAGACCCAATTATTCTTTTCTTAATCCCTCTTCTTAATCCTTTGAGAACATTTAAATTTGCTCCACAAAATTTAACAATATCTGATTTTTCCCTTCAACTAACTGTCGACCAGTTTCATTAAGGATGCTATCAATGACAACGCACACAAAACAAGAGGTCGCTTAATGGCCTCATGGTCATGGCGCTATACAATGACCTCTCTCTGGCTGTTGTATGAAATACATTCCTTACAAATAAATAAATACACTTAAATAGACAAGTAAAAAAACTCTCATAAAATTGTGAAGGTCTTAAAAAATTGTACACCCTATTTTACAATAAAATTGCGGTCGTCGAAATGGTGTTTGGGGTCATAAAAAAAGAAAAAATTATAAAATTATATATAAGATGGCTTACAGAACTTAAAAATATAATCAATAAAATTTATCTATAGTTTAGCAAAAAAATTAAGAGTTTCTGATTTTTCTAAGACAATTTTTCTAGGCTCCATATTTCGTCTTGTCTTTAGATTTTCTTCTTTTGTATCTTGTCTATTCTAGAATTTTTAATATTTTATATATTTTATCGATGTAAAATAAAGAATTTTTTTTTTTTAAATAATACCTCCTAAAAATTGCCTCAAAAATATTTTTCTAATATTTTCTTACACATTTTTTTTAAATATCAAGAAAATATAATTTATATGAAGTTAGCTATGATAAAATATTGAAAGCTTCTTAAAAACTGTATTATAGTGGCTTTTTTTTTGATAAATAAATAAAAAAATAAAAAGTTTATATTCTAAATTAAACCACAATTTAGTTTTAATTATAAAATTTAATATTTTTATATTGATAAAATGCAACTGAAAACTTAAAACTTGAACTTAGTTCGAACGATTCGAAATCGTTTTCAAAATGTTAATAAAAAAAAATAATTATAAAAAGTTTATTATTATTGCTAATTTCTTTTTTAATTTAAATATTATGATTTATTTTTGCATTCTTTTCAAAAATAGCTCAACAAATTTCGATGTACCATCAACGAAAATATTTTCCCACAGAAAGTGTCACGTCAACAAAATATCAAATTCGTTTGCTGTACATGAACACAACCGTTTGCATTCAATAATAATAACAAAAAGGAACAATATTGTAGTTACAACTACATTCAAAAATAAGCAATATAATAAAATTAAATAGTTAAGAAAACATTTTTCTACAATACACACTTACTTTTCCCATACACATAGTATATGAACGAATATTTATTGCGAGAGTAGTTATATTTTGTACTGTGTAGATTTTGTATTACGGAGAAGAAATAATATTTATGTTTCCGTTCTTATAAGTTATTAACATTTACCATTTTTTATGCAAATATTTTAATTTTTTTATATATATGATTATAAATATTATGATAAAACTTAAAAGAGGGGAGGGGGAATTTAAAAAAATAGCAAAAGTAAATTATATAAAACAAAAATTATCTATTGTTCCTATTTTTGTCACTAAATTCTATACGAACATTTTTTAGGTAACTGAATTTATGAAAATTTAAGGTATTAAAAATAAATAATTTTAAGATAAGAATAATTTTATCTAAAAATTATATATGCTAGATTTTTTTAATGCTAAAAAAATTTAAATTGTTTGTTTATTAAAACTATTAAAATGAGTTTTTTTTTTAAGAAAATTATTCGTCCCGAAATTACAGAAATTTAGTACAAATTTGTTAACACATTAAAGTGGTTTAATTTCTAAAAATATTTTTATAAGATCTAAAAAAATTTTTTCTTGCAAATTATTATTCCTGAAATTATATAAAAAATTATACAGATTTCTGGAAAACCTTTTTAAGGTCTTTAAATAGTTTTTCTAAAAAATTTCCAAATTATACCAAATTGCTCAAATTTTATAAAATACCTTTTAAACTACTTTTTTCAAAAAATTAATATTTACGAAATTATAAAAAATTGCACTTATTTCCGAAAATATTTGTTCGGGTCTCAAAATATTTTTTTTTAAAAATACTACTGACAAAATTATATAAAATTTGAACACATTTCTTAGAATATTTTTTTGGTGGTCTTAAAAAAGTTTTTCTAGATAATTTTTATTCCCGAAATTTACACAAATTAATAAAAATATAATTTTGGGGTCCTAAAATAGTGTTTTTTTGTAAAAAATTTGCACAAATTTCTTAAAATATATTTTTGCCGGTCTTGAAAAAGTTTTTCTAAAAAATGATTATTCATGAAATTTGTACGAATTTCTGAAAATATTTATTTAGGGTCTTAAATAACTTTTTTTTTAAATATTATTTACGTAGTTATACAAAATGTCCACAAATTTCTTAAAATATTTTTAGGCAGGCTTAAAAAAGTTTTTTTAGAAAATTATTATTCCTGAAATTTGTACAAATTTCTAAAAATATTTTTCTACGGACTTAAACTTGTTTTTTTATTGTAAAAAATATTATTTACGAAGTTGTACAAAATCTGCAGAAATTTCTTAAAATATTTTTTGGCGGGCTTGGAAAAGTTTTTTTACAAAATTATTGTTCCTGAAATTTCCACAAATTTCAAAAAATATTTTTCTAGGGTCTTAAAATAGTTTTTTTTTTTTTTTTAAAATGTTATTTAAGAAATCATTAAAATTTGCACAAAATTATTCAAATATTTTTTGGACGGTATAAAAAAAGTTTTTCTACAAAATTATTATTCACGAAATTTGTACGTATTTCTGAAAATATTTATTTAAGGTCTTAAATAATTTTTTTTTTTAAATATTATTTACGGAGTTATACAAAAATTGCACAAATTTTTAGAATATTTTTTTGGCAGTCTTAAAATATTTTTCTAGAAAATTATTATTCCCGAAATTTGCACTAATTTCTAAAAATATTTTTCTAGGTTCTTAAAATAGTTTTTTTTGCAAAAAATATTATTTACGAAGTTATACAAAATCTGCAGAAATTTCTTAAAATATTTTTTGGCGGGCTTGAAAAAGTTTTTTTTAGAAAATTATTGTTCCTGAAATTTCCACAAATTTTTAAAAATATTTTTCTAGGGTCTTAAAATAGTTTTTTTTTGTAAAAAATGTTATTTACGAAATCATAAAAATATGCACAAAATTATTAAAATATTTTTTGGACGGTATTAAAAAAGTTTTTCTAGAAAATTATTATTCTCGAAATTTTGACGTATGTATTTCTGAAAAAGTTTAACAAAATTTACACAAAATTTCTTAAAATATTTTTTTTGGCGGTCTTAAAAAAATTTTTCTGAAAAATTATTATTGCCGAAATTTGTACAAATTTCTAAAAATATTTTTTTACGATCTTAAAATAGTTTTTTTTTATTGTAAACATTTTTATTTACGAAGTTATACAAAATATGCACAAATTTTTAGAATATTTTCTTGGCAGTCCTAAAATATTTTTCTAGAAATTTATTATTCACGAAATTTGCACAAATTTCTAAATATATTTCTCTAAGATCATAAAAAATTCTTTTTTGTAGAAAATATTATTAATGAAGTTATACAAAATGTGCACAAATTTCTTAAAATATTTTTTTAGCGGTTTTAAAAGAAGTTTTTTTTAGAAAAATATTATTCTCGACATTATAGAAAATTTGCCCGAATATTTTTTAAGATTAAAACAGATTCTGTACAAAATTTGTATTTCACAAATTATACAAAATTTCTATAAATTTCTGAAATTATTCTTCTGGGGTCTTAAAATAGTTTATCTACAAAATTTGCATGCTAAAAATTGTACTCAATTTCTACAAATATCTGTAAATATTTTTCTTTGGTCATAAAAATAAAAATTTCTAGAAAATTATTGTACAATTACAGATTTTTAGAAATATTTTTTAAGGTCTTGAAATATATTTTTTAATATTATTATTATTTCAGAAATAATACAAAATTTACACAGATTTTTAAAATATTTTTTTAAGATCTTAAAAAAGTTTTTATTGAAAATTATTATACCCAAAATTATAAAAAAATTTACCCAAATTTCTGAAAAATATTTTTTTTTTGAGCTTTAAAAAAGTTGTTCTTGAAAACTATTATTCCTGAAATTATAAAAAAAATTTGCACATATTTTATTGCGTGACATTTTTTGTGTTAATTAAATACCGAGCAAGGCAAACATTCAGCGTTTAATTAATAATTTTATTAATATGCATATACTGGGACCTCTTGTGAGGCAGAGTATTGCTGTATGTCCGGAACCTCTTATCGATGTCATGCACAAGAATTAGGAATATCTCGATTATGTTTGTTGGAAATGCTCAAAAAATATTTACTTTTTTATTTGCATCAAAGTCAAAATCGAGTGCTCGATTTTTACTGCTCGGTATATATAACCATCATTTTTGGTAAAAATCATTATGAGCGAACAATCATTATTGTGACATGTTTCTTTGAGGATGCTGGAGGCAATGCTGTAACTGTTACTGGTGACCGCTATCGGGATATGTTAGCCTTAATCTCGAAAAAAAATCTAATTAAAAAATGAAATTATTTTCAAAAGAAAATACTTTTTTCTAAATCAAATATTATATTTTTATTATTTTTTTCTTTAAGAAAATATTTTTTTTTTTTACAAAGTGAACATTTTGGTTCAGTTGAAAATTTGTACAATTTTAATGTTAGTATTTGAATAATTTTTAATCCACTTTAAACAAGGATGATTATTTAATTACAAATCAAATTACCCCATTGAAAATAATATATTTTGTTGTTTATTTAAACAAAGAAGACAGAATATTGAAAATTGTTTTCGGATCAAATTAAATTTAATCAGAATTTGTGGCCAATTACCTGACACGAGACCCTTTCGATAAATGCCGAATAAATAGATCAAATAAGGTGAAAATATCTTCAGCTAAAAATTGTAGGGAAGATACTAACAAAATCCCCAAAAAGAAACGAAGGGTGTTCCTAAGATACGTTTGTACATCCATCTGTTGAGTTGAACTATTATTTTTATTGTAAATAAAATAACAAGTGGGAAATTTGTTGAGTTCAATTGAATTACGAGATTAAAAAAAAAAATTTAATTACATTCCAAATTAGTAAAGGTGAAAATTGATAAGTAGAAGCAAAGGCTATGTGAAGGGGTTGCCTTTGTATTTTCTTATATGATTTTGTTTGTATTAACTGGTTTGTAAACATATTTACATGAATTGAAAAAAAAACATTAACTATTTTTTCGTATATTAATTTGTTTGTAAGCTTCTTCCTTAATTCGCCTGACGCCATTTTGTAGCTGACAAACATGCCACCATTTTGTAATTTTACCATGTTCTCTTTTGGCTAATATTATTAGTTTTTACAAACAAATTAATAAGGTTTGTACTAATTTAAAAAAAATCCTAATAGTACTAATTAAATTTTACTTACAAATATTAACCAAAATTTTTTGAAGGACATTTATTTGAAATTTAATATTTCAATAATTTTTTTTTTTAAATTTAGATTAATTTCATATAAAACTATGATGAGAATATTATATTAAAAGGCAAGTGAATGAAAATTCAATCAATGTGAAAACTATCAAAAAGGATGTTCAATCGTAACATAAAATTTCAACAATTTAATGCGATTTTTTTTTAAGATGTGTTGGGTTCGTATTGTACGACTTAGCCTATCGCTTCACTGTGATAACATTACTACACGAACACATTGGAATAATAAAATAAAAGGGAACATCCTTCCTTACAATTGTAATTTGATTCCAGGTAACGACGCCAGAATCAAAATGTCCTTGTGCACATCACATGTACAGACTGTGTTCACACCATTGTTATCGCAGGGATTAAGTTTGATTTGAAAATTTTACTTGGCGAAGAGAGGAAAATCGGAGGTCTATAATTCTTTTTATATTTAAATGGTATGCTTTAATAGAATTGAATATGTTTACGAATAGTTAACTGAAATTATTTTCTTTTTTTTTTGAATTTTTAAAAAGACATATTGTTTTTTAAGGACGTAAACTTTTACTAATAATACTTTGGCTTAAGCAAATTTTGTAATATGGTAAATAAACTTTTTTTTTTGAAATTTATATTAATTTCAGATCTTGATTTAAAGAGTTTTTAATTTTTTTAAATAATCCATTAATTTATCTAAACATAAGGAATAATAAAAATAACTTTTGAAATATTTGATTCAATAATTATTCTATAAATTATATTTTTTTTATTAAGAACAGTATTTTTAGTGGAGCAAAAAAATTGCTTAAATTTAATGCAAATATTTTTATAAATTCATAAATTTGAAAGAATATTTATAAGGAATTATCCATTATATATTTTGATAAATTAAGCCCTATTATTGGATACTAAACAAATAAATTTATTTAGATAATTATTTGTAATTTTTTAATAAAAATAAGTTAATTACTTAACAATGCGTTAAATCTGTAATAACTTTTTACAAATGTGGTGACTCTGCCGTAGCCACATTGTGCACTTTAAGAGGAGATTATTGTCATTATGGATGAGGTTAATTTTTCTCTCGATGGATACGTTAATAAGCAAAATTGCTAATAATGAGGCTCTGAAAACCATAAATGACTGTATTAGCCATTGTAGCCACGAAAAAGGACTGTTTGCCGTCCACTTTAAGAGAAGATTGTTATTGTTAGTATTGAGGTTTATTTCTCTCTTAATGGATGTGTTAATAAGCAAAATTTCTATAAAGAGGCTCTGAAAAACCACAAATGACTGTATAAGCCATTATAGCCAGCCGCGGAAAGTAACTGTCTGTGGTCCACTTTAAGATGAGATTATTATCGTCAGCTATGAGGTTAATTTTTCTTTCGAGGGATATGTTAATAAGTAAAATTGCTATTAATGAGGCTCTGAAAATCCACAAATGACTGTAGAAGCCATTGTAGCCAGCCGCGAAAAGTTACTGTCTGTGGTCCACTTTAAGATGAGATTATTATCGTCAGCTATGAGGTTAATTTTTCTTTCGAGGGATATGTTAATAAGTAAAATTGCTATTAATGAGGCTCTGAAAATCCACAAATGACTGTATAAAACCATTGTAACCACGAAAAAGGACTGTTTGCCATTCACTTTAAAAGAAGATTGTTGTTGTTAGTGTTGAGGTTTATTTCTCTCTTAATGGATGTGTCAATAACCAAAATTTCTTTAATGAGACCCTGAAAAGCCACAAATGACTGTATAAGCCATTGTAGCCAGCCGCGAAAAGTAACTGTCTGTGGTCCACTTTAAGCTGAGATTATTATCGTTAGCTGTGAGGTTAATTTTTCTCTCGACGGATATGTTTATAAGTAAAATTGCTATTAATGAGGCTCTGAAAATCCACAAATGACTGTATAAGCCATTGTAGTCGTGAAAAAGGACTGTCTGGCGTTCACTTTAAGAGAAAATTATTGTCGTTAGTGATGAGGGTAATTTATCTCTCTATAAATACGTCAATAATAATGATTTCTATTAATGAGGCTCTGAAAAACCACAAATGACTATATAAGCTACTGTAGCCGCGAAAAAGGACTGTTTGGAATTCACTTTGAGAAAAGATTGTTGTCGGTAGCATTGAGATTAAGTTCTGTTCCGACGGATACATCAATAAACAAAATTGCTCTTAATGAGTGGCGTCCACTTTAAGAAAATATTGTGATCGTTAGTGATGAGGTTCATTTATCTCTCGATGGATATGTCAATAAGCAAAATTGCTATTAATGAGGCTCTGGAAAACCACAAACGACTGTATAAAGCTATTGTAGCTACGAAGAGTAACTGTCTGATATGCATTTGGATCTCGAAGATGGCATTGGTCCGTATTTCTTTGAAAATGAGGAATGCAAAATCGTTACCTTCAAACGGTACCACAAGCCATGCAATACGACAAATTTTGAATTTATTGCAAAAAAACTTCCCAGGACGCATGGTTTCAAGATGCGGTAATGCCAGAGACTTGACAGCAGTAGACTTTTCCTTGTAAAACTAAATCATATTTACGCAAATAATCCTTGAACTTTAGATTATTTCAAAACCAACATCCGTCAAGTAATTACCAAAATACAGTCCTTGAATTTAAAAATTATCTCGTAAAGAATCGAGTCCTGCAAGAAATATCATAGTAACCAATTGCATAGTCTTATACTTTATATGTAATGGCAAAACTTAATTTATAAATTAAAATAAATTTTTTTACCAAAATCTGAATTGAAATATATTTTATTAAGTTTTACTTTTCAAAATCCAAATTCGATAATCTTTTACATTATTTTTTTTAATAAATAGAAAATCATATTTTTTTTACATTATTAAAATTAATATTCTGGTCAGTTAAAGATCATTTTTGATCCTTTGTACTATTTAGCAAAAAAAAAAAAACTTATTGAAATTTTAGAATTAACTGGAAAAATTCCCACATTTCCTATGTGTTGAAAGTGTAAAAAATTTTCAAAAAAGGACACAGGAAAACGAAAATATATATTATCGATAGTATTTATCACAGCTGAACCAAAATAACCTTTGAAGATTTTCCTGACGATAGTAACACCAATTCTAACACCAATTCCTGAACTCCATTAGGGATTATTCATTTGTAAAAAGCAAAAATTTTCTTATCACCTGTAATAGGAAGCAAATACAGGATGTGTAATCGCAATTCCATCAAAAATTTTTGGTATTTTGTTTCCTATTTGGAAGATTTAAATTTCATAAAGGTAACAACGATAATAGGTTCGATTAGATACTGTATTCGATGTTTTGAAGATTTCGTTTTAGTACGTAAAATGAAGTAGATAATTTTTTTTAGACAAGCTTACTATTAAAAAATTAAGCACTGAATCTATTAGTTTTAAAAATTTTATAATATATTTAAGAATTATTGGTCCAAATTTGACGATTTTTTTCCCTAGTTTCTAACTAGGAAAAATTTCCAACAAAATTTTAATAAAAAATTATATTTTCATAACGATTTCAGTTTTAATCTATCATATTAAGTGCAAAAAATTATCAGCCCATTAATAATATCATAGTTTGTTTAGTTATTGATGAGGGGAAAATAATTGTTATCAGTGAATATTTTTGGGTTATCCATTTTATAATCTGGAAAGTATAGCCTGGTTATTTAGTAATTATCAAATATGTCTGTTAGTTAAGATAAAATTCATTTAGTTCAAAATTTGCCATTTTATATTTTAGATGGTTATATTGATGCAAAAATACGTAAAAGATACATCAATTGGGTTATGAAACAACATGCTTCGGATGCTGATGATTTTTCGTACAATATTTACTTTAGTGGTGAGGTTAATTGTTCGCTCGGTGAATATGGGGCTCTAAAAACTCGGTGAATATGGGGCTCTGAAAATCCACATGTGACTGTGAGAAAATCATTTTATCCACAAAAAGTAACTGTTTAGTATGCATTTTGGTCTAAAGGTGTCATTTCTCTGAAAATGATGAAGGCCATTACCGTTTAGAATTGACTGTAGCTAGACTGCTACTGTCAATTCTGAGCCCTTATAGCCCTAAGATTATTAATTTTTTTAGTTTCAACTTAAAGATTCTAAATTAAATAATATATAGTTTTAATAAAACAGCACTACAAGTCATTAGCAATTGTCACGACAAATGTTGCCTTTTATTTTGCGAAAAATTTCTAGGATACGCAGTTTTGAGATTTGGTACTGCCAATTAGTCCCTAAAATTGTGCGATTTAATTCTGTTAATCTTTCTTTTATAGAATTATATAAATGGTTATATTTACAAAGATTGTTTTGAAACTTTGTAACATTCAAAAACCAATATCCACCAACAAATACAATAGCTGAAATACAGCCCCAAAATGCGCGAAAAAGTTATCAAACATTACCTTAAAAGGATTAAGTTTAGTCAGGAATTTTTTGGTACCTAATTTAACAATATTCTATTTTTTCACTAAATGGCAAACTTTATTCAATATAATAAAATAAAAATATTATCAAAATCTATATTTTAAATATATTTAAGTTAATTTTATTTTCAAAATTGCAAATTGAATAGTTCTTTATAAAATAAAAAAAAGTCCCTAAAATATATAAAAATCACAAATTTATCATTGTAAATCTATAAACAAGTATATTTTTTTTCATATCCTTTAATATATGCTCCCAAATAAAATTTAACTTGATAGCCAACTCGTTCGATTGGTATAAATCATTGAGTTGTGATTTTGACTCTCATTATATTTATGCATCAGATAAGCTGATCCTTTTCACGAGTCTGGTAATATATTGAAAAGGACCAAACGGTATCCATTTTCATACAGCATATAACTCTATACCATTCTACTATACACGGTGCATATTTCTTCTCTAATACACATTTACATACTCTTACACATGTTCAGAATTATTGTTATATGGACGAAACACCATAAACTTACCCATCCAATTATATGCTCTTCTATTAAACCGAAAATAATAATCCTGCCAGTTGTTTTCCCTAATTAGTATGCTACTATACATTTGGGTAAATTTTGTGACGGCAATTTACTGGCTCGAATTTTTATAGACTCCTTTCGTCTAATTATGATTTATTGTGATTAATTGCCGGAGAGAACCTTCTCGATTTGATGCAAACGGTATGAAATTTGAGCGGTTATGTTATAAAAATGCCTTAGTACACAAAAAAAAGGATACATTTTTTTAAGCAGTTTCAATTCACAGACTTTTAGTTATGGGTACGTTTTTTTCTTTTAAGAGTACCTAAAATAGTTTAAGATGTTTGTAAAAATTTAAGTTAATTAAAAGGGATAGTTTTGAAGAAGAAAAAAATTGACTATTAAATTAACTATTTATTGATAAACCAATTGAAAAGGGATAATAAAAGTCAGTAAATTGGTTTGGTATGATCATCGAACATAAAAATATATCGTTCAGAGTCTTCATTTTATGTTATCCTTAATGTTCCTCTACAACTTTTTCTCATCGGAAACACCTTCTATTCATATAATATTTAGATCTATCAACGTTTATATTCCAATCCGTTTTTGTATAAATTCGTTCGGAAATACAATAAAGTCCTTTGGCTGATTCTAATTTTTTTTTTTTTGGAAAAGTTGCACAAAAATAAAATAAAGTCTTTTTTGTTATATTCTGCTTTTAGAAGTGACACAGTCGTCATCATGCTCTCTTGCAATAATTCGGACAAGAAAGGATGTCAATCTAATGCAAGAGGCTTACTTAATCCCAAAACTGTCAACAAGGACCTATTGTTAAGGTGTGAATACATCAAAGAGGGGTAAACATACTTTACAAGCAATTACACAATGGTTTCTACGTAATAACAACAGGATAATCCCCTACTCACGAAATAACAATTTGTCCTTTTTTTTTGGTCATAAACCGCTTTCCCTTGATGCACATGTGCTTCCTGTGCGCCTTAAAATCGACACAGTTTTTTTGTTGTTGTTGTTGTTGTTGGGAAAACCAAAAATGCACCTAAGGATTAAACCCAAACAGCATTATTGAAATTGTTAAGCTTATTATGCAAGATTCTTATCAGTACTTTAAACGAATTTTTCAAGGATAATTTACTTTAAAATTTTTAACCAATAAAAAAATCAATATTTTCTTTTAATTATTATATTTATTAAAATACATTATTCTTATAAACACCAAAAAAAAAAATGGAGTAAAAATGTTTAGAAATAAATCCTTTTTACACTTCCTGTACTTTTTGTGGGATTCCGTTTTGAATTTCGGTTTTGCTATTACAACTGACCAACCGAATGGCTTTCATAACTCGTGCAATTGGTTTCATGAAATTATCGAGAATATTCGCAATAGGCTCTAGCATATCATTAACTGATGAGAACATATTAAAGATGAATACGAAAATAGGTTGTATTAGGCCATTGAAGATTATTGTTATTAATGGTTTAAAAAAGTAATCGGAACTCATTTGCAAAAAGCCAACCATCAATGGTCTGACTATACTGTACAGGACGAAACGGTATGATTGCAAGAGAAATGCAATCAGAAAAGTTACTCCAATATGGAGACTGCCATAGATTTCCGCCCAAAATCGTGTTGCGTAATGAGTCGCCCTTTGAGCAATCGCATCAGACAGGATATTTGGCGGACAATCAGTCGTTCGAAAGTAGGCTGCGTTCAAATGATCAAAATAGTAAATATCGATTTTCTCACAAACAACCGATTTGTCTGTGGAGTCTTGCTCTTCTTTGGGCTGTGGTATTTCGTCCTCAATAAAGGGATTTTTATTAATTTGATTGAAAGAATTACAAATACGTGAAAAGAAGTGGTTAACATGTGGACCATCTCCGCAATTTTCCGTGATATTTGGTTGAAGATTTTCGGGATTCGTTTGCGAAGCATCGTTTTTGGTTTCGACATTTCCCATACAAGGACACGATTTCACTTTACGAGAACTACGGCGATGGCATCTCTTAATGTAGTGCACTTTTTGTTGCTTGGGCCTGTGCAATTTGAATTCAATTTTGGCCGGTGTCACTTGTTCCCGCTGCATTGGAACGGCAATCATCCGATACAGATTTTTATCATCCTTGGCAGTTTCTATTGATGTCTCAAGATTAGATTCGCATGTCGCATTATTATCTTCGTCTAATCCACTAATGAAATCAACTCGTCCCATTCTTTGATTATTTGCTACAGCAACAGATGTATCTGATTCGGATGTTGTTGGTATTGGTCGAGCAGAAATTATTGGCACACTTTTGCTATTCGTATGAACTCCACGATTAACTTTTTCCTTATCAGACATTCTTCTTCAAATATTCACAAATATTCACAAATAATCACAAATATAAAAATAAAGTAATATAGATAAAAAATGAAATGATTAAAATTAATAAAAATTATATATTTCTTAAATATTAAATAATAATTGATGATGATTCTTTTTTTTTTACGGGGAAATTATATCGACAGGAAAGTCAAATGTTACTATGCGTACTTGTTCTGTTTTACTCAGAGTGTAAAAATTTTGCGTACTCAATTGAATATATGCAAAATTTGAATTTTGCGCCATTTTTAAGATGAAGTGCTGCCAATAACAGCGTGACAGCTGACAGTTCAGGGTAATTAAAAATGAAGTGATACATGAAACAATAACGCGTTTTCAATTTTGAGCGATATTTAAAAAATAATTAACGGTTTGGCAGTTACAGTTTGCAATTTTTATACAAAAATACGGTCGGAATAGTGATTTAACTTCAACAACTGTGAAGAGATTAATTGAAAAAACTTAAGTAGACTGGATCAATTTTGTACGAAAAACAGGTGCAAAAGAAAACTGAAGTATTTGCCAATGTATTTGGTAAGTCCTTTTGCTCAACGTAATAATATAGGAAGGCAAATCACTTACCAATTAAAAGAAAAACATTGAACTAATATTCCCAATCTAAATGTGTCTTTCTACCAAAAATGTTGAACTATTCGCAATTAAATCTGTTATCCTGTATCTTTCCGATAAAAAATTTCTAGGTTACGTTCTAAGAACAGCTCCTATCCTGAAGAAAATATCTAAAAACAATTTGAGTTCTCACTATACACATTTTGATATCTTTTGCATATCCCATTTTTTTTTATTCAGGAAACTTTCAGAAATGAAAATAATTCTTAAATCAAATAAACTCCACAATTTTTCATCTTCCAATAGGACTTTTAGTCTCCTACCAATTCCATTGGGTTGTTTATTAATATCCTCTCTCTTGAGAACTAGAAGTATCATGTGCTCCTTATAAAACTCAAGAGCTTCCTTCTTTCTATATACTATCTTATCTTAAATTCATATCATTTCCAACGTTATTCAGAAGTAGCAGTTCACACAAAATCATCAGAAATAAATCACACTTCAGCGGAAGTACCGCAAGAGTGTATTTTTGTACCCATTTTTACATAATATTTATATGTGTTCCCATGACATTCCATCTTATTCTTAGATAAGATTTATTATACCTACGAGTAGGATAAAAAATCCTGGCCTAGCTTCTAATAATTCATAATTTCTTCAATTCTCGTTTACGAGATTTAAAATAAAGCTAAATGAGCAGAAAAGTGCTCGCATTACTTTTACTCTTTGCCAAAAACCGCCTTAATGCCAACATGATTCCACAATGTCCTCAAAAGTGTAAATAGGACTTCACTTAGGCAATAGGTTATCCTAGAGCCCACATACTAGACTAAAAAAAATGTTAAGCTAGCGCACTTATAAAACCTCTTTGGACTAATGGAATTAAAATTGCACTCCGTAGGCCTCCGCAAAATTATTGATACCTCTTTTTATGTTCGTAATAATGAATACCATCCTGATCTAAGTAATTCTCTTGTGCAGGACCTATGCATTTCCGTTTACCAAAACTTTAATTCCCATTTATCGTTTCGCTATAATCGACTTGAAAGAGAAATTTTTTCTATAAGGTATCCCAAACTGCATGCAAGATTTGAATCTTGCACTATTTCTCCGATAAAGTGTTACCAACTAAAAAAAAAAAGAATGCATGACAGTTGACAGTTTAGGGTTATTAAAAAATTTATGAAAACTGAGTCAATGATCTTAAATACTCTGGCTATCCTTCAACAAGTCATTCAACACAAAAAATCAAAGCAGTTCATGAGAGTGTTGTTGAGAGTCCAGGAATATCTACTCAGCGCCATGGTCATAAATTGGACATTTCGAGAAGCTCCCTACAGCGTATAGTATTTTAATGAAAGATTTTCATCTTCACTCTTACAAAGTTCAATTCACTCAAGAACTGAAGCTTACTCACCAAGCACAGCGAATGTAGTTCGTTGAGTGGATCATGGAACAATAAAAAGTGGATACTGATTTTTCGAACAAAATTACCTTTTGCGATGACTTGTATTTTCAAGTCATCAAATTGTAAACTTGTATTTTCTATCAAAATTACTTCTTACGTGAAGTTTGGGATATGCTCTTCCATTTGAGTTTCATCAGCCTCCTAGTTGGCCCTTCCTAACTTCTTTAATGCGTTACTACTATTCTGGCCATGTCTTTTTCTTCTTTTCCCTTATATCTTATTTTTTTTTTAAATAAATTATTGCTAACTACTTAACCTTCTAAATAACCATTGGAAATGAAGAATAATTCATAAACTTTGAATATATGTTATAAAGCAACTACAATATAAAGACAATCTGAACTTATGGAATCGAATTTTACCCAACGTAGACAATGACATTATAATCCACGATTTTCCGCTTAATTTTTTATACTTCATTTTATATTCGTATTAATGTACCAGATGTATAAGCTTAAATCCGCTGTTTTTTAGTCAAAAAAAACACATGTTTTTTTTTTCATAGAAAGCAAAAACAAATTTATTCAAAGTACTTGCACTCGCTAACTACACATTTTTTCCATCTCTGAGGCAATTTGTGGATACCACGCTGAAAAAATTCCAACTCTTTCGAGGCAAACCACTCATCAAGCCATTTTCGGACGTCTTCGTAAGAATCGAAGTGCCGCTCAGCGAGCGCGCGGCCCATCGACGGAAACAGGTGGTTATCGGAAGGGGCTAGGTCTGGTGAATAAGCGGGTTAGGGAAACACCTCCCAGTTGATTGTTTCCAAGTAGTTTCGGACCATTTTTGACGTGTGCGATGGTGCGTTGTCGTGGAGGAAAATCAGCTTTTCATGTATTTGTTGATAATCCGTCCTTTTTCACGCAGAGCACGCTGCAATTTGATCAGTTTTTGGTGGTAGCAATGGGCATTGACAGTTTCACAAGGTTTCAACATCTCACAGTAGACGATAACCTGCGGATCCCACCAAACGCACGGCATTGGCTTCCATTCGAAGCGATTTGATCTTGGAGAAGATGTTGATGGTTGTCCGGGATCAACCCACGATTTCTTACGTTTGGGATCCTCGAAATATATCCACTTTTCATCGCCTGTCACAATCCGATGCAGGAACGACTTTCTTTTTTGTCTGGCGAGCAAGATTTCGCATGTGTTTTGGCGTCGCTCCAACTGCCTATCGTTCAATTCATGCGGCACCCTTTTTCCGATCTTTTCAATCTTCCCCATGGCACGCATAGGCATGGAAATATCTGGTTGATTAAGACCTAATTGCTCCGCGAGCATTTTTTGCGATTGGTTATCGTCTTCGTCCAAAAGAGCCTGCATTTGATGGTGCTCAACCTTCGTAGGCTGATTATCGCGCTTCTTGTCCCACAAGTCAAAATTGTCGTCTTTGAACTGATGAAACCAATCTCGGCACATTATTTCTGATAAAGCACTATCACGATAGGCCTCTATGGAGGCACCATAGGCCTTGATTTCTTCAAATTGAAGCAGAAAAGCAGAGCTTCCCGCATATGCTCTTTTTCTGGCACAAAACTAGCCATGATTTACAAAGGGAAAATGTATGTTGTTGTATGAAATTGCTGACAATGTGCACTGATTAATGTTGACAGATGTCAAATTCATTAAAAAAAAAGTATGGCGTGTCCATGGTAGCTTAATACGCTCAATCACGCCATCTATGACCAAACAGCGGATTTAAGCTTTTTTAAAACAGAAATTTTGCTGGTTAACAGTTTTTTTCATTTTATTTTGATGTTAAATAATATTTAGAAAGAATTATGAAAATACATGTGACAAAATTTCTATCTAAAAATAAATAATAAATAATATAAATTTTGGTTAAAAAAAAAAATAAAAGAAAAAATTAATTTTTTTTAAAAAAAAAAGGGGGAAAAAAATCAATCACTCACCCACCCTGTGTAGAGATTCTTTCCGAATACTTTTTCGTCATTTAGTGTATAGTGCAACCCATAATTACTCGAGACACCCACCACAAGTTTTCGCAGCATCTTCTCTCATTAGCCTCAAGAACCTTGTTGCATATATGCTCTCCTCCCTTTTAAATCCTTATTTCTCCCCATTATTTTAGAACACATTTCTACGATATTCTCTCAAAGGCCAGACAGGATTCATAATTTATCCCCCCTCCGCAACTTGGAATAGTAGAAATTGAAGTTTAGTAGCAATAAAATCCCAATAAATTAGTGAATAATGTGGTTTAGAGTCTGTATTTTAACATTTATCTGTAAATAACGATAATTTTTTTGAAAATAATTCTTTACAAAAAATTTAAATAAAAAACAAATGTTTTTTGTTGTTGTTGTTGCAGTGTCTTTTCTGAAATTAGTGCCTGGCATTGATGCGGAACTACTCGTAAATAATAAACCTGTGAGTTGATAGTATATAATTTTTTTGTCCTAACTAAATATTTCTTTCCAATACTCACTTGTACTATTATTATTGGTTTTTTTTTCTGTGTTTTTGGAAATACTTTTGAATCTTTTGAAGTTTTCGCATATTCCTGTATACAATTCACTATACCAAGTGAATTCAACTAATGGCAAGCCATGTATTATGGTCAGCGTGGATGCTATATTAAGTGTTCGATTGAAAAATATCGACACTGGTGAGAAGGAGGACTCGGACATATTTCTACCAGACAAGCCAATTTTGAGTGGTCATTGTTCATCAAATGACAATACACAAAGTTTAATAATTAAATTCAGTAATTTTATATTAACAATGATCTTTCAAAAGGTATAAGAGAATCGTTTTAAAATAAAATAAAATCATTTTTATGGAATAAATAATTGGGTTTTTTTTTTTGTTTTTTTTTTTTTACAGACTGTCGATGAGAAAAATTGGTATATTAACAGTGTGAATGTATCTTATTCAACATCGAATAAAATTTTTAGTCATATTACAAAAGAAAATCTAAATGTTACACTAACATCAGGACTAATGGATCTTTTCGAAACACCAATTGGAGAATTGTTTAAATCAGATGAAGAGAAAATTATTCGTTTATATCCGGCAGATAAAAATGATAAATCTGATCATATTGCTAAACTCTATTTGCGACATTTAACAATGCAAAGTTTCATTACCGATAATAATAATAATAATAATAACTAAGAGAATTGGAGAAAAATATTCACACAAAAAAAAATTTAAAATGACAAATAATAATTAAAATTATAATATAAAATTTTGATGAATTTTTTTTTTTTTTTGCTATAATAAATAATAATTTGTTTGCGTAAATTAAAAAGAAAAAATAAATTTCTAAAAAAATTTTCTTTTTTATTAAATTTGTAAGATTTTTCTGCATTTTTTGAATCGAATTTACGAACCCCGCGTTGTTTTTGATAGTAAAGGCAACAACCCATATAGTTGTGGATTCTATTGACTATACCAATTTTTGTGTGTGGATTGCGTTTTTGATTATATATTTTTTTTAAATATTACTAATATGCAGCGGTACTGCGTTCGAATAGAGCTAGTAACATAGACGAGATGACCACCTTTAGTGGTTGCCACTAATGGCCTAAATTGGTGTGGGACTAAGAATATACATTTCAGTACAAATGTTATAAAAAAAAATTTTTTTTAAGGTTAATATTTTTAATTTTTTCAACAAAAAAAACTTAAAAAATAATCCCAAATTTTTTAAATTAAATAATTTGTTTTTACGTAACTTTTTTTGTGTTTTTATTTTTATTTAGTAGTGACAGCAACCCATAAAGTTATGAATTCTATTCACTACTATTTTTATGTGGGTGTGTGTGGATTGTATTGAATTTTTTTGTGGCGGCTTTTAAATATTTTCGATTTTTCCTTTAAAAAAATCTTTAATATTTCTAATATTCTTGAAAAATCTTTTTTGTCAGCAAATACTCTGAATTGTCGTGTTCTTTAAAGAATTTATATAACTGAGTACAAATGTTACTAGCAATAAATAGCTTTAAAAAATAAAAAATAAAAAAACCAAAATATTACATGTTTTTTAACTTTTGTTTTAAATTTAGTATTTTTTATTTTTTATATTTAAAGAAAAAATGTCAAATTGATTAAACCAAATATTTTGTTTATTTAAAAATAATTTTAAACTCCGTTTAATTTACCATAGAAACTTGTTGACAATCTTTTCTATTTGATGTAAATTTTTTTTAATATCCTTTTTACTTATGTATACAAAAAAAAAAAGATCCTCTTCCTTTTTTTATAATTTTCCCAATAATCTTATTTACTTACATTTAATTTATAGGAAATTATTAACTTTAAATGAAATTTTGCAACTTAACGAAAATTTAGAAAGAATTATAAGCAAGAAACTTAACGAAAATTTAGTATTTGTTTAGTTAAATTTTCAACTAAATATTTTTAATTATGTTTAGTCACATTTTAAATTAAATATATTTATGAAAAAACTTTTCGTCGTTCACATCTTCTAGGCCTTCTGAGAACATTTTGTACCACCGATAAACGTTGCTTCGGTCCAAGGTAGCTTCACCATATGCCACAGTCAACATTCGGAATGCGTCCGAGCAATTAATTTTGTTTTTCATACAAAATTTGATACAGATTCTTTGATCCATTATTTTGGAATTGGCAAAAATCAAAGACGAGCCAAAACACGTGCAAGCAAAGCACCTGTCAAAAATTAACTGAACATTCAAAATGGCCGAACTTGTCAGCATAAGTGAGAGACATGAGTACCATCATAACGTCACAAAAAAATCGCGACACTTTTTTAACAGACCTCGTATATTAACTACTAAGTATTTAATGGTAGAAACAGAACGAAATTTAATCAATTTACGCTACCAAAAAAAAAAAATACTTTTTGTTTTACAATTTTTTTGATTAATTTTTTTTTTTCAAAAAAAAAATTATCTAAATTATGTAAAAGCCGGGTGTGTGGTGCAGTGATCAAGTCGACCGACTCACACTCGGTAGGTAGCGGGTTCGATTCCCGCTGCCGCCATCTCGGCATTGGTGCCGGGGTGAGAGGCCGACTACAAGCCTTATATAATTATGTAGTCCGTAGGGTCCCCCAACGTCACTGGGGGTTGCTTCGCTGGCCTGATAAGCCGCAAGCTATAAAAACACCTTGTCAAGAAACAGCACAAGAACATTCGTGAACAGATGCTTGAGGCGTATAAGCAAGATCTTCTGGCCAAACTTGATAACGAACGATGAGCTGCTTCTTCTCACGAAGCAAATACCCCTGCTAGCTGACATCAAACGAAGGAAATGGAGTTGGATTGGCCACACCTTGCGAAAACCACCTACGGACATAGCAAAGATGGCACTAGATTGGAACCCACAGGGCAATCGCAGCAGAGGACGACCAAGGACCACTTGGAGAAGATCAGTCGAGCGCGAACACCAACAAATTGGCAAGTCATGGTCGGAAATGAAAAAGGCTAGCCCAAGACAGAAGCAGATGGAGAGAGTTCACAGAGTTTCTAGTGCCACTATATGCTCCATAGGAGCGACTGTGTCTCATGTCTTTTTTTATTGAGGTACAGGGGGAAACCTTCAAAAGGTACTCAACTGGGAGGCCTTCTACCTGTCAGACGAGTTATGCGGGATTTTTACCTCGCTAAAACCTAACCTGTACCTCTACCCTTGCTCCCGGAACGATGGTTCCCCGGCGGCACTCTTTGTAAATACTACTTCTCCGAGGTGTTCTTATTTGATGCTACTGCTGTCCCGATGTTATGACGCCTCGCGGCCTATTCTTCGTACGTGGTGTGAAGATCCTTGATGATAGATTCCGCGTACTCTGCAACTTTGTTCCAAGCCGATTGGTTCTTCAGCATGCACTCCACTATGTTTTCTGGACTGATGGAACCTTTTTCTCCAGTTCTGCCCGTGTCCCCTCGTAAAAGAGGCATTGGAAGAACACGTGTTATGCATCTTCCAGCACAACGATGACAGTTTGGGGAGTCTGTTCTCTTGAATCTGTGCAAGTATGCCCAAAAGCATCCATGTCCAGTCAAGAGTTGGGTGATGTAATACCCGACTTCCCCGTGCAGGCGAGTGACCAATTTGGTGACATCTGGGATCAGACTGTGTCTCATGTCTATGTGTATAAAAATGCATATATGTGTTATGTAAAAAAATTGTACAATAACGTAGAAATGAAAAATCTGCAAATAAATAAAAAAAAAAATTATGTAATATTGAAAATTTAGGATTTTTTAATTACAGCTTATTTAATTATTTTCTGTTTTATTTTTTTTTCTCGGCGCATAGTAAAAATTTTATGTAGAAATTCTCTTTTCAATTCAAAAATCATATTTGAAATGGCCGCCACTTTAGTTAGCACTTTAGTCGTTTGTCTATTTTTTTGGTTGTTGCTTTAATTTTCTCTTTGGACGAAGGGTAGTGGGGGGGGGTGAGTCCATAGACTCAGATTCGTATCATATTTATCAGCTGAGAGTACGAAATGTCACACTCCGTGTATTGTTAATGCTCGTATTACAAAGTTTACACTCGCACTCAGACTATTCGATTTTATTAAATTCACCATTCTCCTTTTAAAGACACAACATATTACAGGTGTGCTCCTCATACCCATTAAGGACGTTCGTATCGATTCATGTTGGGTGTTTGTCCTGCGCACTAAACCGACTATTTAGAATATGCTTCATAAAATGTATAAAGTATGAGGCGGGGTTGAAATTATCATGTAGGAAATGTTTGTCACAATCAGACCCTTTTTGCCATTACACAACAATGTTTATTCTCACAATATAGGTATTAGTGAATGAATGACTGTATGAGTATTTCATATAGAAAATTTTCATTCGTTCTGTTTCATTGCGCTCTTCGAGAGGTGGTAGGATTTTTTTGTTCATACTATCAATAAATACAATAAATTTTCGATATTATAAAAAAAATGGCAAATTTAATTCAACTTATAATTATTGCCAGTAAGTTTATATTAAAAAGAAAATTCATTAAATTTACAAATTGTTCTTTTTTCTCTTCTTTCTAATATAATAAAGTTTATTTCGCAGTAATATACTTGAATATAGTACAAGGACTTCAGCTCGAAGGACTTTCGACGAAAAAGCCAAGAACATCAAAAATTGCAATCAAATCGACGGTGAGTATTTATTTGTTAAATTGAAAATAGATGGAATTTTTTTTAATTTATATTATAATAAAGGCATCATCAATACCAGCAGTGTCTTCAATATATAGAGTTAATGCAACAAATGAAGCCGCATGCATCCTTATTCGAACTGATGCAATTCTTACCATTCAATATCGTGATGTCGATAATGAGGATCTGGAAGCGAGTATTTTCTTACCCGATGATCCAGAATTGTCTGGTGATTGTACTGAAGCCGATTCTGAAAGTTTGACAATGTCCTTTAAGGGTTTCACAATCAATATTTTCTTTAAAAAGGTAATTATTAATTATCAATTATTGTGAAAAATATAGTTTACAGCTCAAACCGATAATAGTGAATCATACAAAAAAAAATTACGTGGGCCAACCTATTATCAAATCGATGATATTACACAAATGTGTGTGTGTGTGTGTGTGTGTGTAGTATATTAAAATCTAATTAATTAATAGATAAAAAGGTCTTTTTAAAAAAAAAAAAAAATCAATAATAATTTAGTGATTAAAAAGTTTGTTGCCTCATTCTACCATGTGTGCTGAATCGATTTAAGGCATTACTCTAGTGAAAAAAAAATTATTTCCATTTACTTTTTTCAGTAATATTTATACTAAGAGATACCTCTTATTAATTGGTATTTTTAAAATATGTATAAAAAAATTATTCACAGAGAATTTTATTTATTAGGTAATATTATTAAAATTAGGCGCATAAAGTGACTTTCGAGAATTTTTTAAAAATTAGACGCATAATATTTATTATAATTTTTATTTTTTTTATCATATATTTGTCCATAAAGTAGACTATTTGTGAATAAATTAAATTATATATAGAAGGAAAAAAATATATTTTCTGATCTTCTAATCTTTGTCTTTTGTTTCTGTTTGAAGATAAACTCTGGTATTTTTAAGATCATTTGTATTAATGACAGTTAAAAAAGAATTGAGAAATTAACAATTTCATAGTGAAATATTTGAAAATAATTTTATTGATTAGAAATAAAATTTTTAAAAACTAATTTTAACATCTTCCATTTGCAAATAATTTTTCTCAATTACATAAAATTATAAAATAACAAATTTAACCTTTTTACTATTGTATTAATGAGAAATTGAGAGTAAATCAAATTTTTGTTTTATTAAAAATCTATTCTCACTTTTTTTTATATTAAAAATCAAAAATCTTAACCATATAAAGATACTAATAACACCTCTAAAAAATTACTTTTTTTATAATTAAAAAAAGAAAAAAAAATTAAATCCAAAAAAAATTTTGTTTTTATTATAATTTTTTATTAAATTTTGCCTTTACTTTTTATTAAATTTTTTCTATACTAATTAAGGTATTTTTAAAATTTTCTTACATAAAATCATATAAAAAATTGTTAAATAAATTTCCAAACCGTTACATATAAAATTGGTGAATATAAAATTGGTGGATTTAATTTGAAATAATAAAGTATTATCCATTTTTTGATTTGGAAAGTACAATCTTTTCATATAAAAGCTATTATATTTAAATAGTTTTTTAAATTTTGTTTATTTAGATATAATATTGCCATTTTATAAATTAAATAAACTAACTACTTAATAATAAGTATAGATCATAAGATCTTTTTACAAAAAAAATAGTTATTCTGATGTATTTACGTATCCCACTTTAAGAGTAGTTTATAGAAGCTCATTACTCCCTTGGTAGATATGTTAATAAGCAAAAATATTATTTAGGAGACTTTTAAAATTTTGAAATGGCTATTGAAAAGCCACTGTATTTGTGGAAAAATAACTGAAGGTGTCATGACGCGTATTTTAAAAATGAAGAACTACAGATGGTTACCGTCAGTTCTGAGCGTGATCGGTGAAAAAAAATTTTGCAGTGATCGGAATAAATGAAAATCGGAAGGAGCAAGATCTGCAGAATAAGGTGGATGCTTGATAACATCCCAATTCAGCTTGTGTTGGGTCATCATAGCCACATGTGGTCGCGCGTTGTCGTGATGAAACACTACCCCTTTTCTGTTTACCAATTCTGGTCTATCCTTTTGAAGGGCGATGTTCAATTTGGATAATTGCTGACAATATCGTTCTGCTGTAATTGTCTGATTGCGTTCCAAGAGTTCAAAATACACAATACCCTTACAATCCCACCAAACACAAAGCATAACTTTTTTTTTGATGGATTTCGGCTTTCGAAGTTGTTAATGGAGCTTGTCCAGGTATAGGCCCAATGTGTTCTTCTTGTCACGTTATTGTACACGACCCATGTCTCATCTCCCGTTACAAAACGATGCAAAAAAGGTTCATGGTTTTGTCTCGCACTCAAAGCAACGCACGTTGAAACACGATCCAATAAATTGGCAGCCGACAATTGATGAGGTATCCAAACGTCGTCCCGCGAAACCATCCCCATACGCTTCAAATGTCTTAATACGGTTGTATGGTTGACTCCCATCATCGACGCGATCTCCCTGGTGGTTAGACGTGGATTGGTGTCAATTATGACTTCAATGGCCGCCCGGTACGTGGTTTATCAATTAGTGAAAAATTCTCAGATCGGAATTTTGTAAACCATCTTCGTACCTGTCGAACTTTGATGACATCTACTCCATACACTTCGTAAATGTTTTTGGTTGCCACACTCGCGGTATTATCTTTACGGAATTCATAAAGTAAACAATGACTTAAATGCACTTTATCGACCGACATTTTGAAAAAATACAAGGGCTCTTCACTGTACTCTGACCAGGCCAAAACTGAATAGAAAGTAGAGAGCAAGCATCCTTTATATAATGGAATCATTGAAAAGAAGATACTATTCATCATTTCTGAAGAAAAAATTTTTTTACCTAGGATCATAAAAAACGGGCATAACTTTTGCATACACCCAATAATAAGATAGTGCCACAAGTTATACATTATAACAAAATTTTGCTTTATTATGTGAAAAATTTCTATATTTGGTGTTGTCAATTCACAATCAAGATCGAAAAATTTGATGCCATTACACTTTTTCTTATAAAACTATTAAAAAAAAAAAAAAACATTTTAATACAGATAATTTTTAAACTTAAAAGTATTTAAAAATCAATATCCGTCAAGTAATTGCCAAATTACGACTAGAAAATGTGCAAAATAATTATCAAAAATTATAATTAAAGAAAAATCAAAATTTACAATATAATTAATTGTATTTAATCATACTTTGCAAAACACAAATTCGATACCCCTTTAAAAATAAAAAAAATAAAAATTTTAAAAATGTTTTTTTTTCTTTCTTAAGAAAAAAACTAAATTTGCAAAAAATTAAAATAAAATTCAAACTAAAACCCTCTATTGGGGAATAAGGTATTCCCATTTACCAAGATTGTAAGCATCCCTCGAGCTAACTAAAAATATTTTGCATCTGCCATCCGTTTCAGACTCCTGGCGGAGAACGTTGGTACATTAGCACCATGGAGCTCATCTATTCATCGAATAATAAAGTTTTCGAAAGAATCGACAGACCAAACTTGAACGTGAAATTGTCGACACCCATCCGGAATACACTCTTGTTCCCAACACCGGTTGGTAAATCGTACACATGTGATCAGGAGCAAGTGGTGACAATGTACTCACAAGACGAGAACGATAAGTCTGGCCACTTAGCCAAACTATATCTGCGTGACTTGAAGATGCAGAGTTTCATGTATAAGTTGGCCAGTAAATGGGGCCCATCATTTCAATGCAGCGCCACAGGCACATACCGAGACGAAACAGCACCTCTTGCCGTTGGCACCACATTAGCTGTAGCGGTCCTAATAACTATAACCGGCTATGCCGCATGGAGGTATGTTTATTATTTTCAAAAACTTTTTTTTTTGTTTTTTTAACTTGATTTATCTACTATAATTTTAATGAAACCATTTATTTATCCAAATACTAATAAATATTTAATAGGAATTTTTCATATATTTTTTAATTGCAGATATTTTAAAGTGAAAAAAGTTCAATATGGTACCATGGAATAAGTGTTGGTTAAGTTGTACTTTTTTGTTATTATTGCTGTACATGATTTTCAACAAAAAAAACAAACAAAAAAACTATTTGTCATAATTATTGTATTATTGCACAAATAAATTTAGTAACCTACCCCCCCCCCCCCAAAAAAAAACACAAGAGATATGCAACTTGCAAAAAATATATCGCATACTCAAAAAAATAAAAATAATATCATTTAAATTTTTATAATAAATATTCTCAAAGCTCCCCCACCCTCTCCCTTCCTACTAACGAATTGAGAAAAAAAAACAGTTTTTACTCATTAATTATTAGCACTTAAAAATAAATTTTTTGCACCAATTTCAATCAAGCCAACATATTTTTATGATTATTAATTGTATTTCTTTTTTAAATCAAAGTATTTTATTCGATTTCTAAATAATTGTAAAATTATAAAAATATATTGTATATTAAAACTTAAACTAAAAAAAAAAAAAAAAACCATTTTATTGTTACGGAAATTTACTTAAGATAATGTCTCTCATTTTTAATACTTAATTTTATCAGTCAAATAAATTATCTTCATTAAATTAAATATTTACAAAAAAATATTCTCTTTCTTTAACAAATAATTCGAAATTATTGTATAAAAAATGTCCTTTAAAACTTAAAAAAAAAAATTAACACTGTGCAAAATTAAATTATAAACAAGTTGCTTGCCCAAAACTAATTATTAAAAAAAAAAAATACTTTAAAAAAAGGCATACAAAATAAATAAAAATTATTCAATTAAAAAAAAAAAAAAGTGCATACGAAATTTAATTAATAGATTAAATTTAATAATATTAAAAAAATATTTATATACTAATAATAATAATAATAATAATAATAATAATATTAATAATATTATTAAAAAAAATGATAATTAAAATTAAAATAGAAGAAAAAATCAATACAAAGAATATTTACTATTAAAAATGTCTTCCATATTAAAATTTAAAAGAAATTATTAAAAAAATAAAAGCTAAAAAGTTAAAAAAATATTTAAATAGCGATGATGAAAAATTTTCTTTGATATTTTCTTTTGCATTTATTTAGCAATTATTATAAATAATAAAATTAAATAATTATAGTAAAAATAATAAAAATAATAATATTAACAGTAAAAAGATGATAGTAAAATGTTAAGTTTTTATTAAAATAAATATTCTAAATGTCATAAGGATAAGTCCAAGAGAAGTCTCCCAGCAGCATCATACTATGTGTTGTCTACTTCAAGAGCAGGAGTCCTTTTGGAATTTACACAATACAATCGCGAACAAACAAAAAAATACAACTTATTAATAGCTATAGAATAGTATAAATACATACATAATATTATTAAAAAAATGTATATATGGTAAATATATTTATTCGTATTTATAATAATATTTAATAAAGAGTTCATCATTTTGTTAGTTAAGAAAATTTAAACGCAGTAAAAATCTACTATGTCTAGCTCTGCATATTTTGTTTCCTTAAAATTTTCAAAACATATCAAAGAAAAAAAAACAAAAATCGTTGATGCTATTTATGTATGTATGTTGACAAACAATTTTTTTTTTTTTTTTGAAGTTAATATATTATTAAATATATAATGGTAAAAAATTATTGAAAATAAATCTGGAAAAATTTAATTCAAAAATAATCTGAAATTGTTAGATTTTCACTGTAATATATTATTAAAAAAAAAAATAAAAAAAAAATATTTAAATTGAATAAATGTGTTCGAAAGGATGTGTTTCTTTATTTTTTTCATACACGTCTTCCTTGAAATGTTGTCCTTTAGAGATAAATCCTTTATTTTACGATTTTCCAATTACACTAATGATGGATTAAAATAAGAATCCATGGAGATTAATGGAAAGCGTGCGATACTTCCCAATGCTCACACCTCTGGCTGTGACCGCAGCTAGTCGCCATTATTTTCTATATGTGTACAACCTTAGATTAGAGAATACCTGGATAGGCCCTTAACGTATATGTATACGCAATTTTGTGTAAGAATTACATGCCAAGCGGCGACAATTGGCATTTATCACATAGCTTTTTGTGGATATTTTTATGTAGATATGACACTCACTGCCATCTAGTTCTCGTAATAGAAATTTATTAAATTGCAAAAGCCTAATTTATATTCTTTTTAATTCACTTATTGGAAACAAAAATACAATAGGCAAATTTTTTTTTTTTACAATCTTTTGATATGAAATGGAATTCTATATTAGGTTTATTATTCATTTCGTAAATATCATTCAAATATAAAGCGCCTCAATTTTGTAGACTTTCGGAGAGTTTTACAATCTGCCATTCTCCATGAAAGTGATTACAACTCGAACTAATATAACTAGCGGTGTCATTTTGGCATTTGTTATTGATAAAAATAATAAAGTGTTGAAAGTGGAATTTAAAGTGTTGTTTTTATGTATTTTAAAGTAGTTAAAAAAAAGTAAGTATTTTAATAAATAGTTTTATTATTGATAACATTTAATAAGAAGTTTTTATTACAGAAAATGAACTGTTTCGTGAAGAATTGTTTTTCCTACAATGACATGAGGAAGACGGGAATTTCTTTCTTTCGGTAAGTTGATATCTGTAGTTTTAGTAAATAAAAAAAGAAAAATGTTATTTGTGATGTGCCTAAATGGGTTTAAGTGATATATTTTATCCAAAAAGTGGTGAAAAACTGAAAAGTTCGGCATTGAACAAATGTAAACAAATCCGATGTTGACAGTTCAATGTTTACCATAAAATAGTTCAGTGCCGGTGTACATAAAGTGTGTGTAAGAAAGTTTAAGGAACCGAATTTTTCAGTCTATTTTTCATTGCTATTTACATTGTGTTAAATAAAATAAAGTATATGCTTCGGTAGGCTTATTATTTAAATAAATTTGTTTTGCTTGCTCTATTAGACCACATTATAATGCATTTACTAAATAATATTTTTTTCTTTTTTTTAGAATATTAGTTATTATTTTTTTAAGTACATCAAATTTTTCATCTTATAATTTAGTTTTAAAGAATTTACTTTAATGTTATATACGATTATCTTCTTATTGTGCACATAATTGTTGAAATATCTAATAAATAAATAAATAATATTTTAAAATAGAATACTGTGTTTTATTACAAATTTCCAAAACTAATTCCATCAAACAACAAAATTCGCAATATTAAAAAAATCTATTCGTTTACGCATAAATGACATCGCATATGAAAATGGTTTTGAACGAACCGCTTCAATCGCATACTGAAGTTTAAAATTGGCTCCCAATGGTTTACGCCGTTTCTGTTGTATTGCATGTGTGTGCGTTCTACGAATGTATTGCCACAATATTCCGACAGAATTTTTGTGTAGAGGCCTATCCAGTTCTTCTTTAATCTAAGTGTACAACAACCACGTCCAAGCCTACGGTCGAGTTACCGAAGGAACAGCTGCCATAATTTTGCATTTTGCACCCCCAAAACACTGTTAGACCGTATATGTATACGCATTTTTGTGTCAACTTATTTTAAAGGGATATTTTATGTAGACATTACACCCACTGCCATCTAGTTGTCGTAATAAAAATTTATTGAATTGCAAAAGAATAATTTATATTCATTTTAATTCACTTATTGTAAACAAAAATACAATTTAAATACAACGATAGGCAATTTTTATTTTTTGGACAATCTTTTGTTACGAAATGGAATTCTATTTTTTTTTTTTTTTTTTTTTTAATTTTATCTGCAACTATAATTTTATTGTAACAAGCAAATTTACATAACATTTTAATTAACAATCTTGTGCATCATGAAGTGGGAGTAAACACCCATCGGCGTTTCTTCAACTAACGGAAGCTACGAGGGTCGTTCAATAAGTCCTTAGAAAAAGATGGAAAAAAACTGTTTTTTAAAAATAATTTTTTATTTTTAAACATAATTTCCTTTTAGCTCTATACACTTTTCCAACCATATTTTTCCAAAATTTTTATCCCGTCCAAAAAATAGGATTTCGGAAGTTCTGCAAAATACTCATCCGTTTGAGCAATGACGTCCTCGTTGAAAGTGAACCGTCGTCCACCAAGCCATTTCTTCAGATTGGGGAAAAGAAAATAGTCACTCGGGGCCAAATCTGGTTGATAAGCGGGATGCTGCAACAATTCCATTCTCAATTCCACAATTTTGGCCATGGAACACGCGCATTGTCCTGATGCAAGAGGATTTTTTTCTTCTTCAGATGGGGGCGTTTCTCTTTGATTTCCGGCTCAACCGTTGCAATAAGGACGCGTAATACGCTCCTGTTATTGTTTTTCCTTTTTCCAAGTAGTCGATAAAAATGATGCCCTGCGAATCCCAAAAGACCGTGGCCATCACCTTGCCGGCCGATGGCACAGTTTTTGCCTTCTTCGGAGCCCGTTCACCCTTGAAAATCCACTGTGATGACTGTCTCTTCGTTTCTGGAGTGTGGAGTGTAGTAGTGTATCCAGGTTTCGTCCACAGTGACATATCGACGAAGGAATTCGGCAGGATTGCGATGAAAGAGTGCCAACATAGCCTCAGATTCCACTACACGATTGCGCTTATTCTCCTCTGAGAGCAAACGCGGCACCCATCTTGCCGAAATTTTTTTCACAGACAATTCTTCATGCAAAATTGAAGCGACTGTACCTTGTGATATGCCCGTGGCCTCAACTAATTCGCGCACTTTAATTCGCCGATCGTTCAAAATCAGATCGTGGATTTTGTCGATGATTTCAGGAGTAGACACCTCAACTGGGCGTCCTGAACGATGTTCATCTTTTGTGGATGAACGGCCACGTTTAAATTCATTCACCCAATTGTAAACCGTCGCAAACACAGGTG
Organism: Atherix ibis; assembly: GCA_958298945.1. NCBI lineage: Eukaryota > Metazoa > Arthropoda > Insecta > Diptera > Athericidae > Atherix > Atherix ibis. The sequence goes on along the minus strand of OY282605.1, from coordinate 47,213,089 downwards.
CAGATGTGCCATGAACTGCATCCAACTCGGCTTTGATTTCTTTCGGGCTTAAGCCTTTCAAATGGAGATGTTGGATGACAGCCCTAAACTCTCTTTTTTCCATTGTTATGCACAAATAAATGTCGTTAACTTTAATCGACGATAGAAATTGACCTACGCAATGGATCGAGCTGAAATTTTGACAGTTTTCCTGTGGATAATGCTACTTACAAAAAAAATCTTTACCGACACTACGAGCGCAATTTCTCGGATTTTCTAAGTACTTATTGAACGACCCTCCGTAGATTCCTCTAGAAAATCTCTAGGCCATTGTCTCTTAAGTCTCCGATGAGTGTTTTCGGGGAGCGCTGTACAAGACAATTCTCTTACAAGTGGATTATGATGATTGGGTAAGCGGGAGTGAAATTTTTGTTAGCGGGAAATGCACAGGTCATGAACAAAGGGAATATTTAGGTCACGATGTATTACAGTGTTACGAACATAAAAGGGGGCATCAACAATTTTACGGAGGATTTTTGATTGCAATGCCTGAACGCGATAGGAATTGGAATGTTTCGTTGAACTCCAAAGTTCAATTCCATATGTCCAAATTGGTTTTATAATTGTATTGTAGATTAGAAGTTTACTTTTAATTGTTAGTTTCGAGCGTTTGTCCAGTAGTCTAAGAAGTTGTAGGTAACGTCTGTTAGCTTCAGCTCTTTTTAATCTAGTATGTGGGTTCCATGTTAGTCTCTTGTCCAGGAAAAGTCCCAAATAACGCACTTTATCATATTGCGGTATCATGTTGCTATTAAGGTATAAAGGGGTAGGTTTACCTTGACAAAGTGTGAAAGTAATGTGAGCACTCTTCTGTCCATTTATCTTCACCCTCCATCTCTTAAACCAAGATTGAAGGTTGTAGATATGGGATTGTAAATTGTTGGAAGCTATGTCAGGATTTTTATGGGTAGCAAGTATGGCCGTATCAACTGCATAAGTAGCAATGATAGTATTAGGATAAGCTGGGATATCATGCGTATAAATATTATATAAGATGGGACCAAGGATACTACCTTGTGGGACTCCGGCGAGAATAGGATATATTTCCGACGATTCTGAGTTAATTGCAACTTGGAAGTGTCGTTGGGAGAGATATGATTTTATGATAAGGTAGTATGTTGAAGGAAGAAAGCTCTTGAGTTTCCAAAGGAGTCCAGGATGCCACACACGATCAAAAGCTTGGGAGATATCTAGAAATACTCCTGGGCAATAGTTGTTCCTCTCAAGACAGGATGCAATATGATCAACAATGCGATGGCATTGCTGGATAGTGGAGTGTTCAGATCGAAGGCCAAATTGGTGATCAGGAATAATTTTTTCATTAACTAAGACAGGGTAGAGTCGTTTTAATAGGAGTTTTTCGAATATCTTACCAAGAATTGGTAAGAGGCTGATAGGTCTATAGGAGGAAGGAGAATTAATGGATTTATTTGGTTTAGGAATCATTTTAATGACAGAATATTCCCAGAGTAAGGGAAAATAGGTTGTGCGCAGGATACTATTAAAAATATATGTGATTAAAACTAAACCTTTTCAGGAAATTTGCTTCAGAATAGGAGATGTTATTAGATCATAACCAGGAGCTTTTTTATTGGGAAGGCGCAGAATTGTAGATTTAATTTCCGAGGGCTTAAAATTTTTGGGAGGAAGACTCATAGGTAGTGGGAATATTAGTTCTTCGATGATTTTTTTAAGTATGCGATTTGTCTTCTATATCACCATGTGGAGCAAAAGTATTTACCAAATATGTTTAGCAAATACTTCAGCTTTTTCTTTGTCTGTTTCTGCCCAGTTACCGTCATTTTGTTTCAGTGGGTGTGATGTTATTTTGAACGAGAATATTCGTCTAGTGGCTTCCCATAAAGAAATATTGTCACTAAGCGATTTTGTATAAGTTTAATGCCGTTCATTAAAGTGCTTACTAATTTCCATTTTTAGTTCACGTTGTAGTCGGTTAAGTTCCTGTTTGTAGCCTGGCATTCGTACGCGTTGCCATTGCATTCTCATTTTCCTTTTTTCATATATGAGCGGTTGTGACTGTATGTTGTATATATATAGTGAGGTCATTTACCAACTAAAATACGGACTTTAATTAACGAAAAAAGTTTTAAGTTAATCTGTTGGTCTAATTTATATCTAAATCTATTTTGCCATTTATATGAAGAGTCTTTAAGATTTGCTTAGAAATAAGGGTAAGGAGAACCGGACTATGATCAGAGTTTAAATCGGAAAGAGTTTTAATACTAGAATTCATGTTAATTGAAGGAGTGCTGATGAAGTAATCGAGGATATCAGGTCGTTTTGAAACGGGTGTTAAGCATTGTAATCACCACCCGCCAGGAACGAGGCTCCAAGTGCGTGTAAGAAGGATAAAAATTCGGAACCAGTTATGGATTTATTGGGAGGACAATATGCAGATGCTACATTAAGATTAAATAAGGAGGTATCAATAGTAACAACTGTGAATTGCAGAGATTCGCAGGAGAAATTGGAGTGAATGTTATGTTGAATGGATTTTCTTATAAGGATAGCAGTTCCACCATGCGCCGTATTGTCAGGATGATCAGTTCTGTATGTATCGTAGTCTCGTATCATGAAAGGAATTCTATTTAAGGTTTATTATTTATTCCGTAAATATCAATCAAAAATAAAGCACCTCAATTTTGTAGACTTTCGGAGAGTTTTAAAACTTTAATTCTCCATGAAAGTGGAGACTTAAGAGCTATTGTTGTCATTCGTTAAGTTTTATTTTTGCACATTGTAAAGTGCAATTGAAAGAGTTTTTTTTACATATTTATGAGTATTTACTATGAGAATAGACATAATTTTAATTAAACTTAATACGAAGTTTTTATTTCAGAAAATGAAATGTTTTATGAAAAATTGCTGCTCAACCGAAGAAATGAGGAAACCGGGAATTTATTTCTTTCGGTAAGTTGACATGTTCTTTTTTAGTATAGAAATTAATAGAAATTTAGTTTATAATGTGTTCAATTGGTTTTTAATGATTTATTTTGTACAAAAAGTGGTCAAAAAGTGAAAAGTTCGGCATTGAATAAATGTAAACAAATCCGATTTTGACAGTTCAATGTTTACCAGAAAATAGTTCAGTGCCGGTGTATATAAAGTGTGTGTAAGAAAGTTTAAGGGACCGAATTTTTCAGTCTATTTTTCATTGCTGCTGTCATTGTGTTTAAATAAATAAAGTATATTCTTCGGTAGGCATATTATTTAAATAAATTTGTTTTGCTTACTCTATTAGACCATATTATAATGCATTTACTACAATACATAATATTGTTTTTTTTTTTTTTTTAGAAATTTTACTTATTAATTTTTTAAGTATATTAAATTTTTCATCTTGTAATTTAGTTTTAAAGTATTTTCGTTAATGTTGTATACGATTAAAAACTTATTGTCCACATAATTGTTTTCATATAATCTGAAAACTTACAATTTATATTTTTATATGCTCTTCCATTTTATAATTCTGTTTTAATAAATAATATATAGTGAAATATGTAATAAATATATTTCATATATTGGGTGTATAACTTAAAAATGCGGGATTGACAACAGATGGCATAACTTTTACACATGGTTTGTGTTAATAATAACTCATATAGCATTTTGGAGGTTAAACATCTGTCATTCATTCTCGATTAGTCATTGAACGAAATAGTGTAAACAACAAAGTTTTTTTTTGCTTCAAAAATGTCGAATTTCGTACCAAAAAAGTCCCATTTGCGGGAAGTGTTGATTTACTTCTTCAATTTGAAAAAAAGTGCAGCTGAAGCACATCGATTGCTCATCGAAGCTTATCCTGAATATGTTCCATCGATTTCAACGTACGAGAGATGGTTTGTGCGGTTCAGAAGTGGTGATTTTGACACGGAAGACAAAGAACGACCAGGTCAGCCAAAAAAGTTTGAAGATTAATATTTGGAGGCATTACTCGACGAAGACTGTTGTCGACCTCAAGAAGAAATTGCAAAATCATTGGGAGTCACTCAAACAGCCATTTCAAAACGTTTGAAAGCAGCAGGATTCATCCAAGAGCAAGGAAATTGGGTCCCATATGAATTGAAGCCGAGAGACGTTAATAGGCGATTTTGCATGTCCGAAATGCTGCTTGAACGGCAGAAAAAGAAGTCGTTTTTGAATCGAATCATTACTGGCGACGAAAAATGGATTCATTACGACAACCCAAAGTGCAAAAAATCGTATGTGAAGCCCGGCCAACCAGCCAAATCAACGCCAAAGCCAAATATCCATGGCGCCAAGGTAATGCTCTGTATTTGGTGGGATCAGAAGGGTGTGATCTATTATGAGCTATTGAAATTAGGCCAGACGATCACAGGCGACCTCTACCGAACACAATTAATCCGTTTGAAGCGAGCATTGGCCGAAAAACGCCCGGAATATGCGACCAGACACGAAGCCATAATTTTCCATCATTACAACGCTCAGCCTCATGTTGCAAGACCGGTTAAAAATTATTTAGAAAACAGTGGCTGGGAAATTTTGCCTCACCCACCTTATAGCCCAGACCTTGCCTCGTCCGACTACCATTTGTTTAGATCCATGCAAAACGCCCTCACCGGAATACGCTTCACTTCAAAACAGGGCATCAAAAATTGGCTCGATTCATTCTTGGCCTCAAAACCGGAGCAGTTTTTTTGGCGCAGAATCCATATGTTGCCAGAAAGATGGGAAAAAGTAGTGGCTTCCGATGGACAATACTTTGAATAAAATATATTGTAACAATTTTTCAAAATAAACACTCAAAGTTTGCCAAAAATCCCGCATTTTTAAGTTATATTTTATAATACTGTGTTTTATTATAAATTTCCAAAACTAATTCCATCAAACAACAAAATACGAAATATTAAAAAATCTATTCTGTTACGCATAAATGACAGCACATATGAAAATGGTTATGAACAAACCGCTTCAATCGCATACTGAACTTTTAAATTGGCCCCCAATGATTTACGCCGTTTCTGTTGTATTGCATGTGTGTGCGTTCTACGAATGTATTGCCAACAAAATTTGGACAGAATTTTGGTGTAGAGGCCTATCCAGTTCTTCTTTAATCTAAGGCTAGACTCTAGGCTCTGAGATCACACGGGCTTAAAAATCTGCGCGAATCGTGTGATAGCCGAAATTTTGTTCACAAACCTAGAAAAATGGCCGTTCGGGCATTTTTGCATAAACCAAAATTCTTGAATTGTGCGGGTTGTGTGATATGGTGAATTTGACATTGCGCGAATCATGGAAGGGAGTTTGCACAAATTAAAACATCCGCACTTTTTAGATTTGGACACCAAGATCGTACGATTTGACACCGTTGGACTTTTTTCTTTGAGACTATTTGAATTACCCGAAATTAATTTAAGATAAAAAAAAACAACAGTTAACAAATATTGAGGTCGTTGATGCACTTTCATCGAGAAAAATGATCGGAAATTTCGACGGTCGAATGCAGGTCTGTAAGCTGGGTCATATGAATAATATTGCTTTTTATGCATAATTTTATTAGATTCTACTTTCAAGTGCAATAAAAATTTCCGATCTTTGTTTACCATATCTGTGTTTACTTTCACTTAAAAAATAAAACAACAACAGATGGTCATCTCTTAGTGCAACGCCTCCACAGTAATTTTGCGGAACCATTATTATATGAATTTCAGAGGTGAAAAATCTCTAGTATCTGCACGAAATATATCCAAATAATAAAATGACAAGGATAATTTATTGAAATAAATTGGATAATTTATTGCCCAAAAGGATAATTTATTGAACAAGGATGAAATATTGCCCAAAATTAATAATTTTTAATTATTTTTTTCATCTTATGTCCGATAGTTAAAAAGCTCCCAACAACATGTTACTGATACTTTATTCATTTGCTTGAATTATTGGTAATTTTATTGTAGTGCGTTGAAATATGAATTTAATATTTGGGTAGCTTTTTGAATCTTAGATTAAAGAATTAAAGAACAAAAGATCTTAGATTAAATAATACCTGGATAGGCCTGTAAGTAAGATTTTCGTATATGTACACGCAATTTTTAGGCTAAAATTATTGCAAAAGCGGCGAGAAATCATAACACTTGCATAGTTTTGTGCAGAATTTTTTATGTAGACATAACACCCACTGACATCTAGTTTTCGTAATAAAAATTTATTGAATTCCAATAAACTTCCGGAGAGTTTTAAAACACGCCATTCTCCATGAAATGGGAGCATACTTTTGTTCACATTTAGATATTTATCACGGAGGGAAGTTTAAATGCGGTTTTATTAAATTTTAATTCTAAATAGTTTACGGATATTGGCTGGGGTTCCTCAGGGTAGCATACTTGGACCCATCCTCTACAACATTTACACATCCGATTTTCCAATCTGCCCTAATACCTTCTTTGCTACATACGCCGATGATACGGCCTGCCTTGCATCCAGCGAAAATCCCCAACATGCTTCCGAAACTCTCCAAATCCAAATCCAAACCCTCCAGAACTGGTTTACTAGGTGGAGAATAAAAGTCAATGAACGTAAATCTATCCAGGTAACTTTTACTCTCCGTCGCCCTCCCATATACCTTAATGGCAGTGCCATACCACAACACACCGAAGCTCGGTACCTAGGACTGACCTTAGCCAAACGCTTGACATGGAACCCACATACAAGACTTAAAAGACAAGAACTTAAAAGACGATACCCAAAACTACTTCGACTTCTAGACAAACGTTCCAAACTTACTACAGACAGCAAAGTACTCCTATACAATACCTTACTGAAACCCATATGGACATACGGACTAGAACTCTGGGGATCTACTAAGCCTTCTAATTCCCGTCGAATCCAATCCCTTCAATCAAAAATACTCCGTACAATTGTCGATGCCCCCTTTTATGTTCGCAATACTGTTATTCATCGTGATCTTAAAGTCCCATTTGTTTTTGATGTGGCAGTATCTCGCTATAAAAAGTTCCGTTCCCGTGTCCTCAATCATAATAATCCTCTTGTTCGAGAACTATCCTCCATGTCCTTCCCTAGAAATACCCATCAAAGACTTAAGCGTCACTGGTCGCGTGATTTACTAAAATACTGAGGCTTAACAGAAACACACGCTAACAGGAGGAACTTCATTGGAGGTTTACTCCCCACAACCTTTCAAGTTAACTAATACTATTGATAAATTTGCTTATTACTATGTTGTAGTTGTAAATATATATAAAAAAAAATAGTTTTATTCTTTGCGACATTCTTACGAATGTATGTTCGAAAAAATTTTGACAGAATTCTTGTGGAGAGGCCTATTCAGGTTTTCTACAATCTAAGATCCACCACTACAGAAAGAATAAAATTCACGGGTATTTTTAATTTGTGTAACTATTTGACACATCGCAAGTGTTTTTTTTTGGCACGGATGTCACTTGTATTATTGTGTAAACTTCAATATTTTAATTAATTTTTTTGAAATTATTTTATATTTAGTGTGAAACATGGCAGACGAACAATATGTAATCAATCGGTAACTTCTTGTACCATTTTTCGTTAAACACCATCCGTCAAACAATTTTGAAGCAAAAAACACCACCCATGAACTGCGTTGTGTTTTCTTCGCAATATCATCCTCTTCCTGCAGAAGTCACACCGCATCAAACGCGAACACTGCAGCTAGTGTTTTTTGCTCCTCTATTTTCGCAAGATAAATACATCTAAATGGCTACCTCACTTGGAAAATAAAATAATAAAGAATAATTCACAAAAGAAATCAAGGCGTCGGAAATGAAATGACAAACGACCAAAATTGACAGTTGTCAATGTTGCGCGATTATCGCTCAAATTTTTTGCTTCGTTCGGAAGCATAGGAACGGCAACCCGGTTTGTGCACTGGCTCGTGAAATACCATTTTGTATAAAGTGCGTTGTGTTTTCTTCGTATTATCATCCTCTTCCTGCAGAAGTTACGCCGCACCAAATGTTAACACTGCAGCTGCTGTTTTTAGCTTCTCTATTTTTGCTAGATAAATACATATAAACGTCTACCTCACTTGGAAAATAAAACAAAAAAGAATAATTCACAGAAGAAATCAAATGACAAACGACCAAAATTGACACTTGTCAATGTTGCGCGATTATAGCTTGAAGTTTTTGGTTCGTGAGGAAGCATAGCAACGGCAAGCCGTGTGATATGTGTACGAACCGGTTCGTGCACTGGTTTGTGAAATACAAAAATTTGTGTATTACACAAATAGTGTGTATTGATGTACTTTTTAAAATTGAACGAACATCGTGCAAATTGGTTCGTGCAGTTGAACGGAACGTGTGATCTAACCTTTAGGCATTTTGTTACAAGTACCTCGTCCTTAATAGATGGTGATTATAAATTGCATTTGATTGTGCGTGACATGAAATATCCTCTGTCGGATATATACTGTTGTCCCCTAATAGCCACTGGTCATAATTGGCATGATAAGCTGTTTTATGCCTAAGATCATAGTGTTTCATTTTTGCAAATTTATTTCTTCAGTTTTTTTTTATATAGTATCAAAACTAGAAAGAAATTTCCTAAAAACGTCAATTGTTAGTGACTATTTTTTGGAGCCCTAAGAAATTGGCCATGTCCAAATGTTCATCTTTAAATAACTCTTTAGCTAAATAATTAAGAAAAAGTCTATTTATATATTATAAAATATATTTTCAATGATTAAGAAAAATTAATAATAAACTTTAATTTGGCTTATGGAAAAGTCTGCCCGATTTTTTGAAATATAATTTTCATACGAAGGAACATCTGCCAGATTTTGGGTATTGCACTCCCAAAAAACTCTTAGGCTCTGAGATCATACGGGCCTAAAAATCTGCGCAGATCAAATAAAAGCTGAAATTGTTTTCACGAACCCAGAAAAATGGTCGTCGGAAATTCAATGACCAGCGACCAAAATTGACACTTGTCAATGTTGCGCGATTACCGCGCACTTTTTAGTTCCTGCAGAAGCATAGTAACAACAAGCCGTTTGATATATGTACGAACTGGTTTGTACACTGGTTCGTGCAATACCATTTTGCCCAGATTTGTGCATACCAAAAATTTATGCGTTGCACAGGTCGTGTGATATTTAAAAATAAAATTAAACGTGTGCTTTTTAAAATTGAACGAACATCGCTCAAATTGGTCCGTTCAGTTAAACTGGAACGCCTTAATAGAGGGTGATTATGAATTGTATTGGGTAACATAAAATACCCTCTGTCGGATATACACCTGATATCAACTGACCATCTTTGAGATTATAAGCGGTTTTATGCCTAAAATCCCGCCGCAGGGGCGAAATTGATGTGTTTCTTTTTTGAAAATTTATTTCTTCTGTTTTTTTTATACTACGAGTATAAGAACTAGAAAACAAATATCCTAAAAACCTGAAGTATTTTTTTTTAAATATTTATATATTTGTTTTAATTTTTTTCTGAACGAGTTTTAATAATATTATCTGTCAAATATTAGTAACTATTTTTTGGGGTTCTTTAAAAATTAACTATGCTCAAAAATGCATCTTTAAATAACTGTTTAGCTAAATAATTAAGAAAAAGTGCACTTATTTATAAAACAATATATTTTTAATTATTAAAAAAAAATTAATAATAAACTTTAATTTAAGTTATGAAAAAGTTGGTCCAATTTTTTTGAAGTATACTTTTTATAATAAGTAAAATAACACTTTAAGTTTTCAGAATTTAATAAAATTTTTAATAATTAGTTTTATTTTTTTCAATGGCTATCAGGAGACTTTTTTGCAGGAATCAAATAAAAGTTTTTATTACAATAAATTCTGAAAACTAAAAGTTATGGACAATTTACACGTCGTTGAAATGTGCAAAAAAATCATCAAAAATTACCTCTTCAAATTGAACGATCGTAGAGGTCAACTGACATCACCAAATCTCAAAATTGCGCGTTCTGGAAACCTTTTGCTGAATCTTGTAAAAGGAAATTTTCTTAATAATATAATTTAAATTAATATCTTTAAGTTCAGATCAAAAAATTCCGGTTATCAAAAGACCATAACGCTGAGAATTTACTGTAACGCGTTACCCCATTTTATTTTCACAACAATACGGGATAATGACAACTTCAAACCAAAATGCACACCATTCAGTTATTTTTTATAGATGCTATGGCTTACATATTGTCACTTGTGGATTTTTAAAGCCACATAACAGTTCGGCTGAAAAGTTTATAAGGTTGACGTCTAGATGGCGCCTCTTGCAAAAATCTACTTAATTATCACAAAGCACCATTCTTCAAATGATTCCTGTCAAAATTTGACAGCAATCGCTCGATTGGTTCGTGAGATATAGCATTTTGAGTGGAGCAACTTTTGTTGTTGAAAAAAAAATGGATAAAGACGAATTTCGTGTATTGATAAAGCATTGCTTTTTGATGAAAAAAAATACAGTGGAAACCAAAGCATGGTTTGACAAACGTTATCCGGACTCTGCTCCAGCTATTTCAACTGTGGAATATAGGTTTCGTCAATTTCGATCTGGTCGTACGAGCACAGTTGATGCAGAACGCAGTGGACGCCCAAAAGAGGTGGTTACGGCAGAAAACATCAAAAAAATCCACAAAATAATTTTAAATGACAGTAAAGTGAAGTTGAGCGAGATAGCTGAGACTCTGAAGATATCGAAAGAGCGTGTTGGACATATCGTGCATGAATATTTGGGCATGCGAAAGCTGTGTGCAAAATGGGTGCCGCGTGAGCTCACTGTGGACCGAAAACAACAACGTGTTGATGATTCTGAGCAGTGTTTGGAGCTGTTAAAGCGCAATTAACCCGAATTTTTGCGTCTATATGTGACAATGGATGAAACATGGCTTCATCACGACACTCCAGAGTCCAATCGGCAGTCGGCAGAGTGGAGAGCGAGCGACGAACCGAATCCAAAGCGTGGAAAGACGCAACAGTCGGCTGGCAAGGTGATGGTGTCTGTATTTTGGGATGCGCATGGTATCATATTCATTGACTATCTCCAGAAGGGACAGACGATCAACAGCGACTATTATATAGCGTTATTGGATCGTTTGAAGAAAGAAATCGCTAAGAAACGGCCTCATTTGAAAAAGAAAAAAGTGTTGTTTCACCAAGCCAATGCACCGTGTCACAAGTCGATGAAAACGATGGTCAAACTCAATGAATTGGGCTACGAATTGCTTCCCCCTCCACCGTATTCTCCAGATCTGGCCCCCAGCGACTTTTTCCTGTTTGCAGACCTCAAGAGAATGCTCGCTGGCAAGAAATTTTAGACCGATGATGAAGTGATTGCCGAAACTGAGGCCTATTTTGAGGCAAAACCGAAAGAGTACTATAAAAATGGTATCGAAAAGTTAGAAGATCGCTATAATCGCTGTATCGCCCTCGAAGGCAACTATGTTGAATAATAAAAATGAATTTTGCAAAAAAAAATATTTTTGCTGTGTTACCTTATAAACTTTTCAGCCGAACTGTTATATAATAATTTTGCTTATATTATATCAAAATTACCCCTTTTATAGAAAGTTTTTTTTTTTTTAAATTTTAATACGTTATTTGGTAATAATATTATTTCTTATATAAAAATGGCAGTTTTAAAGCAAAATAAATTTTAATAGTATTATATATATTAACAGGGTTGTGTCAAATGACAGGGTTATACTTTTTTAATCACATAATGGATAATTCGTATTATCATTTGTATTTTCTTTTATAAATATACAAATTAATGTTTTCTTAACTAAATCTCATAAGTACCATAACAAATTATTACTTTTAAGATGTTTTTTTATTTTATTTTTTACTTAATGGTCAATCTAACGGTGCAGGTCCCGATGACCTTAATTCGTCATCGTGCACAGTACTTTGACTATTTTCAACAGCACCGCTCAGCGACTTTTAACAATTGAGCCTAAGACTGATATTGATTTGCAATTTACTAATTGGATACTTAAACACCAAGCAGTTGATGCTTATTTTATAAAAAAAAAAATTTCATAAACGATGAGGCACATTTCCACCTAAACGGATGCATAAACAATTAAAACTGCGGCATTTGGGGTACTAATAATTCACATGTCATTCAAGAGCAACCTGTCAATAACACTGTAATAGTAAATTATCACTATAATAATACACATTTTATGGCCTGAATTGCATGATATGGACTTGGAAAAACTTTTTTTTTTAAAAAAACGCCACTATCGGTCACATACCAATAGTCCGCAGGGTGTAACTTTTAAAACAATTTCCGTATTGCGAAAGAAATTTCTAGGACGCAGCGAAGATCTTGCAATTTGACACCGTTGGAGCAGTGAAGATCTTGTAATTTGACAACATTGGATATCTTTCGCTAGGATTACGCAAAAACTGAGGTAGACCATAGCTCATCCAGAGCTGAAGGACGAAATTATACGTGTTATAAATGTGATACAGTTTATAATATGCCAAAAAAATTGTCGAAAATTCTTCATCCTGCCTTACCGAAGGAACCGTGGGTTGAGCTTTCGGAAAATATTGTATTTTATACATAACATAAATGCCATCAACTAAAAAATACAATGAAATAAAAAATAATAATTATGAAAAAATTTATGTGTGTTTTGTTTGAAAAGGAACATTTTCAGTCTTGTTGAATTATCCTTTATGATTTAGATAATAAATATGATTTTCTGTTCAATGTATGGCTATTATTTAAATTTTAAAAAATATATAAAATAATTGAATTTTTAAGAGAGAACGCAGATTTCCCTTTTTAGGACTTTCTCCCCTTTTAAGTGAACATACAATATAAACACCACAATAAATTTTTAAAAATTTTCTATAAAAACTTCGCTATTTTCTTTTTACTAATTACTTATTAAGTAATTTTCTAATTATTAACGATTATATCATAAGTAAAATTCGTGACTTATAACGCCTATTAAATATGAAACTTTGACTAAAAATATTCCCCAACTTCTATAGTAATATTTTTACCAAAGTCTTGATGGTATTTGAAAAACAAAGTAAATTTTTAGTTGTTTTTTTCTTTAATTTTTAGAATATTAATAACTTCAGAAAAATCTCTTAACACCAATGGATATAATCAATAAATTCTTAATTAATTTATTTTTAAGTATCAAAAAACCAAAAAAATAAAACAGTCGATTAGTTAGTTACAAAACTTTTGACATCGGAATTTTTACAATTAATGAGTGAAAGTCACAACAATATGCACTGACCGATGGCCATGGCAGTCGATAGTTTATTATTGTCTAGATACTAAACAAAGATATGAGAGAGAATCTTTTATTCTTGGTATATTGAGGATACATTCTTAAGAAAGCTGTCAAAATTCATTTGGCAATAAATCGATTCCGGCATTGGTCATTCACTCAAATAAACACAGTACATCGTGTATAGTATTTATGATTAAATTTGCAATTAAAGTTCCATTTAACAGAACAATCTAGATAATCAGTGAAGCAAAAAGCATTCAATACCATGAAGAGAAAAAAAAATCACAAATCAGCAAAAACGTTTTTTTCTTCTTTCAATATGACGCATCTATTCATGAACTGGACTAACAACCACCTTATCGAGAATTGCATTTCCTATCTGCCTTCACACTCCATAATGCACTCTTCTGCATACCTCGATTAGCCCACCTCCACACCAATACTGATTAGTACTCCCATTTGTAAATACTTCTGTTAAAATTATTAATCATCGTCAATCATCAATCATGTGCAACGCTTCCTTGTTCAACTAAATTAAATCCGAATGACCAAGCTCCAATTCTCAATTACCGCAACGAACCTACCTTCCTTATTTTACACACACACACACACACACATACTTATTCACAAATTGTTTAAAAAATTCCAATCAAACAAATTCACACAACTTTAAGGTCATATAATGTTAATTTTTTTTTATTTTGTATCTTTACTCTTATTTTTATAACAAATTTTTAATCATATTTAAAACAAAAAGATTTGAATTTCTATCTTTATTTCACAATCGAATCTATTATATTGTAGAAATTTATTCGAATATTTATGTATATCCGGAATTAAAATATCTGATCAAATATTGAAATTTCAACTTGTATCTTAATTTAGATACTTTTAAAATATCAAATTTCCTACACATATATTGAATGTGTGTAGCTGCTACTTACAACCATACAAGAAAGTGATATGCTACAGCGCAAACGCTAAATATTTTTAATATTAATCTATTATGAAATCTAAAAACTAAAACTATTTGTTGTTGTTTTTTTTTTTTTAAAAAAATAAAGTAAATAATTTATTAAATTTTATTTATTATAAAATTTTTTGGTCAAGGATTTATGCTTGGTAGTACAATAAAAATATATATTTCTGATTAGTTCTATGAGATTTTAGAGAGTGGCTATTGGGAAGTATCTTTTTTTTTAAATGACCAGAATCTGCATACTAAAATCAAATAATGAAGTAAATTAGACTTAAATATAAATTAAATTAAGATATATTCGATAAAAATAAAAAATATGAATAAAATGAACCGTTACAAAAATGTGTAGATACTTGTAATTTAAGATAACGAATTATCCAATTTATGCATTATAAAAAGAAGTTAAATAAAATAATCTTTTAGTTAATATTTGGACTTAATTTATATTTAACTGTATTAACGAAATTATGCCATTATTTATTATATAAAACATTATTCGAATACTTTCCACAAAATTTCTTGCAGGACTTGATCCTTTAGAGATAGTTTTGTCGCGCGATTCTTAGAGCTAGTAGGACAAGAAGCGTGAAAATGTGCCAAGATTGGTTTTGTTAGATGACAATTTTGACTTCTAGGACAAGAAGCGTGAAAATCCGCCTAGGAGGGTTAAGGACCATCAATTGCAGGCTCTTTTGGAAGAAGACGATACCCAATCGCAAAAAATGCTCGTGGAGCAATTGGATGTTACTCAACCAGCCATTTCCATGCGTCTGCGTGTCATGGGGAAGATTGAAAAGATCGGAAAATGGGTGCCGCATGAATTGAATGATAGGCAGATGGAGCGACGCCACAATACATGCGAAATCTTGCGCGCAAGACAAAAAAGAAAGTCGTTCCTGCATCGGATTGTGACAGACGATGAAAAGTGGATATATTTCGAGAATCCTAAATGCAAGAAATCGTGGGTTGATTTCGGCCAACCATCAACATCTTCCTCAAGACCAAATCGCTTCGGACGGAAGACGATGCTGTGCGTTTGGTGGGATCAGCAAGGTATCATCTACTATGAGATGTTGAAACCTGGTGAAACTGTCAATGCCCACCGCTACCACCAACAACTGATCAAATTGCACCGTGCTCTGCGTGAAGGAAGGACGGATTATCAACAAAGACATGACAAGGTGATTTTCCTCCACGACAACGCACTATCGCACACGTCAAAAATGGTCCGAAACTACTTGAAGACACTCAACTGGGAGGTGCTACCCCACCCCGCTTATTCACTAGACCTGGCCCCTTCCGACTACCACCTATTTTCGTCGATGGGCCACGAGCTCGCTGAGCAGCACTTCGATTCTTACGAAGACGTCCGAAAATGGCTTGATGAGTGGTTTGCCTCGAAAGAGAAGGGATTTTTTTTGGCGTGGTATACACAAATTGCCCGAGAGATGGGAAAAATGTGTAGCTAGCGAGGGCAAGTACTTTGAATAAGTTTCAAAGTACTTGCCCTCGGTTGCTACACATTTTTCCCATCTCTCGGACAATTTGTGGATACGAAAAAAACATGGTTTTTTTTTGACTAAAAACATCGGATTAAGCTTATACACCTGGTATAGCGCTATTTTATTAAAACCACACATTGTTTAGATTAAAATCTTTATATTTAGACCAAATTATCATATGATTGTAGTATTCAGAGCTGACGGTAACGGTCTCTTCTTCTTTATATTCAAAGAAATACCTCAGACGAAAAAAATGCATATCAAACATTCTCTTTTCACGAATACAATGGCTTTACCATAATTACTTATGGGTTTTCAGAGCCTCATCTCAATTTTGCTTATTAAAAAATGAGCCTCATCTCTGAAGACCTTAATCTTCCCTTAAAGCACAAAACTTTACTACAGTAGTTTTTAAAATTTTAATGCAATTTTTTTTGTATAAATATAAAATAGTCATTTTTAAACTAATCTTTAACAACTGTTAAATGACAGAACCGTTTTACTAAATAACAAAATGGATAATCCAGTGAAAAAATTCCATTTCACTAGAAAAATTTAAAAGAAGAAAAAAGAAATTATTAATGTATTTTTTTTTTACAATATATTTAGGGAGAAAAAAAAACTCTTCTGACATAAATAATTAACTTCAAAAAGCTTTCAGCAATTTTTCCATTGTGGGTGTATGATTTATAAGAAGAAGAAAAAATCCACCGAGCCCAATTGTCACTTACACTTAAAGTCAATCATTTATTATTGATTCTTTATTGATTATCTACCAACTCATTTTTACACTACTTATTGTATATTCAATTATAAAATTTAATGATGGCAAGTCTGTTATATCGAAATGATTGAAAATGGAATTTCTTTTGTCCTTCAAGCACATTTAACGAAATTATATGTTGTCATGTGTACATATTTTTTTTTCGTCCAATTAAAAAAAAAAGAACCATCTTCCAACATACTTTATAGCGAAGAGAAGAAAAAAACACAATTTTCTCGTATTTCTTATTTTGTTACGATACCTCTTTTTATACTCTTTTTTAACATATGTACATAATTATAGCATGTAATAATAAAAAGATTTAAAAAAAAAATACATATATATATATAAAATATCTGAAAGGTTAATTACATGAAAACTTCCAATAAGACATCAAATTGGTAACGGCCCCAAAAAGCATAAACTGATGCTCCATTGAATTATTCCTAAAACCGCATAATGGTGTGCCATGCAATTCACACCTTTAAGCTGATAATGTTGCTGCTGCTGCTGACTACTTTTTATTCTTCTTCTTCTTCTTCTTTTTTATCTTCTTCTTTTTCTTCTACTGCTTAACCAGGAAATTATTGTATTGCAGTACATTGACATCACTCCTGAGGATAACCAACTGAAAACATTGTGTTACAAATTTGGGCACAATTCTTATGACCTCTAAATTAACAATAAAAAAAAAAACAAAAAAAAATTAAAAAAATATTAATTGTTACCAAAAAAATAATAATCATAACAAGACAACATAACACTTTAATAAAAGGTGGGAGAAAAGGGTGTTCATACTATAATACTAGGATTACGTGCTTAAGAGTACTATGAGTATATGAGAGATTAATAACACAAAAATTGTAAATAAAACTAACATTTAATACTATAAGAAGAGCGAATAAAAAAAAACAATTAAAAATAATCAAAAATAAAAAAGGAGACAAATTTAAAAACATTACAAATTATATCTACACAAATACACCCACACATCCTATAAATGGATAAAGAAATGAATCTTAAATTGAATGAGTGATCTTAACGGTAGGAGCACTATTTCGACTGAAACTATAAAGCCAAAATTTTAAAACCTTCACAATCTTGTGGGAATGCAAAAGAATCCGACTGTTTAATCGTCGAAGTAGACTTAATTTTAAATTTGCCGTTGTAGTCTAAGCACTGTCATACATTTCAGTGTTTTATTATATGTCAGAATTGTTGTTTGACAGTTGAAAATTCAAGTGAATAAATTATTTGTAGTATTATTAAAAAATTGTTGCAATTGTATTTAATTTGGTTGATTCGAGCGTCAGAACGAATCTGTTCCTACTAAAAAGGTACTCAATTTTAAGAACCAGCGAGAGACCACTTGAAAATGGGAAGAGAGTGTAGGAGCGAAATTCGCAAAAGCCTAAAATCGTATGTTCTGTGCAGCTGTGTGCGTATACGTATGTGAGAGAGCAAAAACATGAATAGTTATTCTCTCAAAAGTAAAAGAACAGTAATAAAGGCAAAAAAATCATTTTTTTTTTGTTTTTTTTTGGGGGGGAATAAATAAATTAGAAAAAACTAACCTAGTAAGTCTGACAAAAAAAAAAAACTAAATAACCCATTAAAAGTGACAAATACATACAATCCCAATTGAACGAGTCCACCTTTACGAATACCATTCAAGTCACCTACGATGGGCGCGATGAAATTCCACAGGTAAAACTGGATTGGTTACATTTTCCGAAAATAATCGCTGTTGCTGTAGTGCTACTCGTAGTTTACAAGAACACCTCACCATTGGGGGGGGGGGGGGACCCATACTATATATACAAGAACGTATTCTCTTTCATTTAACATATTTTTACATTTTATATAATAGAGTTTAGCCCGATTACTTGTTTGTATTTAGTAGACCCCAAAGAATTGTCATGTATTATCCAAAGTGTTCGGCTACAGTACTAGCCAAATAAAATTGGACAAATAATTAAACTGATCTTATTTATGAAATGATATTGAATTGATATGTTCGTTAAAAATTCAAAGGACTATAAAATTAATTTATTGTTATGAAAAAAAAAAATACTTATTTTATGTTTTTTTTTACTATCAAAAAATAATAGTTTTTTAAGGACTTAAAAATTTTTTTTTATAAAAAAATAATTTTTTTTTTTAAACAATTTTTGTCCTTTTTTTAGGAAAGTTACCAAGTGTATAAGCTTAAGTCCGCTGTTTAGTCAAAGATGGCGTGAGTGAGCGTATTAAGCTACTATGGCGTGCCCACTTTATTTTTATGAGTTTGACATCTGTCAACATTAACCAGTGCACATTGTCAACAATTTCGTACAACAACATACATTTTTCCTTTGGTAATCATGTCCAGTTTTGTGCCAGAAAAAGAGCATATTCGGGAATTTCTGCTTCAATTTGAAGAAATCGGTTGCCGAATCCCATCGAATGCTTATGGAGGCCTATGATGACAGTGCTTTATCAGAAACAACGTGCCGAGATTGGTTTCGTCGATTCAAAGATGGCAATTTTGACTTGTGGGACAAGAACCGTGAAAATTGGCCTAGGAAGGTTGAGGACCATCAATTGCAGGCTCTTTTGGACGAAGACGATACCCAATCGCAAAAAATGCTCGCGGACCAATGGGGTGTTACTCAACCAGCCATTTCCATGCGTCTGCGTGCCATGGGGAAGATTGAAAAGATCGGAAAATGGGTGCCGCAAGATGCGAAATCTTGCTCGCCAGACAAAAAAAAAAGTCGTTCCTGCATCGGATTGTGACAGGCGATAAAAAGTGGATATATTTCGAGAATCCTAAACGTAAGAAATCGTGGGTTGATCTCGGTTAACCATCAACATCGTCCTCAAGACCAAATCGCTTCGGACGGAAGACGATGCTGTGCGTTTGGTGGGATCAGCAAGGTAGCGTCTACTATGAGATGTTGAAACCTGGTGAAACTGTCAATGTCCACCGCTACCACCAACAACTGATCAAATTACACCGTGCTCTGCGTGAAAAAAGGACGGTTTATCAACAAAACCATGAAAACGCACCATCGCACACGTCAAAAATGGTCCGAAACTACTTGGAGACACTCAAGTGGGAGGTGCTACCCCACCCTGCTTATTCACCAGATCTGGCCCCTTCCAACTATCACCTGCTTTTGGTCGATGGGCCACGCGTTCGCTGAGCAGCAGTTCGATTCTTACGAAGACGTCCGAAAATGGCTTGATGAGTGGTTTGCCTCGAAAGATAAGGAATTTTTTGGGGTGGTATCCACAAATTGCCCGACAGATGGAAAAAATGTATAGTTATCGATGGCAAATACTTTAAATTAAGTTATTTTTGCTTTCTATGAAAAAAAACGCGTTTTTTTGACTAAAAAACAGCGGATATAAGCTTATATACCTGGTATTGTAATAAAATACATCTTTTAGTAAGTCTCTTTTCATTTGATATAGGATCATTTTTTTACGGCTAATAATAAACGAAATTTTTTTTAAAATAATTCTTAGAAATATCATTTAACAAAAACGATTACATTAAATTATTTAAAGTTGAATATGCTAATACCAGAAAATTCAAGGAGGTCTTGGCTCTAAAGTCTAGAAGGTCTTGAACTTAAACATATAAGGTCATTGTTGAATGCTGAATATTAAAATTATTATACTTTATTTTAAAATGTTTGTTTTTAATGTCAGGAAGTTTTCACCCTAGAATTCCTACCCAGAATTTTTAATCCTAAAAGTCCTGTACTCATTTTTATAGGCATATATTATTAAAATTAAACTATAAAAAATTTATCTTGGCAATTATTAAAAATATTTCTGCAAAAAAACTATCGCGTTAAACATTTTGATTTTTACTACAGAATTATCCATATTATAGTTCGGAGAGTATAGCCTTGTTATTTAACAGTTATTAATTATAATTTTAGTTGTAGATAGTAATTATTTATTTAAAATTTGCCTTTATCTTATGAATAGATTTTTAACCATATAATTTTTTTAAATTTAAATTTTTTTTATAAAACTGGTGATTCTGACATAGCCACCTAATTTGATAATTTACTTTTTAGGCCCAAATTTAGATATTTTAAGCTGAACCACATAATATGATAAATTTTGACTTATATGCGCGAAAAATTCCAAGGACGCGTAATTTCGAGATTTGGTGATATGTATTGGCGTTCAAGATCAGGCGATTTGACACCATTTATATTTTTTTCTTATACAAATGTTTTTTTAAATAATTCTTGGAAATTTCATTTAACAACAACGATAACCTTCAATTATTTAAAGTTAAATATGCTAATACTAGAAAAATTAAGGAGGTCTTGGCTCTAAAATCTAGAAGGTTTTAAAATCAAAAATCTAAGATTATTGTCGAATGCTGAAAATTAAAATTATTTTAATTCTAAAAGTCCTGTACCCATTTTTTATAGGGTTTATTTAATATATTATTAAAATGAAACTGGAAATTAAAATTAAAATTTTGTCCTGGCAGTTATTAGAAGTATTTAAAAAAATTTTACTACAGAATTATTAATTTTATAATTCGGAGAGTATAGCCTTGTTATTTACCAGTTATTATGTATCATTTTAACTATAGATGGTAAATATTTAGTTGTAATTTGCCATTTTATTTTATGAATAGATTATAAACCAAATAATTCCTTAAAATTTTAAATTTTTTTTTATAAAAGTGATTATTCTCACATAGCCACGTAATTTGATAATTTACTTTTTAAGCCTAAACTTACAGATTTTAATCTGAGCCACATGACATGATAAATTTTGACTTTTGTGCGCGAAAAATTCCAAAGACGATTAATTTCGATATTTGGTAATATGTATTGGCGTCCAGGATCGTGTGATTTGACACCGTTGGATTTTTTCTTTTAAGACCTTGGAAAATATTTTATTTTTTTTTTCAGATGAATATCAAACTTTTGAATATTTATTTTTTTTTCCATATTTAAAGCCTGAAATATGGGAAATTGTCATCAAAAATTAACTCAAAAGTATCGAATCTTACAAAAAGTATTGTAGCAACTATTTAAATACACATAATATTATATTCTATGTATAATGCCAAAACTAAGGCAATATAGTAAAATCAAAACATGAATTTTAAGTGCATAGTATTTAATCCATCTTTTCAAAGCACAAAATAAAACCAAAATAGTTATAAAAAATATTTCTATAATGTTTTCCTAAAATTTTAGTCTAATTTGACTAAATTTTATTAATAATCATATAAATTGAGTAAAAAAATTGCAAAAAAATATCTTGTTATATTTGTGAATAATTACACAATAATATATATAATATATATTAATTTTAATAAAATTCAATAAAAATAAAATAAAAATACATTTTAAAATTTAAAAACAAGAAGGTATTCGTTGTCTTTTGATTTAAAGAGTTCGAATCTATTTAACACGTACAATTTAATCTAGTATATAATATTTTATGTCGTAACAACTGACAATATTTATAATATTATAATTTTAAAAACTCTCCAAATACTTGGACCGAAAAGGGTGTTAAAGGGGTTTAAATTAGTCCGAATATTTATACTATAATAAAAAAAATAAAATGTTCCATTATTTTTTGATATAAAATTTTTTTTACATATAATTGAAGCTAAATTTTATTATTTTTAATTAAAAACATTTTTTTTTCAAATTACAATATAAAAAAACTATAATATAAAAAATAAAACGTCCCATAAATTATAATTTCGTATTAATATTATTTTAAGTTACTTACACTTTTAAATAGTTCAAAATACAAATAACAATAATAATAATAATAATAATTGTCACCATAAATTACTGAGAAAAAAACAATGCTTATAAAATATTATTAATAACATAAATGGGTTTTTATGTTGTAAGACTTTTACTATTTGACTAGTAAACAGAACGGACATAGTGTATACTGTAAAGTTGAGTGAAAATTTATGCTCTGCATTATGCTCGATACCACAAGGAATGCGAAGTAATTTTTTATGCTAACTTCAAAGTATTTTCTATGATAACCGTAGACTCAGAAGAGCAGAGAAGAAGAAAAAAACAACCCACTACCATTAGGTAATAGAGGACAGAATAGAGAAGGGTCATAATTCCAAAAGGTAATATAGAAAATAAATACGAAACGGTATGCATAAACACAATCAAAATTCTCTACGATAGATATCCATTTAAAATCACGTACCTTTTTTATGCTAAGACCTACGAATACTTATAGTATTATCTAAACCTATAAATGTATATAATAAATACAATATATATGAGTGAGCATACATAGAAAATAAATTTAATAGAGACAGTTTAGAAGGTAACCAAACCAAAACAGAGAAAAAAATTACTTTTTTCCTACTAAGCCATACCTTTTTTGTTTTTTACCTTTGAAGAAAATATAAATTTTTTTCAAAGATAATCAGCTTTTAGTTAAAATAAAAAAAAAAGTATTTAAAATTAGACAACAACAACAACAACAACAACTGCAACTAAGAAGAAAAAAAAATGTCATGAAAAAAAATCACTCATTTAAGAAACGAAACTAAAATCAATCAAAATCAGCGAGGTAAAGAGAAATGGTCTAAGAAAAACGATTGACCAAATAAAAGTGTAAGAACCTGAGGATGAGGGTAGGGAAGATGTAAAAGTGCGGTGCAATACTATTGAATATTGTGTAAGAAGAAACTTAGTACAAAGATAGTTTTACCTTCGAGTGATCCCTATACTCGCTGTACCACCGATGATAGTAGCAAAGTACATACATTAAATGCTGAGGGCTGAACGTTGAATAGCGTACGGACAACTGGTGAACGTAGGCTACTATGGATCTCCTTCAAGCATTGAGGAGGGCCAACTCTTAAGAGTTCAGATCAGATCGATCTTCCTCCATTCTAGAACCGTTCAACTGAAGTTACCTTAAGAAAAGGTGGTACGGTGGTGCAAAAAAAAAAAGCAAGTTAAAAAAAATCTTACGCTACCTTTAGGAGAGAATGTTGATACGGGTAGGATGGATGGAAGTGCCTGTACCCATGCTTGTGTTTGACCAAAGACTGGCCGTGTTATGTGTGCACGTACACACGTCGCATTCGACAGAAAGGTGAGCTCCCACACAAACACAATGGAGAAAAGGTAGCACAGCTGAAAATCAAGACTAGCTCTATCAGTTCTGCGCACCTTAATCCAGGTTTAGTGTACACACGTCCAACTGAGTGGAAGCAACGATCGTGCCTGGTGGATGGATAGTGATAGCTATTACCAGCCAACATATTACGATTGCTACTACCTGTATATTACTATGAGTACGTCTGTTCAAATATAAAAAGAAAACGGTGTGTTCGGCGGCGACAGGTATTCACCGAAACACAAAATATCTACACAGCTTAGAGTAGGTTGTCAGGTTCAGGTGATCGCGCGCATACCCGGATAGATACTCGTACGCTAAATCAAATCGAAAAGAAGACCTTAAGCACTAGAAAGAGTCAAAAACTGGTGGTCTAGTGGCTGTTGGTGAAGTGAATTTTATATTAATTTTTGTCGTAGTGCGCCTGTTCCAATAGTGTCTATTACGGGGAACGGGACCAGCGCGACAAGTGAAGGATCCTAAAAGCGGTTTTGATCGAACAACAAAAGACCTCTTACAATTCCGAATTCCACCTTTTCGATCAATAGTCGAGTCTAAGACTTTGAGAAGGCTCTTCGCGTCATCGAATACCGACCAACAACGGATCGTACCGTGTTATAGACGTGAACGTGCAGAACGGAATTTCTACTGTGTAACCTGTGAACATTGTTTATAATATATTATTTTATGTAAAATCACTCGCACAAAATATTATTAATTCGTAACAATCATGTTCTCGGGATCAAACCGTACCATCTGAACCATCTAACCTGATAATATGTCCGTCATGTTATTACCAATCAAATACAATCCAAAATAATTATCAAAAGTTTTTGTACTTATCCGGGCTCAATTTGGGGTTGTTTTATAACAATATTCAAATTTAAACAAAACTGAAGAAAAAATAATATCTATTTTCTTCTTGATTATCTAATAAAATTTTAGTAAAAAATAAAAATTAAAATTAATTTCAATTACGAAAAAAAATTCCTTCTAAAACGAATACAAATCCTATATTTTCGTCAATAATTTTACTTAGTAAAAATTTTTACTTTTGTTCCTGTTTAAAATTTTTTTTAAAAGAAATCTTTTCGAATCATTAATTATGAATGCCATATTATTTTGTAAGACAAACCCAAACGCGTACTTCTTGGTTCGATGTAATCATATTCACGTTAATGTGATCTTTTCCATGTTCTTTAGTGTTTCTTAACATTTTTTATTTATTTATTCATTTTTTTTTTTTCAAAAAAAAACCCAATTTTATTGATTTTAATGATGATTTTTGTTCATATTAAAAATAATGTGTATAATCAAATTGAAATTTAATTTCAAATAAAACAACAACAAAAAAAGGAAAGAGAGTGTAAAGAAAATTATTCTATCAACCGCCAAAAATTCAAAATAAAACTACAAGAATATTAATTAATGTCGCAGTTTTTTTTATAAATATATTTAACTAAAAAAGAAAAGAAAAGAACAATTTTAAATTGTTTAAAGTGTGTGTGTGTGTATGTATATATTTGTTGGTAGTTATTTTTATTAATAATATGTTGGGTTTTTTTTTATATAATATTTATTAAAAAATCAAGAGAACTTCAATATTTTTTTTTTAAAAATATCTTTTTTTTTAAGAAAAAAAGTCAAAAATATTGCCTAAATGAGGTGGTTTGATGAATAAGGGTGAAAATACGGAAGTATCTGAAAAAAAATATCAAACGTGCTAAAAAAAGATTTTTGTGCAGATATCCTACTTAAAAAAAAGTGCAGATTTCCTACGTTCTTGTACCTGTTATTAGCGAAAAGTTAAACACGTTTTAGTATTATTTTTAGTTTCCTTTCTTTCATTTTTTATATATATATTTTTTTTTTGTTGGTTTTTTGTTGTTGATATAAATTCATGTTGATATCTGCAATTATCATACATTTGTGTCATTATTGTGGAATGTTCTTTTATTATGGATAATATTTATATAACATTCATTTCGGGATTATTTTATTATAACGGCCAACTTTAATATTACGATTATAAATGCTACTGGACTTACCTACAATATAGTTTGTTGCTGTTTGATATCCTGTTTTTTATTTT
This sequence comes from Atherix ibis, assembly GCA_958298945.1. Lineage (NCBI taxonomy): Eukaryota > Metazoa > Arthropoda > Insecta > Diptera > Athericidae > Atherix > Atherix ibis. The sequence continues at coordinate 47,187,305 of OY282605.1, read as the reverse complement.
TATCATACCAAATTGGACATACACACACATATAATTGGATATTGTAAGCAAGCAATAATTTAACATCTTAAATTAATATAATATTTGGTATTAATATTATCATAAAATATTTTATTTATATTTATTTTTTGTATTATTAAAAAATGATTTTTTGTTCTTTTTAGTTTTCTTTTTAACATTAATATAAGGCTTACGAATTCTAAATAATTATAAGAGTATTTATTAAAAAAAATTAAATCCGATTATATGTTTCACACTTAAATATTCGTTATAGTTATCAGTTTTGGAGCTTCATCGTTTATTATTTTCTAGTTTGGTGGCTACTTCCTTTTAGAATCAATGCTATTTTCTATTTCTAGTCATTCGTTTTTAATTAAGCTGATAAAAAAAAATTATGTAACATTAACTGAAATATTTTATTTTGTTTTTTTTTTTATTTTATTTGAAAAAACTACTATTTTATATATTTTTTAAATAATTTTAATTCAAAAAAGGGACATTTTTTTATGCGAAAATACAGATTAAGGGGAAAAGTACACTTTTTTGTTAAAATCGTAGTTAGATGATAAAAATATTATTTAAAAAATATAAATTTTATTTTACATTATATATACATACATATTTTTATGTAAAATATTTTATTTTTTCCGTATTAATTATTTAATAATTTATTATAAAATAGTTAACATCAAATTTTAATTATATCCAAAAGATTATCCAACTTGCCATTTGGACAGTACAGTTAAATATACTACGTGGAAAACTTTGTTTTAAAATAAATTCTTATTTTTATAAATTATATAAGTTTTGTCATTATGTATAAAAAAAAATATTATTCAATCAGTTGCTACAAGATTCCTTCTAAAAGTTGATCCTTTTAAGTTAAGTTTATTGTTGATTTTTTCATGTTGTAATTCGGCCATTAGTTGGGGTATATTGATTTTATAATGTTCTGCTATTTAAAAATTATGTTTTATTAAAATTATTAATATATTTTTAGAAGAAAAAATCCAACGGAGTCAAATTGCACGATCTTGCTTGCTTCCTCACATCATCAAATCCTGGAAACTTTTCCTGCAAGAAAGCCAAAATTCATCGTTTTTTGTTCTTTGTGGTACTTTTTTATTAAAAGCTTTAAGTTTAGACTAAAAAATGTCAGTTTTCATATGGTCATAGTACTCAAAATTTATGGTCACAGTCTTTCCTTTTTTATCTTTAAAGAGTAAACGGACCAATGACAACCTCAGACCCAAATACACGCCAGGCATCACTTTCCGTAAATGCAAAAAGTACCACAAGCAATAAAACACGAAAATTTATAGTGTTTTGTTGCTTGTAGTACTTTTTTTTATTAAAACCATATATATTCTAAAGTAAAATCTAGGCTAAAAACGTCAGTTTTCATATGGTCATAGTGCTTAGAATTTATGTTAACCATCTATCCTTTATCATCTTCGAAGAAATACAGACCAATAACAACCTTAGACCCAAATACACGGCATGGCTAACTTTCCTTAAATACAATGGCTTTTCCACAGTTACATATAAATTTTTTCAAATCTATATATGGCAAATTAGCTTATTGATAAAAAAAAGCTAGATACGAAGCGAGAAATAAGCCTCATCGCTGCTTGCAAAGCCTGTTTTTCTAGGACCCAAACGGCGTAACTTCTGCGCATTTTATGGTAATTCTTTGGTAGTTAATTGATCTTTAATATAAAATGGCTACCTTTATACTATATAAATATTTTTCCTAAATTATATATATTTTTAAAAACAGTCAAACAACAGAGCTATATTTTCCAAACTGCATATTGAATAACTCGGTATGAAAATTAATCAAAGTTTAGTTAAGGGCACCTTCCAAAATTAATAATTTAATATATTCACTTTTATTTTATTTAATAAATTTTAATAAATATAAATACATGCTTTTTTTATAGTAATTTTACCATTAATAATAAAATATTTTAATAAGAAAATAGTATACAAAAACTGCAAGATAGTATTTTTATCCTATTTATAGTAATTATATTCTATGAAAAGTTCTCTCCTACCAACTGTGTATATATAAAAAAAAAAAAATTTTATATTTTCTATTTGATTAGTTAAAAAAAAATATATACAATATATAAAAAAAAATTAAGAAAATAAATATTTTTGATTGAAAGTAACTCAAATTTCAAATCGAAAACAAACCTATTTTCAATGTTATTCATATCTTATGAAATTTAATATGAACCTATTTGAAAGAATTATATCTAATTTATATCTATCCATATACATATGTTTATATGTAAAAGATTTTTTTTTTATAATATTGTTTATAATGTTTATTTTTAAGAGTAAAAAACTTATTCATCTAATCGTATTTTATTCAAAAAATTATTCTTGATCACAGATAATAGAAAAAATTTGATTTTTTTTTTTTTTTTTAAGTAAATATCTTTTATGATAAAAGTTCAATAATTTAAAGTTTTATTTCTATATTATCAGATAAGTATTAAATCTTATCTACACGTAAAAATAATTTCTTTTTTTTTAGAATAAAAATTAAGGCAAGTTGGCTCTTACAGATTTTAATGTTTTATATTTTGAGAAAAAAGTATTTTTATTTCATATATATCAAAAACAATAACTAAAGAAGCTGAAAATTGAAAAAAAAATGTATTTATATAACAATTTAGTTGTATTAAAGTATCTTAATTGAAACCTTACATTTCCTTATTACGATTCCGCCGTCCACACAATTAAATGTTTACAAACCACTAGTGGTGCTTATCAACATTTTGGTTGCTAGCAACATTATAACAAGTTCTTATCATGCACAGTAATTGCAAATAATGGCAAACCGAAGCAAAACACTTTGAAATTTGTCCATGTTATCCAAAAAAATTTTGAATTAATTAATTCTAGAAAATTTTTTTTAAGATTATTATTTTATATTTAAAAAAGAATTTTTAACAACAATAAAACTCTAATTATACGAGGTCTGCTCAAAAAGTATCGCGAATTTTGAATTTCCGCGGTTTACGTATATTCGATTTTCGATTTTTCATGTCTCTCACTTATGCCGACAAGTTTGGCCATTTTGAATGTTCAGTTAATTTTTGACAGCTGCTTTGCTTGCACGTGTTTTGGCTCGTCTTCGATTTTTGCCCATTTCAAAAAACGGATCAAAGAATCTGTATCAAATTTTGTCTGAAAAACAAAATTAATTGCGGGGACGCTATCCGAATGTTGATTGTGGCATATGGTGAAGCTACATTGGACCAAAGCAACGCTTATCGGTGGTATAAAATGTTCTCAGAGGGCCGAGAAGATGTGAACGGCGAAAAGCGTGCCGGACGCCCGAGCACATCAACAATAGACGAAAACATTGATGAAGTGAAGAAAATATAGTATTGGCCAATCGTCGAATCACCGTTAGAGAAGTTGCTGAAGATTTAAACATATCGATTAGCTCATGCCATTCGATTTTTACTAATGATTTGAGCGTGAGACGGGTCGCCGCGAAATTCGTACCAAAATTGCTCATTTTCGACCAAAAACAGCATCGCATTAACATTGCTAAGGAGCTGTTGGACTCTGTCCGCGATAACCCAAATTTTCTCCAGCGGGTCATAACTGGTGACGAGTCATGGGCTTATGGTTATGACGTGGAAACCAAAGCTCAATCATCACAATGGAAGCTGCCGCACGAGCCAAGACCGAAAAAAGCGCGCCAAGGTCGGTCGAATATGATGGTTTTGCTTACAGTTTTCTTCGATTGCAGGGGCGTGGTGCATAATGAGTTCTTGCCACAGGGTAGAACGGTCAATAAGGAATACTACCTGCAAGTTATGCGCATTAGTTGTGTTGTTTTTGGTCAAACTTGGCTTTTGCCATTTTTGACCAAAAACAACACTCTAATAATGCCGCAGCCACCGTATTCCCCAGATCTGGCCCCCTGTGACTTTTTCTTGTTCCCGAAACTGAAGAGCCCCATGAAATGACGACACTACGCTACGATTGAGGAGATAAAGACGGCATCAAAGGAGGAACTGAACAAGATCACAAAAAATGATTTTTTGAAGTACTTCGAGGATTGGAAAAAAACGTTGGCACAAGTGTATAATATCTGGTGGGGATTACTTTGAAGGGGACAAAATAGATATTCATGAATAAATAAATAATTTTTTGAAAAAAAACACAAAATTCGCGTGTTTTGAAAAAAAAACACAAAATTCCCGATACTTTTTGAACAGACCTAGTACAGTGAATTTAATTAAAGCTTATATATTTTTTACATTCGTATTAATTTTTATTGGAATTTAAAAAAAAAATAGTTTTATTTAAAATGCAAAAAGTTTCAAAGTTAATTATAATATGTCTTTTTTTTTATAAACATTTGTTGACTTTTTTGTAAGAAAGCTCATCAAGACTCGATACTTAATTAAAAAAAAAATAACGAATTTTAACATAAAGCAATCCCATTTTAACTATTAGTAGTATTAGCATAATATAATTTTTATTTAGTTTCAAAGTATGATATTTTTTTCTTTTAAAATTATCTATACTAGAAAAAAATGGTTTTTTTTTTCTTAATATAAAAACAATTATAAAACCAAAAACCGAATAGGCTTATTTTGAATACAATTTTGGCTTGATATTGAGAAATAAATTTCCAAAATTACCTTTATCCTCTTAGCCGGATATGATTAGAATAGGAAATTAAAATAGCTTTTATTGAATATTATTATAAGTTATTAGATAAAAACTTCCCAATTTTATCAAGTTGTGGTTAAGCTTTTCATATGGAATTATTTTCTTCAATAATTTTTATAAAATTCGTAAAGCCACAGCAGGGGAGGATAAAATGAAAATAAAAACTATTTTCGGAAAAGAACAAAAAAATCTAGCAATAATTTACCAGATGCATGTCAATGTTCATATTTGGATAGTGATTATAATACTATAAGTTAAGTTAAAATATATTCTTTAAAAACCCACTTAAATGGGGATTTGTAGATGGCTTCCATGGATAGATGAAAATATTGCGTGGATCGATGGTTAAAAAAGTGAATTAAATTCAATTTTAACACGACTGCAATTAAAAATTTTGACATACGAATGTTCCTATGCGAAACGTGCTAAACACGTAAAATAACTCACCTTCGTCAATATTTTTTTAATTTATCAGAATTAGGAGCATGTCTTCAGAATTGCAAAAAGACTACGTTCTTATTCGTAATTTTGATTAACAGTCGCGGCCACCAACTCGCTCATAGATAAGAAAAAATGTCACGTACAGAACTGATATTATTCCATATTGAAAGTTTTGTTGTTATTGTTATTATGAACTATTTTTTATTGTTGGTAAAAGCATATGCATATCGGATTTCTGAAATGTTATATTATATGTTCGTATATTAATAAAAATCAATACTAAGTAAATAAAAACATCACCTGAAATGAGGTAGGAAAAAGAAAATTTATTAGATTCCAATCAATACTTTCACGTAATTTGCATTTGAATATAACACGTTCTCGATCCAATCATCTTTTAACTCTAATACAAATGATTACCAACATTCTTTGCAACATAGTCAGAAGAGTTGGTAACCTAAAAAAAAAACTACAGATTACCCCAAAAAAAGAAGAACAAAAATTCAAAATTCCAAAAATACAGTAAAATATTTTCTATTTCTTTTCTCCACAAATTCAAATACGTACGTGCTATTAAAATGATTAATTTTACCTTCTTTTATTTTGTGTGTTGTTTTTTTTGACATCACCAATTTGATTACATAAGAGCTTTTTTAGCTTTTATATTAAATTTTAAATTTAAAAAAATTTTCATAATTCTCTTGAATTTTTTAACCAAAAAGTTTTAATTTTTTTAAAAAAAATTTTAAATAAAAAAAATATTTTAAAAAAATTACTATTTTTTAAAAAGAAAAAAAAATATTGGTAAAGAGAGAGAGGGACTAGCTTCCCAAAAAAAACGGTAGTATTATAGTAATTTTAATTCGAATGATCACGAATAGTTTTATATTCGCACAGATCGTGCACAAATTTTTATTAGATCGTGACGCATCTCACCAACGACGACCCTGTGTCTTAGTGCAGCGTGATTATGGTGGTTGGTAAATTTTTAAATATTAGAATTTTGTTTTTTCAAACTTTTAGAAATTTTTTTTTTATTGTCTTAAAAATACAAAATTTTTCACGAAATAGATTGTAAATGTACGCACTCATCATTAAAGATGGTAAAAAAAAATTTCGAAGCTCATTCACTTACGAGTAGTCCAACTTATTTTGCTAAAAACCCTAAATGTTGTCGAACATTTTATTTTATGTATAAGCAATTTTTCTTCGATATTCTTAATATTTTTAACAAAAAAATATAAAAATTCTTCCCATTCGACTACCAATATATTTTTTTTAAATTTAATCTAAAAGAAAACTTAATTTTCAATAAAGTTTAAAAAATAATTAAAAAAATATATTATTTATTTCAATTTCGATTTAAATATTTTTACGGTTTTTAATTATATTTTCTTATAAATAAAAATTGATATAAAATATGCTAAAAATTTGGTTTGTTTCTTTTCTCTTGTGCTAGCATAATTTATTGTATGTTAGATTTAGATTTAATGTAATAAATATAACAAGCTCCCCCAGATTTTTTCTAGATATTTTTAAGAGGCCTTAAGTATATTTATTTAGGTCCTGTTTAATATAGTCTTTATACTAGAAATTTATCGTTGCTGCTTAATTTTTAAGAAGTCAATTTCTGTGACATATTCAGTTACACTTTGATATTAATCTTAAGTTTCGAAATGTAGATATGCACTACATAAAATATAATTAAAGAGCATTTTTAAAGTTCCATGTCTACAACCAAGATCCTAAATTTCCTATAAAATTATTCTTTACTAAGAATTAAGGCCATTGGCATGCAGAATTGACAAAACTGCGCCTTATTCTTGGGGAACAAAATGAAGTTAAACAGACTTAAATCAGATAAAGAGAGGGCTGGGGAAACGCAGAATCTATTTTTCTGACAAAAAGTCCTTGATGGAGATGGCATGCCGAATTGACAAAACTACCCTCCATTCTTGGGTAGCATAATGAAGTCAAACAGACTTAGATCAGGTGAAGAGGGGGCTGTGGAAATACAGAATCTATTTTTCTGTACAAAAAGTCCTTGATATAGATGGCATGCTGAATTGACAAAACTACCTCTATTCTTGGGGAACAAAATGAAGTTAAACAGACAATAGATCAGGTGAATAGAGGTCTCCGGACGTACAGAATCTGACAAAAAGTCCTTGATGGAGATGGCCATATGACAGGAAACGTTCGAAGCAGCCAAGTGCCTGCAAAGTCCGATTTGATGCGAAGAACCGTTTTTCTGAGCCTTTCACAGACTCACTCATCAGTTTCAATGATAATCAACGGTCTGACTTCACAAGAGCCCTCATTTTTATCAGTTTTCGATGGCAAAGACCCTTCAAAAATGCTTTATGTATCCCCTGCTTCTTGGCCCTCAAAAAATATATTTTATATGCTGTTGATAAGCAATGCTCCCTCATAGACTCATTCGAAGTTTTCATAAGCTAAACTCGTAGATTCACCAAGCTTAGCACAAAATTTAATGGTACATAGTTAGTTGCTCTATTTTTCTTAACGTTCTTCAAAAAAGCAAAAAACTATAGACCACTTATCACTCTTTATAGGGTTGCATAATAACCTCACGAGATTGAAGTGGTTTTCTAGAAAAGTAATGCCACTGGTATCACTGAGAGAGGTCTAGCAATACTGCGGGTTACCCCTTCACAAAGGTCATACGCTTTTGAAGTGGTTTACTGGGCGACTAAGAGCTACTAGCGTATGACCTTTGTGAAGGGGTAACCCGCAGTATTGCTAGACCTCTCTCAGTGATACCAGTGGCATTACTTTTCTAGAAAATCTTGCATTTTCGTTTAAAAAAAACGTTCTCTTCATCATCGCCCATAAGATTATTTTGGACAAAAAAGTATCTTATTAAAAAAAAAGGTTAGATACACGTAGTATCCAAATTTATTCATATAAAATTCTTAACTATAAATCACAATTCTATTAACATTTTTACAATAACAAATCAAATAGCTAACATTTTTCTACAATTATTTCGGATAAAAAAATACACCCACACCTGTTACAATATTCCTAAAAATATTTTCTGATTTAATAAATTAATTTTAATTGGACAATATAATGAGTTCCGATCGAAGAATTTTATGGCATCGAAAATGTAGCAATCAAAAGTACACAATTACGTGTATTCCACGGATTTACCATTTTTCCTTTTTTTCATATTTCAATAAATAATAATACTTATTAAAACGCTATTAATAAAATATTTATTAAAACGCTATTCCATTTGCCCATAAAATTGAATGTTAACTAAAACTTCAAGTACGACTCCAGATTTTTAACATTCCAAGCCGTGCACTTACAAAAATCTGTACACTTGATCGTATTGGATTTTTTTGGATTTTTATCTATTTCTATTATGATTAATTTATAGTAATTATTTGATAGACGACATTTTATTATAGATATTTTCACTGTTATTGAAATAATTTGAAATTTGTTTTAGTAAATAATGGATTTTTAAGATCGTCCTTCGTGAAAATAGTTTTTTTTTTGCTCATTAACTTTTTATTTATAAATAACTTATTTTTCATAAAACCCATGCACTATCAAGTCACAAGTATCATCTCTTAAGAGTCCTGTTATATAAAATATTTTGTCTCTAGAGCTTTTAGAGATCGTTTTTCAATGGTTATTCACCTAAGAGTCTTACTCTTTATTTTGTTCCTAAAGTCGCTCGATTAATTCGTAAAGGGTCTTAAAGGTTCATCTACTAACAGAGCCTTCTTATGTATTTTTTTCTATAGTTTTAAAATCAATAATTTAAAAGTCTTAAGTTTTCTCCCTTTTTAGATTTGTATTTATTTTGTCTCTAGTGTTTTTTTATCATATTTAAGGGTCTTAAAAGTTCAACTCTCAAAAGTCTTATTTTATATATTTTATCTTTAGAGTTCTAGCTTATTTTTCTAAGGGTCCTAAAACCTAATATCCTAAATATTTTGTTGTATATTTATATTTTGTTTTCAATAATATTTTTTAAGGGTCTCATACCGTAAGACTCGTATATTTTGGTTGTAGAGTTTCTAGAGCATTTTTCAGGGTCTTAAAAGATAATTTTCTAAAGTCATATTATGTGTTCTACCTTTAGTTTTTGTATGTTATTTTGTAAGGTCCTAAAAATACATTTCGGTTTTTAGAATTTTCAAATTATTTCTTAGGGGTCTTAAATGGTCATTGCTTTATAGTCTTGATAAATAATTTACATCTCACGTTTTATTAACATTCTTTTAAGGGTCCCAAAAGTACATATTTTCAGAGACTGTCTTATTGTGTATTTATATTTTGTTTTCAAGATCATTTTTTAAGGGTATCATACCCTAAGACTCGTATATTTTAAAGCATTTTTCAAGGTCTTAAAAGTTGATTTTCTAAAGTTTTGTTATATGTTTTACTGGTAGTTTTTGTGTTATTTTTTAAGGTCCTAAGAACGCATTCGCTAAGGTACTACCTATTTATTTTATCTCGAGGATCTACGCTCAATTTTGTTAGGATGTAAGAAAATTATATGCTAAAAGTTTTGTAATATATTTTCGGTTTTTAGAATTTTAAAATTATTTCTTAAGGGTCTTAAATTGTTATTTCTTTATAGTCTTAATAAATAATTTACTTCTACAGTTTTCTTATCATTCTTTTAAGGGTCTTAAAAGTACATATTTCGGAAGATTTATTATATATTTTCACTCTAAAGTTTCTAGCCTTTTTTTAAGGACCCATAGAGTTCATCTTCTAAGACTATTTTTTTATGTACCTGGAAAATTCTTCGCCTGGGACCCTTGTCCTATAGTTTAAATCCTCAGAGTTTCTAGATCAGTTTCTTAAGAGTCTTAAATGCTTTTAATATATGTTTTGACTCTAGAGTTTCTACCGCATTTTTTAAGGGTTCTTAAACCTTTTCCCCTTCTAGTTTTATCATATATCATAACTCTATTATTTCTAGCTTATTTTTCCAAGGGTCCTAAAAGTCAATACCCTAAAAATCTTATTGTATTATTATATTTTGTTTTCTAGATTATTTTTTAAGGGTCTCCTACCCTAAGACCCGTATATTTTGAAGCATTTTTCAAGGTCTTAAAAGTTCATTTCCTAAAGTCTTGTTATTTTTTTTATCTGCAGTTTTTGTAGCTCATTTTTGAAGGTCATAAAAACTCATTCGCTTTTTGTTCTCTGGGAGGATCTTTGCTCAAATTTGTTAGGATGTATAAAAATCCTAAAAGTTTTGTTATATATTTTTTTTTAAGGGTCTTAAATGGCCATTACTTTATAGTTTTGATATTTTAAAAGATTTGTTGTATATTTTCTCTCTAAAGTTTCTAGCCTTCTTTTTAAGGACCCACAGAGCTCATCTCCTAAGACTATTGTTATTTATTTCGAATATTTGTATTTCTAGCTTATTTTTTAAGTACCTTGAAAGTTCATCGCTTGGGACCCTTATCAAATAGTTTAAATCTTCATAGTTTCTAGATCACTTTCTTAAAAGTCTTAATGGCTTTTAGTATATTAATTAAAAAATTAATTTGACTTTTAATTTTTTACCTCATTTTTTAAGGCTTCTTAAAGCCTTTTTCCTTCGAGTCTTATCATATATCATACCTTTATTATTTCTAGCTAATTTTTTAAGGTCCTAAAAACGCATTCGCTAAGGTACTTGCTATGTATTTTGTCTCGAGGATCTACGGTCAATTTTGTTAGGATTTTAAAAAAATCATTTCCTAAAAGTTTTATTATATATTTTTGGCTTTGACTATTTTCAAATTATTTCTTAAGGGTCTTAAATTGCCATTTATTTATAGTCTTAATAAATTATTTACGTCTGCAATTTTTTTATCATTAAATATATATAACAAATTTTTTAAATATGTACAATACTTTTAAGGGTCTTAAAAGTACATATTTAAAAAAAACTTATTATATATTTTTTCTCTAGAGTTTCTAGCCTATTTTTTAAAAATCCATTGAGCTTATCTTCTAAAACTTTGTTTTTAATATCAATTTAGATCACTTTTTTAAGAGTCTTAAAGGCCTTTTATATATTTTTTGACTCTAGAGTTTCTACCAAATTTGTTAAGGGTTCTTAAAGCCTTTCTCCTTCGAGTCTTATCGTATATCATGTCTCTAATGGTTCTACCTTATTTTTGAAAGGTCTTAAAAGCTATACCCCATAAAGTCGTGTTATACTTTTTGTCTCTAGATTTTTGCTAATTTTTTAAGGCTCCTAAAAGCTTATCTCCTAAGAATTTTTAAGGGTCCCAAAAGCGCATCTTCTTATAAATTTGTAATCATCTGTATAGTACATAAAAAACATTCTAATCGCTCATTTTATCTATTAGAAATGGTTTTCAGTTTCACAATTTTTAGAATACTTCAAAAATAATTAATTGGAATAATATAAGAAATTAACATCTGTATATTCCTACGTACATAACTTAAAACTCAAAACAAAAACAAAAAAATCTTACAATTAAATTAATTATCATAGAAAAATCCCTAACATGACATTCAATTAGTAAAATTAGAAAATAAATGATAAACAAACTAATTTGTTAACAAACATTTTTCGTCTACTTAACTCAGTTTCCAATAGTATAAAAATAATATGCTTGGTGGCTGTTATTAGATGTTAAATGTTCAAAAATGATAATTTGAATTGGAAAACCAACATGAGAATTTATTTACTTAATTGTCTGTTCAATTACGTAGGCATCAAAGCATTAAATATTTGTAATTTGTTACTTTTCAGTACAATTTCAAATGAAATTAAATAAGAATGAGCGCCAACAAAAAGGGAAAAAAAATACTCACTAAATAATTTCTTATCTTCTGATTCATACCTGCTTACAAGAGAAATTCCTAAAATATTTTCTTAAATAAAATGGGTATGGCTGTAGGTAGGCATGACTATAGCAGAGAATAAATTTTAAAAAAATAAAAGAGATCATCAAAGGGAATGCAAAACCCCAAAGAAAAGAAAACTGAATAAATGTTTTTCATTCCATGAAAAAACGTATAGAAAAGAGCAAATATCAATTTCTTGAGTTGGTGAAGGCTTTTAGGCTCAGGTGGTGGATGAAGGTAAGATTAGGAATTTTTTTATATGAACATAATCACGCGCAATAATCTCAAAAATGTTGGCGGCTTCTTACTCTCTTTTTCTGTTTCTGAGCCCTTAACCCCTCAACCAATTGTGTATGTTTGTGTTTGCTTTTTAAAAATATTTAAAAATAATAGATACAAAAATATTTTTACAATTAAATAAATAAGCAAAAATGATAATAACAATAAAAAAGATTTGGTTAAATAAAAAATTGTATTTCTATTTTTCTTACCTTTTCACAATAGCCTAAGTAAATTTTTAATCATAAATATTTACACTGATGTAAAGTATAATTTTCCACCTGAATATTTGGTGTTTTATTTTTTTTATGCTTTATTATAAAAGTATACCTAACCAGTGTTCTTAAAGATTTTTAAAAGCCGCTGCCGTAAATACGAATATATCTTTTTTAAAAGCCGCTATCATAATAAAATATGAAAAGATACAATACACTGTAAGTGAATAATTTTTTTGTTTTTATTTTTTTTTTATTTGTTAAAAATTCTGATCTTTTCTTGATAAGAATTTATTCCGAAATAAAGTTAATATTTGCTTATGAATTTCTATCTAATAAAATTACAATAAACACAGTAATATATTATGTGAATTATTATACAATATGCGTATTAGCAGGTCTTAAAAATTAAGATGTCCATGTTCCTTCGAAATGTTAAGAGCATTAACGAGTATATTTAAATTCAGTTCTGATATACGAAATCCTCTGAATATTTTTTCCCAGATATGTAAATATTTGCGTAAATTATGGAATAAAAATATAAAAATTACATCATTTTTAGATTATATTAAAAGATAACCAGATCTGTCTCTTATTAGATTCGATTTACCATTATTTAAATTTAACTGATTTTATATTATATATGATATTTTCACTATATATTTATGGTATTTTATGTAATTTGAAAATAATAAAAAAAGAATACGATTAGGAGTGAATAGTTTTGAATCGATCAGTCAATACTCAATGTTGGAGGTATTTTTTATTTATTTTTTATAATATAAAACACCTGGCAAAAAAATGTAAAAAAAAATTAAAATTATTTTCTTAAAGCTTTAAATTAATGAGATATGCCAGAAAAGTAATAACACTTATTATTACTTTTTTAAAATAATAATTTGTATTTATTAAAAAGTTATCCAATTTATAATTTGGAAAGTGAACTTTTTAAAACATATTAAATATTCCGATTTTAATAAATAGTTTTATTTACTATAGTGCCTATTATACTGCTAGAATTTTTAATGAATATTTTTGTGCATTTCGGGTTGTAATTCGGCTATGACTTGATGGCAGTTGTTTTTTCTATGATATAACGTTTAATATAATATTTTTCGTTGCCTTATTTCGTAAATTAAGATAACCAAATCTCGAAATAACGCGTCGTAAAGTCAAATTTTTTTTTTTTTGTATAAACCATTTATAGTCTATGTTAAAAATTTTAAGTAAGGGCTCAAAAAACTAGGTTGTTATAAGACTCTAGTAATTAGAATTGACGTTAAAGGTCTCTCTTTTCATTTTTAAGGAAATACGTTACAATAAATGGCACTCGCCAGTCACTTTTTGTAGATACAATGGCAATTTCATAGTCCCTTATAGTCTCTTATAAGATTTTGAAGCGTTAAAAATAGCAATTTTGCTTAATAAAGTATCCACCAGGCGAGAAATCAGCATCATCTTTGAAGAAAATTTGTTCAAAAAGTCAGCCTTCAAAGCACGTAGTTCCAGCACCTAATCGGCGTATTTTCCGCATGGTACATGGTCGTTTTTTAGTAATTTAGTAATTTAGAAATAATAAATGTCAAGCTTTAAGCTAAATAATTGTTCATATAAATGATACATATAGTTAAAAATTGTTAAATAACTGTTATTTCAATTAATTAGAATTCCTTTTGACTCCCTGATAATAGTTTCTTGGAATCTACTAACTACCAGGTATATAAGCTTAAATCCGCTGTTTTTTATAGAGAAAAACACATGTTTTTTCATAGAAAGAAAAAGCAAATTTATTCAAAGTACTTGCCCTCTCTAGCTACACATTTTTCCCATCTCTCGGGCAATTTGTGGATGCCACACCAAAAAAACTCCTTCTCTTTCGAGGCAAACAACTCATCAAGCCATTTTCGGACGTCTTCGTAACAATCGAGGTGCTGCTCAGCGAGCGCGTGGCCCATCGACGAAAACAGGTGGTAGTCGGAAGGGGCCAGGTCTGATGTATAAGCGTGGTGGGGTAGCACCTCCAAGTTTAGTGTCTCCAAGTAGTTTCGGACCATTTTTAACGTGTGCGATGGTGTGTTGTTGTGGAGGAAAATCAGCTGTCATGTCTTTGTTGATAATTCGTCCTTTTTTCACGCAGAGCACGGTGCAATTTGATCAGTTGTTGGTGGAAGCGGTGGCCATTTGACAGTTTCACCAGGTTTCAATATCTCATAGTAGACTATACCCTGCTGATCCCACCAAACGCATAGCATCGTCTTCCGTCCGAAGCGATTTGGTGTTGGGGAAGATGTTGATGGTTGGCCGACGATTTTCTGCGTTTAGGATTCTCGAAATATATCCACTTTTCATCGTCTGTCACAATACAATGCAGGAACGACTTTCTTTTTTGTCTGGCGAGCAAGATTTCGCATGTTGGCGTCGGTCCATCTGCCTATCGTTTAATTCATGCGGCACCCATTTCCCGATCTTTTCAATCTTCCCCATGACATGCAGACGCATGAAAATGGCTGGTTGAGTAACACCCAATTGCTCCGCGAGCTTTTTTTGCGGTTGGGTATCGTCTTCATCCAAAAGAGTCTGCAATTGATGGTCCTCAACCTTCCCAGGCCGATTTTCACGCTTCTTGTCGCACAAATCAAAATTGCCGTCTTTGAACCGACGAAAAATGAATGTTGTTGTACGAAATTGCTGACAATGTGCACTGATTAATGTTGACAGATGTCAAACTCATAAAAAAAAGTATGGCGGGTCTATAGTAGCTTAATACGCTCACTCACACCTTTTATGACCAAAACGGATTTAAGCTTATACACCTGGTATACCAATATGACGTCCTATGAAATGGCTTTAATTTTGGGGTACAGAAAACGTCAAATGAACTTTATGGATAGTGAAGAACTCTTTTTGTGAGATTTCAAGGACTTCTTTATAAAAAATTTGGGTAACAGTTTGTCCAGTCAAACAATATTGAAACTTGTAATTCCGGTCAAGGGGAATGGGGAGTTTGGCGGTATTAACAATAAAATCCGTAGTGTTGCCAAATAGATCTCAGTCATGCAAGTCTAATTTCACTCTTTTTTTATTATGTTTTTTTCTAAGATACTTCAGACAACCAAAAAATTTCTTTTGAATAAAAATAAATTAAATAAATTAATCATAATACAAATTTTAATTTTACTAATACATCTGCTACTAAATATGAATTATAAAATCTTATTTATTTAGTTGGTGTGAGAGAAAAGTTGAAAAATATTAATTTTATTGAAATTTTCTAATAAAATATTTATTTTCAATTAACATCACACTTCCTTTAATATTCGACTTATAAAAAATTTAATAAAATATTTAATACAAAATATTTTTCCAAAAAAAAAATATATTAAAACTTGTTGTTTACGTGGCATTTTTTATAGTTAAAAATAAGTTAAGTTAATTTTCCTATAGAATTGGAATTGAAAATAAATAATCTTAATGTTAAAAAATTATCATGATTATAAAAGTTTTTATAGAAATAAAAATAAAGTAAAATTTATCAAGTTTCGTGAATTTTTTTTAAATATTCATTAATTTTTTAACAAAATTACAGCCTTAGTAACTGTTGGTATAAACAAGAATCGAAATTATTTCAACTTTTTAAAAAGAAAAAATAGTTCATAAAAATTCAAATACTTTAAAAATCTTTTTTATAATAAATATTAGACTTTCTTAAATATATCTGCTGGCAATATTCTTTTTAACACTTTCATTAAGTCATTAATCACAATTTCTACGTGAACATTTTGCAATCATTCAGTGGCTTCTACATACGTATACATACTAGTTTGTTAAATTTATTACTATAGAAATAGCCATTAATCATTATTTTTTTTTTGTATTTTATTTTTTATTTACTTTTTAGAAGAGAAAAAAAAACTAATATTTCACTAGAAAACCATTAGGCAAATATGTATTTTTCCTAATAAATAATACAAACATTTACCATGTTGGGGAGATTTTCATTTCAAAACGCCTTTTGGTATAAATTTTTCCATAAATTCTCTTTAAATTCTATATTATTTTATATTATTTCTATATTAGCATTTGATTTAAAGATTTAAAGCGGCAGCAAAAATTGTTTATATGAAATAAAAGTTATAGTTTGATCCTTAAGCTATTGTATTATACAATTTGAGTTGTTACCATTGAAAATAATATTTTATCTATTTCGTTAAAACCAATGTTAAAACCTGTCAAATGTTTCACAAATACAGGATTATCCATTTTGTAATTGGAAAAGTACAGCTCTCTCATCTGACAAATATTAATAATAGTAATTATTTAATATAAAATTTATTTTAATAAAAGTTTGCCATTTGATATTATTTATTAAATATTATAGTTAAGTTATAGAAATATTATGTAAAAAATTAAAAGTGACAATTTCACCATAGTCACGTTTCGCGCTTTTTCATCGTCAGTATTGAGGCTCATATTTCACTCGTCAATATACAAAATTGCTATAAATAGAGCTCCAAAAACGCATAAGTAATTGTAGAGAAGTTATTGTATTTTTTATAAGTGACTATCTGATATGAATTTTGGTCTAAAATTGTCATTAGCCCATATTCCTTTAAAAATTAAGAAGGAAAGACTCATCAATTCTGAGCGTTATAACCAAATAATAACCAATATTTTTTAATCTCAAATTAAATATTTTAATTTACATTACTTAAAAGCAATCGTATGGTATGAATTTTGGTCAAAAGTTGTCATATTACGCGAAATGTTCTCAAAATGCATTATTTCAAAATTTTGTGATGTCAATTAACCTTCAACATTGTGTCATTTGATACCCTTTGGTCTTCTATCAAAAGGATCAAGTTCTGTAAAATTTATTTAAATAATATTATATTTAATATGTAATTGCAAAATTTATTAAATATAATTATTTAAAATATTTATTTAAATCTTAATTTAATATAAATTTTATTTATCTCTACTTTCTAAACTAACAATTTGGATAATCATTCATTTATTGAAAATTACATTTTAAAATAAATAGTTTTTTGGACAAAACATTAAAGAAAATATTAAAATACTTCTTTTGAGCTTATGCAAATTGTAAAATTTTTATTAAAAATTATATTAAATATTTACCCATTAATTTAATTAAAGAAAAAAAATGTAATATTTTGTATGTCATTTTCACCTGTCAAATGTCCTAAAAAAATAAATTGCAAAAACATAAAATATAATGCATTTTTTAAAATATCAAACCACATGTCTGGTATAATATTTTTATATTAATTATCTTAGAAAATTGCTAAATATTTTTTATTAAATTAATTTTTCAAAAAGTAAAAGTTCCAACAAATCCGGTCATGGTTTTATTTACATTCAATATGAAAATAAAAATGGACGTTTATGTATAACTAACTAGTCGTAGAAAAATAAACAAACAAACAAAATATTGGATTATACAACTAACATGTTTAATAAAATTCCTTTAAATTTCACTTTTTCAAATCAATGTTTGCAATTATTCAATCTATATACGGTAGACATAGTGGAATTATTTGAATTATACCCCCTACAGTGTAATTAATAGATGTAAAAATTAATATTATTTTCCACTTGAGGTGATGTTTTATTACCACTCATACCAAAAAGATAATAAATTTACTGATGTTACAAGGGCTTCATATTTAAACATTTTTCTTTTTCACAATTTTTGCTACTATACAATTACCCAACTAACCTCACATAGTACAATAATGTTTATCGAAAATTTACTCAACAAATAATATCATAGATAACATGTACACATACTCTATTATTAATGATTTATTTGAAAGTGAATTACATTATTGTAAAAATCAACAACAAAATGTCTACAAACAAACAAAGCACATGTTCAAATTATCAACAACAACAACAAAAATAATTAAAAACTTTCATTTTAAGACCTTACAAAGTTTCACTTGACTACCGGTACTATAAGAAAGTTATTTTTCCAAGTAAATTTTTGATGTAAATTAATCACTCTGTTTATTTTAAAATAAAATAGTTAATTTTAAAGTTAACAAATTGTAAAAACATATTTTTATAAAAATATTTAATTCTATAAAAATCTACAATATTTTATTGAATAAGAAACAATAAAATATATACAAAAATTTGAAAATACAGCAGCACAACCCCCCCCCCACACACACACACACAAAATAGGAGGTGTTCCGCAAGGTAGTATTCTTGGTCCACTATTATATAATGTCTTCATCTACGAGGGAATATGTATTTATTTTGCCTTCACCCTATGCCAAAAATCATCTATCTTAATATATTATTTCACCAAAGAACAGAAGATGCTATCTGAGACTATACTTAGACTAACCACTTAGTTGCAACCCTTAGACGAGATTAAAAAGCCTTGAATTTAACAGACGTTATCAACAACTTAGACTTCTGGACAATCGATCTAAACTCAAACAAAAGAACAAATTTCTAATTTATGACACAATTTGAAAACCCGTTTGGACGTACGGTATTGATATTTTGAGTTTTACTGAGCCTTCAAATTCCTTTCGAATACAATCCAAAATCCTCTGAAAAGTCGTTGAGTTCACAATTTATGTATTTCTCTAATTATAAAAAGATTCAATTACTACTATCATCTCAGTTAAAAACTTGCTCCTATTACCTTCCTCAAAAATCCTCGTCGACATTTGAAGAGAAATTTTCTAAAATGTTAAAATATCTCGTTTGGTAGAGATTAGCCAATGGATTTTTACTCCCACTTGTTCTGCTCCCATCTTTGTCATATAATATGTTTTTCCTTCAATGTTTATGTTGCTATAAATAAGTAAACAAAAATACAAAAAATAATAAAATAATTTTTTTCTTATGTTCAACTACCAGTAAACTCATAAGGGGCCAATGCCATTTTGGGTCTCCGTGGTTATAAGAATTGCGATTTTTTTTGTTGGACCATTTTTTTTAAAATGATAAAATTTTAATATTATTCCAAATAAGCCCAAATAATTTGTTTTTTATTATTTCCCAATACCAATAGCTAAGGACTATTTTTTGTCGAAATAATACCCTTTACACCTTCCCAAGGATAATTGTATCTTCTCAAAATTAAATTGTGAGCTTATACCAGGTGTATAAGCTTTAATCAGCTGTTTTTAGTCAAAAAAAACACATGTTTTTTTCATAGAAAGTAAAAACAAATTTATTCAAAATACTTGCCTTCGCTAACTACACATTTTTCTCATCTCTTGGGCAATTTGTGGATACCAGGCCAAAAAAAATCCTTCTCTTTCGAGGCAAACTACTCATCAAGCCATTTTCGGACTTCTTCGTAAGAATCGAGGTGCTGCTCAGCGAGCGCGTAGCCCATCGACGAAAACAGAAGGGAGTTGGAAGGGGCCAGCTCTGGTAAATAAGCGGGGTGGAGTAGCACCTCCCAGTTGAGTGTCTCCAAGTAGTTTCGGACCATTTTTGACGTGTGCGATGGTGCTTTGTTGATAATCCGTCCTTTTTTCACGCAGAGCAGGGTGCAATTTGATCAGTTGTTGGTGGTAGCGGTGGGCATTGACAGTTTCTCCAGGTTTCAACATCTCATAGTATACGATACCCTACTGATCCCACCAAACGTACAACATCATGTTCCGTCCGAAGCGATTTGGTCTTGGGGAAGTTGTTAATGGTTGGCCGACGATTGCCTGCGTTTAGGATTCTCGAAATATATTCACTTTTCATCGCCTGTCACAATCCGATGCAGGAACGATATTCTTTTTTTGTCTGGTGAGCAAGATTTCGCACGTATTTTGGCGTCGCTCCATCTGCGTATTGTTCAATTCATGCGGCACCTATTTTCCGATCTTGCAAATCTTCCCCATGGCACGCAGACGCATGGAAATGGCCGGTTGAGTAACACCCAATTGCTCCGCGGGCATTTTTTGCGATTGAGTATCGTCTTCGTCCAAAAGAGCCTGCAATTGATTGTCCACAACCTTCTTAGGCCGATTTTCACGCTTCTTGTCCCACAAGTCAAAATTGCCGTCTTTGAACTATCACCATAGGCCTCCATAAGCACTCGATGCGATTCGGCAACCGATTTCTTCAAATTGAAACAGAAAAGCAGAGCTTCCCGCATATGCTCTTTTTCTGGCACAGCACTTGATATGATTACCAAAGGAAAAATGTATGTTGTTGTACGAAATTGCTGACAATGTGTATTGATTAATGTTGACAGATATCAAACTCATAAAAAAAACTATGGCGTGTCCAAGGTAGTTTAATACGCTCACTCACACCATCTTTGACCAAACAGCGGATTTAAGCTTATACGCCTGATATTATTTTATTTGTTAAACATCTTATAAAGTGGAATATCTTTTATGAGTGAAATATTTTTATTCGATTTATTATATTACAACCATTTTTTTTAAAGGTAAATTTTGTAAGTCATTTTTTTTTAAAGTGATTTGGTGATGCAAATTGTCCTCCAAGATCATGCGATTTGACGCCGTTTGAACTTTTTTTTAAACGGATTTGTAAAAAATTCCGTTTGCAAAGATATGTTAAAGCTTTATAGCAAATTTTAAATCGTTTGGAAAAATATTTTAAGGCTTTATAAAAATCAACATTCGTTAAGTGATTGCCATATTACAGCCCGAAATATGCGAAAACGTCATTAAATATTAACTCAAAAGGATCGAATTCTACAAAAAAAAATTTATTAAATGTTTAAATATTAATATAAATTTTATTTAATGGCAAAATACAAGAAATATAATAAAATAAAATTTTAAACAGATTCTAATTTTTTGGTATATTTAATTATATTTTACTTTCCAAACCATCAATTGGATAATAAGTTTTATTAATTTTTCTGGAAAAAAATTAATTAATTTCCCAATAAAAATAGACCTTTTTGCCTATTTATATATTTAAGATGCTATTTAGTCTAATTGGTTGACAATAAAAAAAAACAAATATTTAAATGGAATATTTTTGTTTGTTTGTTGTTTTTTTTGCCCGTAAAAGATCATCTCAATTAATTTGTCTTATAATTAAAGAATACACAATCAAATAATCATAAAATCAATATTTTTCACTAATTGGCTATAAATACAAAATATATCAATATTGGTAAATATTCAGCAATATTTAAAAAAAAAAATAAGATAAAAACTGGAAAAAAAATAAAGAAAATTATTAATAACTTTTTATGGAAAAAAACATAATATTTCACTTTTTAGGACTATTTAATTTACAAAAAAAAAATACTTGTATAAATATTTGAATATTTATTTGTGTTACAAATAATACCGACCTGTCGATTGATAAATATTACCGAAAAAGTTTCCAGCAGTTTTTATTTTTTATGGTAACTTATTATTGCATGTACAATAATTTTTTATTTATGATTTTTTGAATAAATTCCAAAAAAAAAAAAAATTATGCAATTTATTGTAAAAGAATTAGTTAAATTATGAAAAATATTTTAATAAGTTTTTGGTTTGATTAAATCTTTTGAAAATAAAAATGGCCGAAAAAAAACCTATCAAATTCCGTCCGTGTGAACTTCAAGGTTAATAGTTCATAAGAAAAACGTGTGAGAAATTATATTGAAGTTTGTTGCATGATGACAATCGATTGCGTGATTAATTAAGTGGAATTGTTTTCACGACACTGTTATGAGGTATTTAGTTAATATTTTATTTGATTTTATTTATTCCCCTTTTTAACGAAATATAATTAATGATGAAAGCTTTCAATATTTTGATATGATATTTATTTTGTTCAGCATTTTTTCTCAATTATATTTAATAAATAAAAAATTCCAAGTTCTTCCAAGTTGAAAATATTAAAAATTCAACGCCAAAAGGCCAATCAAATTCTGTTAACGGGATTGAATTTGATCAAATTGAAAAATTATATATGATACGAAAAATGACAGAGGGACAAATTTGTTTGTTGAAGGGATCAAGAGGGAGTAGCGTGTTTGTGCAATACCCTGAGTCGATTAATTCGGTATTTGGCTACCGATTTAAGCAAAAATAATTTACTTCACCTTCTGAGTAAATCGTGTTGACAGTAACTGAGTGGAACGCGCAGCATGAAGCAAATGGTCGATGCCGAAGGAAAATTTCCTCAAGAAAATTGGTAACTCTTTCGAGAAGATCGGATGGAAATAGTGAACGGTTGGTGAGGGAGATGTCGAGGGATTTATTTTTGATTTTCAGCACATATGCAAACTAAGGTATTATTCAAGTTATCCAAACAAACAGGTGAGCTAGTCAACGTTATTAGCTCACATGCTGTTCACCATTCACAAGACTATACTCGTACAGTTAAAGGAACTGCTGCACGCATTCACACTGTTCACACCAATCCATTTGCAGTTATACCATCCAAAACTATCTATTTGGTATGCTCCCCATTTCCACCATAATCTTTAATTGAGAAATCATGAAAATTCATGGAAAAAGTTCACATGTGCCCAACAAATCACGTCTAGGTCTATCTCTAATCTGTTCATGGGTCTAGGCGGGTTCCGTAGGCATTATTAAAACTTTGGTTTACATGGAAAATCTGTCCAATATGAAGTTCGCAACGAATACGAAATGGGATTTCCTCATCGTTTCGGCTTATGAAATTTTCTCTTAGTTTAAAGAGGAGGAAAAATTCTTTTCACATATCATCGTGTTTTATGTGTTAATTAATTGGGAAATTATGCAAATCTTTAAAGAAATGATCATTTTAGTCTGACATCTTTATGTTGTGGCCCATAATCAAAATGGTTGAAAGAAGAAGAAGAAGAAGAAGAAGAAGAAAAAGAAGAAGAAATCCGAAATAAAGACGCCATTTTTAAGAAGAATTCTTGTGAATAACAGTATCAGTAGCGGTGAGAGAGAGAGAGACGCACAAATATGTTCATATATAATATATCTACGAGTAAAGATACTTTTATATAGATACAATATATAGCTCAATAACGGTATTCGATTATGTCTTTCTCTTTTCCGCAATTTTCAGTTACTTGTTTGTTATTTTCCAATCTGCATAAGTTCAGCGCAGTAGGCGTTGTATTGGAAAATTCATAAGTGCAAATTTATATTATATTGTATAATCTCATCTATACTATCATCAAATCTTATAGTTAAATATGGATATATCTATAAGATGTGCCCAAGAATGTCCATTAAAATTGCTGCTATTGAATTAACTTTCTTTGAGCTAATTTCTAATAGATTAGTTTGAATTTTTCTTACATATCATCTTATTATGCAAAAATTAACTATTGGATACACTATATATTAGATAAATTTATAATTAATCATTAACTTATAAATAAGGTTTGTAGATGAAATTATATAGCTTTGTTTTATATAGTTTAATTAAATTTGCATGAATATCAATATGATGAATATTTATTTGTAGAAAAGTAGAATGATCCACTTTACATAGGATAATTATTACTAGACGGAATATGTGCAAACATCGACGTGGGCTAATTTAACAAACATTTTTTTATTGTAAGATTAGTCTTATATTTAAAAAAAATAATCCAAAATTGATGGCAAAAATGAAAAAAAAAAAAATTTTTAAACATATTTTCTTAATAATATAAGATATTTTTTTCTAATATTTTGTAACGGGTTATCCAATATGCACTTTAAGAAAATAAAATTAAATAAAATATACTTTAAATACAAAATTTAAAAAATAATTAATTTTATTATATTAATTAAATATTGCCATTAGAATTTAAATATAAATTCATCTTGCACGACTTGATCTTTTTGAGATAATTTTTGATGACCTTTTCGCACATTTTCTGCTGTAATTCAGTCCAATTATTTGAGAGATATTTACAAAAAAAAAATAGTTTTTGTTTTAGAACAAGTATTATGCAATTTTTTTTAAATTCTCTATTATTATATTTTTATCTTCAGTAATTTTTTAAGTACATTGAGAAATTTTTAATATTTACAAAAATAAGCTGTTATCCAATTTACGCTTTGGAAAGTAAAGCGCAATTAAAAATATTTTTAGCTTTAATATAGTTAAAATTTATTTAAATAATATATTAATCTAGTTTTGCCATTATATAATAAATACAAATTATTTTAAATAGCTACCAAAAAATTTCTTTCAATACTCGCTCCTTTTGAGGTAATTTTTTAGGATTTTTTCGCGCAATTTGTGCTATAATTCGGCCTAATTACTTAAAGGATATTTACAGAAAAAACCAAAAAATTAAAAAACCAAAAAAAAGAGTTTTTATTTTAGAATAAGCATTATGCAATTTTATTTTATTCTCTGTAATCATATTTTTATCGTCAGAAATTTTTTTAAATTTATTAACAAATTCTAATTTTTACAAAAATAAGGAATTATCCAATTTTTATATTTGGAAAATATTTTTCGTTTAAATATGAATATAATTTTTTATTTAATATAGTATACTAATTTTTGCATTATATAATAAATAGAAATTATTTTAAATGGCTACAAAAAAATTTCTTTTAAAACTAGATAAATTTTCATGACTTTTTCGCACATTTCGATTTGTAATTCGGCCATTACTTGAGGGATGCTTGTTTTTAAGTACTCTAAAATTTCAGAATTATCTATAAAAATATAATATTTTATACCGTTTTATAAGAAAAAATCCAACGGTGTTAATTCGTAAGACTTTTTATGCCAATTAACAACACTAAATCTTAACATTAAGTATGCTGGAAACTTTTTGCGCAATAAAGCCAAAATTTATCGTATTATTTGGTTGGTCTTGTTAAAATTACATATAGACCAGATTAAAATCTTTAAGTTTGGACAAGAGAAAAATTGGTTATCATACGGTCATAGTGCTCAGAATCGATAGTAACGGTGTCTGCATCTTCATTTTCAAAAAAAAAGGGGTAATATCTCCTTTAGGCAAAAATTCACAACCAACAGTCACTTTTCACAAATACAATTGCTTTTTTATAATTATTTATAGGTTTTTAGAACTTCATATATGATAATTTTACATATTGACGCCTCTTAAAGCGTGAAACATTGCCAATCACCACTTTTGTAAAAAGCTTCTGTAATTTTAACAAATTGTTTATTATATAAAAAATTAATAAAATAAAATGACAAATTTGTTAAAAATGAAAACAATTTTTAAAATAAAAATTTCATTCAAAAATTGGTAAATAAATTGGTTGTATTTTTTAAACCATAAAATGAATAATCATACATCTATAAAATCTATAAACTGAGAAAAACCTAAATTCATACCTATTTTTAAATTAGAGGAGAAAAAAAAATTAATAAATAAATATAACCAAAACTGATTTATTTATTTCTATAAAAAAAAGCACAGTTAAATTATTAATTATTTGTAGCACATAAAAATTTTAAACTAAAACTTAAAATTAAAACAAACAAAAAAAACTGAATACCAAAAAAATTAACCATAAAAATTTTGGCAATATAAAAATTATTTGTGATAACAAAAAATAAAAACCAAAAAAAAACAAAAAAAAAACAAGAACCCCAAATGCGATAAGAACATAACCTCAATGTTTACAGATCTTCATTTTTTTTAAGCAGCTCATCCCGTCGACTTCCACATTATCAGTAATTGGTTTTTTGTTATTCTCTTGTTCTTTATGTCCACAAAAGCTTCTTTATATTCTGCACTGTTTTATGAATTATTTTCGTTATTAAGAAGCAAAAATGTGTATTAAAGTAGTTTGCAAGATTGTCTTAATAAAGGTCACAGTAAATTACCTTTAATAATCCAAGTACAATATATACTGTTACGCTTAAGATAAGTGTAGATACGAAAAGAAAAAAAATTATTGTGAGCGAACATCTTTTTAAAAACATGTTGGTTTTTTTTTTTTTGTTGGAATTTTCATCTTTTAAAGAAGACGACTACAATGTGGTATCAAAAAAAAAAGAAAATAATAATTTTGCAAATATTTTACGAAAGTACGAAATCAGATCAAAGCAAGAGATCGACAGTGAGGAAATGCCCAAAATACCTGAAAAATGACCACTGATCTGTAAAAATGGCCTGTAAGTGATCAATGGTGGCTGGGCTCTTCTCAAATGATGATCAGCAGTAGTGCGAGCCTAAAGCAATCTGTAGCATTGGAGATGTGTGTACATGGTCATCTGCCCAGTACCTTCCAATTGAATCAGCTCAAATTTAAAACTGCATTGATTGGAAATTTTGACACGTGGCCATATCGGAAACAATACGCAACATCAGAGAATTACTTCAAGCCCCAAGACGCTAGTGCACAAACTGTACTAGTGACTGCGCTGGTAGTAAATTAAATGGCATTCCGTACGGCATACATGCTCGTAAATATTTTGCCTTGTTACCTGAAAATATTCGCAGTTGTACCTGGGCCGATTTTTTTTTTCTCTCTTACAGCAAATTTACTGTACTTCGAACAGAGTGCAACACGAACCTTTAAGCAACATTGTTATGTGTGAAATGATAAAATGTTCCCTTTTTTCTGCACGTAAACCTCAAAGATGGACTAACTTATTCAATGTTGTACGTTCGTAGACTGTGTAGGCTCGGTTAAGATAATTTTATATACAATAATATAGATTATTTTAGCCGTTTGTAGGTTTTGAGATTTATATAAAGAATTATCAATTTATTCAGGGATTGTGAACCTTTATTTTGTTATGGGTTCTTCCAGTCGATTTAATTCAGTTATCCGATATCGCTACTTTATTCTTAAAAAAGATATTTTCGAAATTATTATTAGTTTGTATTTTTGATTATTAAATATTTATATCTACTACAAGTAATAAGTATAGTTTTTGTTAAAAAATGCAATCACAATACTGTGTAACATGAAGGATGCTTAATGTTATAGTTAACAAGCATGGAACTTTTTATAACGAGTAACATTTAGTTCACATACGAGGGGAACTTTAAAAATACAATCTATAGCACTGTAACGAATATAATAATTATTTTAAAGTTTGCCATATTAGATAATAGATTTATTTAGTTTAAAGTTTGCCATTTTAGATTATGTAATCATCAAACATTTTCCAAAAGGGATGCTGGAATAACAAGCCGATTTTTCAATAATAAAAAATTCTAAAGCACAGCGGCTCACTGTGGATACTTTAATTAAGCAAACTTGCTATATACTCGTATAAAACTCTAAAAACCTATAAATAACTGTAAAGAAGCCATTACATCTAGAAAAAGTGACAATTTGGTGTGCATTTTGGTCGGAAGGTGTCATTGACTCATACGAGGTCTGTTCAAAAAGTATCGTGAATTTTGCGTTTTTTTTTTCAAAAATTATTTATTTATTCATGAATATCTATTTTGTCCCCTTCAAAGTAATCCCCACCAGATATTATACACTTGTGCCAACGTTTTTTCCAATCCTCGAAGCACATCAAAAAATCATTTTTTGTGATTTTGTTCAGCTCCTCCTTCGATGCCGTTTTTATCTCCTCATTCGTAGCGTAGCGTCGTCCTTTCATAGGGCTCTTTAGTTTCGGGAACAAGAAAAAGTCACAGGGGGCCAGATCTGGGGAATACGGTGGCTGCGGCATTATTAGTGTGTTGTTTTTTGGGCCAAAAATGTCGAAAGCCAATTTTTGTTCTTCCACAAATCCGGGTGTTTATGGCGGATTGCTTCGCGCAACTTGCGGATAACTTGCAGGTAATATTCCTTATTGACTGTTCTACCCTGTGGCAAGAACTTATGAAGCACCACGCCCTCCCGCAATCGAAGAAAACTGTTTTCGTTTCTGGGTCAAACGGCAGCTTCCATTGGGATGATCGAGCTTTGGTTTCCACGTCATAACCATAGGCCCATAATTAGTCACCAGTTATGACCCTCTGGAGAAAATTTGGGTCGCCGCGGACAGAGTCCAACAGCTCCTTAGCAATGTTAATGCGAAGCTGTTTTTGGTCGAAATTGAGCAAAAATCGAAGACGAGCCAAAACACGTGCAAGCAAAGCAGCTATCAAAAATTAACTGAATATTCAAAATGGCCGACCTTGTTAGCATAACTGAGAGGCATAAGTACCAACATAACATAATAAAAAAATCGAAAATCGAATATACGTAACCCGCGGAAATTCAAAATTCGCGATACTTTTTGAACAGAATGTCTTTGGAAATAAAGGACGAGAGACCGTCACCGTCAATTGTGAGAGCTATGACCCACATTTTTGTACATAGAAACTTGATGATTTAATTCTGAACCATATATAAAATGATCAAGATATTTGCTATTAGCCATATAACACGACAAATTTTGGTTTTATAGCACAAACAATTCCCAGAATGCGTCATTTCAAGATTTCAAATAATCCAGTTAGTCAAATAATCTTTAGCTTAACCGTTGCCAAATCACCTGAATTACTAGAGCTTTCAAGGTTATAGATTTTATAATATAAAAAAATTTATCAATTATCAGGTGCATAAATGTTTTTACTAATAAGAACTATCAAAATATCGCCACACTTCCCTGAAGTTGTTTTTTTTAAGATATACTTTAGAAATGTCCTTTAATTTTTTTTTTAGTATTTTTCAATTTTGAAAGCTGTAAGATTTTTTTTTTAGTATAGCCTAATTTATTGCAATTAAATAATTATAATTGCAGAAAGAATTATTAATAAGAATATTCAAGAGGTGTGATAGACTTACCCTCCACATAGCTTGACTGTCAGTCCCTCCTAGACTTTGTTGAAGTCACTTATTTTCTTGATGTGACTGTATCTGGTTATAAAAATTTTTACTCCTATCTTTCCAATCATACTTATCTCCTTTTTCAATGGCTATCCTCCTACTTTAAACACTTATCGATAAGTTAAGTGTCCTGCGATTTGTTAAAATATTGAGTTTTTAACTGATGAGGTATGACAGAAAACTACAATAATTAGACTGGCATCCTTTAAAACGGTCTGGCAGGACTACGGCCTTTTTCTTTAAAAAACTTGAACTTTAGTCCCTTTTAGATGTGCTATGCGACCCTTAAAAGCATGATATGTTATGTTTTTATAAAAAAATGACACAGAAAAATTTGGATATGCCATCGAAATTTGTGTTAATAAAATTGGTGAATTCTCGAGCTCAACGTACAAAAAGATGCAACAAATCGATACGAAACATTCCTTATCAAGGACACAAGTTTTCTGATGCATAAGGCATTTTTGAAGAGCCAAGTAGTAATGGAAAACACATGTCGCTCAGACATTGAAAACTGATGAAAATAGTAAGCGATCGAGGACTATTGTGGGGTCAGGCAGTCAGTAAGCATTGAAGCTGAGGGCTAGTGAGTAGAATTTTGATAAACATGTGCTTGAGATGCTCAGAAAAACCGTTAATCTGATATTGCAGACAGTTGGATGCTCCACCATGACAACAAACTCCATCAACGACTATTTTTTTGAAATATGGATTTCTCATGTAACTCAATGCCATCCCACCTAAGCACCCTGCCACGACCACCCTTCCCCCCCCCCCCGTTCTCCTTTGTTAATCAATTGACACGTACTGTCAATATCAGCCAGTTGAAGATTTCCAGCACTGCCTCAAAGAGTGAAACAACCCAAGGGAACAACCTTTCGGGTAAAAACAAAATTTATAAAAATTAAACAAAATTGTCTCGTTAATTTTCTTAACGAGACAATTTCTTTATTTCTAAAAAAGAAAATTTTGCCATACCAGGGGTATAAACTTAAATCCGATGTTTGGTCTTAGATGGCGTGAGTGAGCGTATCAAGCTACCATGGGCATGCCATAATTTTTTCTTATGAGTTTGACATCTGTCAACATTAATCAGTACCCATTGTCAGCAATTTTGTACAACAACATACATTTTCCCTTTGGTAATCATGTCTAGTTTTATGCCAGAAAAAGAGCATATTTGGGAAGCTCTGCTTTTCTGCTTCAATTTAAAGAAATCGGCTGCCGAATCGCATTGAATGCTTATGGAGGCCTATGGTGTCTTTATCGGAAACAACGTGCCGAGATTAGTTTCGTCGGTTCAAAGACGGAAATTTTGACTTGTGGGACAAGAAGCGTGAAAATCGACATAGGAAGGTTGAGAACCATAAAATGCAGGCTCTTTTGGACGAAGAAGATACTCAATCGCAAAAAATGCTCGCGGAGCAATTAGGTGTTACTCAACGAGCCATTTCCATGCGTCTGCGTGCCATGGGGAAGATTAAAAATATCGGAAAACGGGTGCCGCATGAATTGAACCATAGGCAGATGGAGCGACGCCAAAACGCATGCGAAATCTTGCTCGCCAGACATAAAAGAAAGAAGTTCCTGCATCGGATTGTGATAGGCGATGAAAAACAAATATATTCCAAGAATCCTAACCGCAAGAAATCGTCGGAACATCTTCCCCAAGACCAAATCGCTTCGGACGGAAGACGATGCTGTGCGTTTGGTGGGATCAGTAGGGTATCGTCTACTATGAGAAGTTGAAACCTGGTGAAACTGTCAATGCCCACCACTACCAACAACAACTGATCAAATTGCACCGTGCTCTGCGTGAAAAAAGGACGGATAATCAACAAAGACATGACAAGCTGATTTTCCTCCACGACAACGCACCATCGCACACGTCAAAAATGGTCCGAAACTACTTGGAGACACTCAACTGGAAGGTGCTACCCCACCCTGCTTATTCACAAAACATGGCCCCTTCCGACTACCACCTGTTTTCGTCGATGGGCCACGCACTCGCTGAGCAGCACTTCGATTCTTACGAAGACGTCCGAAAATGGCTTGATGAGTGGTTTGCCTAGAAAGAGAAGGAACTCTTTGTGGATACCAAATTGCCCGAGAGATAGAAAAAAATGTGTAGCTAGCGAGGGCAAGTACTTTGAATAAATTTGTTTTTGCTTTTTTGACTAAAAAACACCGGATTTAAGCTTATATACCTGGTACATCGTATCTTAAAAATTTTCCCTAAATAAAAGGAGTTGAACTAAGACTCCATAACTATTTTCTATATGCAAAATTATACATTCACTGAATGATAATTTATTAAACAAAATCACATGTAAATAGAGTGCATATATAGGTACTACCATAAAAAAATATTTACTCTTACTACTTTCTAATTTAAATAAATTTTTATATAATTTCCTAATAAATTCCTGACCAGACTCTTTATTGTTTATTTGAAATCCGTTCCGATTATATGTCCCTCATATGCCGTTAATAAAACAATTTTTTTTCAATCAAAGTGTGTCTACTAATATCCAACTTCCTACAATCCCTTCAAATGGCAGTATACGAGTATAGGCCCTACTACTCTCCTCTTTCACCATTTCGATCACACTCTCGATACCAACTGATGATATTGCCCTGGACTTTGCTGGCTACTTTACCTTAGAAACGGGCATGAATACAAAATCAAATTGCGGCCTCAGGGCAAATTCCAACCGACATTAAAATTGTTTATTTCATATTTTCTTTAAACTATACACAAACATGCTTACTACTATATATTTATATAGATATAATCGGTATTTTGGATACATGCAAACCTACCGCAATAGGTGTAGTCACATCTTAGCCAATGTTCTTTAGCGTCACCATCTTCACCGTGTTTTGATTTCTTACTCTGTCATATAATTTATTAAAAATGTTAAATTTTTTATGTTATTTTTTATTAATTGTTATTCTTTTTTGTTGATTCACTTAAGTTTAAGCCTGCAAACACGAAAGTAAATTTTTCTACTTCTGTTCCATCTGCTTCGCATCTGTAAAAGCTCTCCGCTCCTATAGTCATCGTATCTGTGTATAGCCTCTGAGGTCGACAATTTCTCTGCCCATCTAAGATATACTATGTCTTTAGTACACGTTAATCGTATAATAGCACTTATGCATGCATTCAACTGAAAACTCCTATCGAACTGGACCTGACCAATATGAACCGATCTAAACTATAACCATTTATCTTGCTTTATTTACATGCCTATGAATAGCGGCGATGAGATACTTGTACCGGTATGTGCTCGTACATCTAAGATATTATTTTGCTGATACTCTCTTTTAAATACAAGTTGAACCAGTTTTTTTGTTCTAGTCTTTCACAAACTATTATTATTAGTATTATTATGATTTTTGGTCAGAATTCTTTAAGAAATATCTATTTTTATTAAATCCTACCAGTACCTACGTGCGTATACCTACCAACTTACCAGACTGGATCTTTGGGCGCAGATACTCAATGTCTGGTTAACCGTCTGTAATGTCTACCTAACAGGCTGACTAAACAACTCTCTTCTAACTACTGCTGACCAGTCCCCGAATATTATTTGAATGCTTGGGAATTTCATGATAAAAGCGCATTGTATGCAGTCATTTTCTGTTAATCATAGTATTTATGGCAATAATTCATTAGCTATGCCACTTGAAAAAAAAATTTAAATTCATTACGAAATAAAATGAAAATTGGTATTCTACTTAACCTACTATTATAATAATTTTACATTAAAAACATCATCTGAAATTTGTAAACATAACAAAAGTAAAACAAAAAAAAAATATTTTTCATATTCCAAATATACTATTTTAAATAGAAAAAAAAATTAGTTTTTATATTTTAGTAAGTATTATGGAATTTTATTTTGTTCTCTGTTATTACATTTTTATCCTCCAGTAAATTTTGATACTATTTGAGCGATTTTTAATATAATATCTACAAAAGTAAGTGGTTATCCAATTTATGATTTGGAAAATAAAATTCAATTAAATATATTTTAATTTTTAGGTTTGATAATAAAAATTTTTTATAATATTAATTTAAAATTGCCATTAAAAAAAATATATATTATTATTAAAATAATTTCTATGAGGCTTCTTAAAGAACTAGATCAATTTAAGATCATTTCTGATGACTTTTTCATGTATTCCGGTCTGTAATTTTAATATTAATTAATAGTTCTTGCTTTTAAAATGCCTTATATAAGTTGTAGTAAAAAGTAATCAATTATTTTGCCAATAGATGGCTTTAGGAGTCTGTATCTCCCGTTGTAAAAGTGCGATCGGGTTGCACTAGATGGCGTTAGAAAGATAAGATTTCGTACTAAAGAAGCTTCTGATACAGCTTTGTGATTACTTGACTCAATATTTTTTTAGCACGCGTCAAAAATGGATACCAACAAAGAGGAAATACGCCATATTTTAAAGTTTTTCTTCGATAAAGGCGAAAACGCAAGCCAGGCAGCTGAAAATGTGAATAGTGTTTATCCTGATACTGTAACAGCCAATCATGCGCAATTTTGGTTTTTGTCGATTCCGTTCCGGTAATTTTGATGTCAAAGATGCACCACGCTCTGGAAGGCCAATTGTCGAAAATGTCGATAAAATGATGGAAATCGTCGAGTCCGATCGTCACGTAAGCACTGTTTCGATTGCCCAGGAGCTAAACATTGCACAAAAAACCGTTTGGAACCACTTAAATAAGACTGGATACAAAAAGAAGCTCGATGTATGGGTGCCACACGAGTTATCGCAAAAAAACCTCATGGACCGAATTTCCATCTGCGAATCGCTGCTGAATCGCAACAATATCGATCCATTTCTGAATCGGATGGTTACTGGTGATGAAAAGTGGGTCACTTACGACAACGTCAAGCGACAACGGTCGAGGTCAAATCGCGGTCACCGGCGTAAACGGTGGTCAAGCCAGGATTGACAGCCAGGAAGGTTTTGCTGTGTGTTTGGTGGGACTGGCAGGGAATCATCTACTATGTTATGAGCTGCTCCCCTACGGCCGAATTCGGACCTATACTGTCAACAGTTGGACCGTCTGAAAGAAGCAATCGCCCAGAAGCGGCCAGCTTTGGCCAATAGGAGAGGAATTGTGTACCATCAGGACAACGCCAGGCCGCATACATCGATAGTGACTCGCCAGAAGTTCC
Organism: Atherix ibis; assembly: GCA_958298945.1. Classification (NCBI taxonomy): domain Eukaryota; kingdom Metazoa; phylum Arthropoda; class Insecta; order Diptera; family Athericidae; genus Atherix; species Atherix ibis. The sequence continues at coordinate 47,152,862 of OY282605.1, read as the reverse complement.
GGGACCTTGGTTAGGATGTTCTTATGCATCCACCTTATAGTCCGGACCTGGCACTAAGTGGTTACCACCTCTTCCTGTCTATGACGAAAGATTTTGCAGGTGAAAAATTAGCCTCAAGAGAAGATTGTGAAAATCGAGTGTCCCAGTTTTTTGCCAATAGGGACGAGGGTTTCTATGAGAGAGGCATTATGAAATTACCTCCAAAATGGCAACAAGTTATCAAACAAAACGGTGCATATTTGACCTAAATCGTATCATTCTATCTATGCTAAATAAAACCTTCAATTTAATGCAAAAATAATGGATTTCTTTTTACTACAGCTTATATATACTTTAAAAATTATTTATGCTAACATAATTTTTTATGCAGATTTATAAAAAAAAAAATATCAAGCGGTATCAAATCGCACGATCTTGGAGGCCATTCAGATCCCAAAATCACTCGTGTTGGAAATTTTTTGCACAATAAAGCCAAAATTTTTCCTGTTGAATGGCTTGTAATGTTGTTTTTTTGAATTCACATATACACAAAGTTCAGATTTAAATATTTGGAGTGCAGGTCCCAGAATTGACGGTAACTTACTCTCATTCTTCATTTTCAAAGAATTATGTACCAATGACACCTTAAAAACAAAGTGAACAGTTATTTTCTTTATAGAAAACAATAGATTTTTTACGATTTCTAGTTGGTTTTTGGAGGGTTTTTGGACAATTTTACATATTGACCGATTGAGAAATGACTCTCGTTGCTTAAGGAAAATTTTGTTTGTTTTTATATAATATATAAATACAAGTTTTTTTTTGTAGTTTAACAATTTATTATATAAAATGGCAATTTTTAATCTAAATAGATTTTATCTTAATTGATATAAATGTTACATAGCTATGAAATAACAGGCACCTTTTTCCCAAACCACAAAATGAATAACCCTTTAATTAAGGACACTATGCTTCTGTATAAGTGGTTCAGAAGCATAGTGTCCTTAATTTTTTTGCATTGTTAATCAACCCATTTAATATATAACCTTTTACTAGGAAATCGAGATGCTTTAGAACCTTATACAATAGTATTCTATGAATAAGTACTTTTGGCTTATCGTATATATTTTTAAAATTTTTCTTTTAAACGACTTTTTTTAGGTTCATTATTATTGATTTTGATTATTACAATAAAAATTTTCTTTTTAGTTTTTCATATTTTTTTATAATTGAATTCTTAGATAAACAGTCTATTGTGTTTTTTTAAAAATGTTTTTTTAAATATACCAGGTATATAAGCTTAAATCAGCTGTTTCTTAGGCAAAAAACACATGTTTTTTCATAGAAAGCAAAAACAAATTTATTCAAATTACTTGCCCTCGCTACCTACACATTTTTCCCATCTCTCGGGCAATTTGTGGATACCACGCCAAAAGAGTTCCTTCTCTTTCGATGCAAACCCTTCATCAAGCCATTTTCGGACGTCTTCGTAAGAATCGAAGTGCTGCTCACCGAGCGCGTGTCCCATCGACAAAAACAGGTGGTAGTCGGATGGGGCCAAGTCTTATGAATAAGCGCGGTAGGGTAGCACCTTCCAGTTGAGTGTCTTCAAGTATTTTCGGACCATTTTTGACGTGTGCGATGGTGCATTGTCGTGGAAGAAAATCAGCTTGTCATGTCTTTGTTGATAATTCGTTCTTTTTGCACACAGAGCACGGTGCAATTTGATCAGTTGTTAGTGGTAGCGGTGGGTATTGAAAGTTTTACCAGGTTTCAACATCTCATAGTAAACGATACTCTGCTGATCCCACCAAACGCACAGCATCGTCTTCCGTCCGAAGCGATTTGGTCTTGGGGAAGATGTTAATGGTTGGCCGACCATTTTTTGCGTTTAGGATTCTCGAAATATGTCCACTTTTCATCGCCTGTCACAATCCGATGCAGGAACGACATACGGCATCCATTTTCCGATCTTTTCAATCTTCCCCATGGCACGTAACATCCAATTGCTCCGCGAGCATTTTTTGCGATTGAGTATCATCTTCGTCCAAAAGAGCCTGCAATTGATGATCCTCAACCCTCCTAGGCCGATTTGCACGCTCCTTGTCTCACAAGTCCAAATTGCCGTCTTTGAACCGACGAAACCAATCTCAGCACTTTGCTTTCAATAAATCACTGTCACCATAAGCCTCCATAAGCATTCGATTCGATTCGGCAGCCGATTTCTTCAAATTGAAGCAGAAAAGCAGAGCTTCCCGAATATGCTCTTTTTCTGGAACAAAACTAGATATGATTACCAAAGGAAAAATGTATGTTGTTGTACGAAATTGCTAACAATGTGCACTGATTAATGTTGACAGATGTCAAACTCAGAAAAAAAAGTATGGTGTGCCCATGGTAGCCTAAGATGCTGACTCACGCTATCTATGACCAAACAGATTTAAGCTTATACCCCTAATATATCTGTAGTTTGAGGTTGAAACAGATTGTTATCTGAAAAATTTTATATTTTCTAAATAAAAATTATATTTAGTCAATAAGCAAGTAAAAAATTTCTTAAAATTTCTATCTACTCTTAAACTTAGATTACACCGTAAACGATTTAAAGGTGAAATTTCGCTTTTTTTTGCGCGTTTGGCAGTGTTATTTGTTATGCGCGTGCATGCGGTTGTGCAAGTTCGCCGCAAACAAAGTTTGTGTGTTTCACGATCAAGAATAATTAAATGCGATGAACGAGCTAATTAAGATGAGCAAAATGGAATTTTAACATGTTGTAATATATTATGTACTTACTGCAGTTTTTATTTTATTTAATTTGTATTATAAATGACGTCTTCACATTAATTAATTTATTTTAATTATTTCAATTCGTTTATTTATTTTTATAAATATTTAATTCAATATTAATTTTAGGATTAATATTGCATATTTTAAATATTCCATTGGCACTATGATTTTATAATACATCAAATTCGGTCAATTCCACTCTCTTCATGCTTGCCGCGAACAAAAATTGCGCGTCCACGTGCAAATATCGTGCAATCATACGATCAGTGTAATATATGGTATACCGGCAAACTGTTCGTACGTGTAGATATAAACGATTTGATAAGAGAAAATCATGTCCAACATAAAATCTACAAGAAAAACTCACATAAAAAAACAAACAATAACAAAATTATTAACTATAATATTACTTAATTAATTCATAAAAAAAATATTTAAAAAATTATCTTATCGAATCAAATAATAAAAATTTAATCATATTAATTAAGTTAATTAATTTAAAACGCATGAAAAAGATTATTTTCTACGATAGATAACATAAAAACATAAGTTTAGATAATAACAATATTATTTATCATCGATAAAATAAAAGCTGATAAAAATCAAAGATTATATTTTTTTTAACTATAGTTCTTATCAGTTTTGTTTTTTTCAAATATTAAAATAATAGAATTTATTGAATATTAGTTTAACTTTGGAAATAATCTAAAATTTAGATAGTTTTTATTTTTTTTAGTCTCTAGCTATAGTCCAAATATTAAAAATATTTTTTGTTCAAATTGGAAAAAAACTTTCAGTTCTAGTTTGATAAAATATCAACAAAAAAAATCAAAACCATTTAATTAAAAAAAAAAGAAGAAAAAAAACTCCACTCACCTTAATATGAACACGGTTTATTTGAATTTTAATCACAATAGTTAATAATTAAGAAATTTTTGGAATTTTTATTACCAACGATATAAATTTGGGTATTTTTTTTATTGGTATCCCTTTCATATCTCTCGTATAATATTATGCAAATTATAATATTGAATAAAATTCTATTTTTGAAAAATAAATACAAAACCGACCGAATTGGGAATTTTTAATTTGAAATATTTATATTACCTGCCTGATTAGGAGGAAGTCATCCTCCTACGTGTTTGATGAGCTATAATTTTGACACCACCTGCACAAATGCTTATAGTTTATTCAACATACTAAATTGTTCCAATAAGACCGAAACTCTATATAGAAAACGATATTGAATAATAATTTTTATACGCGTGTCCATAGATTCATCTAATTAAAGATTTATTGATGTGATAGAGGAAATGTTCGAGATATAAAAAAAAAAAATAGAAAAACACCAATTCGAGCCAATCTTAATTGATTCTCTTGTAAAGTACTATTTGAATAGAAGATCACACGGCAGGTGATTGATATTTGAAATTTCTTAGTTAGCCTCAAAGAAAATTTACAGGTTTTTTTTCTAATTTCCAAATGATACGTTCCGTCCTAATACATAAGAAAATAAAAATTACATATAATCGAAACTATTATTTAAATATTCATTAGATGTTAAAAAAAAAGGTTACAGAAAATAAAAATAAAAAATTAGAAGGGCAAAACATCATTTAAAACTACATCTTTACGTGACTAGAAAAAATCTAAAGAAATTTTTAACTATAAAAACTTAATTGATGATGAGATGTACATGTTACGAGTAGGAGAAAAAAAAACTATTCAAAGAGTTTGATTGCATTTAAATTTTTGTAGGCAGTAACCAAACTCTGTTGTTGAGACCCTAAATCTTAGGTTAAATAAATAGTATTTCACGAAAATACAGAGTACCGTCTTAACTTGTACCCTATTTTCTTAGAGGTAAACTGTTCTCAACTAACCCAAAAGTTAAACAATAAAACTCGGTCATTAAAATAAATTCCATTTTTTATGTTATTTAATACAAAGTCACTTAGATAGCAAATCACGCTATCCGTGATAAAATACCTTTAATTTTATTATAGCAATTAAATAAAGTTCATTTAAGATCTTATTTGAAATTCTCTTTGAGCTGTCGGTTATGTTTCTTGAAAGAAAATCGAAACAATTGCTACCAATAACCTCAAAAGGATAAAACTTGGGTTTTTTTTTTTGTACAACAAAAAATTATAAAATTCTAGAAAATAATATAAATAATATTAGCATAACACTATAAATAATTAACTACTCGTATGTAAAAGCAATTGATCATCATTATTTCGGTTTGTGCTGAAGTTGAATATCAACCATTTCAGAAAAGGTGAAGTTATTGTACCTTCAGGCGAACGTGTCGTGTCAAGTATCGGTACAATTTGTCCACCTTGCGGGACACCATCATTTTAATATGATATGCATGATTTTTTTCTATTGAATATTAATTAAGACAATTATTTATTGATTTTCTGTAACGAAATATTTATTTACTTATAATTTTTCTATAAATTTCTTTAAAATTTTGGACAAATAAAAATTTGCTATTATTTTTTATTATGCAAAAAAAAAATTTTGTTAAAAATTATTTCAAATAAATTTTTCTCTTCTATTATAAATAAATACTCAGACAGCCAACTATTATAGAAATTCGACGAATACATGACAAAAATATAATATGTGGGTTGTTAACAAATTGTTGTGACATTATGGTAGCGAAATTGTGACTGGGGGTCAATATTTGTCAAACTTTGGTTGATATTTTTGTCGAAATAATTGTCAACTTTATGTCAATAGTTTGTGGAATATACAAGGTCTGTTCAAAAAGTATCACGAATTTTGTGTTTTTTCAAAAATTATTTATTTATTTATGAATATCTATTTTGTCCCTTTCAAAATAATCCCCACCAGATATTATACACTTGTGGCAACGTTTTTTTCCAATCCTCGAAGCACTTCAAAAAATCATTTTTTGTAATCTTGTTCAGCTCCTCCTTCGATGCCGTCTTTATCTCCTCAATCGTAGGGTAGCGTCGTTCTTTCATGGGGCTCTTCAGTAACGATGCGTGAGCAGGGGCGTTATCATGGTGCAAAAGCCGATTTTTATTCTTCCACAAATCCGGGCTTTTCTGGCGGATTGCTTCACGCAACTTGCGCATAACTTGCAGGTAATATTCCTTATTGACCGTTCTATCCTGTGGTAAGAACTCATGATGTACCACGCCCCTGCAATCGAAGAAAACTGTAAGCAAAACCCTCACATTCGATCGAACTTGGTGCTTTGCATCGTTCATATCTTCTCGGCCCTCTAAGAACATTTTGTACCACCGATAAAAGTTACTTTGGTCCAAGGTAGCTTCACCATATACTACAGTCAACATTTGGAATACGTCCGCGCAATTCATTTTGTTTTTCACACAAAATTTGATACAACATCTTTGATCCATTTTTTGGAATTGAGCTTTGGTTTGCACATCATAACCATAAACCCATGATTCGTCACCAGCAAATTTGGGTCTTCGTGGACAGAGTCCAACAGCTCCTTAGCAATGTTAATGCGATGCTGTTTTTGGTCGAAATTGAAGCAAAAATCGAAGACGAGCCAAAACACGTGCAAGCAACGCAGCTGTCAAAAATTAACTGAACATTCAAAATGGCCGCACTTGTCGGCATAAGTGAGAGACATGAGTACCAATATAACGCCACAAAAAAATCTAAAATCAAACATACGTAACCCGTGGAAATTCGTGATACTTTTTGAAGAGACATCGTAATGTGGACATTTCAAGAGATATTTATCATCGTCATCATCAGCGAAGCTACAATCGGGAGTCCAGGCTAGGCCTGCCGAATCAAAGAGTTCCAGACCACGCGGCTTCGTGCCGTCGGGCCTACCTCGTTTTCTGGGAACATAAATAAAGCCACTGTAGTATTTCCAGATGGTGTCTTTTTTATTCATACCAATTAAGTGTTCAGTCCGGCGCTGCTTATTGACATTAATTTTATCCATAACAGGACGGTCGCATTAGCGCTCCAGTATGTCGTCGTTAAGTAGGCTACGGAGTCGCCCATCCTCCTGTAGGAGCCAAAAATTCTAGCAAATAAAATTTATGAGGCCCTTGAATATAATCATCATCAACATTATAATCGATGCCGCGACAACCGGGAGTGCGGTCTAGACCTGCTGAATCAAAGAACTCCAAAAATCCCATGCCGCTGTTTTCCAGCTCGACAATTCCAGCATGTTTTTGGCGTCATGTTTTGAACATCCACCCTCTTCTGGAACGATAAATGGAACCACTCTAGACTTTCCGAGCAAGTCCTTCCTCATCCAAATCATGGTTTAAATGTTACCGTAGTCTATTGGGCTTAATTTTATGCACAAATAGGCAGTCGCGTTAGCGCTCAAGGATATCATCGTTAAAAAGTCTCCGAAATCATCCATCGTCATGTAGGGGCCAAAAATTCGAGAAAATAAAGTTTGTGAGACCCTTGAACATCATCATCATCAACATTATAATCGATGCCGCGACAACCTGGAGTTCGGTCTAGACCTGCTGAATCAAAGAACTACAAAAGTCGCGGCCTCGAGCCGCGGTCGTCTAGCTCGATACTATCAGCATGTTTTTGGCATCCTGTTTTGAATTTCCACCGAAGGCAGCGCCTATCTTCTATTCTGGGATGACAAATGGAACCACTCTAGACTTTCCGCGCAAGTCCTTCCTCATCCAAATGGTTTAAATGTCTAGCTTACCGTAGTCTATTGAGCTTAATTGTATGCACAACTGGACGATATTTAACGTTATTGCTTCAGGATCTTATCGTTAAATAGATCCGGAGTCATCCAATGTCATGTAGGGGGCCGAAAATTATTTTTGCTGAAATCCCACGTTTCCGAAAATAATAGCTGAAGCTTTGATATTATGGTCAGAATTTTTGAGTGAAATAATTTAGACTGACTGAAATAGACTCTGTTAGCTGCCAGCAACCGTGCGCGGGTTTCTTTCTCCATATTATTATCGGCTGGGACACTTGACCCCAAATGGAAAAATGATTTTAAGTCTTACAAATTTTTAATTTAAAAATTGTGGATTACAAGGCAGGTCGTATCATCAGCATACACATATGTAGCAAAGAAGATATTGGGACAGATTGAATTATCGAATGTGTAAATGTTGTAGATGATCGGTCCAAGTTAACTTCCCTGTGGAACACCAACCAACATCGGAAAGATATTGGAGTTCGTTAAAATCGTTTACTTTGAAGTGTCAGTTGAAAGGGAATATTTTTGGGACTAGAAAATAGATGGAAGAAAGGATCCTCCTAAGTTTTCAGAGCGAGTCTGTCAAAAGTTTCACTTATGTTATTGTATATCAAAAAACACACCGGGACAGTACTCTTTTCTTTCTAAAGCGAATGCAATAAAATCGACGAATCGATGACACTGCTGGGCTATCGAGTGTTCGGAGCGGAAACTGAATTGGTGGTAGGGAATTAAATTTGATGATTCGAGTAGGAGATATCAACGGTAAAGGGATAATTTTTTAAAAGATTTCTGGAAGAATCGTAACGAGACTAATCGGGGTGTAGTATATTGGGTAGTTTATTGGTTTATATGGTTTAGGGAACATTTAGGAAGATTATTGCTCTTTCTGGGAATTATTGGATTAAATTTGATATGATCAGATCATAGCCAGGCTTTTTGTTTTTGGAAAACAGTTTGATTTAATTGGAATCTTGGGAAGGAGTTCCTTTAGGATAAGACTCATAGGTAAGGGAGTGGATGGTTCTGATTCCACTTTTATTTACAATGAGTCCTTTCTAATGTGTCACAATTACTAAAAATTGAATTTCATAAAAAAATTTGATATTTTTCTGTAATAACAATTTATGATTGCCTGGGTTTAACGAAAGCTCATATTGAAGGTATCGGAAAAAGCTCATATTGCATTTTTTATATACTCTTGCAAAAGTTTTGTAGTAAATATAATAAAAATTAACAAAAAAAAAACTATCTATCAATTAATAATTATGAAAGAAAATCAATTTTCCTTGACAGCTTTTCCTTACAACCAAAAATAATACTCGTAAATAAATAAAAGAAAACTTATGTATTTATAGTAATTGAAAAATACGACCAAATCGCAAGTTGAATAGATTCAATCGAATATAAGATATATCTGCTAATATATATGTATGTGTAATATATAACTTATTATACAAATAATAAACAAATATTAAAGCATATAAATAATTTTAAAGAAATTTTTTTTTATTAAAATCATTCTACTATCCGTCATAACAAAAATCTAGGGCACAAAGTCAATCAATCTTTTTTACCTATCTGGAACAGGGTATTTATATCTACTAAAATATTATACATGGACCATTATTTATAATGTTGCAATATATTGTAATATGACCTCAGAGTTTTAACCTTTCTGACATCATTTATATTGAAGAGAACATTATCATTTTTCAGTTGTGACTTCTTTTTATGAACTACAAACGGAGAGCAATATTTTTATTCACAAAAAATATAGAAAATAATCATAAGTTAATGGACAAGAATAAATACATAAATCTATCAGAATATATAATCTAAAAATTGTTAGATCGTGATTGAAATATTAATTTAAATGATTTGATTTAGTTTACATGCTGTTTTGTACTTTCTTTACAATCAATTTTAAGCTGTAAATTACTACTTGATTTTCCAAATATGTACTCACTATTATAGTCTGTATTTACGAGTATACATTTTTTTCCATATTGACAGAATAGTCTAAATATAATTGATAAAATCAAACTTTATTAAAAAAAATTAAAATAAATATATTAATTATTTTTGAATTTTTTTTTAATGTCAGTAAAGGTGAAAAAAAATTTACAATCACTTCGTTGAGTTTCAGGTTATGTGGGTATGTTAGGAAATCGGTACTGTAAGGACCAAGTTTTACGGCCATACCTGACATGGGTCAGCTGCTCGCAAAGTGGCAAATTCAAAGATGGGGTGAGGTCAGACTTGTAACGTACCTCTCGGAAGCAAATCCGAATTTGTTGAAGGTTATTAAATACAAAATACTTTGTATTTAATAACCTTCAACAAACTCCCCCTTCCCCCCAACCCTCCCCGAAAAAATTGTAGAGGTTCCCTTATAATTTTACATACCCTCCACAACTGCTTTCTTTCCATTAGTTTTTTCTCTGACAGGATTCCTTTTATCAGGTGTATAAGCTTAAATCCGTTGTTTGGTCATAAATGTTGTGAGTAAGCGTATTAAGCTACAATAGGCATGCCATACGTTTTTTTATGAGTTTGACATCTGTCAACATTAATCAGTGCACATTGTCAGCAATTTCGTATAACAACATACATTTTTCCTTTGGTAATCATGTCTCGTTTTGTGCCAGAAAAAGAGCATATTCGGGAAGCTCTGCTTTTCTGCTTCAATTTGAAGAAATCAGTTGCCGACTCGCATCGAATGCTTATGGAGGCCTATGATGACAGTGCTTTATCGGAAACAACGTGCTGAGATTGGTTTCGTCGGTTCAAAGACGACAATTTTGACTTGTGGGAAAAGAAGCGCGAAAATCGGCCTAGGAAGGTTGAGGACCATTAATTGAAGGCTCTTTTGGACGAAGACGATACTCAATCGCAAAAAATGCTCGCGGAGCAATTGGGTGTTACTCAACCAGCCATTTCCATGCGTCTGCGTGCCATGGGGAATATTAAAAAAATCGGAAAATGGGTGCCGCATGATGTGAACGATAGGCAGATGGACCGACGCCAAAACACATGCAAAATCTTGCTCGCCAGACAAAAAAGAAAGTCGTTTCTGCCTCAGATTGTGACAGGCGGTGAAAAATTGATTTATTTCGAGAATCCTAAACGCAAGAAATTGTGGGTTAATCCCGGCCAACCATTAAAATCTGCCCTAAGACCAAATCGCTTCAGACGGAAGACGATGCTGTGCGTTTGCTGGAATCAATAGAGTATCGTCTACTGTGAGATGTTGAAACCTGGTGAAACTGTCAATGCCCACCACTTTCACCAACAACTGATTAAATTGCACCGTGCTCTGCGTGAAAAAAGGACGGATTTTCAACAAAAACATGACAAGCTGATATTCCTCCACGACAACGCACCATCGCACACGTCGTAAATGGTCCGAAACTATTTGGAGACAGTCAACTGGGAGGTGCTACCCTAACCTCCTTATTCACCAGACCTGGCCCCTTCCGACTACCTCCTGTTTTCATCGATCGCTGAGCAGCACTTCGATTCTTACGAAGACGTCCGAAAATGGCTGATGAGTGGTTTAATTTATGGATACCACGCCAAAAAAAAATCCTTCTCTTTCGAGGCAAACCATTCATCAAGAAATTTTCGGACGTTTTTGTAAGAAGCGAAGTGCTGCTCAGCGAGCGCTTGGTGAATAAGTTGCGTGTCTCCAAGTAGTTTCGGACCATTTTTGACGTGTGCGTTGTCGTGGAGGAAAATCAGCTTGTCATGTCTTTGTTGACAATATGTCCTTTTTTCACGCAGAGCACGGTGCAATTTGATCAGTTGTTGGTGGTAGCGGTGGGCATTGACAGTTTCACCAGGTCTCAACATCTCATAGTAGATGATACCTTGCTGATCCCACCAAACGCACAATATCATTTTCCGTCCGAAGCGATTTGGTCTTGGGGAAGATGTTGATGGTTGGCCGGGATCAACCCACGATTTCTTGCGTTTAGGATTTTCGAAATATATCCACTTTTCATTGCCTGTCACAATCCGATGCAGGAACGACTTTCTTTTTTGTCTGCCGACCAAGATATCGCATGTGTTTTGGCGTTGCTCCATCTGCCTATCGTTCAATTCATACGGCACCCATTTTCCGATCTTTTCAATCTTCCCCATGGCATGCAGACGCATGAAAATGTCTGGTTGAGTAACACCCTATTGCTCCGTGAGCATTTTTTCCGATTGGATATCGTCTTCGTCCAAAAGAGCCTGCAATTGATGGTCCTCAACCTTCCTAGGCCGATTTTCACGCTTCTTGTCCATCTTTGAACCGACGAAACCAATCTTGACACGTTTTTTCCGATAAAGCACTGTCACCAAAGGCCTCCATAAGCATTCGATGCGATTCGGCAACCGATTTCTTCAAATTGAAATAGAAAAGCAGAGCTTCCCGAATATGCTCCTTTTCTGGCACAAAACTAGACATGATTACCAAAGAAAAAATGTATGTTGTTGTACGAAATTGCTGACAATATGCACTGATTAATGTTGGCAGATGTCAAACTCATAAAAAAAAGTATGGTGTGCCCATGGTAGCTTAATACGCTCACTCACGCCATTTATGACCAAACAGCGGATTTAAGCTTATACACGTAGTATATAAATTTAATAGCTGTGAAATGACACATAAGAAAACGAGAAAATTTATAGTCAAGTCTTCCTCATTTTTAGTAAAAATTATAAATGCAAACTCTTAACAGATAGATTTTAACTGTTATATAAATAATTACAATATACATAATTAAGGTTAAATATTATAATTCAGCTATAAGAAAAATAATTGTCCTAATTTCTATATGAGTTAGTCATTTACTATGTAAAAAAAATCACATTTAAATATAATATATAAATTAAGGTCTATTATTCAAAAATAAAAAAATTGAAAAAATAGTTAATTTTTAATAATACTCTTCGCGTAACATTTGTAAAAATAACAAACAATAAATTATCTAAGCAATTCCTTGAAATGTTAATAAATTTTTCAAAAGAATATTTTTATATAAGAATTATTTACGTAAAAGAAAATTCCAGTACCAAATCGATAAGGTCAATAACCAATAGTAAAAAAAAAAATACATATATATTTATTTATACATACAATAATATCGTAATAAATTGATTAAAAGAAATAATTTGCATGAAATTCGATATCCGAATACAAATATAGTTAATTCCAGTTTGAATTCAAAAGAAAAAAACAAAATAAATAAAAAATAAATTAAAAAATTAATAAAAACTAAATTCTAATCAATCAATCCGTATTTGAATTTGAAAATTAACTAAAATATTTCAAAATAAAAGCCATAATTTCTCAAATAAGATTGTTATAATAATTAAATTTTTATAGATTAGAAAATTTTCTGTTCAACCTTTCTAAAAGCTAAATGAGGTTAGTTTTATTGCTGCAATCAAAAAGAACATAATTTATTTATTTTATTTTTTTTTTTTGGTATTTCGAATAGTATTAAAAAATTTTTCGAAATTCACTAGAAATTCTGTTGTTGTTTTTTTTTTATCTTTAAACAATGCCGTTTTAATACTGATCGAACAAAATGTTTTCTATTCTTTCTATAAAGACCGCAAATAATTTATCATATTCTTTATGGAAATTATATATGGTATAGAAAAAAATATCTATAAACGTATAATATTATAGAAAAATTTAAAAAATACGAAGAAAAAATATTTTGGAATCTATTTGGAATTTATTATATAATCTTTGCGTCAATACTTCTAATTTATATACTATCAAATGTTACTAGAATTTTTTCTAATATATTATCTCATAAATAAACAATTTATTTGAGAAATTCCAAAAGAATTTCTTACGGTTTTACAGTAAGTTGTTGTTGTTGTTTTTTTTTAATTCTTATATTTTTTCTTGTTCTTTTTCTTTTAGGATTTACTACTTAAAATTCAAATTTGAAAGGTGAAACCAAAAAAAGAAAAATGTTTACGGATACAACAGCATATCATGGATAAAAAATATTTTTTAATCCAATAGCCAACAAAATACTCTTTTTTTTCTGTTGTTGAAAAAATGTTATCAATTCATAATATTTTTTCTATCCTTTTTTTGTTGGATCTTAAATATATTAAAGATTTTTTCTATACAATTTATTTAAATCGAAAAAAATTTCTTTAATCTAAGCTAGTTTTATCCGAAAAGTATATTTTTTTTTTATAGCTTCTGAGATATTATTTGATAAAAAGCCAATCGTAGCAGATGTACAGTTTCCTAGCTTAATATATTGTAGTAGATAGAATGCTAATAAATCTTTGAAATTTTAAATAGAAATATCACACTTTTAACTAAAATAAAATATATAGAAATATTTGTTAAAAGGAAATATCTCGGCATTTACAATCTTTTACTATTTGATGATGATCAATAGAAATTTTATTGGTTTTAAATGTGTTCTTGTTAAGTGGAGAAGATTGTTTAAAAAAATATAAATGAAAAGAGCAAATTAGTATTAAATTTTTCGTATTTTATTTTTAACTATATATTTTTTTTTTTTTTTTATTGCAAAATACTAATAGATAAACTTGTATATTGGATAGATACTCTGCTATGCTAAGAACCAATATACATGCTAGTCAAATCTTGGTGCAGTGTAGTTTTAACTAATAAAGATGGATTCATTCATGTGAAAATTTTTACAAACATCTTCATTCATAAGATTGGAATTCTAAGTAATATCTTGGAATAAAGTAAATATACTTGTATACACATATATGTATTCGTAGTTAAATCTAAAATGCTTTGAAATATTACCACTTAACTGTTATTGATGCTGAGTGTTAAAAGGTTTCTTTATTTATTTATTTTTGTTTTATTTTCACTATATTTACTTAAAGATAAGTTATATAAGCAAGATTTTAAGAAGAATAGTTTTTTTTTCTTTATACAAAAACGACATTCTGTTTTTGTTTTTAAATGAGAATGATATTTTTTTTAGTTTTTCTTTTTTTTAATACATTTTTATTATATTTTTATTATAATATAATATCGGCATTATATATGAGAGAAAAATAACATATATTTAAATATCTTTTATCCAGTAACTGCTGAGATATTTACTTTTTACAACACTTCTTTTCAAATGACTCTATTATTGCAGATCATCAATTTGTGAACATTTTAAAATCTAATAATATCATTTTTGTCGAAGGCTTCCTCTGGAAACTCAAGAGCATCCGTCATTCTATATAATATCTTATTATATCTACCAATGTCATTTTCAAACAGCAGATAATACAAAATCATCAAAAGTACATCCCATTTTAGTTGAGCTCCAATAAGACAGCATTGTTGGTCCCATTTTATATAATAATTATACCCATGATATCCCATGTGATTCTAACAAATCCTAATACAGATTATAATAATTGACAATTCCATATAGACCATTTTCAATCCTAATTAGCCCGATGAAAAGTGAAGGTAAATGAGCAAAAAAGTGATCACATTACTTTCACAAACTCACCCACTCCTTTATATCATAATAACAATATGACTTCCTCTGGAAACTCAAGAGCATCCGTCATTCTACATAATATCTTATTATATCTCTCAATATAATTTTTAAACAGCAGATAATACAAAATCATCAAAAGTACATCCTATTTTTGTTGGGCTCCCACAAGACAGCATCGTTGGTCCTATTTTATATAATAATTATACACATGACATCTCATATGATTGCAACAAATTCTGATATAAAGGGTTTTTGAATAATAGGGATATGATTTCTTTTTAAAAAAAAAACACAAATTGTTAAGGAAATTCAAATGTATTTAAGTATAATCGATATAATTAAGTTCTGAATAAAACGTCATTCAAATGGCCCCCACAACTTTTTTTGCAGGAACGAATTCGATGAACCCAATTTTCGAGCACTTTTTCCACTAAATCAAGTCGTATGTCATAAATAGCACGTTCAATATTGACTTCTAAAGCTTGAAGAGAGTCTGGTTTATTGCTAAAGACCAATGACTTCAAATAGTCTAATGGTGTTAAATCACAACTTCTTGGAGGCCATTCAATGTCATAATTTCTCCAAACTTTTTTCGCAATAATTCGGTTGTTGCACGTGCTGTGTGGCACGTAGCCCCGTCTTGTTGGAACCAGATGTTGTCAAGATCAACTTCTTCCAATTTCGGCCATAAAAAGTTGGTTATCATCGATCTATACCGCTCTCCATTGACAGTAACGGTGTTACCAGCTTCATTTCAAAAGAAGTACGGACCGATGATTCCACCAGACCAAAAACCACACCAAACTGTCAATTTAGGTGAATGTAATGGGTATTCATGAATAATTTGTGGATTTTCTTCGCACCAGAATCGACAGTTTTGTTTATTTACCCCACCACTCAGATGAAAGTGAGCCTCATCGGAGAAGATGATTTTCTTTAAAAAAATCTTTATCGTTTTCAAGTTGTTCCAAGATAAAATCAGCAAATTCACGATGTTTACGGTGGTCCAATGGCTTCAGTTCTTAACAATTTTATTAGGATGCAAGCCCAAATCCTTTCTCAAAATCCTCCAGGTTGTGGTTTGAGACAGTCTCAATTCTTGAGAACGTCTTCGAATCGACAAATTGCGGTCTTCAGCTAAACTTGCCTGAACGGCAGCAATATTTTCATTACTTCGAGCGGTTCTTTGTCTTATTGGTACCTGAACATTATGTAAAGAAAATGTACGCTCGAAATTTTTAACAATTGGACGAATAGCGAGCACAGTTGGACGATTATTACGACCATAAAATGGCAAAAGCGCGCGAAAAGTTGCAATTGGAGCACGATTATTTTGATAATAAAATTGAATAATTTGTAAACGTTGTTCTTGCGTAATGATGAAATTGTAAATATTACTGAATACAATGGAAAAAAATGACAGATCGTGACATATTACAAATAGAAATTAAATCACTCTTATTGGAAAACCCTATAGATTGCAATAATTGACAATCCCATATCCACAATGTTCAATCCTGATTAGCCCGATGAAGATGGAATTAATCACATTACTTTTACTCTTTACGAAAATCCACCTACTCCTTTATATCTTAATGACAATATGACTGCACAATATAATTAAAGCGTATAAATAAGATGTTCACCTTGACATGATGTTAATGTGGACTTGAAACTAACGCAATATTAAGACCTATTTGGACTAATAGAATTGAACTTTGGGATGCGATGGGACCGTATCTTTGAGCGACTGGAGGAGGTTTCGTGTTTAGAGGCTCCGCTATGGGGGAGCTACTTCCACGAAAGGTATGCAGTAGTGTGTGGGAACAATAGGAGAATTGTTCGCCAGATGGTGCGTGGCTGTCCACAGGGATCTGTGGCCGGTCCTGCCATCTGGAATATGATGATGAATGGTCTCCTGGTTCAGTTGGAGGAGACCGGTTGTGTTGTGGTCGCATATGCGGACGATCTTCTGCGCTTGATTGAGGAGGGGAGTAGGTCTGCAGTGGAGGTGGCGGGGAGCCGCTACATGCGGATGGTGAGTGAATGGGGGAATAGAATGGGTGTGAAAGTTTCCGAAAGGAAAACAGAATGTATGCTCCTGAAGGGATTCTAGGCGGCCAGTAGGCCGCCCAATATTCATTTGGGGACGGTTGGGGTCAGATACGCGCGGGAAGTGAAGTACCTTGGACTGAAGGTTGGAGAGAGGCTGAGCTTTCGGCCTCACTTGCAATGTTTAAGGGGTCGCGTAGCCGGTTTGGTTGGCATGCTGGTGCGACTGCTCCGCAAGGAATGGGGGCTTCAAGCCAGAGCGATGAAGGTCCTGTATAAGAGTGTGTTTGTTCCGTGTGCTATGTTTGAATGTGTGTAGAACCGTTTCAACTGAGGCGATGCAGGTTCTCATGGGAGAAATTCCATGGGACATGGAGGTGCTTCGTGGAAGCATTCACTACCGTCTACGGTGGGGCATCACGCTTGAAGGTTGCTCGGTTCTGAATGATGATGTTCGGGATCTTAGTCCGCGCCATCAGCGTATACTGGTCCTGGACAAAATGTATGAAATGTGGCAGCGACGATGGGATGAGAGTGTGAATGGCAGATGGACGCACATGTTCATTCCGGATGTGTACTTTGCATCTGCGTATGGTTTTGAGTTTGGTCTGTCCCTTGGGTATTTGCTCACGGGACACGGCAGTATGAATGGGTTCCTGTACAGGCGTGGACTGGCCACGGAGGCTAGATGCCCTTGCGGGGCGGCGGAGGAGAATTCTAAGCACCTTCTCGTGGAGTGTGGCCTGTATGGGGATTTGCGTGACTTAGGTGCTTGTGGAATCGTAGTGAATGGTGAAAGTGTGGATGTGAGTGGTGTATTGGGCGTGACTGAAAGGTGTGAATGTCTGAACAGATTTGCCGTGGCACTTTTTGAGAGAAGAATGAGAATGGTGCGTGAATGAGTGCGTGAATGACACGCAGGGTGACTACAACCGGGTGAAAGACCAAGTTCGATTCCGGTTGTACCTTCGGGTCTTGGCGAACCCGCGTACCTGAGCTGGCCTAGCGGTGCCTAGGAATTTACAAGATTCCTTACCGTAGCTCTACGAGCGGAGTAAAAAACCAAAGAACTCTTAAAACAAAAATGGGTACCACGGGGATCGGGAGCCCCACAGTAGAATATACTGTGCCCGATCGAGGTGAGGCGCCATTGGCAGCAACGTGGTGGTTGTGGTTAATACCCATGTCGCGGGTACGGTCTTCTGATCGCAGGTGGGAGGTAAGTGGCAGATGTAGTAATGCATTGCACTTATCTCGGGCACTGTCACTGCTTATGACAGTAGAGGCTTAGATAGTCCTTGCCACCAGCAGGTGGAGAGTCAGCTTGTAACTGATTCTATCTGTTAACTGCCAGTAATGGTGGTGCGTTGATTGAGCGTATCTCGATTCCTATAGTCGTAGGCGACTCGTGGTCTTGAGGTTTGGACAACTAGGTCACGTTAAATAACAATTTCTCACTGAACTTTGGGATTAATCCCTACAGCATGTACACGTACTATAGCAAAAAAATTTATTGAAAAACGAGCTAATTTAAATGATAGAAAATAAATCAAAAGGAACTAGTCACTTGATTCCGATTCTGTAGATGAGCTACTTTAAGATGTTCGGGTCAGTCGAGTTTTTTTTTAAAAAGTTTTTTCTAAAGTTTGCTGAACAACTTTTTTTAAACTCAGGTAAATTTCTTTGATTATAATTTATATCATTCGCTACCGCCTGGGACACTTTCAAATTTCTTTCACTACAGAATCGTTTTTATATCCATAGCTTCGTCAATCAAACACATCGCTTTAGGAAGATTTTTTGCCATTGAATCTTGTTGTTCAGATTTTTCTAAAAGAAGGTCACTATCATATTTTTCATTAGTAAATGACAGGCTCAATTCTATAAGATCCTCGTTGTTCATATCTTGGTTTTGTAGCTTTCCTTCATTCCTTATATTTTGCGCCAAACACTATTCATGAACGATAGTTTAACCTCATCCCACGAATACGTAATCATTTCTATGGTTTTCTAAATGATGATTATTTTCCAAAACTCTAGCATGGTAGGTTTATCTGGTCCATCGGTATCACTTAAAAAAAGCCCAAATGTTCACCGAAGGTATACGTAATAACTTTTAAAAATCGAAATAACTCCATGGTCCATCGGCTGTATTATAGACGTGATGTTCGGTGGCAAAAATTCGAATTTTGAAGTTTCTGATAAATCTTCACCATACACTGGGTAGCCAGGAGCATTATCTACTATAACCAAAGCTTTGAAATATAAGTTCTCCCTTATATATTAAACTTAAATTTCAGGAATAACACATGTAGAAACCCAGCTTTTACATAATAATGCTGTCATCCGCAGCCTTTCATAACTCTAGGAATTTTTGATTAATAAACAAGAAGCGAATTGAACTTGAAGTCTCCATTTAAAGATACTGGCTTTGAATCCTGGAGCCGATTTTTCAGTTTTTACTATAAAAGTTCGGTTATATAGTCGACCAATCTTATCCAGGTTAAGGACTTGCTTTGGAGAATATCCACCTTCATTAATTGATTTTCTTTAATTAATTAACTTTGTCGGATAGCGGTCTACGGTAACTGTATCAGCGCTAGCAGACTTCACCTTTGAGAGTAATGCTGTGTAGATTTCTACGAACTTTGAATATTTCAAACTTTACCTGACTAGCTTCAAATATTTCTTCCATGTCATTATTACTTCCATTTGTACTGTCATGGCATAATGATTTTTCCCTTTAATATCTCCAAATAAGCTTTTTGCTTTCGTCTGGATTACCATTTTACTTAACGGTATTCGTTGTGTAACCTGATTTTCTATCCAAATTAGTTGAATGGGTATGTGAATAAACAAATAAAGTGTCACATTTGGTTTGATGAACAATCACAAGCAAAAGAAGAACTGCCATTGCACACAGAAAAATTCACTGTTTACTGTGGTAGAATCATTCTTTAAAGATAACGCTGCCCGCAACGTTACTGTCAATGGCGCCCGCTATCGCTCGATAATGTCAAACTTTTTTCTTACCCGAAATGTAAGAACTTTATCTGATCGATATGTGGTTTCGACAGACGGCGATACATGCCACACAGCACGTGAAACAATGGACATATTGAGAGATAGGTGTGGTGAGCAATTTATCTCACGTTTTGGACCGGTGAGTTTGCCGCCAAGATCGTGCGTTTTGACACCTCTAGACTATTTTTTATTGGGCTACGTAAAGTCACTCGTCTATCCAAAAAAAACAGCATTACTTGCAGCCTTGGAAGACAATATTACACGTGTCATTAGCGAGATACCAGCCGAGATGTTCAAAAAATTGTTTCCAAATTGGCCCTCCGGTATGGATCACTTAAAACGTAGTCATGGCCAATATTTATATAAAATAATCTTCAAAAAAATAAATGGCAAGCATGGATTTATCGATTGATATTAAAATTTTATAAAATTATATAAAATTTTTATTATTTTTTGAAAATTTAAAAACTTTAGAACACTTAAAAAATCTTACTATAAACACCAAAGTATATTTCTATAATGCCCCAGTGAAACCCACATGGACTTATGGACTAGAACTTTGGGCCAATTTCCATGGAATCCGATACCTTCCGTCAAAATTACTTCGTAAAATTATCAATGATTCCTTTTATGTTCATAATAGTGTTATTCATCGTGATCTTAAGTCCCTTTTGATCGCGATGTAGCTGTATCTCGTTATAAAAAGTTCCATTCCCGTTATACTAATCTCCATTTTTAGAAAAACCCTAACTTATGTTCACAAATGTACACTCGAGCAGGAGCAACTATGGTGGATATTTACAATACCCATCCCCTCCCCCCATAACCCTTCATGTTAATTAATACTATTATCTAAATGTGATTTTTACTATTTTCTAGTTGTAGATATCTGTAAAAATTTAAAAAACAAAACTTATCCTAAAATATGGAAAATTTTTATTATCTAAAATAGTGATCCTCTATCTTAGTCAATGTGTGAGCTGCTTTTGAATTTAATATTATCCGTTGAGCTATTTATACAAAAATTAGAAAAAATTTACCATATATTGGTTTCTAAATAAAAAAAAGGTTATTAAAAATTGGGATAAATGATCTGAAAAGCTTCGAAAGGATCACAACAATGGAATAACACAAATACAACGAATTCAGATAAAAATGGTATTTATTATCATTCTTAAAACTCTTGTCTATAACTTCAGTTATTAAAAATTCTACCATTACACCAACACACAGCATTTATATGCCACACTTACATTATGAGAACACAACTTATTAACATATAACTTGACAGCTGTCAACTCTAAGTAGACCCTCTGGTGTTGCCATCTAAACTACAGAGATAAAAAATATTGCAATAAGATCATTAAAATATCAATAACAAAATAACGTTATTTGAGTAAAAAAAAATTGTATATAATAAAAAAATATAATTTATTTTGAACCTCCTATTTTTAACTTATCTTAAATATTTATCTAAAATGGCGAGCTACCAAAAATAATGCTGCGAACGACACATTGGAAATTAGTGATGTAAAATATAAAATTTTTGAATTTCATAATAACCTTAAATAAATATATTTTATGATTCTAATTTAAAATCTATAACTTTGAAAAATGCCCTAAAATATCATAGAAAATAGAAAAAAGTATTTATATTTTTTATCTTTTAAAAATTGACTACTAAAAATCTTTTACGATCTTTTAACATGGTCACAATTTTACATTTCCATCTAAAAAAAAAAATATTGTAATCGTAAAGTTTCCAAAACTTTCATATTAAAGTAAATATAAAATTTACGATCGAAATGCATATTTTCGATATAAGTTTTTCAGATATTTTCAATATATATTTTTTTATCTATTTTAAACCTACGATATTTAGGTCATATCGAAGGAAACTATTGTATTAACTTTATAATAAGCCAAGTTTCAAAGAATTTTTCTAAATTGTGGTTGGTTTTTTTTATATTTTCTTAATACCTACATTTATTCAACCTACTTTTGGTAGATACAAAAAAAAATTTATTATTTTCTATTGAATCTTTTAATCGTAAAAGCTTTAGACGACTGGGAAAAATGCTTATACCAACGCATACCTTCGTCAAAGTACATTAAAAAAAAACCAGAAAATAATCTAAAATAATTGGTTGATCTTATATCGAATTAGGGTATTTTTATGCACCCGAATGATTTCAGTTAAATCGCATAAATTAATCAGATTTCTAGTCTATTCACACACGAACGTTGATCAACAATATTTATGATTGCTAGTCACTGTACAATTTACAGGAAATTCCTTTTAATCACGCAAGGTACACTTAGTGTTTTTTTTTTCATTTTGTACTAAGATTAATAATACCGAGAGGATCTATAGTAAAAATTGTGACCATCCAGAACGTATATACGTGACCATTTCAATTGGAATGTGATTTAATGTTGACAAGAGATCTAAACATGCGTAAATTAAGGAATTCATTTCGTAATGTTAACTATTGAAAGTAATTTAAAAATTCCATAATATTTTCCTATTTCGCCATTTTCGCGTTTTGTTTCATTTTTAATCTATTAAAATATTTTCATTTATTGATTAAAAGGTATGATGAGTATCTTTTGATGGACTGTCCCGTTCAATTTGACAGTCTCCTTCCGTATAGATAATATATTAGATAAACTGTCAACAAACTATACTCGTAAAATCCGCATCGATCTCATCCATTCAAATCCGATGATCCAATCCGGCCAATCGTCAATCGGTGATCTGGCAATCACCACCAATCGTCAATGGAATGCACCATACATAAATATGCGAAGATCGAAGTTGTGATGTTCATCGGTTCTGGTGATTATTTTTTCATTGAGTCACCTGACCTCAAGTGGCCAGATCCCATCGCTGTTGTCAGCATACGATAAGTACTCGAACATATAATAATGACCACGATTCCCAAGTACACATATGCACAAAAAGATACGATGCTCTTAGATTTACCTCACAATCAACAGCGCTTCGGATGCAACTTAAGCGCTTTGGAATTTTTTCAAGTGGAATTTCTTCTTGGGTGCTCAAAGTAATTTATATGCCATCGGAAAGTAATTTAAAAATTCCATAATATTTTCCTATTTCGCCATTTTCGCGTTTTGTTTCATTTTTAATCTATTAAAATATTTTCATTTATTGATTAAAAGGTATGATGAGTATCTTTTGATGGACTGTCCCGTTCAATTTGACAGTCTCCTTCCGTATAGATAATATATTAGATAAACTGTCAACAAACTATACTCGTAAAATCCGCATCGATCTCATCCATTCAAATCCGATGATCCAATCCGGCCAATCGTCAATCGGTGATCTGGCAATCACCACCAATCGTCAATGGAATGCACCATACATAAATATGCGAAGATCGAAGTTGTGATGTTCATCGGTTCTGGTGATTATTTTTTCATTGAGTCACCTGACCTCAAGTGGCCAGATCCCATCGCTGTTGTCAGCATACGATAAGTACTCGAACATATAATAATGACCACGATTCCCAAGTACACATATGCACAAAAAGATACGATGCTCTTAGATTTACCTCACAATCAACAGCGCTTCGGATGCAACTTAAGCGCTTTGGAATTTTTTCAAGTGGAATTTCTTCTTGGGTGCTCAAAGTAATTTATATGCCATCGGAGGTTATTATTATGACGCCGTTGATGATTGTCCATTGGAACCGCATCACATCTTTGGCTAGTAATACCCTTCGAATAGTTGCGCATACGTTGTCCACCTAAATAACTTTAATCGCATCTGGGGAATATATCAACAATAATACACAATACACATAAGAGAATCAAGGCTATCGTATTTGTCAACGACAACTATCTGTGCACTCATATTAAAATATGCAAGCCAAGCTAGAAAATTTCCTTCCTACCAATCTACACGTGTACTAATACTAATGGGATTGTCCAAGCTAATATTGGCGAATTGCTGAACGGACAATAACACTCTGTAATCGTCTAGTACCTCAATTAAAAGATTTCCGATTATCTTCGCTAAGAATTCACTATCTGTAATTTAATTGACAAGTGAAACATTCTTAAAACCGTTCAAATAAGATTACGGCTAGTGTTAACGATATGAGACATTAATGGAGAATGCTGGCCCTTCTTACCGATTCCGGATTAATGGCTCAACAGCCCAATACCGGGGAACTGCTCAACCAATAAACGCTTCATTGACAATAGTGGCGCAACAGTTGATTGTCATAATTATTTATGCGATTGTTCCACGTTACCACTATTATTATTCTTATCGGTTTTGTGACAGCAATTGTACAATTCGAATATGTGGAAAAATCACTCCCTATCCGGGTACCAAAAAAAAAAAAACACTCCGGATACAATACGAGACTAATCAAATGGCCAATGGCATTTGGAAATTCCTATAATTCTCCAAGTGCACTGATTCATGTAAAAATATTTCAAAAATCTCACCGCTCATGCTCATGGATCCTACCCACTATTCGGCAGTGGTGCTACTAAGTAGTTCCGATTGTACGATTGTACCCAAAAAATTAGACCAAGAGCGATCGATTATTAGGTGTAAATTTACTGTGAACTTTGTGATAAATTTTTCATAATAACGCCTGTGGCGAATGTCAATTTTTCATATTTTTCAATTTCCGTTACGTTTTTTTTTTAACTTCAATTCTTTGTCCTTAAAAATTTTTATTATTTTTTTTTTCCAAACATTAAAATACTTTTCATATTATATGAATTTGAAGAAACAAAAAAGAAACAAAAACTAAATTCTGTTCTTACCTGCAATATTGCAATTAAAATGCGATTTTATAAAAGTAAAATAAATGCTCACAGTTGGAATTTATACAACAAATTGCTTTCGGCAAATAAGAAGAAAATGTTTGTAAAGAAAATTTCAGAAAATTAACCTGCGGCGAAAAACTATTTATTTAATAATTTTAAATCCATATGAATAAAAAATAAATATTTTTTATTAGTGAGGAAAAAATTGGACAAAAAACTCTTCGTTAAAATATAAATTTTCTTTCAGTTTTAAAAAAAATAATAGCTTAAATTATATTATTGTATTTTAAAGGAGGAGTATCCATTTTATTGTATAAAAAGTATAGCCTTGACAGTTTTCAATATTGTATTTTATTTATATTAAAATTTATTTAGATTGATTGAAGTTTGCTATTGATTTTTTTATTTATTTAAAGCAATTTTCGGACGTCTTCGTAAGAATCGAAGTGCTGCTGCTCAGCGAGCGCGTGGCCCATCGACGACAAAAGGTGGTAGTCAGAAGGGGCCAGGTCTGGTGTATAAGCGGGGTGGGGTATCACATCTCAGTTGAGTAGTTTCGGACCATTTTTGACGTGCGCGATGGTGCGTTGTCGTGGAGGACAACCAGCTTGTCATGTCTTTGTTGATAATCCGTCCTTTTTTCATGCAGAGCACAGTGCAATTTGATCAATTGTTGGTGGTAGCGGTAGGCATTGACAGTTTCACCAGGTTTCAACATCTCATAGTAGACGATACCCTGCTGATCTTACCAAACGCACAGCATCGTCTGCCGTCCGAAGCAATTTGGCTGTTGATGGTTTCCCGGGATCAACCCACGATTTCTTGCGTGTAGGATTATCGAAATATATCCACTTTTCATCGCCTGTCACAATCCGATGCAGGAATGACTTTCTTTTTTGTCTGGCGCACAATATTTTGCATGTGTTTTGGCGTCTCTCCATCTGCCTATCGTTCAATTCATGCGGCACCCATTTTCCGATCTTTTCAATCTTCCCCATGACACGCAGACGCATGGAAATGTCTGGTTGAGTAACATCCAATTGCTCCACGAGCATTTTTTACGATTGAGTGTATCGTCTTCGTCCAAAAGAGCCTGCATTTGATGATCCTCAACCTTCCTAGGCCGATTCTCACGCTTCTTGTCCCACAAGTCAAAATTGCCATCTTTGAACCGACGAAACCAATCTCAGCACTTTGCTTCCAATAAAGCACTCTCACCATAGGCCTAAATAAGAATTCGATGCGATTCGGCAGCCGATTTCTTCAAATTGAAGCAGAAAAGCAGAACTTCCCGCATATGCTCTTTTTCTGGCACAAAACAAGACATGATTACAAAAGGAAAAATGTATGTTGTTATACGAAATTGCTGACAATGTGCACTGATTAATGTTGACAAATATCAAACTCTTAAAAAAAAGGATGGCGTGCCCATGGTAGCTTAATACGCTCACTAATGCCATCTATGACCAAACAGCACATTGTCAGCAATTTCGTATATTGTCAGCAATATTTTTTTTTTAGAAAATTCATCAATTGGCCCCAAAGATCGTACAATCTGACTCTGTTGTACTTTTTATTATACAACTATATCAAACATCATATTTACGTAGATTATTCTTAAACTTAAAAATATTTAAAAATCAGCATCCGCCAAGTAATGGCCGAATTACAACCAGGAATATACGAAACAATCATCAAAAATTACTTCAAAATGATAGAGTCCTCCAAGATGTCTTGTGGCAGTTACTTAGTCTAAACTATATAATATATTCAAATTCTAATCAAAATCTGATTTTTAAATGTATTTTATTTAACTTGACTTTCTGAAGCAAAAATTTGATAACTCTTTATTAGTAAAAACCATATTGAATAGACAAAGGAAAATATATTTATTTTAACTCATAATTCTTGGGATCTTAAAATAGTTTTCTTAATAATAAAACCGACTCGGTAAAACATTTGTTAGCTTGCTGGACTAACATCCAAGGAGTCGTGGGTTCGGAAGGAAAACCAATCGTTGATAAACACGCTAATTGGTCAAAGACAACAACCCGAAATTCACATAATGGCAGCCTCTCCAACTGAACGAAAGCATATAACCGCACCAAAACTGCACGAAAATAACTAGTAACACTGCCAGTAGGATAGCTAAGCAAGGATAAAAACCGATACAAATGTAATTAAAAAGAATTTTAAAAAGGAAATAAATAGATTTATAAAAATAAAATGTAAAAAAAACTCACTTCTTTTTTAACTATCGATTTAAAAGTAATTTTTTACAAAAGCTCATTTTGATTAAAAAAAAACAATTGTCCCATTATAAATGGTTAAAATAATTTTTTTGTTTATTTAAAATGATTGTGCAATTACTAATATTTATTGTAAAAAATACAATATTTTTAATTATACTTTCCAAAAAACAATTATTTTCCCTGCACCTTTTTTATTAATTGTCAAAACAACACATTTTGTGTTTGGACCTCACTAAGAAGAGTTAGCCATTTTTTTTCTTTTTTTGTGATTATATCTTGCCAATTACTGGTACAGAGTCTATTTAGATTTTAGTATCTCCATAAGAATGTATTTCACATACTATCATATAAGAACTAACCCTATGAATTAACGTCGATTATCCCAAAGGTTATAAAACAACTAGATAGGCATAATCTGTTCAAATGTGGCAACACTGAGGACTTTGCCTGTGCATAGATTGTCCATTTTTCCCTGCTAGACTTTCAGTACAAGTTACAACCTCGTTCAGCGAAATTTGGAGCAATGATGTCCCATCAGATTTTGGGAGCTATTGTAAGGTTAGACCTCATAAGAGGTCTCACGCGTTTCTCTTTATCAAGGATACAAGTCTTTCGGTGGCATAAAGCATTTTGGGGGGCGAGGGGGCTTAGAATTAGTAGAAGCCGAGCTTTACTCAGGGACGCCTTCAACATCGAAAGCTGATGAACTAGTAAGGGCTCTTGTAAGGTCAGACCGTTGATAAACATTAAAGCTGATAAGTAGTAAATTGAAGTTTAATAAATATATTCTTGAGTTCATCAGTTTTCCTGTTGGGGGCAGATTTACATCTACAAGAAATTTCTCCGGTTTAACTTGTATTTACATTTTTTAATATGCGAATAGTAAATAAATTGGAAAAAATCTTTTTAAAAAATTTCGAGCAATAATTCATTGAAAATAAAGTATTTTATTCAATTATAAAATAAATTTGGTAGTGCACATAATTCTCAATAGATGGTAGTAGTCGTGCAAGCATAGTGGATGACACATTTACATTAACTGCTACTAGAATAGAACAAAATTGTGATGCCAAAGTTTTTGAACAAGAGCCAGGTCTAGAGCCAGGTCATATATATATCTCAGTTTTTTTAGATTGTGTGCGTACACGTGGCTAAATTTACGTCCTCGTCTTCTTGTCTGTGTTAATACATGAAAGACCATTGAAAAAATTGCGTCACTCAATTCCATATGTAAGCAATTACTCTTCTACTCCTTTTATATCTATTCTCTAAGATTTAGATGCTTTTCGGAGCAACCCTTTTTTCACCTTAGAAGGGGTCCACCGCCTAAAGAAGAGCCTCGGACAATACCAACTTCCCAAAAAAAATCTCTTCGTTTTTTCTAACTGTCCACTTTATCCAATTCGAAGGACTTTTTTTTCGAAGCGACAAAGATCAATTGTCCATGTTTCGGAGCCCTATATTAAAACCGGCAGTGTTATTGTTTTTTAAATCTGTACCTTGATTACCTGTGGAATTATTTTATACTAAGAATTTTAATCAATCCAATTGAGGCTCTATTTTCAAACATAATAATCCACTTTATTTCCACACTAATAATAATTTTTTGAGTCTATTAAATTTAATTTTGAAAGTTTATTGAAGACCGAGCAAGTGAAGACGTACGAGGTCTGTTCAAAAAGTATCGCGAATTTTGTGTTTTTTCAAAAATTATTTATTTATTCATGAGTATCTATTTTGTCTTTTTTCCAATCCTCGAAGCACTTCAAAAAATCATTTTTTTGTGATCTTGTTCAGCTCCTCCTTCGATGCCGTCTTTATCTCCTCAATCGTAGCGTAGCGTCGTCCTTTCATAGGGCTCTTCAGTTTCGGGAACAAGAAAAAGTCACAGGGGGCCAAATCTGGGGAATACGGTGGCTGCGGCATTTTTGGCCAAAAATGGCAAAAGCCAATTTTTCTTCTTCCACAAATCCGGGCATTTGTGGAGGTTTGCTCCGCGCAACTTGCGCATAACTTGCAGGTAATATTCCTTATTGATCGTTCTACCCTGTGGCAAGAACTCATGATGCACCACGCCCCTGCAATCGAAGAAAACTCTGTGCAAAACCTTCACATTCGACCGCACCAAAGCTTTGGTTTCTACGTCATAATTATAAACGCATGATTCGTCACCACTTATGGCCCTCTGGAGCTAATTTGGGTCGTCGCGGACAGACTCCAACAGCTCCTTACCAATTTTAATCATTGGTAAAAATCGAATGGCACGAACGAATCGATATGTTGAAGTCCTCAGAAACTTATCTAACTATTTGGCCAATACTCTTTTCTTCACTTCATCAATGTTTTCGTCTATTGTTGATGTGCTCGGGCGTTCGGCACGCTTTTCGTCGTTCACATCTTCTCGACCCTCAGAGAACATTTTCTACCACCGATAAACGTTGCTTCGGTTCAAGGTAGCTTCACCATATACCACAGTCAACATTCGGAATGCGTCTGCGCAATTAATTTTGTTTTTCACTCAAAATTTGATACAGAATCTTTGAGCCAATTTTTGGAATGGGCAAAAATCGAAGACGAGCCAAAACACGTACAAGCAAAGCAGCTGTCAAAAATTAACTGAATATTGAAAATGGCCGAACTTGTCGACATAAGTGAGAGACATGAGTACCAACATAAAAAATCGAAAATCGAATATACGTTACCCTCGGAAATTCAAAATTCGCGATACTTTTTGAGCAGACCTCGTATCTCATACTCTTCGAGAAAATCTTGTATTTGCTCATTTGGTTTTGCCACCTTTCCAGTTTTTAGTCGAAATAATAATTTGCATTTTTTTTTGGAATAATAATTAATCAGTTTCATATACCAACAACAATCCTTAATTGTGACTGAAAGTTTCTTAAGTACATGCGTTACTTGTCTTATAAAAATTTATAATAAAATGTTTGATAATTTTAATCGTTCTCGTGTATTTCTGATAATTTTAAAACTACCTTCCCCAATTCTGTCAAATTCTCTTATCAAGGCATGTTTTTTTTAATTACATAAATTAATATTAAAGATAAAATAAATTACAATTAAAGTAATTCAATTAATCTCTATTGAGGCTGGGGAGTAGTTATGATTAGCCAGCCATGCACAAGAACCCAAACAAACTCAGTTCGGCTTAATTGAAACGCCAACGCGATCGAAATTCCCGAAAAGATCTTCAATAGTTCCGACACTATCGAAATTATCGTTAGTCGTTTATCATCAACGAACGCATTACCAACTTGGATAACAACCTAAAAGTTATGTAAATCCAACCAGATAAAGCAGAATTAACAAATCTTAAGCTTATTGATGGGAATTTTAAAGGAATCATATTTTTGTCTTAAATAAACATTAAATATTTTAGATTAACAGCAATTAATGTTAGCTCAGATTAAATCGAATAGATTATTTATCAAATTAAAAGACTCATTTGCTTAATGAAAAAGATTTCGATTATACTCGTATATAGGTACTATATATCTAGAAATAATGAAAAATGGCAGAAATGGGAGGCGACATGATGACAATATCATAGTTTATCATGAACACGAACCATTTTCGGAGCACTTTTTAAAAGCAACGATCTTATTTGAATTTAAAAGATGACCAAATAAATCACGATAATTAATCTATTTGGAGTGTAATTTTTTTTAGTAACGAATCGTTTTTAAGATATTTTTAGGAAATAATTTGTTTTATTAAATTTCTATATAATAAATTGATTTAATTTTTTCTTTTAAAAAACCAAAGTATGGTGAGCTAAACGATAATCCAATTAAAGCTTAATAAAAGAATGTTCAAGAAAATGCATTTATTATTTAGATTTTAATTAAAAAATTTTTGAATTATATTGGTCGTTCAATAAGTCCTTAGAAAATCCAAGAAATTGCGCTCGTAGTGTTGGTAACGATTTTTTTTGTAAGTAGCATTATCGACAGGAAAGCTGTCAAAATTTCAGCTCGATCCATAGCGTAGGTCAATTTCTATCGTCGATTAAAGTTAACGACATTTATTTGTGCATAACAATGGAAAAAAGCGAGTTTAGGGCTGTCATCAAACATCTCCATTTGAAAGGCTTAAGCCCGAAATAAATCAAAGCCGAGTTGGATGCAGTTCATGGCACATCTCCACCTGTGTTTGCGACGGTTTACAATTGGGTGAATGAATTTAAACGTGGCCGTTCATCCACAAAAGATGAACATCGTTCAGGACGCCCAGTTGAGGTGTCTACTCCTGAAATCATCGACAAAATCCACGATCTGATTTTGAACGATCGGCGAATTAAAGTGCGCGAATTAGTTGAGGCCACGGGCATATCACAAGGTACAGTCGCTTCAATTTTGCATGAAAAATTGTCTGTGAAAAAAATTTCCGCAAGATAGGTGCCGCCTTTGCTCTTAGAGGAGAATAAGCGCAATCGTGCAGTGGACTCTGAGGCTATGTTGGCACTCTTTCATCGCAAACCTGCCGAATTCCTTCGTTGATATGTCACTGTGGACGAAACCTGGATACACTACTACACGCCAGAAACGAAGAGACAGTCATCACAGTGGATTTTCAAGGGTGAACGGGCTCCGAAGAAAGCAAAAACTGTCCCATCGGCCGGCAAGGTGATGGCCACGGTCTTTTGGGATTCGCAGGGCATCATTTTTATCGACTACTTGGAAAAAGGAAAAACAATAACAGGAGCGTATTACGCGTCGTTATTGCAACGGTTGAGTGAGGAAATCAAAGAGAAAAGCCCCCATCTGAAGAAGAAAAAAATCCTCTTGCATCAGGACAATGCGCGTGTGCACACCTGCGCTGTTTCCATGGCCAAAATTTGTGGAATTGAGAATGGAATTGTTGAGCATCTCGCTTATTCACCAGATATGGCCCCGAGTGACTATTTTCTTTTCCCCAATCTGAAGAAATGGCTTGGCACACGACGGTTCACTTCCAACGAGGACGTCATTGCTCAAACGGATGAGTACTTTGCAGAACTTCCGAAATCCTATTTTTTGGACGGGATAAAAATTTTGGAAAAACGGTTGGAAAAGTATATAGAGCTAAGGGAAATTATGTTGAAAAATAAAAAAAAAAATTTTAAAAACAGTTTTTTTCCATTTTTTTCTAAGGACTTATTGAACGACCCTTGTACATATACAATGCGAATTTTTTTAAAAGATAACATCTTTCAAATAGTTATCATCAAACTTCTTGTAGGACTTGATCCTTGTTGAAGTAATTTTCGATAATTTTTTCGTACATTTTTCATTGTAATTCGTCCATTACGTGAAGGATGTTAGTTTTTAAATGCTCTGAAGTTTGAAAATTATCAGCATTAACATTAGTTTTTACAAAGTCTTAGAAAAACATCTCAAACAGCGTCAAATCGCACGATCTTTAATAACAATCGACATCACCAAATCTCAAAATTTGGAGTCTTGAGAAGTTTTTGCGCAATAAAGCCCAAATTCGTTGTGTTGCGTGTCTTGTAGTACTGTTTTTTTTTAAATCACATATGATCCAAAATTTTTAAGTTCAGACCAAAAAAAAAAATTGGTTACTGTAACGGTCAAGGAAATACGGACTACTAACACTTTCAAATATACATCAGACAATCTTTTTTCTCGAATACAAGGACTTCCCTACTATTATTTGTAGATTTCTAGAGCCTCTATTATTTGTGAATTTTTAGAGCCACTGTTATTTGTGAATTTCTAGACCCACTGTTTTTTGTGGATTTCAAGCAAGAAATTAGTACCTTTGCTGAAGAAAATTTTGTTCTAAAAATCAGTATCCAAAGCCTGTTATACCAGCCTCTGATCGGCGTATTTTTTGCAGAAATTTAACGCATTGTTAGATAATTAACTGATTTATAATAGAAAAAATGGCATATTTTAATCTAAATAAATTTTATATAAAATAATAAATGTATTTACGAAGCGTATACGCTTAAATTCGCTATTTTTTTTTCATAGAAAGCAAAAACAAATTTATTCAAAGTACTTGCCCGCGTTAGCTATACATTTTTCCCATCTCTGGGGCAATTTATGGATACCGCGCCAAAAAAATTTCTTCCCTTTCGAGGCGAACCACTCATCAAGCCATTTTCGGTCGTCTTCGTAAGAATCGAAGTGCTGCTCAGCGAGCGCATGTCCCATCGACCAAAAGCAGCTGGTAGTCGGAAGCGGCCAGGTCTGGTGAATAAGGGGAGTGGGGTAGCACCTCCCAGTTGATTGTCTCCAAGTAGTTTTGGACCATTGTTGACGTGTGCGATGGTGCATTGTCGTGGAGGAAAATCAGCTTGTCATGTCTTTATTGATAATCCGTCCTATTATCACGCAGAGCACGGTGCAATTTGATCAGGTGTTGGTGGTAGCGGTGAGCATTGACAGTTTCACAGGTTTCAACATCTCATAGTACACGATACCCTGCTGATTTCACCAAACGCATAGCATCGACTTCGATTTGGTCTTAGGGAAGATGTTGATGGTTGGCCGGGATCAACCCACGATTTCTTTAGTTTAGGATTATCGAAATATATCCACTTTTCATCGCCTGTCACAATCCGAGGCAAGAACGACTTTCTTTTTTGTCTGGCGAGCACGATTTCTAATGTGTTTTGGCGTTGCTCCATCTGCCTATCGTTCACTTCATGCGGCACCCATTTTCCGATATTTTCAATCTTCCCCATGGCACGCAGATGCATGGAAATGGCTGGTTGAGTAACATCCAATTGCTCCACGAGCATTTTTTGCGATTGGGTATCGTCTTCGTCCAAAAAAGCCGGCAATTGATGGTCCTCAACCTTCCTAGGCCGATTTTCACATTTCTTGTCCCACAAGTCAAAATTGCCGTCTTTGAACCGACGAAACCAATCTCGGCACGTTGTTTCCGATAAAGTCATCATAAGCCTCCATAAGCATTCGATACGATTCGGTAGCCGATTTCTTCAAATTGAAGCTGAAAAGCAGAACTTCCCGCATATGCTCTTCTTCTGGCACAAAACTAGACATGATTACCAAAGGAAAAATGTATGTTGTTGTGCGAAATTGCTGACAATATGTGCACTGATTAATGTTGACAGATGTCAAACTCATAAAAAAAAGTATGGCATGCCCATGATAGCTTAATATGCTCACTCACGCCATCTATGACCAAACTGCGTTTTTAAGCTTTAACCCCTGGTACCAGTTATAAAATTCTGGGCCTATACTTTACAAACCGTAAAATAGATAAACCTTTATTTTGTATATGAAAGCATAAATGAATAAGCAAATTTTTATATTAAAATTTAATTGCTTAAAAATATGCTTTCAGTTAATTTTTTTTTGTTAATTTTTAATATTTTCCAAGAAAAGTTCTTATACTTTTTTTAAATTCTCAATTTTTTTAAAAGTTAAATTTCAGACTGCTATTGATAAAAAAAAAATAAGTTAATTTTAAAAATATTACAAATTTTTCAAAAATGTAATTTTTTACTACGAAGTAAATGTGCATTTTTAAAATATTTTTAATGAAATTTTACAAAAAAAATAACTTTTATAAATAATAATTTTCAAGTTAAAAAATTGTACCAAATTTTTCTTTCAATTATACTTAAGCTTTTATTTCATAATAAAAACTTTAAAGAAAAAACTTAAAAATATATAAAAAGTATATAAAAAATTTATAAAAAATTATAAACATGAAAATTTACAATTTATTTTTATACATATTATAAAAAAAATCTTTAGATTGTTTTTTTTTTTAAATTTATCCAAAAAATAAATTAAAAACTATTTTCTTTCAAGAAAATATTAATGAGAAAAAACCACTGTTATCCAACTTTTATTACATTAATGAGAAAAAAAATTACTATTGAACATGTTTTTGCTAATTTAAAAACTATAAAGAAACAAATCTTATAGTTACTTATTATAGATAATCAAATGTATAAAAAAAATTAAAGAATATTGTAGAAAAATCCTCAAATTTAATAAATCATTTCCAATTTCATCATCAATCATAGACAAAGAATATTCTTTATGAAAATGTCTCTTTTACTATAACAACTAAATTATTTCCTTTGTTCTATTATTGTAAATAAATTTTTTTTTAAAAACACCTTAAATCTTATCTAATAATTATTCAGAAAGAAAACGGATAAACGAAAATTAGTCACGAAGATACGTTAAAATAACTATTTCCGTTCACTTTTACTTTTCGAGAGAAAAAACACAAATCTTTTTATTAGAGAACACGAAAAATAATTTTTTTTTTGATTTGCAAAAATTAAAGTTTAAAAAAGAAAAACTGTAATTTCTTAAAGAATTTTTTTTTGTTAATATAAAATTAAAAATACAGAAAACACTCATCAGAATTTGTCCTACTTTTCATCACTTTTTTTTATGTGCACCTACAAAAATATGACGCACGCAACAATATTACCGTATTTTTGTTTTAATTAAATGAAAGAAAAAAAAATTAAAAATACCTTAAAGAGAAAGATAATAACTAATAATTTCCGATATCAATTTAACGCAATTGAAGAGAAATGGATAAAAATCAGGAAGTAATTTCATAATATTTTGAACACAACTCCATCAGTCGAAAGGCGATTGTGCTTAGTATAAACGCAAACCTGTTGTCTTCTTGATAGAACCTTACAAATGTCTTATCAATAATCATATGTGCCAATAATTGAGTTAAATTCCAACTATTTTATTAATGTTGTTAATCTTTTCATCGAAATTAAATTGATATTGAGAATAAAAAACCAAAAATCTTTAAATTAATCAATATAATTTGTTTTATAATAAATATTATAAAATTAGGAAATTTTTTTATGCAATTTATAAAATCATGCAGTTTGTAGCCTTCGTACTCAACGAGTTCGCTGGCGATCCTGTCGACATCGGGCGTCATGTCGTGCTTCAGTTGACGGATCGCTTTTGTCGTTTTCTCGATGCTTGGTAGAGGCAGCACATGTCTTCTTCAGCTTATGGGACCTCCAACATCAACAAGAGGATTTTTAGGAGTTTATAAAATGTTCTTCGCATTGATCATTTGGTCGACAAATTTTTGCTGCAGCATCATTGTGAGCATCGTTGTGTAAATCGTCGCATCCTGTTCATAGCTGGGTAAAATTTCCGCCTTCTGGTGCTGTTGATCCCTACTTTTTTCGATTTCACAGACCCGTTCATTCTTTTATTTTTTCTTTTGTCTGTGAATTCTCTTCTCTCTTATAATACAGGACGGATCGGTATTTGTTCTGTTACTCGCTTGTAATCATCGTCAAACCAGCAGTTCCTACTCTCTTTTCGACCGTACCAATGGTAGAGACCGTTAAGTCTATCCACGTAATTTCAATATTACTTTTGGCACCCATCATTAATCTAACATTTTCTAGGTTCGACAGATGCTGGCGGTATCAATTTGTGGTCGAAAGTGGTCTCGTCTGGACATATTCAGGTGGTTTTATGGATATGTGTCCGCACAAACCATGTTCTTCCAACGACCATTTCAGTTACCACTGCTAACTGGATGGTTTGCAATCACTTATCATTTGTATGATAATGTAAGATTTGGGTGCCGAGGTATTGCCTGTTTAGCGTCTCCTTCCTTATCTTGATTTTAAAGTCCCTAAGTATTATTTTTGTGTCATATTTGGAACAGGCGCCGTGGGATCGTTCTACCAAAGCAAAAAATTTAT
Organism: Atherix ibis; assembly: GCA_958298945.1. NCBI lineage: Eukaryota > Metazoa > Arthropoda > Insecta > Diptera > Athericidae > Atherix > Atherix ibis. The sequence continues at coordinate 47,116,022 of OY282605.1, read as the reverse complement.
ACAGGGTGGACCATTTAGAAGTTCCATTTTAAATAGTAAATAAAAAAAAACTAGTGTATGTTTTTTCAAATTTCCGGTTTTATTAAAAATATTGAACCTTGAAATTTAAGAATGAAACACAACATCATTTAAATGACTGCCACGGCTGTCGTTACAGTACCCCATTCGCTCGACCCAATTTTTCAGTATATTTTCGATTGTCTGGGCCTGTATCTCTTCAATGGCAACTTTGATTTCGTGTTTCAAGGCCTCAATTGTCTCTGGATGGCTTGAGTAACATTTATCCTGAACAGCTCCCCACAGAAAATAATCCAACGGGCTCAAATCACAGCTCCGAGGCGGCCAATTGACATCAGAATTTCGACTGATTATTCGGTTTTCGAAAGCAGTGCCCAAAAGTTGGATTGTTATGTTGGCTGTGTGGCAAGTGGCCCCGTCCTGTTAAAACCAAATGTCGTCCATGCCATTCTCTTCAACTTTTGGAAAAAAATATTCGTTGAGCATGCCTAGATAGAGCTCACCATTGACCGTAACGGCGGCTCCTTCATCGTTTTCGATGATGCCTCCACTCCAAAATCCGCACCAAACCGTGACTCGTTGTGGATGCATCGGCTTTTTCATGGTGACGTATGAATTTTCTGAGCCACAAATGCGACAATTTGGTTTGTTGACATACCCACCGAGGTGGAAATGGGCCTCATCCGAAAAGATGATTTTTCGGTAAAAATTCTCATCTTCGGCCAATTGATCCTGAGCCCATTGGGCAGACCGAAAACGCATCGGATGGTCATACGGCCTTAGCTGTTGGACTAATTGAACTTTGTAAGCTTTCATACCGAAGTCTTTGTGCAAAATTCTCAACAGGGAAGTGCGAGAAATGTTCAATTCCTGAGAACTGTGACGAGTTGATGTTGATGGATTATCACGGACATTTTCAGCAACGGTAGCAATATTCTGGGTCGTACGCACTGTCTTAGAGCGGGAACGAGTGGCTTTGGCAACCAACAAACCAGTTTTGCGAACTCGCTTCACGAATTTGTCCACAAGTTCACGTGATGGCATTCAATCTTTACTCATTTTTTTTAAAGAAAATGTTCTGTTAATATCCAAACGACAGAGATGCTGATGACATGAATTCTGTTTGATGATATTAGTCTGTCGAAGAAGTTCGTGGCGTTTTCCAAGAGATGGAGTTAAAAAGAAATAACTCAGTAACCACTAGTTGCATTGTAACAACACTAGATGGCCGTTTGAAAGGTGACATTTTTTTATTGAAATCCGTGTAGCGTATAATAAAGTTATTCAAGTTCAAAAATGCACCAGAATAAAGAGAAAATTCGCTACATTTTAAAATACCACTTCGACAAAGGCGACAAGACATCGCAGGCTTAAAAATATAAAATTTGTGGTGTTTATGGTCAAGGTGCTATATCAAAATTAGCAGCACGCAAATGGTTTGCTCACTTTTGTTCTGGAAATTTCGATGTCAAAGATGAGGCCCATTGTGGTTGGCCAATTACAGAAAAAAGTGATGAAATTTTTAAAAAAATTGGGCAAAACCGGCAGTTTAGTAGTCATGACATTGCTTATAAATTAAACATTTATCATCAAACAGTAGTAAACCATTTGCAAAAGGCCTCAAAAATTAATTGTGAAAGACAAAATGGACCGGGCCGATTTAATCTGTACGATATGCTGATAAAGCGCAATGAAATCGTGTCATTTCTAGAGTAAATCATAACTGATAATAAAAATGTGGGTAGAATGCGGGAATATAGTGCGACGTAATAAGTTTATGCTGTGTGTATGATAGGACTGTAAAGGAATCTTTCATTATGATCTGCTACCGTTCGGCCAAACTGTTATGAACTCGATACTGCACTAAGAGCAATTTAACAGATTACACCAAGCGATTGTTAGGGAACGGCCGCAATTGATCAATAGGAAGGGCTTCATCTTCCACCACGTTAACGACCGACCACATATATCTTTGATGACTCGCCAAAAATTAACAGACCTTGTCTGTGAAGTTTTAATGCATCCACCGTATAGTCTAAACATAGCATCCTCAGACTACCTGATTTCAAAATAGGCCTGTGATATCCAATTGATTCAATTTTTCAACCGGAAACCACAAAAGTTCTATACTGATGGAATTATGGCTCTTGTCAATAATAATAAAGAATTTTTTTTTTTTTGAATAAAATAATTTTAAACACTCTGATTTAAATATCGCCACGAACTTTTTCGACTAATCAATATTTGCAAGCTATCATCTTATTACAATTTCATTTAATTGAAATAATATGATATATAAAATATAAAAATGATTAGTTATATTTTAAAATAAAGAAATAATAACTATTATATTTAATTACAATAATAAAAATATATTGTAATAGTGCAAACTTTTTCAACCCAATTACTGATACTACAAAAATTGGACTAAAGAATCGCAAGTAAAATTAAAGCAATATTTTATATTTTATATTGTTTAAGCTTTTCAGGTAAAGACAATATAAAAATATATCAATAATATTATATCATTAATTTTATTTAAGAAAAATAAATATTATTTATTAAAAATAAATATATACACACACACATATGAAAAATAAAACTAATTCAACGAGTTGATTGCAACTGACTTTTTATCCAAAACTAAAAATCTAAACTGGAATTCTTTCCTTTAAACAAGATTGTACCAATAAATATGCCATTAAGTTTAAAATAAGTCAACCACTTAAATGACAAACTAAAAACAATTTATTATTTTAAATATCATTGCATATTTTGTTGTTGTTTTTTTTTTTAATTTTATTTTAAAAACATTGTGTTTAGACATGAACATGACCAGTAATTGTTGCACGCGTTCTGTACGTTCATGATTTTTTCGAATTTATTTAACATCAATAAAGGAGTTAAATAATAAAAAAAAATGTTGAATTAATTTTCTTTCTTTATATCAACTAAATAATAAATGAGAAAATGTATCCATTAAAATAAAATGAAGATTTATGATGAAATTTATTAAAATTTATATGAATTTACTCATCAATTCGAAACAAATTCTGATATCTTATAATAAAAAATGATGAAATATTATTACTTGTTATGTGAAAGTTTATTTTTATAAAAACAAAAAAAAAAACGAAAAGACAAATACTTCAAAATGATTAAAGAACTATCGGAAAACTTTCTCCAGAATGTAAAATCAACGTTGTAAATATTTTTTACGACACCTTTACGACACCTTTTGTCGATTATATGGATTTAAGCTGACTTATAAAATGTAGTTTGTACATTATCACTTTAAAGATTGAAGGTGGCTTTTATTAATCTGGAATGTACTCAGATAATAATGAATAAAGGAGAGATAAATCGACATAGCTACATTGTTGTTTAAAAATGATAAATATTCTCTTAAACGATAAATATTTTCTGCTATTGAAATGGAAGAAAAAAGAATACCTGAAAATAAATGGAACAGGATTCTATAGGGAGTACCTTTTTTTTTAATCCATTATCCAAAATGATTACAATAAAATTTAAAGTAAAATTAACAGACAAGTTCAGAGTTCGTGTCGAATGAATTTTTTCGTGTAGCTAAATTTCAAAAGTGAAATTCATCTTAATACCAGAAAATTTTTATTTTTAATCCAGAAAATTGTTTGGGTGTTTTTTTTTGCATAAAAAGTTAAATTAAAAGAAAATAAAATAAGATTAATTTATTGTCGTATGTAATTTAAAAGAGTTTTTCAATTTATTTCCGTACGTCTTATAAGAAACATAAATTGGTGATACATTTTAAAGTTCGGAAAGTATATTTCTGTTATTTAATAATTATTAAATATATATATTATTTAAGATAATATTTATTTAATCATAAATTTGCCAATTTATATTAAAATTAAAATAATTTTTTAGTAATTGAATTAAAATTTTAAATTATTTTTTTAACAAAAGTGACGATTTTACCGTAGCCATGTTTCGCGCTTTAAAAGTAGATAATAGTCGTCATAATAAGACTCACTTACCACTAAACGGATATATTAATAACATATATGAGGCTCTGAAAATCCACAAGTGACTGTGAAGAAGGCATTTTATACGTGAAAAGTGGCTGTCTGGTATGCATTTTGGCAAAAAAAAAACTCTCTGCAAAAAATATGAGACTCTAAAAATCCACAAAAGTATCAAATTTCACGCTTTATCCAGTTTTTAGTTGAAAAAAGTAAAACCTCATTATTTAATTGTTACCAAATCAAATATCATTTAAAATAAAATTAAATTAGATTTAAATTTGCCATTTTATTGTTTACTCTTAAAATTTATAAAATTCTAAGTAGTTTTTTTACAAAAATAATGATTTTGCTGTAGCCGAAAATTTTCTTTCTTCAGCAATGAGGCTCATTTCTTGCTCGATGGATATGCCAATAATATGAGGTCTGTTCAAAAAGCATCGCGAATTTTATATTATACGAGGTATATTCAAAAAGTATCGCGAATTTTGAATTTCCACGGGTTACGTACATTTGATTTTCGATTTTTTGTGGCATTATGTTGGTACTCATGTCTCTCACTTATGCCGACAAGTTCGGCCATTTTTAATGTTCAGTTAATTTTTGACAGCTGCTCGAAAAAAATTTGTACGTGTTTTGGCTCGTCTTCGATTTTTGCCTCAATTTCGACCAAAAACAGCGTCGCATTAACATTGCTAAGGAGCTGTTGGACTCTGTCCACGAAGACCCAAATTTGCTGGTGACGAATCATGGGTTTATGGTTATGATGTGCAAACCAAAGCTCAATCATCCCAATGCGAGCTGCCGCAAGAGTCAAGACCGAAAAAAGAGCGCCAAGTTCGGTCGAATGGGAAGGTTTTGCAGACAGTTTTCTTCGATTTCAGGGGCGTGGTGCATCATTAGTTCTTGCCACAGGGTAGAACGATCAATAAGGAACATTATCTGCAAGTAATGCGCAAGTTGCGTGAAGCAATCCGCTAGAATCGCCCGGATTTGTGGAAGAACAAAAATTGGCTTTTGCACCATGATAACGCCCTTTCTCACGCATCGTTGATTGTGCACGAATTTTTGGACAAAAACACACTAATAATGCCGCAGCCACCGTATTCCCCAGATCTGGGACAGCACCATGAAAGGATTGAGGAGATAAAGACGGCATCGAAGGAGGAGCTGAACAAGATCACAAAAAATTATTTTTGAATCGCCTTAGCTTCGCTAGAATATTTTAAAAATAGACCTGGTAATACCATCATGAGTAGTGAATTTGCTTATATATGTTACGAGGTCTGTTGAAAAAGTATCGCGAATTCTGAATTTCCGCGGGTAACGTATATTCGATTTTCGATTTTTTTTGTGACGTTATGTTGGTACTCATGTTCTCTCACTTATGCCGACAAGTGCGGCCATTTTAAATATTTTGTTAATTTTTGACAGCTGCTTTGCGTGCACGTGTTTTGGCTCGTCTTCAATTTCGACCAAAAGCAGCATCGCATTAACATTGCTAATGAGCTGTTGGACTCTGTCCGCGAAGATCCAAATTTGCTATAGAGGGTTATAACTGGTGACGAATCATGGGTTTATGGTTATGATGTGGAAACCAAAGCTCAATCATCCCAATGCGAGCTGCCGCACGAGTCAAGACCGAAAAAAGAGCGCCAAGTTCGGTCGAATGTGAAGGTTTTGCAGACAGTTTTCTTCGATTGCATGGGCGTGGTGCATCATTAGTTCTTGCCACAGGGTAGAACGATCAATAAGGAATATTACCTGCAAGTTATGCGCAAGTTGCGTGAAGCAATCCGCCAGAAACGCCCGAATTTTGCACCATGATAACGCCCCTGCTCACGCATCGTTGCTCGTGCACGAATTTTTGGCCAAAAACAACATACTAATAAGCAGCTACCGTATTTCCTAGATCTGGGAGAGCCCCATGAAAGGACGATGCTACGTTACGATTGAGGAGATAAAGACGGCATCAAAGGAGGAGCTGAACAAGATCACAAAAAATGATTTTTTGAAGTGCTTCGAGGATTGGAAAAAACGTTGGCACAAGTGTATAATATCTGGTGGGGATTACTTTGAAGGGGATAAAATAGATATTCATGAATAAATAAATAACTTTTGAAAAAAAAACACAAAATTCGCGATATTTTTTGAACAGACCTCGTATATGAGGCTCTAAAAATAAAGCGCAATGAAATCGTGTCATTTCTAGAGTAAATCATAACTGATAATAAAAATGTGGGTAGAATGCGGGAATATAGTGCGACGTAATAAGTTTATGCTGTGTGTATGATAGGACTGTAAAGGAATCTTTCATTATGATCTGCTACCGTTCGGCCAAACTGTTATGAACTCGATACTGCACTAAGAGCAATTTAACAGATTACACCAAGCGATTGTTAGGGAACAATTTTCTCATGCATCGTTGATTGTGCACGAATTTTTGGACAAAAACACACTAATAATGCCGCAGCCACCGTATTCCCCAGATCTGGGACAGCACCATGAAAGGATTGAGGAGATAAAGACGGCATCGAAGGAGGAGCTGAACAAGATCACAAAAAATTATTTTTGAATCGCCTTAGCTTCGCTAGAATATTTTAAAAATAGACCTGGTAATACCATCATGAGTAGTGAATTTGCTTATATATGTTACGAGGTCTGTTGAAAAAGTATCGCGAATTCTGAATTTCCGCGGGTAACGTATATTCGATTTTCGATTTTTTTTGTGACGTTATGTTGGTACTCATGTTCTCTCACTTATGCCGACAAGTGCGGCCATTTTAAATATTTTGTTAATTTTTGACAGCTGCTTTGCGTGCACGTGTTTTGGCTCGTCTTCAATTTCGACCAAAAGCAGCATCGCATTAACATTGCTAATGAGCTGTTGGACTCTGTCCGCGAAGATCCAAATTTGCTATAGAGGGTTATAACTGGTGACGAATCATGGGTTTATGGTTATGATGTGGAAACCAAAGCTCAATCATCCCAATGCGAGCTGCCGCACGAGTCAAGACCGAAAAAAGAGCGCCAAGTTCGGTCGAATGTGAAGGTTTTGCAGACAGTTTTCTTCGATTGCATGGGCGTGGTGCATCATTAGTTCTTGCCACAGGGTAGAACGATCAATAAGGAATATTACCTGCAAGTTATGCGCAAGTTGCGTGAAGCAATCCGCCAGAAACGCCCGAATTTTGCACCATGATAACGCCCCTGCTCACGCATCGTTGCTCGTGCACGAATTTTTGGCCAAAAACAACATACTAATAAGCAGCTACCGTATTTCCTAGATCTGGGAGAGCCCCATGAAAGGACGATGCTACGTTACGATTGAGGAGATAAAGACGGCATCAAAGGAGGAGCTGAACAAGATCACAAAAAATGATTTTTTGAAGTGCTTCGAGGATTGGAAAAAACGTTGGCACAAGTGTATAATATCTGGTGGGGATTACTTTGAAGGGGATAAAATAGATATTCATGAATAAATAAATAACTTTTGAAAAAAAAACACAAAATTCGCGATATTTTTTGAACAGACCTCGTATATGAGGCTCTAAAAATCTACAAATAACTGAAGATAATTCGCTGATCTACGAAAAGTAGTGGGCATTTTGATCTGAGGGTATTATTGGCCTCTATTTCTTTGAAGATGATGAAGAAGAGACCGTCACCATCAATTCTGAGCACTGACTTTTTTTGGCCTGAACTTCAAAAATTTCATGAAGCATATGTTTTTTTAGCAAAACGGCGCCACAAACTGCACAATATGGAAAATGTTTGCTTTACTGCGTTAAAAGTTCCCAGGACGCATATGTTCTAGATTTTGTTATGTCGATTGGCCGTCAAGATCGTGTGATTTGACGCTGTTGGAATTTTTTCTGTGAGGTTAATTAAACGATTTTAATTACTTCAAAAAGATCGTGTCTTTCGAAAATTCTCGTGGTAAATATTTAAATAATATTTTATTTTATTTACAATGGCATGGTTTATATAATCGATAATAATAAATTAATATTTTAAATATACCAAAAGCTAAATTTTAAATATATTTTATATATTTGATTTTACTTTCCAAAGTTAATAGTGGATAATCCGATATTATTATTGTGTGTATTTTTTATATTCTGCTGTGATTAATGGTTCATACAATACCTAAAATGCCCTATGAGGTTTTTAGGAATATTTTTAAATTTAAAAATTTGTAAATTATAATATTTGTAGTCTAAGTCATTAAAGTATAGTTAGTATAACGTAAATCCAACATTTAGCATTAAATAAATACGTTCAGTGTTTATAGCATAAAAAATAACTCCAAAAAGATCGAATTCTCTAAAAAGTTTATTGATATCTATTTTAATAATATTATAGATTTTCATAATGGCAAAGTTTATTTAATAGAAAATAATAATATTTTTATCAAAATCGAAATTTTAAGTTGATTTTACTTTCCAAAGTTAATAGTGGATAATCCCATATTATCATTGTGTGTATTTTTTATATTCTGCTGTGATTAATGACCCATTCTTTAGGTCCTATGAGGTTTTTAAGATTATTTTTAAACCCAAAATTTTATAAACTACCATAATTATGGTCTAAAATTTTATCTTAGATCATCTCAATATATATATAAATATAAACATTTCGTTTTGTAGTGTTTTTAAAATTCTAGAAAATAGTAAAAAATCCATTTTTTTTATAAATTGCACAAGAAAAATTTTTACTAAATTGGAAACAAAAAAGTGTCTCTGGAATTTCGTTTTTTTCCCTTAAGTTTTTGTCTTCGTTTTTTTCTTAAGGATAAAGATCCAAACACAGATGGACAATATGCTCATAAAATTGATCTTCCTTTTCATGTCAGGTCGAAATTCTTCTCTTTACCTTTTCAAGTCAATTAAGGTCAAATTCCTTCTCGATGAGTCTAATAAAATATGTGTGTAGGTATGCGGGCGTTTAGTTTTAACCGAAACAAAATTTTAAAAAAATGAACAGAATGAATTAACAGAATACCAAAAAGGAGCAAAATATCAAAATGAACAAGAATGGCAAATACCAACAACAACAAAAAAAATACTCGAACAAGAATCGAAAAATATGATCATAATAAAACCAAGCAACAGCAAACAACATGGACAGAGACGATGGCGAAACCATCTCAAAGAGAACGTTGGAAAAACTATTCGTACCAAGCGAGACTCGCATGCATATCGGGTTAACTCACATAAAATCGGGCACGAAATTAATGCCTCGTACACATGGTAGGTAGCATGACATGATTAGTTAGAAACGATGTCTTTCTTCATTAATTATGAAATATGTTTCGATCTTTTACGTGTGGGTGAATACTATTCCTTAGAATTATATACACAAACATCCCCCAGTTGAAAATGTAATGCGTACCGAATCGATTACAGATTCATTGCCGGTAAGAAAGAATCCATTACAGTATAGATTAATTTTCCACATCATGCCCGAATATGTAAGCGATTACCTTCTCTGCCTTACCATGCATTATTTAAATCATTGAAATAATGCAGAAAGTAATCGCTTACATATTCGGACATTCTGTGGAAGATTAATCTATACTGGAATGTAGATGGTAAGGCATTCTTCGAAAAGAAATTCCATTGATTTCCCTGAAGTCGTTACATATTACATTACTCAGTAATCGATGAAATAATGTATCCGCGGCGATATGCATACAAATTTAATATGAAGGCTCTTTCAATAGGGGTGATCTGTTTTCAATTGGACCATGTGTCCATATTTGAAATATCGAAATATTCGTGAAAAGATACACTCCTCAATACAATGCTTAAAAATTATCAATTTTTTTTTGTCGAAATAATCGTTATTTTATTGCAACTTATCGTACACTTCTCCCAATTGATTGATCGCTATTCGTCGAACTATTTTGAACGCAATCTTTCTTTACATAATATTCGCGTACCAGTAATACAAAGATGCGGTCTAAGTGCCAAGAATATGGCTGTCTTTCAGGCAAATGTTCATGAAGACTCAAATTTATCGATTTAAAGGCATTCTCAACATTTGAGACTGTCTGCCTTAACAACATGGAGGATTTTACCGTTGGATTTGGAATTACGTTCTAACAAAATTCTTATCACACAACAATCTTCATCTCTCTGGATCGGTGAATAAGCAAAATTGTCGTTACTGGTCTGTAAAGGCAATTCATAAATTGTTCATCAAGAACCTTTATATTCCGAAAAAGCGACTCCTCGGTGTGGTTTATTTTTTTCCACCGGTAGCATCATTGGTCCATATTTTTTTTCAAGTTGCCGTTACTGTAAATGGTCAGCAGTCCAGATCGATTATAATGAACTTTTTGTGACCTGAATTGGAAGATATTGATTTAACAAAAAATGTGGTTTCTACAAAACGGTGCTACATGCCCCACAGTCCATTCCACAATCAATTTATTTCCGGATAAGTTTAGCGAGTTAAAAATGTTCATTTTCTGTACTTAAAAGCAGAAAATAAATTCCTGAGGATGAAAAACGCTGAATTAAAAGAAAGGCTTCATTCAAACTCGAAAAATTCATCTCTGCCAAGCTCTAAAGAATTATACAAAATAAAGAAGGACAAGCCAAAAAGCGGAAGGCGGTTAGGTTGGGTATAAAGGAAGTTTTTGTGCTAATATGGAAGCAGATAAAGTAGTAAAGATAGGATGGGAAAAACTATGCGTTCATCAGAAACTTGATCTGCAAAAAATTAAGCCGTATGTAGTAGAGTATCGGCGTGTATCCAGAGAAGGTGAGTATGTTCAGTAGGAGTTAAACCTACCGGGATAAATGTCGGAGTCCCATAGCTTGGTTAGCAGCATGCAGGAAGACCAAAGTGTTGAAGTCTACAGACAATGTTATCGTAGGATAATGCCAGGCCGTAGCGAAAGCGAACACATCGGTAGCCTCGAAAGCTATAATAGTTGTGCTTTAATCTCTGGAACATTGTATGAAATACTCATATTCACCAGATTTACAAAAACTGTTCACTTTACTAGTTAATAAATTAGCAAATATATATACCCATCAATATCTCCCCAAGAACAGGATGAGTTATTTTTAGAATTTAAAAGATCTCGCGGGTAGTGCCTTTTTATACACATACGTCGATGGAAGCATAATGAAAGTGTGAAAATGAACAGTTTTCTTGCTAAAAGATAAGAATGCTAGGATAGACGCGGTGAATGGATTTTGTTTATAATGGAGAATGACCAGTTCTCGAACGAATGGACATTTAAATCACACCATTTTTGGATTATAAGCAAAGTTAACGCACACTCGTTTTTTTGTGAAATATTACTGCCGTTTAGGGTTATATTAAGAGCCTGTTCGTGGCGGAGTGTAAAAGTAACATGAACACATTTTTCCTCATTCAGTCTTACTTACCACCTTTTGGACCAAAGGCCACTAAGAAATTGACGTTGTTTTGTAAAGTGGTGTTTCTATAAAAAGATCATTATGATGAGTAAAGATGGCTGTATCATCAGTGAAGTTAGGATATAATGGGTACAAATGTTATAAAGATAGGACTTTCCTGCGGATATCGGCGGAGATAGGATAAATGTCATAGTACTCAATATTTTCAGCTTGCTGTGAGGTAGGATTTTAGGATGTGGAAATAACCAGAGGGTGATACTGGTTATTTATCAATAAATACGTCTGGACAGTGTTGCTTTCGCTCCAGCGAGCACTCTATGTAATCCACTACGCGATGGCACTGATAGATAGTGGAATGCTAAGTTCAAAATCCGAACTGATCCTGGAAAATGATAGCATAAAGAAGTTTTAGGATTAATAATATAATAATAATATATCTAGAGGGTAGCAAGAGGCACATAGTCTCAAAACGCCTCGATCAATGAGGTCTTCTATGGTGAGTAACCTTAACTCAAATAGAAGTAATATTGAGGCTCAATATCATATTGGCAGGTAGCTCATTTTTTTTTAAGTTTAGATTAATGAGGTGCAGGGGGAAACCTTCAAAAGGTACTCGCCTGGAAGACCTTCTACCTGCCAGTAGAGGTAAAGGTAGGTTCTAGCGAGGGATTTTTACCTCGCTAGAACCTACCTTTACCTCTACCCTTGCTCCCGGAACGATGGTTCCCCGGCGGCACTCTTTGTAGATACTACTTCGCCGGGGCGTTCTTATTTGATATTACTACTGTCCCGATATTATGACGCCTCGCGGCCTATTCTTCGTACGCGGTCCGAAGATCCTTGATTAAAGATTCCGCGTACTCGGCAACTCTGTTCCAAGCCGATTGGTTCTTCAACATGCACTCCACTATGTTTTCTGGACTGATGGAACGGTCCAGATTTTTCTCTAGATCTGCCCGTGTCTTCCATTGGAAGAATACGTGTTCTGCATCTTCGATCACATCGACAGTTTGGGGAGTCAGTTCTCTTGAATCTGTGCAAGTATGCCCGAAAGCATCCAAGCCCAGTCAAGAGTTGGGTGATGTAATACCCGACTTCCCCGTGCACGCGAGTGACCCATTTGGTGACATCTGTGATCAGCCGATGAGTCCACCGACCCTTCGTCGAGCTGTCCCATCTCTCTTGCTAGAGGCGAAGACTCTCGGGTCTCTCCTCTTCACAGAGGACCTTTCGCCGCTTTTCCTTCTTCCTACGGTGTTGGCATTCCCGCCCTCCTGCCAGGATGTCGATGGGTGGGCATGATGCCACGACGTTGACCGCATCGATGGGTGGGCATGTGTTCGGTATGCTGACGCCACTCTGATCGCTGAGAGCCGCTGGACTGATGACATTGTCTTGCGGTATGTTGTTAACTCTAGCGATTTCGCCCACACTGGTGCTCCGTATAGCAGGACGGAGGTAACTACAGTTGCCAGTAGTCGCCTTCGGATTTGCCTGGGGCCTCCGATATTGGGCATTATCCGCGAAAGCGCACCCTGTACTGCTGATACCTTTCTGCTGACGCTGGAGATGTGCTCCTTGTAGTTGAGTCTGGCATCCAAGACCACTCCTAGATACCGGATGTTGGGTAGCGACTGGATGTCGTGGTCGCCTACTCTTATGGTAATGGTCTCCATTTTCTTCCGGCTACTCACAAGGAGTGCCTCGGTCTTATTTTTCGCCAAAGACAGGTCTGCCGATGTCATCCACTGTCTTATCCTCCGGATGGTGGTGGAGAATGCGGCTTCCAGTTCCTCCAGGTGTTTGGCTACAAGAACAACCGCTACGTCGTCCGCGAAAGCCACGAGTGTTGTGTTCGGCGGTAATTCCAGATGAAGTAGGCCGCCGTACTTGACGTTCCACAAGAGTGGCCCCAGGACAGAGTCCTGAGGTGCCCCTCCCGTGACCCCATACTGTAGTAGTCGGTCACTGAAGTATGATCTGACCATCCTCCTTAGGTAGTAGGACACCCCCATGTTCTCAAGAGCCTCCAACACTCGGTCCCAGCGGGCCAAATTAAACGCATTCTTGATGTCCAGGGTGACAATGAGGCAATACTTTTTGGAACCGCCTTTCCATCTCTTTCCTGAGATGGCTTCCTTTGCGATGTTTGTGACGAGTTCCAGCGCGTCAATGGTCGATCTCCCCTTCCTGAATCCGAATTGGAATTCGGAAAGTTGAGGATCGATGTAACGCTCCAATCTGTCGGCCACTATCCGCTTAAAGTTCTTCCCGTCCGAATCCAGCATGCAGAGTGGACGATAGGATGCTGGTTCGTCCGGTGGATTGGCAGGTAGCTGGAAAATTTCGTAGGGATTAGTGACTCCCAAACCAAGATGCCGAAGTCTCTGGTGAGCAACGGCCTCGCAATCCCAGATTAGGTACTCCAGCGTTTCATCTTCTTCAGATCAAAAGCGACAGTTGTCATGTTTGATTTGCTCCCCTCGTTAAGATGCTGTCTTAAAAAACAGTGCCCAGTGAGCAGGCCGATGAGCAGCCTTAGGTTTGGCTTGTTGAGTTTCAGCACCTCTAACGTCCTATTTTTAATAAAAGCGATAATTTTTTTAGACTGTTTTATGCTCGGAGAATAAGCTCAGCATGAGCTATTAACTTCGCGATCCCAGGATAATAGACCCCAGGTGGCCCTTTCGATTTGCACAGAAAGGTTATGGTCCAATCAATGGAGTGTTTGCTCCCCTTTTGTGCAATTTTTCTGCTAGTTCATTACAATTAATACCCTCATGACCTTGTACCCTCGTTAAAGTAAAATTGTTGTATCTAACCAGTTGATTTAAGACAATGAAGATATCCAAAACTAGCTTGGATTGAACATGAGATGAGACAATATCTTTAAATACAAATGGGTTATCTGAAATAATGTAGATATTTGTGTTACGTAGATTTTTTTTTGATAAAATGGGAAGAAGACTTATGGGTCTATATGAGATATGAAGATTTTTGAGTTTGTTGGCACTTGGGATCATTTTTATTATGAAGAATATCCAGAGCGTATGAAAGAATGATGTACGAAGGATACTATTATAAATATACCATAGGTCATCAGGTCGAGGGTTTTTTTTGTTAATTTTTTTCAGTATTTTCGAAGTTATGAGGTCATATCTTGGAGAATTTTTTTTGATAGGTGATCTTTTGTGAATTAAACGTCTGATGAAGTAAAGAACTTAGAAGATAAACTTATAAGCAGCTGCGTAGATATAATTTGTCATAATAGTAAATATCTTGGATTTCTTCGTGTTCTGTAAGGGTATTTCCTTTGTCCAAAGGTGTCGGCTTCCTGTTAGTCTGTTTTTACCCAAATTGTTAATTAGTAAAATAATTTTTTTTAAATTGGTTTTCTTAAATAATAGACATACTCAAAAAAAAATATATTTATTGTTTTTAATTCCCTAAAATATTTTTTTTGAAGAAAATTTGACAGAGCTTCCCTTTTATGTACAAGGGTTATATGATAAGTACTTAGCTCTGACAAGAAAAAAACATTTTCATATTTAAAGTTCATTTTATTTCTTAATATAGTCTTCATTTAGCTCGATACACTTTGTCCAATGTTTATCAATATTTTGTATCCCATCTTAAAAATTCAATCTCTCCAACCCTTCAAAATAGCGTTTGTTTCAGTAATCGCCTCATCATTTGAGCCAAATCTTTTTTTTCTCAGCCATTTTTTCATATTCGGAAATAGGAAATAATCGTTAAGAGTTACAACTAGTGAATATGGTGGATATGGAAGCAATTCGTATCCTTACTTATGGAATTTTGTCATTGTCTCCATGAAAGAGAATTTTTTTCTTCGCCATATGCGCTCGTTTTGTCTTGATTTCATTATTCAACTGGTCGTATAATGCCATATAATACTATTCTGTTATCGTTTTTCCTTTTTCAAGATAGTCGATGTAGATTATACCATGTGTGTCCTAGAAAACAGTAACCATAACGTTTCCTACCGATAGAATCGTTTTTGTCTTCTTCGAAGTCCATTACTTGACTGCACTTTGATTTCTGATGAATCTATGTTTGATCAATAAATACGAATCAACAGAAAAGTCAATTTGTTCCATTACTTCACTGCACTTTGGTTTCTGATGAATCTATGTTTGATCAATAAATACGAATCGCTCCAACATACCCAAATACTCCTTTAAAGTTGTTACAGAAATACACTTCTGGTCAGATTATAACTTCCCCATACCCTAAATTTCATGTAGAAGTTCTTATGAGCTGTTTACCAGAGATTTTGTTTTTTTTTACTAAAAATAATAGTATTTTATTACCACACAAAATTTAATTCTTTCCATATTAATAAAAAGCACAAACCTTGTCTCCTTTTAATGGTTGTCAAAACTAAACTGATCAACAGATGTTAATAAAAAAAATTTATGGCATCTTTTCAAAAATGACAAAAGCTAAAAATAATATCACTTTGTTGATATAAGCCACATTTTCGGTTAAGTCAATGACTAATCATACTGTCCTGGCACTTCTACTGTTTTCTAATTTAAAAAATAATTATAATGATGCATTAAAATTCTTAACAAAACTCAAAGTTTTAATAAATATAAATTTACTTACTACAGAATTAGTAAATTTTTCACCTTTAAATGTAATTCAAGTAAACGAATCCAACGAACTCCGATATTGACTGGTATTCCACAGGGAAGTATACTTGCACTCATTCTCTACAGCAATTTTTACTATTGCAAATATAATAATAACAATATAATACTTGCACTCATTCTCTACAGCAATTTTTACCCAATTTATCCTTCTTTCTCACATATAGCAATGATAGGGCCTGCTTTATCTACCGAAAATCCCCAACATGCTTCCGAAATTCTACAAACCCAAATCAAAATCCTCCAGAACTGGTTTACCAAATGTAGAGTAAAAATCAAAAATCAATGAACGTAAATCTACCCACATAACTTTTAGACTCTGCCGCTAACTATGACCTCCCATATACTTTAGTGGCATTGCCATACCACAACATACCGAAGTTCGGTACCTAGGTTTGGTACCACATAGAAGACCTAAAAGACAAGCACTAAAAACACGATAGTTACAACTACTTTGACTTCTAGATAAACAGCAAAGTACTTTTATACAATACTCTACTGAAACCAATATGGACTTACGGACTAGAACTCTGGGGCTCCATACCCAGACTTCTGGTCCGTAAGTCCATATTGGTCTCTATATAAGTCCGTAAGTCCATATTGATTCTAGTCCGTAAGTCCAAAAATACTCCATACAATTATCGACGGTCCCTCTTATGTTCGGAATATTGTTACCCACTATGATCTTGAAATCCCATTTCTTTTTTATGTGGCCGTGTCTCGTTATAAAAAGTTCCATCAAAGACTGGTCGCATGATTTATTAAAATGCTGACGCTTAACATATGTGTAAGCACACGCTAGCAGGAGA
Source organism: Atherix ibis (assembly GCA_958298945.1). NCBI lineage: Eukaryota > Metazoa > Arthropoda > Insecta > Diptera > Athericidae > Atherix > Atherix ibis. The sequence goes on along the minus strand of OY282605.1, from coordinate 47,099,121 downwards.
AACTTCAATAGATATTTAAGCTTCCCCTACAGCCTTTAACCGTAATTAATACTATGATTGAAAACTGCTTATTACTACCAGTTGTTGTTGTAGGTATCTGTAAAAAAATTTTTAAAAAAGTATTGTAAATTTTCAACAACAAAACTATGTTCACAACACTTTACATAAAAAATTGAACTTTACACTGTCTATCAATGGCCCTCCAATAATAATATCTAAAGGATTATTGTCTTTTCTCATATTCCTAGAAAGATTCGATTTGAACTTCAACCAAATTTAAATTATTACCACTTCTTACCTATGTAATTGATTACTATTTAATACATATTCATCAATGAAAGCATCAGTTCCCCAATGTAGAGTCAGTCGTTTACCCAATCTCCTACTGGGGTATTTATGAGAATGAATACACATTCATAAGAAGGTACCTGTACTCGTAAATGTTGCCTGATTCTTAAGTGTATCCGTAACCAATCTTCTAACTCTTACGGAACGAATCATACCTGATTTGGTGGGTATACGAACGATACGCTTTCATTTACGAGCATATTTTTCTCATTATTATTTTTATATGTTTTTCTTATATTCTGCTGTTTTTTTTTTTGCATTAGTTCGTATTTCGATTTAGCTGTTGAAACTGTTTCATCCGAGAACTATACCTATGACTATATAGTGAATGCATAACTGTTAAAATATGCAAAATAAATATCAGTCCGCATATTACATAAAAATCGACATGATATTAAGTTTAAGTTGTCCGAGTCTCGATCGATACGAAACAACATTTATGAGCTTGTAATGAGTTCGATCATAAAAATTCTTTAAATTACATCGAATGTTAACGATGTGCAGAAATATGATTATTTTTTCCTCTTACTTAATCATCGGTTTTTTTTTTCTTTTTTTTTATGCAATTATTATTTATAGTTTGTTCTTTTATTTCATCTGAAAAAAAAAGAAATATATGGTATATATTAAAATAAGCAGTTTTTTTTAATAATTTAGTAATGCTTGTTTAATAAAATTGATTTTTGAGAAATGCTCATTTATTTATTAATTATCAAGAATGTAATTACTTGTCAAAATAATAAATTATATTTTAATGAGAATTTTATAAATTCAATTTGAATAATTTATATTTTTTAATAATTATTATTAAAATTAAATGTGCATGAATTATTGAAAAATAAATTGTATTTTGTCTTATTTGGAAACGGTTTTAAGATCTGATAAAAAATTACAAATCTGAGGGTTTTTTGTACTATCTTCATTTTTATTATTTGGATTGTTTTTTAAGTTGAAATGATTTTTTTTATCAAATTATTTTTGGTCATATACGCGGTGTGGCAGAATATTTACTAGGTGTATTAGCTTAAATCCGCTGTTTTGTATTCAAAAAAACACATGTTTTTTTTCATAGAAGGCAAAAACCAATTTATTCAAAGTATTTTTTTCCCATCTCTCGGGTAATTTGTGGATACCACGCCAAAAAAATTCCTTCTCTTTCGAGGCAAACCACTCATCAAGTCATTTTCGGACGTCTTCGTAAGAATCAAAGTGCTGCTCAGCGAGCGCGTGGCCCATCGACGAAAACAGGTGGTAATCGGAAGGGGCCAGGTCTGGTGAATATGCAGGTTAAGGAAAAACCTCCCAGTTGACTGCCACCAAGTAGTTTCGGATCATTTTTGACGTGTGCGATGGTGCGTTGTCGTGGAGGAATATCAGCTTGTCATGTCTTTGTTGATAATTCGTCCTTTTTTCACGCAGAGCATGGTGCAATTTGATCAGTTGTTGGTGGTAGCGATGGGCATTGACAGTTTTATCAGGTTTCAACATCTCATAGTAGACGATACCCTGCTGATCCCACCAAACGCACAACATTGTCTTCCGTCCGAACCGATTTGGTCTTGGGGAAGATGTTGATGCATGGCGCGTGGCCCATCGACGAAAACAGGGGATAATCGGAAGGGGCCAGGTCTGGTGAATATGCAGGTTAGGGAAGAACCTCCCAGTTGACTGCCACCAAGTAGTTTCGGATCATTTTTGACGTGTACGATGGTGCGTTGTCGTGGAGGAATATCAGCTTGTCATGTCTTTGTTGATAATTCGTCCTTTTTTCACGCAGAGCATGGTGCAATTTGATCAGTTGTTGGTGGTAGCGATGGGCATTGACAGTTTCATCAGGTTTCAACATCTCATAGTAGACGATACCCTGCTGATCCCACCAAACGCACAACATTGTCTTCCGTCCGAACCGATTTGGTCTTGGGGAAGATGTTGATGGTTGGCCGGGATCAACCCACGATTTCTTGCGTTTAGGATTCTTGAAATATATCCACTTTTCATCGCCTGTCACAATCCGATGCAGGAACGACTTTCTTTTATGTCTGGCGAGCAAGATTTCTCATGTGTTTTGGCTTCGCTCGATCTGCCTATCGTTCAATTCATGCGGCACCCATTTTCCGATATTTTCAATCTTCCCCATGACACGCAGACGCATGGAAATGGATGGTTGAGTAACACCCAATTGCTTCGTGAGCATTTTTTCCGATTGGGTATCGTCTTCGACCAAAAGAGCCTCCAATTGATGGCCCTCAACCTTTCTAGGCCGATTTTCATGCTTCTTGTCCCACAAGTCAAAATTGCTGTCTTTGAACCGACGAATCCAATCTCGGCACGTTGTTTCCGATAAAGCACTGTCATCATAGACATCCATAAGTATTTGATGCGATTCGGCAACCGATTTCTTCAAATTAAAGCAGAAAAGCAGAGCTTACCGCATATGTTCTTTTTCTGGCACAAAACTAGACATGATTACCAAAGGAAAAATGTATATTGTTGTACGAAATTGCTGAAAATGTGCACTTATTAATGTTGACAGATGTCAAACTCAGAAGAGCTTAATACGCTCACTTACGCCATCTATGACCAAACAGCCGATTTAAGCTAGTATAAGACCAACATTGTCTCGTTATAAAAAATTTTACTCTCGATTTTCCAATCATACAAACCCCTTTATGCGAGAACTATCCTCCACTTCCTTTTCTAACAACAACCACCATGACTTAGGCGTTACTGGTCCCGTGATTTGTTAGAATATAAGTTCCTACCTTACGATGTTTGACAAAAAATTAATGGGATTAGCGGATTCATCCTTCACTTAGCTTGACGTGCAGTACAAGTTCCAATTAATTCCGGTAATTAAGCGACCATATAGAGCGTAATAAGTGAAGTTGTGTTTTTGTATTGTGTTACGAAAAATGGAATAATGAAATTTTGTATTAAATTTGATAAATCCGCGATCTTAACTTACAAGAGTATGAAGACAATTGCTTATCATGGACACACGTTTTTTGGTGGCATGAAGTATTTTTAAACAGCCCATAATTAGTTCAAGAACCGAATTAGCAAATTAAAAATCAAGCTCATAGTCATTTGTTATTGTTTTTGTTTTTTGACAAAAAATGGAATTTTTCACAACAAAAAAAAGAATTATTCTCTCCAGGACCACCAAGTCCACCAAGTTTTTTTTATAAAGAAGTCCAGATCGGACTTTGCAGACGCTTGGATACGGATGACGCTGCCGCGATTTCTGTCGACAAATTTCAAGATGAGATCAGACCACCCAAACTGTAAATGATATCGTCTTTATTATCCGGCACTGGCTAAACCGAGGCAGTACTAGTAATTAGCAGGAGAGCTTAAGTCACACCATCGGTGTGTGCGATATTATTTTAAAACTATCGTTTCGATACCTGGGAGTTCAGATAGACGGCAAGTTGAACTTTGGATTTTCATACTTAACGGGATAAAGAAAGGTCCTGAAGAAAATATTCGGTGAACATCTGTTCGATAAGGACATGATTGTACAAAAGATAACTGCATGGGCATGTTGGGATGTGGTAGTTAAAAACGAATCCCGAGTTATAATGAAGCTTCTTCATAAGGAAAGAATGAGCCTGCATCCTAAATATAAAAAAAGGCTTGTAGCCAGTCTATTCCCCGTGAAATCATACCTGAGGGTGGTCCCATGGGGAGTTATATTTGAAGAACAGAAAGGTAGGTTTTAGTAGATAAAACTGGAAAAGAAGACACCTGGGATACTTTTCCATGTCAACGCCCATGTCACACGGCCGTCACCGTAAAGAAGTTTTTGTTGAAAAGGGGTTTTCTGTAAACTTATCTGATCTAAGCCCACGTTAATTTGGTTGTGTTCCCAAAAAATGGGAAATGACGCCATCTTGGGACTATCAATAAACATCAAAAATAGTGTAAACTAAGAATTGAAGGCGATTGAAGAGTTGAAGGCAATTCCAAAGCCTTGATGTAAAATATAGTTTTACTAATTGTTTTTTTTTTTAAATAAAGGTTTTAGCATTTTTATATATTGAAATTTAAATTTTTTTGATTTTATAAATAAACCAAAGGACGTTAACGTTCTTAGAATGGATTGAAGATAAAATTAATTGGAACCAGGGTTTATAAAAAGTCCTCTTTTATATATTGTAGACTGAATTTATGGTTTTCGAAATTATTGATAGAAAGAAAAAGTTATTTTTAAGCCTACACCAATTTAGAATTAGAATATATATTTTTAAAACATTTGTTGTCAATTGAAATCGTATTATTATCAAAACTGTATTTGTTCTTAAATTCTTATAAAAATGACTAAAATTTACGAACCAATCTGAACTTATAAAATTTTTATTAAAATTAATAATTAATAAAAAACTTACCAAATTCTTTTTCTTTTTTGGTTTCCAATTGTCGGTGTAATTTTTTAGTATTTTATTCTTGGTTTTTGTAGTTCTTTTTTGTTCTATAAATAAACTTGGAAAAAATATAATTAATTTTAAAAACCAATTATTTTTTATTTTTATTGTATTTTTATTTATAATTGTTTTTAAGACTTATGTCAAAACTGATACACGAACTTTAAACTATCGAAATTTCACTTTTTTTTACAATTAAAAGCTTTTTTTCTGTTCTGTTTTTTTTTTAAATAAATAATTTTATTATTAATTAATTTTCTTTTCTTAAATTTCAGATTTTTTCCCACTATCAGGATAGTAGAAATTTTAACAGGAAAAAATAAGGAACTTTACTTTTACACGTGCACAATTATTTTTATATGAAATAAAACACATTATAAAATGGCTAGTAATCGACTGAGTCGAAGAAAATATGGAATTCAATAATGAATCAGTCCAAATTAGTAACGAATGGAGGAGTTGGCAGTCCACCGACAGCCACCGGGAAAAAGTCTTCGCCTCTAAGAACCTCAACAGTATCAGCACTGGCATCAAGCCCACCGAAGTCCATAACGCTACCAACAGCAAATGCAGTCATAGGTAGCCCAAACACAAATGGCACTGGCAATTGGCCAATGTCGATGGCCAATTCAGGGGGTGGCATTAAAGTATCCAATATCGTGTCGGGTCACAGCTCTAGTAATCTCAACTACAGTAGCAACAGCAGCACGAATACATCGATCTGCGCCATGTCTGCTGGTCGACACAGTTGGGACCCAGGCCGAATCGGCGTCGAACACTTAGCAGGAGCGCTTAGCCCCTTATGCATCACAGACACAAACCATGAAATCGTTCGACCAAAACCGAGACGGTAAGCGAGTCCACTCCTCGTAGTTCAAGGAGTTTCTATCTTTTATAAATATATTTTTTTTCTAACACTAATTGTATCTAATCAGTTGCAATGTAAATAACTTAATTAAAATTACATCGTCTAGAAAAAAAGAATAGCTTTCACACTGTGCAGTTCCGAAAGTGAAAGACGATGAAAGTGTGGGAGTTTATTTTTAATTATTTTCACATTTCATTCATTATCCGTGGTGCATCTTTATTTTAATTTTAAATGATTGAAATAAGCTGGTTTTTTTTGTATATATATTTATTCCAAATTAAACGAATACCTCTTCATATTGAATATTTTCACAACAATTCCATAGAATATATATTTCCCTCCGGATACACCAAACCATATTACGATAGAAGAAAACTTTTACTTTTCTTTTCATTAGTTTCTGAGAAAAACGAATTTTTTTAGAATTTTTAATTAGTTGTTGTTATCTGTTACTAACAATAAAAAGTTCAATAAACTTATTAGAAATAAAAGTTTTCATAATTGAAGAGTGAAAAATGCTAATTTCATTACTGATGGTGTAAAAAATAATAATACAATAATTTTTTTAATATTATTTTTTAAAAAATCACGCAATAGTTTTCGGCTAGAAGAAAATATTTAAAAAAAATTATTTCAAATCTTAGAAATACGTGGTCTGTTCAAAAAGTATTGGGAGTTTTGAATTTCTGCGGGTTATGTATATTCGATTTTCGATTTTTTTTTTGTGGTGTTAAGTTGGTACTCATGTCTCTCACTTATGCCGCAAAGTTCGGCCATTTTGAATGTTCAGTTAATTTTTGACAGCTGCTTTGCTTGCATATGTTTTGGCTCGTCTTCGATTTTTGCTCAATTTCGACCAAAAACAGCATTGCATTAACATTCAAATTTGCTCCAGAGGATCATAACTGGTGACGAATCATGGGAGCTGCCGAATGGGAGCTGCCGAACGAGCCAAGACTGAAAAAGTGCACCAAGTTCGTTGGAATGTGAAGGTTTTGCTTACAGTTTTCTTCAATTGCAGGGGCGTGGTTGATCATGAGTTCTTGGCACAGGGTAGAACGGTCAGTAAGAAATATTACCTTCAAGTTATGCGCCAGTTGCGCGAAGCAATCCGCCAGAAACGTACGGATTTGTGGAAGAATAAAAATTGGCTTTTGCACCATGATAACGCCCATACTCAGGCATCGTTGCTTGTGCGCTAATTTTTGGCCAAAAACAACACACTTATAATGCCGCAGCCACCGTATTCCCCAGATCTGGCCTCCTGTGACTTTTCTTGTTCCCGAAATAGATTCTTTGATCCATTTTTTGGAATGGGCAAAAATCAAGGACGAGCCAAAACACGTGCAAGCAAAGCAGCTGTCAAAAATTAACTGAACATTCAAAATGGCCGAAGTTGTCGGCATAAGTGAGAGATATGAATACCAACATAACGCCGCAAAAAATCGAAAATCGAATATACGTAACTCGCGGAAATTCCAATCTCGCGATACTTTTTGAACAGACCTCATATTTAAAGTCAAAAAAATCCTTTTCTTTCATATATTTCTTATTAAAAATTCCTGTAAAACTCTGTATTCAAAATAGCCATAGTATGTCGGAAAATAAGAATTAATACAAGATTATCCAATTTGTAGTTTGGAAAAATAAATTTTAAATAAAAATTTATTTTAAATCCAAATTTGAAAAAAAAATTATTTTTTAACCAATCAAATGGTTGCCGTGACAGTTCTGTAATTTGGCAATTTTTTTAATGGATTTCGATTTTTAAATATCCTAAAATTTCAAGATAGTCTACATAAATACGATTCATTATATACTCTTACAAAATCCGGATCGAGTGTGTCAAATTACACGATCTTGAAGGCTAATAAAAATTATCAAATCTCAAAAAATATGCTTCCTGGAAATTTTCCGAGTAATTAATCCAAAATTTTTTATGGTGACTTATGCCACCTTTTTATTGATACCTTATATGATCTAGAAAGAAATCTTACCTTCTTTTTCATAGAAATACGAGACAATAACACCCTCAGACCAAAATGCACACCATACAGTTATATTTCGTAGATCAGCGAATTTTTCACAGTTATTTGTGGATTTTTAGAGCCCTAAATATGATAGTTTTGCTTATTGACATATCCACCGAGCAAGAAATGAGCCTCATTGCTGGAGAAAATTTTCAGCTACAGCAAAATCATCATTTTTGTAAAAAAAAAAAAAGTTTTTTTAATTTTATAAATTTTAAGAATAAACTATAAAATAGCAAATTTAAATCTAAATAAATTTTATCTTAAATGCAAGTTTGTTTTGGTAATGATTAAATGACAAGGTTGTACTTTTTTAAACTAAAAATTGGATAACCGCATTCGAAAAAGTGTGAATTTGGCAGAAAGTTTTTTTCTATATGTACGTATACTTTAGTAATTTTTTGATACATAATTATAAAATGGCATTAACAAAAGTATAAAAATATAATTTTAAATATAGTATATATTTCACAAAAATTATTAATAATAGAGCTATACTTTCCGAACCGCAAAATGAATAACTCTTTTCTTTTTTCTCTAAACTTTAATAGAGAAAATATTTCATATATTTTACAAATCATTACAAAATGTACTAAAATACATTCATCAGTTTTAATGCTCATCATTATTGCATAAAAGTTGAATAATTTCTCGAACTCTTCATATTTTGAAATATTTTCCTCATACGATAAATCCGACAATAACCAGAACACACTACTCATATGAGTGCAATATCGCCGACGACTGCCCATGCAAATAGAGTTTTAGTCTGCATAAACTATCCATGAATGGTAGTATTTTTGATTATATTATTTTTTTTGTGTTTTTTCATATCACGGAAATAACTATTGTTTACAAAATACTGATCCCCCACATATGATTTGAATAGGACATGAATGAACTCCTAACGAGTGTCGTTCTTCATCTGAAATCAACGAACCACAGCAAAAAAAAATGGTAGTGTATCATCACTATAAGTTATCTTTCGTTACAATTAGTTCGCCTTCGATCATGCTCTTTAAACGGAAGTCAAAGAAGAAACAGAATACACCCAAGAAATAGACGATGAAGCCATCGAAATGAACAGACTTTCAGGCCGAACTATCTTGCAGAACAATTGTGAGAAGAAAGATACTCAATACCTCAACGGGTTAATATAGCAGACATACACCCTCTGGCTAACTATTAAAGTACCATAAAAAAAAATTTACTCATTCAATTTTTTATTTTTACCAATATCCATAAAAAACTTAAAATTTCTTTTATATAAAATATGTGTGCATGCATACAAATGCAGCAAATAATACAATAATGATAGGGAATTTTGTATTTTTAAACTTATCAAATCAATGCACTCAAAATACATTATAATCATTTTAAGGGACTGCAACACACCCATTTTCCGTTTTACAAATATATACTCTGTATTCGTACTCGTATTATTAAACAGCTTAAAATAATTGTTTTTATTCATTTCGATGGAGTTAAATTGTTTAGTGAGTTCCCCCTAAATTGAAATTAAAATCAACTGGAAAAAGAATTGTATCCCATGACCACAAATAGAAAGCAAGTCGAATATACCATACTCTTAAACAGAAGATTTCAATAACAAAAAATATTTGCCAAATTGTTGATAGATGTACAAAAATCACATCACATTTCTCCTTTTCGAACTTGCAAAGATTTTTTACCTTATCAGAGATTATTACTACCTGCGTGGGCGTCAAGGGGGTACTATAGGTCTATCCGATCGTATTATTTTAATTGTTATTTTGTGAAAATTTATCTTCTCGAAAAGACCTTGAATGTTTATGATAATTAGAATTTATTTCTGCTTTCCTTAAAAATTTTTTACAGAAAATCTATTGTAATTTCTCTTTCGATTCGAAGAAATGTGAGAACTTTTCGCTCCATTGTATTTGGCTTCATATTAACTTAGTGCTTGTCTGTTTTGTTGATGGTATTATGTATTGTATATCTCATGCTAACATCATCTATCTAATAATGCCCCCCATTTAAGAAAAAAAATCAAACAAAACAATTCAATTCAGTCACCAAAGGTGATATTCAATTTCAGTTTCATTCTGATGATGGTCGAGTAAAGAGGCATTTACTCCGATACACCACCTTAAAATAGATCCGAAAAATACTAAAAAGTGTACCGCAGTAATTTCGATGTGATCAAATAAGAAAATTCTCAATACTATAATTTAATTAATAATTTTGTTTTTTTTTTAACGGAAGAAATGTTGAAAGAAAAGTGCCTATAGTAAAAGGATAATTTGTCCTTAGTGAAAGATAAAAATTTCCATTTTATTTCGGTTTATATTAAGAATGCTATGAAAATGGCAATGTCTAATAAGAATAAAGCTAAAGGATCAGTATATTGTTCACCGAATTGTACATGCAGTTTATGTCGTGAATTACCCCAATGTGGTTATAGGGGAGGAAAATCATATTCAACAGCGATCTCTATAAAAAATGATAATTTCATATTGAAATCTCGTGATGATAGTAGTACGTCTTCGTCTTCGGCAACAACTTCTAACGATCCACTTAACGGATATGATCAAAGGGACAAAGTTCAGACACCCGGACATAAGGTAGTCATCTATTTTGGTGATTCTATGGAAAATAGGAAACCTTCCAAGGGCTATACAATAAATTCGACAACAACGAATGGAGGACAAATCGACAATTTCCATGCAAAACGCTTGTGCGATGAAATTCGATCTCAAAGTGTACAACAGAAAACAGACGAAGCACTTGTTCTTGAAAATAAAGATATTCGTGGCGGAAATGTAAATGAAAATGAAAATGAAAACGTTTCCCGTGATACGACGATGTCATCTTCTGAGCATACACGCAAACAATTACCTTCGTTCGTGGAAAGCGTAAAAGACGGTGTAATTAATATTAGAATTGAAGGAACTTATGAGCATGCCACAAATCTGATCAAAACCATTGCGAATACCAATGATGGCGATTGGGAAATAGAATCGCAAAATGACTCTTTTGACTGGAGTTTTGTTCAAGAATGGAGATCACGGTAGATTTCCGCAATATGTTTTTTTTTTTTTTAAATTCATCTAAAATTTTACTAAAAATAAGAACGTTTTTGTTTTTGTTTTTATTTTAAATTATAATTTTTTCTTCATTTTTTTTTCGTTGTTGTTGTTTTGTTTCAGACCATCTGGTAACCAGCGTGCGGATATACCTTCAATAAATATACAACAAAATTGTTCAATCGGTTTGAATGCGGTAAACAATGTAAGCATGACCAGTCTTACATCGAGCACAAACTACAATCATGGCATCGGAAGTCCAAACGCATCAGTGCCTACAGGTAGAATACAGAGTCCAGCAGTTGCTACACTGGCGCCCAGAGTACCAAAAGAAATCGCCTTACGACCAGCAGCGGCTATTGAGCATCGATCATCTTCAAATTTATCAAGTGCGAACTCGAACAATTTGTGCTTAACAAATATTTTACAATCCGAAGATAATGATGTATGCCAACAAAGTACACAATCCGGAAGTACCGCACTTATAGAAGATCGTGATAATATTTCCTCTTCGAAGATTATGTCACATCGACCTATCTCTGGTCCAGCGAAGCTAACAGCTCAAAGCATGTCGGTCAAGGGACAACCAGCTATGATAAGTTCAAGTCTATCGCATCAAAATAAGTTAATAAGCGGTGAAAAAATAGATACGAGTACATTGTCCCAAAAACCTGGAATGGTGGCTATGCGGACGCACCATCATGAATTTCGTGCTCTTCAACGTGTTCAAGAATGTCATAGTTCTTCCGACGAGAACCGCTCTTCTGGACACGCTAGTATGTCGGATACTGGAGGACATGGAAGTAGTTCTCCATGTGCAGTATTGGGACCGTTACCAGAAGATCGCCTCGCAGCAGGAGTTACAAACCGCAGCACCAGATCAAGAGCTAGCACAAACCACTCAAGATCGCGGCACCGAGCAACCCCGGCCAAAGTGCCATGGGGTGGCGGAGGTCTAGAAGATATTAAATTGGCGATACAACAACTTACCATGCGTTCACAGACAAGCACAAGCACATACAGTAGTCTCAGTGCTGGATCGGAGAGCTCAGAACCAGCACGAAGGCTAGGACGATACTCGTCCCTTGAAACTGTCAATACAAATGTAACGAGTGCTGATGAATTCGTCTGGGTTGATTCGTATAACAGATTGGTCGAATTACAGCACCCTCCATGGAGCCAGCACTGTATTTTACGCGTTATTCGAATTGGAAGATGTCGAGATCAAGCGGAGCGTGTATCTGTTGAAACAGTACCTCGTCTAGGATACCTTCTACAAAGAGCACTAGTGCGAGTTGCGAGGGAAGTCCAAAGATTGTCGAGCGTATTGGGTCTTTGCTCTAAGCATGAAATTGTTGGTGCATTCAAAGTGGTATTTTGTCCCGCATTGGCAGACTCCTGTGTTAAAGCTTGCCTCCGAGCGGCGGCAATGTTCGCAGTACCTGGCGATAGTGCATTGAAGCAGAGTAAATCTTCTAGAGCCGGCCTACAGCTACCAGTTGGTAGATTCCACCGATGGATGACCGATTCGCGTTTGGGCCGATTTATACACGAGTACGCTGCTGTATATTTATGTGCTGGACTAGAAAATCTTCTGGAAGAAATTCTGCTGCAGTGCCTCCCCTCAGATACAGCCGTATCTCTTACAGCTACGGGTCTCGAACACGCAATTGCCAGTTCGGGTGATTTGTGGGGTCTGCTGCAGCCTTTTGCTCATTTAAATGCTGGCCGAATTGCATCCGGTGCCCTAACAATGCCTCGATGGGCGAGCCAATCATCTATAGGGTCTAGTTCTGGTTCCGGTTCTGGTTCTGGGTCAGGTTCCCAAAATCTCAACAACTCCAGTCTTGAACCGTGCTTGTTAACAACTTGTGTCGGCAGTCAATCGGAACTGCGCGATTTAGTTATGCGAGCTCAGCAAAAATTCCAACATGTTCCTCTGTCGCATGCAGCTCTTACGGCCCTTTTCTACTTCATGAGATGCTCACAGTTAGAGCATAGCGAAACAACGAACACAAACCAAAATGGAGCGAATATTCAGGAGCTCTGCTACGAACGGGCTTACGTTGTGTTACCACCACTTGTCGAGTGGCTGAGAGTTGCATCAGCACACGCCGAGTACAGGCACGCAAACCTTATCGATAAAGATGATATAATGCAGGCAGCTCGATTACTTCTCCCAGGTGTAGATTGTCCTGTTCGACCAGCTGCACATGATGAAGAGCTTCCATCAAAAAAGGTTCAATTAACACATAACGCCTCATCGATGAATGCGAATTTAAGTGAGGATACATCCGAGCTGGGTAGAAGAGCAACGCTGAACCTTGCATTCCGTTTAATGTTAACTGGACGAGCTGAGCTTTTGGCTCAAGCAGCCACATTACTTCCGCCAACAACGCGTTACGATGCCCTCAATTCTGCAGGCATGACAGCGCTTATGATTGCGTGCGTCCGAAATGATGAAGTGGCAATACAGGCTCTACTCGATGCAGGCTCCGATCCAAATATTGAAGTACCAGCCGTTGGTTACATAGGATGTCCGGCAATTCACCCTGATACCCAATACTGGACAGCTGTAACATTTGCGGCATGCCGCGGTAATTATCAAGCAGTTCGTATGCTGTTAGAACGTGGAGCTAACGTGGAGGGTGGTGCGCGACTTAGCGAGGATAAGTGCACTCTAACGCCTTTGCAAGTGGCCAGCGGTTCATCGAGCATCGAAGTTGTTTCTCTGCTTTTGGCTCACGGTGCTCATGCTTTTCTCTCCACCCAACAAAAGGACACAATGTGTTTTGCTGGATCAGCTCAACGAGGCTGCTATAGTGCAATATCAGTGGCTGCCGCGCACGGACAAAGATCCTGTCTTCGGAAACTTCTTTCTCATCCCTTAGCACCAGGTAGCAGGGAAGTCTTGTCGTTAGAAGAAATGCTCGCTGAAGGCGATATAAGTTCGAGAGGTGCCAATGAACGACAGAACGATGTCCAACCATCACTAAATAAAACTCAAATTAAGAGTCTACAAGAAGCCATGTACCATAGTGCAGAAAATAATCATCTTGGTAATCTGACTATAAAGATAATCAAAAGAAAAATTAAAATTTCAATACTTCTCTTTTTCCATTCATTTCCAATCAATTTATATAAAAAAATATTTATTTCAGATATTACTGTAGAGTTACGTGCTCTTGGTGTACCATGGACTCTACACTGTTGGATGCACGCTTTAGCAGCAGCACACGAACTAAGGCTTGACGCTGTTATCGATCAACTTTTGCAGGACTTTCTACAAGTGTGCCCGGACGATTATAGTTCGCAATTCGTGTCTGAGTGCTTGCCACTACTTTTCAATATATTCAGATATAGTAAGAACGAAGGTACTACACTCCTCTTGGCTGATATATTTGCAACGTGTTTTGGGTGGGAATCTATTAAGCCAATTAAAGAGCCAGTGCTACAGCCGGTAAATGGTTCACGAATTGATCCAAAGTTCGTCAATAATCCCGAATTGAGCGACGTTACTTTCAGGTAATTATTAACTTGTCCAACATTGAACGTAATAACGATTTTGTTACAGAGTTGAGGGGAAAATTTTCTATGGTCACAAAATAGTTTTGGTTACTGCTTCGCCACGTTTCCAAAATATGCTCAGTTCAAAGCTAAGTGAAGGCAATGCGCCAACAGTGCAGATCAACGACATTCGATACCATATTTTCCAATTGGTTATGCAGTACCTGTACAGTGGTGGTTGTAGCAGTCTCGAAGTGTCCCACAATGATGTTCTTGAACTGATGGCAGCAGCTAGCTTCTTCCAACTCGAAGGGCTTTTGAGGTATACAGAAGCCAGGTGCTCAGAAATGATCGACATTGATAATGTGGTCGCCATGTACATTCATGCTAAAGTAAGTAGTGGCCATTTGTCAGTTCCTAATATTTATCTACCAATTTACATGTTTTATCAATTCTTAAGGTTTACAATGCTCCCAAATTGATGGAATATTGTCAAGGATTCTTATTACAAAATATGGTTGCGTTGCTGACATACGATGATTCAGTGAAACGTTTACTTTTCGCCAAGAAGATCCCTAATCATGATGTTCTCAGTGGACTATTATCGACACTACAGACCCGGATAAAAATGCGAAAATCTAAAACAACAAACAATATGAGGCCAACTATCAGTTCACCGTCATCATCAATGAATCTATCCCAAATGGCCATTAAGAAATGATTTTGTCCCACTTTTTTAACATATGTTATTTCCTTTCGATTAATATTATTTAAAATTTATTACTGTAGATTTTTACTAAATTATATTTATTGGTAATTCAATTAATTCTACGAGTATGTAATTTTTTTTCTTTTTACTTGTCGGTAGTTTTTTTGTTGTTGTTTTCTCTCCTTACGATACAAAACATAATTTTTTACACAAATATAATTATTATTTTTTGTTTGTTTAATTTTTTAATAAATCGAATTGTATTAAATAGAAAAATCTATAAATGTGTTAGATATATTATAGCACATACGTTCATACTATACATATATACATAAATAAATACGATTGATGGAATCGTTCCTTTATATACATACATAACATATACTCGTCCATACTTATTACATAAAATACATACACGCAGTACCGACTGATTTATAAAAAATTCCTATTTCCGAAAAGTAATATAATTAAATAACTTAAATTTAATTACAATTAATGTATTATCTATAATAGTTTGTGGAAAGTATTTATAAATAGATTCAATATAATTTTATGTATCTTTGAAAATTTGTTTTATTTAATTTTTTTCTTGTTCTTTTATTTTTCAAATTTTTTTTATTTTTAATGGTTAAATATTAGATGAGTTTGTAAGTATAATTCAGTTTTTATTATGTCATTGATATTTTCTACAATATGATTTCTTATATTGTAGAAAATATCAATGACATAATGGACAAGCCACCAGTTGAATTTTCCACAAATCACAATTAGTATTCAATCAAAATTCAATTAGCACATTTCTTAATATCATATTTTCCATTACTTCGTTAACAATTTGCGACCTCAACTATTTGTCTACACAGCCAAATATTCAATAGCTGTCTTCCATTGGGAAAATTTTCCTACTCACAAGTACTTCTAGCTACTCGCAGCTACTCTTGCTCGTACAAATGAGTAGTTCGCATGAGTAGTTACGCATACAATTTACGGTAGGGGGATTTTAGTTCTCAAAATGAAAATAGATGACTTAGCGGGTTCGTCGATTATGTTGAAGTGTCATATTTTAGTTTTTATTGTATTATGTGTGAATAAACTCAGTTTTTATTGTTTATATGTGAATTAACTCAATATTGTTGTTGACTATTTTGAGGTTATATTTTACACTTGTCAGTAAATTTTGCGTTCCATTGGGCATCTACTCTCAAGTACTTGTGAGTAGCAAAATTTTCCCAATGGAAGACAGCTAATGCGCTGCGTAAACTCAATCCCTTCATGATGGCGGCCCAATCGTGTCCGTATCGTACGATCCTTAGATTAGAGAATACCTGGATAGGCCCGTACGTCCGATTTTCGTATATTCACGAGGTCTGTTCTAAAAGTATCGCGACTTTTGAATTTCCGCGGGTTTCGTATATTCGATTTTCGATTTTTTTTGGCGTTATGTTGGTACTCATGTCTCTCACATATGTCGACAAGTTCGGCCATTTTGAATGTTCAGTTAATTTTTGACAGCTGTTGTGCTTGCACGTGTTTTAGCCGTCTTCGATTTTTGCCCATTCCAAAAAATGGATCAAAGAATATGTTTCGGGAACAAGAAAAAGTCACAGAGGCCAGATCTGGAGAATACGGTGGCTGCGGGCGTTTCTGGCGGATTGCTTCGTGCAACTTGCGCATAACTTGCAGGTAATATTACTTATTGACCGTTCTACCCTGTGCAAAGAAAGCATGATGCACCACGCTCCTGCAATCGAAGAAAACTGTAAGCAAAACCTTCACATTCGACCGAACTTGGTGCGCTTTTTTCGGTCTTGGCTCGTGCGGCAGCTTCCATTGGGATGATTGAGCTTTGGTTTTCACGTCATAACCATAAACCCATGATTCGTCACCAGTTATGACCCTCTGGAGCAAATTTGGGTCGTCGCGGACAGAGTCCAACAGCTCCTTAGCAATGTTAATGAGATCCTGTTTTTGGTCAAAAATGGGCAAAAATCAAGGACGAGCCAAAACACGTGCAAGCAAAGCAGCTGTCAAAAATTAACTGAACATTTAAAATGGCCGAACTTGTCGGCATAAGTGAGAAACATGAGTACCAACATAACGCCACCAAAAATCCAAAATTGAATATACATAATCCGCGGAAAAAGTAAGTATTTATATATATAGTTTTATTGTTGATAACATTAATAGGAAGTGTTGATTTCAGAAAATGAAGTGTTTTATAAAGAATTGCTGGTCATTCAACGGTAAGTTGATATCTTCATTTTTGCTACAGAAATTAACAAAAATTTAGTTTGTGATGTGCGTATATATCTTTTAATGATTTATTTTGTCCAAAAAGTGAAAAGTTGGGCATTCAATAAATGTAAACAAATGTGATAGTGACAGTTAAATTGTTTACCAGAAAATAGTTCAGTGCCGGCGTACGTAAAGCGTGTGTAAGAAAATTGAAGGGAATGAATTTTTTTAATAGTGCAGAAAATACTTTAATTTCTGTTAATTGAAAAAGTAAATGTAACGATCGCATATTCATATTTTCATATTGCAGGTTTCCACACAATAAATGGTTGAGCGAAAAGTGGATTGTGGCAGAAGCATTGGGTATTCCCAGGAATCACGATATTATGTGCTCGCTCCACTTTCGTAGACCAGATTAAATGCTCCTGTTTAAGTAGGAGCGAGCAGAAGCAGACTAGAAAGAAATGCTATTCCTTCCATATTTGGTATATGGAAGGAGCCGCACGGTAAGTTTTAATACTACACAATTAATAATTGCAAAATTAGAACGCATTGAAATCATTTTTGTAGACAATCGGACAACTGGTCATTAAAACAGGAAAAGACTGAAAATGAAACAATAAGTTGTATGAATATATTTGTATTGTATATTACGAGTATTTTGTTTCATTTTAAAAAGAAGTTCATGCAGGATGCCATCGCAATAAAATGAAAATATAATAAATTAATATATTATATTTTAAAATAGAATAAGCAAATTTCCATTACACTTAAGTGACATCACATGTGAAAATGGTTTTAAACGAACCGCTTCAATCGCATACTGAAGTTTAAAATTGGCCGGTAATCATTTACGCCGTTTCTGTTATTTTGCATGTGTGTGCGTTCTACGAATGTATTGTTCTACAAAGCGTTTTCGAATTATGGAATTTTCTGGAATTAGTGCTGCCAGAGGCATCAAAGTTGACCATGATTTCTATGGAGAGTGTTGCTGATTTATTCGCCATCTAATAAAATTTTAGGTAATGAATAAATCAACAATATTGTCACTAAGGCTACGATAACAATACAGTATAGATAATCATCAATCAAAAATAGAGCCAGAATCATTAACTGTCTTGATGGAACCATACAATAGGGTCGATAATAAAAGAAGATCTTCAAACATATAGTGTTGACCAAAAATCAAGACACAAAGCATATAGATTTGGCAAAAGGCAAAACTATACAGTGTCGATCAAAAATTTTCATGGAAATTTTATCTGAAAAATGTCTTCGGATATTTTGTCTAAAAAATTTCATCGGAAATTTTATCTGAAAATTTCTTCGGAAATTTTGTTTGAAAATTTTGTGTGAAAAATTTCATCAAAACTTTGTTCGAAAATTTTATCTGAAAAATTTCATCAACATTTTCGGAAATTAGTGCTGCCAGAGGCACCAAAAAAAGATCTTCAATTATACAGTGTTGGTCAAAAATCAAGTCACAAAGCATATAGATTTGGTAGTAAAAGGCAAAACTATACAGTGTCGCTCGAAAATACTAGAACATCGAATATATAGTATCATTAAAAATTAGGGTAGGATACCAAACATACACAGGCTCGGTATTAAAGTCTATATTTATACAGCATCAATCAAAATAAATTAGCACAAAAATATAGAGCCTTATCGAAAAAAGTAATGCAGTCTGCTAAATTTATGTATTTTTCGTAATTACAGTAGTATACAAAACTATGCGCTCGAATTATAATGGAAGAAATTCAGGACCTTTTCTAATAATTTACAAATCGTGGTCCCTTTTAAATTTACTTTTTATTTATTTTTATTTCAATTTTTTTTTAATTTATAATTATCACTCATCGTATAAAACGAATTAACAAAAATCACCTCAAATTCGATTTTTATTATTTGAATGTCATGGCAACGTTATTTATTCAATTTATTTGTCTAAAATAAACAATGTAAACTATTTTAATTTTATTAGAAAAGAATCTTTAAAATATTCTCGGTAAACGGATTATTACATATATAAAAAAGGATAGAAAAATAAAGAATTTTCACAATTAAAATGGATGAACAAAATTATTCGAATGTGGTGCATCCTGAAGAGTTGGAATACTTTATACAGAGTTTAAGAAAATTTGAACTCGAAGAAGTTGGGAACGACAACTGGTTAGATTGCCATGAGAAATTGATTAAACTGTCTCAGCAAGCCATCATCGAAGCTAGTGCTTATAGAGAAGAGGCAGTAAAAGAACTATTCGTGTTACACGCAAAACTTAAAATTCTAGTCCATGAAGCATACTGTGTCTTGGTATGGAAGACAAAAATCCTACCAATCCTTTTAGAAATGAATCCGAATCCTCAAGCCTCGTTTCTAATTTATAACGTATTCTTTCATGAAGGTAGTGCCATATCATTACTAGAAAGTGTACTATTTCATCAGAATGGATGTGAAGCATTGGCAGATGCTTCTCTAGATTTGATAGATTATTGCGCACAAGCCATAACACAATTAATTGGTTTAGTTAGGTAATATTATGAATTTTTAAATAAACTGATTATCTCAAATCATTATATATTGTTGTGTGCATAGCATGGGACACCATGAGAACTTTTCCAATACAGATGTCGACGAATCTTCCATCAGCGAAATAGAAAGACACAAAAGAGATCTTCTATATAAAATAGGTCTACGATGCCTCTCAATACTCAACTATTTGGTTGATAAGGTGGATTTATTGCCGTTAAGTGCAAGAAAACGTCTCGTAACCATACACGATGTACCTTGCTTATTGGTTGAAATATTACACTTTAAACCATGGTTAAGACGAACAGAAAAGGGATTCGAAAAATTCATCGGTATGACTTTGATTGTTTTATAGAATTGTAAGTTGAATGAATTGATTTGTATTTGCAGATGAAGTATGGAAATCTGTACAAGGCGAAGACATAATAAAAGTGACAAAGTATGAAGCTCAAACTTGGTTCTGTTTTAGACAAATTTTATTTAACCAAGAATTAATGGCGTCCTATAATTTGACATCAAATAGAAAAAATGAAATCTCAAAAGTAGGTGGTATTTACATGTTTGTTGCTTAATATGACCGAAAATAAACAAAATTAAATTCAGTGCTTAGGCCTTTTACATGATGCAATTCTTGATCAGCTTCCGCCATTAATTGAATTGAAAAAACTCATTTCATCACTTCCTGTCTCGTCAAATAAGACCAATTCGAAAAATATTAATTTCCTATTAGAGGAAGTACCAGAAATTAAAGAGGATATTCTGAAAAAAGCGGAAAAGGCTGGTGGATTTAAGAAAATAGCCACAAAACAATCAAAAATATTTCTAACTGATGATACTGAAAAAATATTTTCGCTGGCAAAACGTATGACTGCCGCTTACAACACGGACGTTTTAGAAGTTTTCGAATCGAAATCTAAGATCTCCAATAATGACCAAACAATGGATTCAAGTAGCAAGACATGCGGAAACTGTAAATCAACAGCCGAAAAGAAATGCTCAAATTGTAAATCTGTCTATTATTGTAACAGGTACCATCTTAAAAAAATTTATTCTAAAAAAAAACAATTTTTAAATATACAAAATCCATTTTACAGAGAATGTCAACTTGAGCACTGGTCAACACACAAGAACTTTTGTATTGAATTCACTTCAACGGAAACCAACAAATGAATAATTTTTCAATATTCCTTTATAAAAATTTCTTCTCATTTAATTTAATGCCGTTTTAAATAAAATACACAAAATGTTAGATTTTCTTTAAATTTATTAAAAACTTGGGTGTTTTTATTTAGCTTGTTTGACGTATATGCTCTTTGATTACGTCGATTGCTGGTGTCTCCTCGCCGTAGTCTTTAATTACGACAACCGAACATCCACAAACTTTTCTTGGTTTACCCTCTTTGTCAATTTTGCATAAACCGGACCATTCACCTAGTTTCTTATGCGAGTCTACCCTGATCAATTTAATCTGATGTTCATTGCACAGAGCTGTGATAAGTTTTTTATATAAAGGCTCCTCGAACGACTCAGCCAGAATGCATAATTCAGCTTGGCGTCTGCAATTTAACAATAACATTATCTTATATTATCCAACATAAATATGATAAATGAAAAATGATTTCTAATAAATCTGAAAACTGAACAGAATTTGTTGCTTACTTGTCTAATGCTTTGCAGGCTTGGTGAATACCATGAACCAAACCACCAGCAATAAGTGATTTCTTTAGAACCTCTTGTAATGCTGTATTTACATCCATATTGGTGCCCTCGACCGGGGCTGCAACTGGTACTTCTCTGTAAACAACAACAAAAATTTAGTAAAAGATATAATATTTAATATAAACTATAACTTACACATCAACTTCAGCCATTATCGTTTTTTAGAATTTACAGGTGTTCTGTAAAAAATATTACAAATTTATTAGCCAACTGAATAACCAGTAATTTCATAAATTTTATTCTAAATTATAATTTCAATACCACTTTGTACCTTTTTGACAACCGGAAAGGAAGAGACAATCAGCTGCAGCCAACAACTTGACATAAAAATAAAACTTAACGAAAGTTTTACATGCTGGCAAAATGTCGAATAATTCAAAATAATTAATTAAGTTTATTATTTTCATATTATATTATATTGTAAATTTTCTACGCAATTTAAGTAAATTTTTTTAATACAATGAAAATTCTTTGTAATTTATCGAGAAAAAACTTTCTATCAAATTTAGTTTCAAATTCTAACGAAGTAAGACGAACATTTACAAATAATTTTCGATGAATTAAATACAACAAAAAGGAAAAAAAGAAAAAAAGAACCAAAATAAAAATTACTAAAAAAAATGTTTGGTTCTAATAACAGTTAAGACTAGTTAAATCCATTTAAACAAAAAAAAAAGATAAAAACGTATTCATTTAGATCAGAGGTTCCGAAACTTTTTTGTGTCGTAGACCCCTTGCCATGTTTTTCGGTTTTTGGTAGACCCACTACTTACCTGATATTGATTTTTTGTAAATTTCTAACTGTAGTGAAGTTTAGTATTAAAAACTTAAAGTAAAAACACATGTTAAGTTTTATACATTTATTAATTGAATTTAAATTAAAACTACTCAAAATAACATTTTGTATATGTTATATAAAATAAATGTAACATAAAATGAACATAAAATAAACTAAGCAATAAGTAAATGTTTTTAATGGGAAGGCTGAACCTGATGCTTTGATAATAAATTATCAACATTTGGCGTCAATTTTGTAAGGTTTAATCTTAAATCTCCTCGGCTAATGATGTCCAGTCTGTTTCTTTTTTTCGTTAGGAGATTGGTAACAGCGCTGAACCCCCTTTCCACTAGGTATGACGATGGAAAGGAAATTAAAAATTTCCTCGCTATATTCCATAATACGGAACAAGTAACGGGTATGTTTTTTGCAGCCAGAAGTGCTGATATCCGTACTTAAACTGAACCTTAAGTTCTTCGTTTGTATATATTTCAGTCAGTTCCTCTTGTATTATGACATTGGTTTCTTCTATGTCACCATATGGGTTAATTATCCACGGTGGTATTACCATAGTCAAAACATCCTCAAATCTAGTTTCAAAATTTGAATAGAGGGCATTTAAATGTTGAACGTAGGTTGAAACGTCGTCTTCCTGGCCGTTTGTCTGTGACAAATTGGGGAACTGGAAAAATTCGCCCCGTCCAATATTTTGCTCCATTCGTTTAACTCTGGCAAGAAACGCTGATCAGATGGACTTTGTTTTAATCAAATTTAGACTGTCGCCTTGTAACTGCAAATTAACCATATTAAATTTTGTAAACAAATTTGTTAAATAGGCGATGTCTGTTCTCCACTTCATTAAATTGTCTTTTAAAATTTTATCTTTAGTATCCAGAAATTCTAAAATACTCGTAGTCTCAAAAAGTGCAAAAAATCTTGTCAAACATAAGCCTTTCGACAGCCAGCGTACTTCAGTGTGAAGGAGTAATTGATGAAAGTGTTCGTCATTTTCTTCACACAACTGCGCAAATAACCGCGTATTCAAAGCGTTGCTTCGGATTCGGTTTAATGCATCAATGACTAATTGAAGAGATTCATGCAATCTAACACTCAAATTTTTAGCAACTAAATGTTGTCGATGGATGACGCAATGTATTGCTAACATCCCTGGCACATTTTCTTTTAAATACTCGAAGCTTATAAATCCACGATAACGTCCAACCATGGCAGGTGCTTCATCTGTAGCTACTGATATTATATATGATAAAGGGATTGCTTTTTCAATGAAGTAACCCTTTAAAACTTGAAATATTGATTCACCTTTAGTGTCGGTTGTCAAAGTTCTTGCGAAGAACAGTTCTTCGTAGATTTCTTGATTCATAATAAAACTAACATATGCCAATAATTATGCTTCATTACCAGGTAAAGTTGACTCGTCCAGTTGTATAGAGAAATGAGTTCAATATCAGAACTCATTTTATCAATACGTCTTTCAACAGTATTGTTGCTTAAGGGAATTCTTTTAATGATATCAGATGCAGGTTTGTGTAAAACAGTTTTTAAAACCCCTTCAACTTTGAAAAAGAAACTATTGAGGAGCACTCGTGTTATATTGCATAATTTGAATATTAAACTATTAATAACTGTCATGATCGGCGTAATTTATCTATCTTTGCTAAGTACGAGTACAAAACTAAAATTTAATAAAAAATAATGTAAACTTAAATTTAATAAAAACTACCAGTTTATATTTTTTTAAATATTTTCTTAGCACTTTCCTTTTCAAGATTCAGGAAACGAATAAACGTATTTATCTCACAAGTCAGTGCAAGTTCACGAAGCTGTGAGACAAAAATTGACAAGCATTTTTACTGCGCGTATGCTTGTAACAAGATGATACTGGTACGAGGGTCGTTCAATAAGTCCTTAGAAAAAGATGGAAAAAAACTGTTTTTATTTTTCAACATAATCTCCTTTTAGCTCTATACACTTTTCCAACAGTTTTTCCAAAATTTTTATCCCGTCCAAAAAATAGGATTTCGGAAGTTCTGCAAAATACTCATCCGTTTGAGCAATGACGTCCTCGTTGGAAGTGAACCGTCGTTCGGATAGCCATTTCTTCAGATTGGGGAAAAGAAAATAGTCACTCGGGGCCAAATCTGGTGAATAAGCGGGATGCTGCAACAATTCCATTCTCAATTCCACAATTTTGGCCATGGAAACAGCGCAGGTGTGCACACGCGCATTGTCCTGATGCAAGAGGATTTTTTTCTTCTTCAGATGGGGGCGTTTCTCTTTGATTTCCTCGCTCAACCGTTGCAATAACGACGCGTAATACGCTCCTGTTATTGTTTTTCCTTTTTCCAAGTAGTCAATAAAAATGATGCTCTGCGAATCCCAAAAGACCGTGACCATCACCTTGCCGGCCGATTGCACAGTTTTTGCCTTCTTCGGAGCCCGTTCAACCTTGAAAATCCACTGTGATGACTGTCTCTTCGTTTCTGGAGTGTAGTAGTGTATCCAGGTTTCGTCCACAGTGACATATCGACAAAGGAATTCGGCAGGATTGCGATGAAAGAGTGCCAACATAGCCTCAGAGTCCACTACACGATTGCGCTTATTCTCCTCTGAGAGCAAACGCGGCACCCATCTTGCCGAAATTTTTTTCACAGACAATTTTTCATGCAAAATTGAAGCGACTGTACCTTGTGATATGCCCGTGACCTCAACTTATTCGCGCACTTTAATTCGCCGATCGTTCAAAATCAGATCGTGGATTTTGTCGATGATTTCAGGAGTAGACACCTCAACTGGGCGTCCTGAACGATGTTCATCTTTTGAGGATGAACGGCCACGTTTAAATTCATTCACCCAATTGTAAACCGTCGCAAACACAGGTGCAGATGTGCCATGAACTGCATCCAACTCGTCTTTGATTTCTTTCGGGCTTAAGCCTTTCAAATGGAGATGTTTGATGACAGCCCTAAACTCGCTTTTTTCCATTGTTATGCACAAATAAATGTCGTTAACTTTAATCGACGATAGAAATTGACCTACGCTATGGATCGAGCTGAAATTTTGACAGCTTTCCTGTCGATAATGCTACTTACAAAAAAAAATCTTCACCCTACGAGCGCAATTTCTCGGATTTTCTAAAGACTTGTTGAACGACCCTCGTATATCATTATGTGCAGGTTTTTACAAGTTCAAAATGTATTGCAACCACAAAGCGAATGCCTACATCCAACAACTTACACAATTTTATAAACATATATAATAAATTTTTTACTTCATACGTACTTTTATAAATAATGTATATGTCTTTATATTATAAGATATTGGGTTGGTGCAAAAGTAATGACGTTTTTTTACATTTACAATTTAACATTTTTTTTTTAATTTGTATTATTTATTTAATCAACTATATAATTTCCATCCATTTTTATAACCTCCTCCCATCTTTCTATCAACTTATTAATACCATTAGTGTAAAATTCCTTGGATTTTGATGCGAAATATGTTGAAAGGGATGTTTTTACCTGCTCTATTGTATGAAATGTTTTATCATTTAAAAAGATTTGCAGTGATCGGAATAAATGAAAATCGGAAGGAGCAAGATCTGGAGAATACGGTGGATGCTTGATAACATCCCAATTCAACTCATTCAGCTTGTGGTGGGTCATCATAGCCACATGTGGTCGCGCGTTGTCGTGATGAAACACTACCCCTTTTCTGTTTACCAGTTCTGGTCTATCCTTTTGAAGGGCGATGTTCAATTTGGATAATTGCTGACAATATCGTTCTGCTGTAATTGTTTGATTGCGTTCCAAGAGTTAAAAATACACAATACTTTTTTGATGGATTTCGGCTTTCGAAGTTGTTAATGGGGCTTGTCCAGGTATAGCCCAATGTCTTTTTCTTGTCACGTTGTTGTACACGGCCCATTGCTCATCTTCCGTTACCAAACGATGCAAAAAAGGTTCATGTTTTTGTCTCGCACTCAAAGCAACGCACATTGAAACGCGATCCAATAAATTGGCAGCCGACAATTGATGAGGTATCCAAACGTCGTGCCGCGAAACCATCCCCATACGCTTCAAATGTCTTAATACGGTTGTATGGTTGACTCCCATCATCGACGCGATCTGCGTGGTGGTAAGACGTGGATTGGTGTCAATTATGACTTTTAACTTGTCCTCTTCAGACTTCAATGGCCACCCGGTACGTGGTTTATCAATTAGTGAAAAATCCCCAGATCGGAATTTTGTAAACCATCTTTGTGCCTGCCGAACTTTGATGACATCTGCTACATATACTTCGCAAATGTTTTTGGTTGCCACACTCGCGGTATTGTCTTTACGGAATTCATAAAGTAAACAATGACGGAAATGCACTTTATCGACCGACATTTTGAAACAATACAAGGGCTCTTCACTTCACTCTGGCCAGGCCAAAACTGAATAGAAAGTAGAGGGAAAGCATCCGTTATATAATGCAATCATTTAAAAGAAGATACTATTCATCATTTCTGAAGAAAAAATTTTTTTACCTGGGATCATAAGAAACCGTCATAACTTTTACACCAACCCAATAGTATAATGTAAGAAAATAGGTACTATCAGTGTATGTTGAGATCCACTATTGTGGACCCTTATTTTCATTTCATGGACCCAAAATTTTTTGTTCGCTGACGTACACCCCTTGCAGGTTGTCATAGACCCCTGGGGGTTGATATACGTGTATGCCACTTTGGGAATCACTGATTTAGATTCATCCAGCTAACGCCACGACGCCCTCCCCCCTCTAAAATAATGACATTCCCCCCACACATAACCACTCACAAAACCTCAACCCTTCAGACAGACCCAAAAAAAAACCAATTAGTTAGAAGTTGTAAGAAAAACAACAATAAACTCTTAACTATGCGTTGAGTAGTAAAAGTACTTTGATCTAGTACAAGGGAAGAGAAATATTAAATCTTTTGAGATCTAGAGGAATAAGATTATTATATAACCTGGTCACTCGGACCATAAACGAATTATCCCAACCAGAGGATGAAATCTTAGGAAAGGGCAGTCTCCACGTTCGACTATTTCCTTTGAAAACGAATTAACTTAGTGAGTAGCTGAGATATTATGTTGTAATTATGTTATATAAAAAGGCAGCAGTCGCAGTTTAATATACAATGTAAAAGGCACCCCAATAAATCTAACAACTAAGTCCGATACATGATATCTACTACGCAAGCTATATACACGTATAAGGTATAGTAAAAAGTAATCCATTATTTTGCCAATAGATGGCTTTAGGAGTCTGTATCTCCCGTTGTAAAAGTGCGATTGGGTTGCACTAGATGGCGTTAGAAAGATAAGATTTTGTACTAAAAAAGTTTTTGATACAGTTTTGTGATTACTTGACTCAGTATTTTTTTAGCACGCGTCAAAGATGGACACCAACAAAGAGAAAATACGCCATCGATAGTGACTCGCCAGAAGTTCCGGGACCTTGGTTGGGATGTTCTTATGCATCCACCTTATAGTCCGGACCTGGCACCAAGTGATTACCACCTCTTTCTGTCTATGACAAATGAATTTGCAGGTGAAAAATTCGCCTCAAGAGAAGATTGTGAAAATCGACTGTCCCAGTTTTTTGCCAATAGGGACGAGGGTTTCTATGAGAGAGGCATTATGAAATTACCTCCAAAATGGCAACAAGTTATCGAACAAAACGGTGCATATTTGACCTTAATCGTATCATTCTATCTACGCTAAATAAAACCTTCAATTTAATGCAAAAATAATGGATTCCTTTTTACTACACCTTATATACGAGGGTCGTTCAACAAGTCCTTAGAAAATCCGAGAAATTGCGCTCGTAGGGTGAAGATTTTTTTTTTGTAAGTAGCATTATCGACAGGAAAGCTGTCAAAATTTCAGCTCGATCCATAGCGTAGGTCAATTTCTATCGTCGATTAAAGTTAACGACATTTATTTGTGCATAACAATGGAAAAAAGCGAGTTTAGGGCTGTCATCAAACATCTCCATTTGAAAGGCTTAAGCCCGAAAGAAATCAAAGCCGAGTTGGATGCAGTTCATGGCACATCTGCACCTGTGTTTGCGACGGTTTACAATTGGGTGAATGAATTTAAACGTGGCCGTTCATCCTCAAAAGATGAACATCGTTCAGGACGCCCAGTTGAAATCATCGACAAAATCCACGATCTGATTTTGAACGATCGGCGAATTAAAGTGCGCGAATTAGTGGAGGCCACGGGCATATCACAAGGTACAGTCGTTTCAATTTTGCATGAAAAAATGTCTGTGAACGAAATTTCGGCAAGATGGGTGCCGCGTTTGCTCTCAGAGGAGAATAAGCGCAATCGTGTAGTGGACTCTGAGGCTATGTTGGCACTCTTTCATCGCAATCCTGCCGAATTCCTTCGTCGATATGTCACTGTGGACGAAACCTGAATACACTACTACACTCCACACTCCAGAAACGAAGAGACAGTCATCACAGTGGATTTTCAGGGGTGAACGGGCTCCGAAGAAGGCAAAAACTGTGCCATCGGCCGGCAAGGTGATGGCCACG
The DNA here is from genome assembly GCA_958298945.1 of Atherix ibis. Classification (NCBI taxonomy): domain Eukaryota; kingdom Metazoa; phylum Arthropoda; class Insecta; order Diptera; family Athericidae; genus Atherix; species Atherix ibis. Next base: position 47,070,316 of record OY282605.1, on the reverse strand, counting down.
GTCTTTTGGGATTCGCAGGGCATCATTTTTATGGACTATTTGGAAAAAGGAAAAACAATAACAGGAGCATATTACGCGTCGTTATTGCAACGGTTGAGCGAGGAAACCAAAGAGAAACGCCCCCATCTGAAGAAGAAAAAAATCCTCTTGCATCAGGACAATGCGCGTGTGCACACCATGGCCAAAATTGTGGAATTGAGAATGGAATTGTTGCAGCATCCCGCTTATTCACCAGATTTGGCCCCGAGTGACTATTTTCTTTTAATGAATTTAAACGTGGCCGTTCATCCTCAAAAGATGAACATCGTTCAGGACGCCCAGTTGAGGTGTCTACTCCTGAAATCATCGACAAAATCCACGATCTGATTTTGAACGATCGGCGAATTAAAGTGCGCGAATTAGTTGAGGTCACGGGCATATCACAAGGTACAGTCGCTTCAATTTTGCATGAAAAATTGTCTGTGAAAAAAATTTCGGCAAGATGGGTGCCGCGTTTGCTCTCAGAGGAGAATAAGCGCAATCGTGTAGTGGACTCTGAGGCTATGTTGGCGTATGTGCAATCGGCCGGCAAGGTGATGGTCACGGTCTTTTGGGATTCGCAGAGCATCATTTTTATTGACTACTTGGAAAAAGGAAAAACAATAACAAGAGCGTATTACGCGTCGTTATTGCAACGGTTGAGCGAGGAAATCAAAGAGAAACGCCCCCATCTGAAGAAGAAAAAAATCCTCTTGCATCAGGACAATGCGCGTGTGCACACCTGCGCTGTTTCCATGGCCAAAATTGTGGAATTGAGAATGGAATTGATGCAGCATCCCGCTTATTCACCAGATTTGGCCCTGAGTGACTATTTTCTTTTCCCCAATCTGAAGAAATGGCTTGCCGAACGACGGTTCACTTCCAACGAGGACGTCATTGCTCAAACGGATGAGTATTTTGCAGAACTTCCGAAATCCTATTTTTTGGACGGGATAAAAATTTTGGAAAAACTGTTGGAAAAGTGTATAGAGCTAAAAGGAGATTATGTTGAAAAATAAAAAAAATTTTTTTTGAAAAACAGTTTTTTTCCATCTTTTTCTAGGACTTATTGGACGACCCTCGTACATTACAAAAGACATATTAAATTTTAAAAATCTATTTATGTCCTTTAGCACATTTCCTAATCATATTTTCCATTACTTCGCTAGCAATTCGCGGACTCACCTAATTGTCTCCACGGCCAAACATTCAATGCCCCTTGTATCGTACGATCCGTTTCACAGTTGATTCGACGAAGCGTTTTCGAATCATGAAATTTTCTGAAATAATTGCTCCCAGGGACACCAAAACTGACTAAAAATTCCATGCAGAGTTTTACTGATTCATGCGCCATCTAATAAAATTTTAGGTAACGAACAAAACAACAATACTGTCGCTAAGGCTACGATAACAATAAAGTACAGATCATCATCAATCAAAAGTAGAACCAGAATCATTAACAGCCTTAATGGAAGTAAAATTTCCAGGAAAAATTGTCAGATACATTTTTTGATATATTTTTTCGGTGAAAGATTTGTGAAAATTTAAAAACAAGATTTGGGGAGAAATTTTCTAAAAAAAATTTTTGGTGTTATTTCCAAAAAAAATATTTTTGGTGTTATTTCCGAAATAAATTTTTGGACAAATTTTTCAATTAATTCTGGACAATTTTTTCGAGCGAAATTTTCGGTGAATTTTTCCATTCATTTTCGGTGAGAAGTTTCAGACAAAATTTTTGGTGGTTTTCTAAAAAAATTACCCGGTTAATATTCAGAAAAAATTTCCTACAAACAATTTTTTAATAAATCTTTTTAAATAAATGTTTTTATGACAGGAAAATATTTTTTGGTGAATTTTTCCAAAGTAAATTTGCGTGAATGAAATTTTGGCCATTATAAAAAAAAGTGCGTACAAAATTTCCAGGGAAAATTTTCAGATACATTTTTTCGGTGAATTTTTCTAAGATTTGTGAATATTTAAAAACAAGATTTGGGGTGAAATTTTCTAAAAAAAATTTTTGGTGTTATTTCCAAAATAAATTTTTGAACATAATTTTCGGTGTACGTTTTCTGACAAATTTTTCAATTAATTCTAGACAATTTTTTCGAGCGAAATTTTCGGTGAATTTTTCCATTCATTTTCGGTGAGAAGTTTCAGACAAAATTTTTGGTGGTTTTCTTAAAAAACTCGCCGGTTAATATTCAGAAAAAATTTCCTACAAACAAATTTTTTAATAAATCTTTTAAGATAAATTTTTTTATGATAGGCAAATATTTTTTGGTGAATTTTTTCAATGTAAATTTGCGTGAATGAAATTTTGGGCATTTTAAAAAAAAGTGCGTACAAAATTTCCAGGGAAAATTTTCAGATACATTTTTTGATATATTTTTTTGGTGAATTTTTGTAAGATTTGCGAAAATTTAAGAACAAGATTTGAGGTGAAATTTCCAAAAAAAAAATTTTGGTGTTATTTCCAAAATAAATTTTCGGACAAATTTTTGGTGTACATTTTCTGGCAAATATTTCAATTAATTCTAGACAATTTTTTCGAGCAAAATTTTCGGTGAATTTTTCCATTCATTTTCGGTGAGAAGTTTCAGACAAAATTTTTGGGGTTTTCTAAAAAAAATTCCCGGTTAATATTCAGAAAAAATTTCCTACAAACAAATTTTTTAATAAATCTTTTAAAATAAATTTTTTTATGACAGGCAAATATTTTTTGGTGAATTTTTCCAAAGTAAATTTGTGTGAATGAAATTTTGGGCATTTCAAAAAAAACAGTGCGTACAAAATTTCCAGGGAAAATTTTCAGATACATTTTTTGATATATTTTTTTGGTGAATTTTTCTAAGATTTGTGAAAATTTAAGAACAAGATTTGAGGTGAAATTTCCAAAAAAAATTTTGGTGTTATTTCCAAAATAAATTTTTGGTGTACATTTTCTGGCAAATTTTTCAATTAATTCTAGACAATTTTTTCGAGCGAAATTTTCGGTGAATTTTTCCATTCATTTTCGGTGAGAAGTTTCAGACAAAATTTTTGGTGGTTTTCTAAAAAAACTCGCCGGTTAATATTCAGAAAAAATTTCCTACAAACAAATTTTTAAATAAATGTTTTAGGATAAATTTTTTTATGATAGGCAAATATTTTTTGGTGAATTTTTTCAAAGTAAATTTGCGTGAATGAAATTTTGGGCATTTTAAAAAAAAGTGCGTACAAAATTTCCAGGGAAGATTTTTCAGATACATTTTTTCGGTGAATTTTTCGAAGATTTGTGAAAATTTAAAAACAAGATTTGAGGTGAAATTTCCAAAAAAAAAAATTTTTGGTGTTATTTCCGAAATAAATTTTCGGACAAATTTTTGGTGTACATTTTCTGACAAATTTTTCAATTAATTCTAGACAATTTTTTCGAGCGAAATTTTCGGTGAATTTTTCCATTCATTTTCGGTGAGAAGTTTCAGAGAAAATTTTTTGTGGTTTTCTAAAAAAAAAAAAATTCCCGGTTAGTATTCAGAAAAAATTTCCTACAAACAAATTTTTTAATAAGTCTTTTAAGATAAATTTTTTTATGACAGGCAAATATTTTTTGGTGAATTTTTCCAAAGTAAATTTGTGTGAATGAAATTTTGGGCATTTTAAAAAAAAAAGTGCGTACAAAATTTCCAGGGAAAATTTTCAGATGCATTTTTTGACATATTTTTTCGGTGAATTTTTCTAAGATTTGTGAAAATTTAAAAACAAGATTTGATGTGAGAAGTTTCAGACAAAATTTTTGGTGGTTTTGTAAACAAAATTTCCGGTTAATATTAAGAAAAAATTTCCTACAAACAAATTTTTTAATAAATCTTTTAAGATAAATGTTTTTATGACAGGAAAATATTTTTTGGTGAATTTTTCCAAAATAAATTTGCGTGAATGAAATTTTGGGCATTATAAAAAAAAGTGCGTACAAAATTTCCAGGGAAAATTTTCAGATGCATTTTTTCGGTGAATTTTTCTAAGATTTGTGAATATTTAAAAACAAGATTTGGGGTGAAATTTTCTAAAAAAAATTTTTGGTGTTATTTCCAAAATAAATTTTTGAACATAATTTTCGGTGTACGTTTTCTGACAAATTTTTCAATTAATTCTAGACAATTTTTTCGAGCGAAATTTTCGGTGAATTTTTCCATTCATTTTCGGTGAGAAGTTTCAGACAAAATTTTTGGTGGTTTTCTAAAAAAATTTGTCGGTTAATATTCAGAAAAAATTTCCTACAAACAAATTTTTTAATAACAAGATTTGGGGTGAAATTTCCAAAAAAAAAAAATTTTGGTGTTATTTCCGAAATAAATTTTTGGACAAATTTTTGGTGTACATTTTCTGGCAAATTTTTCAATTAATTCTAGACAATTTTTTCGAGCGAAATTTTCGGTGAATTTTTCCATTCATTTTCGGTGAGAAGTTTCAGACAAAATTTTTGGTGGTTTTCTTAAAAAAAATTCCCGGTTAATATTCAGAAAAAATTTCCTACAAACAAATTTTTTAATAAATCTTTTAAGATAAATTTTTTTATGATAGGCAAATATTTTTTGGTGAATTTTTTCAAAGTAAATTTGCGTGAATGAAATTTTGGGCATTTTAAAAAAAAGTGCGTACAAAATTTCCAGGGAAGATTTTTCAGATACATTTTTTCGGTGAATTTTTCGAAGATTTGTGAAAATTTAAAAACAAGATTTGAGGTGAAATTTCCAAAAAAAAAAATTTTTGGTGTTATTTCCGAAATAAATTTTCGGACAAATTTTTGGTGTACATTTTCTGACAAATTTTTCAATTAATTCTAGACAATTTTTTCGAGCGAAATTTTCGGTGAATTTTTCCATTCATTTTCGGTGAGAAGTTTCAGAGAAAATTTTTTGTGGTTTTCTAAAAAAAAAAAAATTCCCGGTTAGTATTCAGAAAAAATTTCCTACAAACAAATTTTTTAATAAGTCTTTTAAGATAAATTTTTTTATGACAGGCAAATATTTTTTGGTGAATTTTTCCAAAGTAAATTTGTGTGAATGAAATTTTGGGCATTTTAAAAAAAAAAGTGCGTACAAAATTTCCAGGGAAAATTTTCAGATGCATTTTTTGACATATTTTTTCGGTGAATTTTTCTAAGATTTGTGAAAATTTAAAAACAAGATTTGATGTGAGAAGTTTCAGACAAAATTTTTGGTGGTTTTGTAAAAAAAATTTCCGGTTAATATTAAGAAAAAATTTCCTACAAACAAATTTTTTAATAAATCTTTTAAGATAAATGTTTTTATGACAGGAAAATATTTTTTGGTGAATTTTTCCAAAATAAATTTGCGTGAATGAAATTTTGGGCATTATAAAAAAAAGTGCGTACAAAATTTCCAAGGAAAATTTTCAGATGCATTTTTTCGGTGAATTTTTCTAAGATTTGTGAATATTTAAAAACAAGATTTGGGGTGAAATTTTCTAAAAAAAATTTTTGGTGTTATTTCCAAAATAAATTTTTGAACATAATTTTCGGTGTACGTTTTCTGACAAATTTTTCAATTAATTCTAGACAATTTTTTCGAGCGAAATTTTCGGTGAATTTTTCCATTCATTTTCGGTGAGAAGTTTCAGACAAAATTTTTGGTGGTTTTCTAAAAAAATTTGTCGGTTAATATTCAGAAAAAATTTCCTACAAACAAATTTTTTAATAACAAGATTTGGGGTGAAATTTCCAAAAAAAAAAATTTTGGTGTTATTTCCGAAATAAATTTTTGGACAAATTTTTGGTGTACATTTTCTGGCAAATTTTTCAATTAATTCTAGACAATTTTTTCGAGCGAAATTTTCGGTGAATTTTTCCATTCATTTTCGGTGAGAAGTTTCAGACAAAATTTTTGGTGGTTTTCTTAAAAAAAATTCCCGGTTAATATTCAGAAAAAATTTCCTACAAACAAATTTTTTAATAAATCTTTTAAGATAAATTTTTTTATGATAGGCAAATATTTTTTGGTGAATTTTTTCAAAGTAAATTTGCGTGAATGAAATTTTGGGCATTTTAAAAAAAAGTGCGTACAAAATTTCCAGGGAAGATTTTTCAGATACATTTTTTCGGTGAATTTTTCGAAGATTTGTGAAAATTTAAAAACAAGATTTGAGGTGAAATTTCCAAAAAAAAATTTTTGGTGTTATTTCCGAAATAAATTTTCGGACAAATTTTTGGTGTACATTTTCTGGCAAATTTTTCAATTAATTCTAGACAATTTTTTCGAGCGAAATTTTCGGTGAATTTTTCCATTC